>CM055072.1:20148126-20188049 GCA_029204045.2 Tillandsia leiboldiana
CGGGCGCGGCTTGCACGGCTGCCGCCTGTGTCGGCGACACGTGGCGGGCCCCGAGGCGGGTCGGACAAAGCAGCGGATCCCGTCCGACGGCGCGAGGTGGGCTGGGCCGCACTGTGCGCAGCCCGAAAACGGCGGGCGGGCCGCACTTGTGCGCGCCCGAAACCGCGCGGGCCGGGCCGGGCCGCACTGTGCGCGCCCGAAACTTGGGACAAAAGGGGAATTTTCCATTTGTTCCTCCAGCACTATAAATACCTGCCCGAGCCTTCTTCTTTGCTTTTTTTCTCTCAGCCCACACACCTTCTGCCCCGAGCACCCCTAAGATGAAATTCCTCTCTTAATGCTTGATCATCATGCAGAGTTTCAGGATTTTGTTTGGTGCACGCATCCGAGTTCCGGATTTTACGGCGCGGCGCGACGTGCATTTCCTGTGTGCTTCTTCGTCGCTGATCGGTTGTGAAAATTCCCCTGGGGCTACCACGACCTTTTTTTTAGCGATTCTTGCGCCGACTTACTCCTGAGAGGTAGGACTTCGTCTTTGTATTGATCGCTACGCTTCGGTTTCGATTCTGTGGCACGGATCCGAGGTCCTTCATGACCATTTTCTGTGTGGATTTGTGGACAGCATCGAGGTGTTTTGGCCGTATCTTTGCGCACGAGCATCATACGGAAACGCGCTTATACAACTTTTTCATCTACTGATCGCAAGGAACGCGCCGTATTTTCAAGGATTTTCCGAGATTTTATCAGAGGTGAAGATTACTGTTTCTCTGTGTACAGTGCTACAGTCTTTTTGTGCTGAAATCTTTTGAGTGTACCACTTTGCCGAATTAATATCTTGACTTACCGAACTCAGATTTGGCATGCAAAGCAGCGTTTTGAAGGTATCGACGCGAGGATCGCTTTGTGATATTTTTCTGGAATTTTCTGGGCATTTTCAGCAGGTGAAAATTAAGCATCTTTGGGGACTGTTGTTGTATGTGATTGTGAGAGCAGTTTTTGGAATGTATGTGTAATGTGACTTGTATTGTGCCCAGGAGAATTGCGGGTGTTGCTGGCTCTTTGGAGTAGGAGAGTTGGACTATCTGGTATTTTCAGCTGTTGGGACTTGGACTGTTAGCACTTCAGGTGGGGGGTTGTTGTACTCCTCTCTTTGGTGTGCCCACTAGGAATATCAGAGTAACCTAATGTTAGGATGGCCTAGCTTATTGTGATGACATTGCATGCAATAAGAGAGTAAATAGTTGACAATGATCCATGACAGTGACATTTTTGGCATGAGCTCGGTATCATGATTACTCTGTTTATTTAATATTTATCCTGGACAGCATGTGTCACGCACCGGGGTCGAACTGCGACCCGGGCTCGCCAACAGATCCGCCGTCTGTACGGAAACTGCCGTACAGACGAAGCGTCTAACCTGCAAAAGAGATCTATAGCTAACAAGTATCAGAGCTGAAAGGAAGCTGAAACACTAAGCGGTGTGAAAAGTCCAAGTACACCAGTCCACTAGCACCCCCAACCTAAGTACAAAAGTGGAAACAAAAAGTACAAAGAGACACTACACCGACACCACGACTCGGGTAGGAGCTAGCCAGCCACGCGCATACCTCGGTCAGAAAGCTCCGAATGAGCCAACCTGGAACGGTCGCCTCAGGAACACCTGTCATCACAGCGGGTGTGAGATCTACTGCAACAGTCAGATCTCAGTGGGCACCAAAGCTAAAACCACGGTACACCCACTCAGTCTGCTGGAGACAAAAACACAGATAGATAGATAGATAGATAGATAGTAGATAGATAGATAACTGGAAATGAATCTATCGCTACATGTCTCAATGCAATGCTGGAAGTAAGTTCTCAGTCTCTCTCACGGGAGGCCTGGAACTACGAACGTCTGCGCCCCTACAGCCCTATCAAACAAGAACATGCTGTAGGCTTAGGCGCCCATAGTTTCCGCCCCCGCACTGGGACTGCTAGAACTCTACAAGACACTAGAAGGCCACCTCAATCCCTTCTAGTAACCACCTGGTGACTCGGCCAGGGCATAACTATCTATCTGGTAACTCAGCCAGTGATATCTACACATCTGGTAACTCAGCAGTGATTTATACCCATCTGGTAACTCGGCCAGTGGGTATTACTCATCTGGTAACTCAGCCAGTGATTTATACCCATCTGGTAACTCGCCAGTGGTATCTACTCATCTGGTAACTCAGCCAGTGATTTCTACTCATCTGGGGAACTCAGCCAGTGATTTATATCCATCTGGTAACTCCGCCAGTGGTATTACTCATCTGGTAACTCAGCCAGTGATGTTACACCATCTGGTAGCTCTGCCAGTGGTATCTACTCATCTGTAACTCAGCCAGTGATTTTATACCATCTGGTAACTCTGCCAGTACAACTCGTATACTCTAACGATGGACTAACACTCGTGTCCAAGTCGGAAACGACAACCCTCGACTTGCACGACTGTTCCGCAAATACCTGATAGTAAGGATACGATACCTTTGCATTCGGAAGCGTAAAGGGCATTCGTAGTTCATTGGAGAAACCAACCCACCTGCGATCCATCCGCGAAACCGTGCGCCAAACGGAGGTTCCGATGCGATCCCGCAGCTCCACGCGGCAAAACACGCGCCACGGCCACGTGAGAAGCTAACCGTATGCCACAACTGCGAGACAAGAAGGAAGAGGGACCGGATCAGAAAACATGCGGCTAAAACCGCGCTCACAAAGGGCAAAAGAAACCAAACCGGCGACGAGAAACGCCGCGCGTTGCGCGGAAAACCCATCGCGCACACACGCCGCGGCGCGTCGCCAAGTCGCAGCCTGCGCGGCCAATGCGGCGCAGCTGCACGGCCCCCAAAACCCAGCCATTCGCGCGGCGCCCAGCAAGTCCGCGCGGCACAAGGCCGCCCGCGCGGCGCCCAGCAAGTCCGCGCGGCACAAGGCCCCGCGCGAGGGTCTGCAGTGCCGCGCGCCCAGCGCGCGGCCTGCACACCGCGCGGGGCCCAGGAGGCGCCCGCGCGGGGCCCGCAGCGCCGCGCGCCCCAGCGCGCGGCCTGCACACCGCGCGGGGCCCACGGGGCCTCCCGCGCGGGCCTGCAGCGCCGCGCCCCAGCGCGCGGCCTGCACACCGCGCGGGCCCAAGGGGCCGCCCGCGCGGGGCCTGCAGCGCCGCGCGCCCAGCGCGCGGCCTGCACCACACGCGGGGCCCAGCGGGCCGCCCGCGCGGGGCCTGCAGCGCGCGCGCCCAGCGCGCGGCCTGCACACCGCGCGGGGCCCAATGGCCGCCCGCGCGGGGCCTGCAGTGCCGCGCGCCCAGCGCGCGGCCTGCACACCGCGCGGGGCCCAACGGCCGCCCGCGCGGGGCCTGCAGCGCCGCGCGCCCAGCGCGCGGCCTGCACACCGCGCGGGGCCCAACGGGCCGCCGCGCGGGGCCTGCAGCGCCGCGCGCCCAGCGCGCGGCCTGCACACCGCGCGGGGCCCAGCGGGCCGCCCGCGCGGGGCCTGCAGCGCCGCGCGCCCAGCGCGCGGCTGCACACCGCGCGGGGCCCAATGGCGCCCGCGCGGGGCCTGCAGTGCCGCGCGCCAGCGCGCGGCCTGCACACGCGCGGGGCCCAATGGCCGCCCGCGCGGGGCCTGCAGCGCCGCGCGCCCAGCGCGCGGCCTGCACACGCGCGGGGCCCAACGGGCCGCCCGCGCGGGGCCTGCAGCGCCGCGCGCCCAGCGCGCGGCCTGCACACCGCGCGGGGCTGCAGTGCCGCGCGCCCAGCGCGCGGCCTGCACACCGCGCGGGGCCCAAGGGGCCGCCGCGCGGGGCCTGCAGTGCCGCGCGCCCAGCGCGCGGCCTGCAGTGCCGCGCGGCCCCTAGGGCACCCGCGCGGCCCGCCTGCAGTGCCGCGCGCCCAGCGCGCGGCCTGCAGTGCCGCGCGGCCCCGAGGGCACCCGCGCGGCCCGCCTGCAGTGCCGCGCGCCCAGCGCGCGGCCTGCAGTGCACCACGGCAGCAGGCCGCAGGCCGCGCGGGCTGCTGCACAGCCAGGGTGGACCGGCGCCCTGCTGCTCAGATTTTGGCAGCAGGGCGCAAGCTGCGCGCGTCGCTCCAACGCGGCCGCCGCAGCGATGGCCCCACAGCCCCGCGCCGCCAACCACCGCGCGCGCGTGGCTCGCCAAGCTCCACCAACCCGCACACAACACCCCCAAGCAGCAAAGAAGGAAAGAAAAAAAAAAAAGAGAGGAGAGGGGAGAAGCAAAAACCACAATCAAAATAAAACCAACCTCCACGAGGCTCGCCGACCTCGCTCGGCTTCACGCCCTCGCTCGGGGAAGAAAAGCTCAAGAGCCCTCTCCAATCCCACCTTCTTCTTCCTTCTTCCCTTTTCCTTTCCTTATCTTTTCTTTTCTCTCTTTCTTTCTCTCTCTTTTTCCTTTTTTCCTTTGCTGCAGAGGTGGAGGGGAGGGGTTTTTTATAAAGCAAAAGCTTTAATTAAATTAATAACTTAATTAACTTAATTCCAAAACCCAACTCCAACTCACTTTTTGCCCTCGGGCCCTCCGCCGCTGCCCCGGAACCTCCCGAGCTCCGCTGTAATTCCAAAGTACACGCGCTCACAGCTTTTTCTCTTCAAAAAGCTCAACCGTTGAGTCGGGGTGCTCAAATCAAATACCGGCTCCAAATTGCCAGTTCCGACTCACTTTTTGCCTCCGGGTCTTCGCGTCAGTCCGGAACCTCCCGAACCTCGCTGTAAATCAAAAGTACACCTGCTCCAAGTGTTTCCAATTTTTCTGCAACCCATAGCGGTGTCGGAGCTTCCCGTACCAGTCACCCAACGCGTACAAAGCCCGAAACAAGCAGAGGCTTCCGCGGGGATCCAAATCAACCCGAGCTCCTCTGTAAACACGAAATGGGACACATCCAAGGCAAACTCCTCCGCACCACACCATCCTGCAAGGTCGGTGCGTCATCCAAATCCCGGTGTTCTACATCATGTTTAGTGATAGGTTAGCAAATTATGACTTTGCTATAGGGAGCATTACCTTGAGACAGTATGTTTGACACTTAATGCTTCATTATATTTATTCATGTAAAGTAGACTAAAATATTGGAACAATTGCATGCTTAAACTGGTCACATAGCTGA
This sequence comes from Tillandsia leiboldiana, assembly GCA_029204045.2. Taxonomy (NCBI): domain Eukaryota; kingdom Viridiplantae; phylum Streptophyta; class Magnoliopsida; order Poales; family Bromeliaceae; genus Tillandsia; species Tillandsia leiboldiana. The sequence goes on from CM055072.1 coordinate 20,153,271, forward strand.
GTCACTATTTACTGATGCACTATCATTTGGGACTTGACTTAGGAGAAACCATGCTTTCAGTTTCTTTCTCCTGTTATTTAGACTTGGGGGTTAGCGTGCTCGGGTTCGAGCGGGAGCTGGGATAGTGTTGTCTGGTTGCTGGGATTTGGGACAGGCTGGGCTTTATGACAGGGTGTTGCGGCAACCACGGATTTTGGGTGGTTGACCGGGTTATACTATTGCATCAGATTGGGTGAGGGGGATCGGGCTATCTTTTGTGGAGGGTTTTTCCCACTTGATCTGAGTCACGATCCAGTCCTGCTACATCAGGTTACTTGTGGTTACTTACTTTACTCGTGTGGGTCGCTCCCCTCGAGTGCCACTCCGGAGTGTGCGTCAGACAGACTTTGAGTCCTTGCGACTCCTTGCTTCGGTGTTATGCATAGGCTGCATACCCGTTGCGGCAGGCAGAGCAGCAGTAGCCCAGTGTCTACTGTGGTCGGATGGGGTTCTTTAGGCAGGCTTCTAGCTACTGATGCATACTCTCCATTCTTATGAGCTTGACATGTAGAGGCTTTTAGGGGATTGCACTTATCAGTTGTCATACCTAGCTTTTCCCCTTTTTCTTCTCTTTTGCCTCTGGTTGACCTGGTGGGCATGTCTGAGTTGAGGCTTTACCACTAGGGGAGGCTACTGTTTTATAGTAGTACTTACCCCCATTGTCTTTCCTTTGTTCTTTTTCCCCCTGGTTTTGCAGAGTCCTCTGCGGAGTTGCTGGGCCGTCAGCAGCGGATCGAGGTAAGAGGATTGCGGATTAGTTAGCGAGCCACCCGAGGGATGTTAGCTGGAGTTTTTGGTGTACCTGGTTTTCTCAGACAGTATTTTTATGTTTCCTTTTGGTCTGGCTTTTGCCAGCTAGTTGTATATTTGTGGTGAGCTGGGAGAGATGTTGTATTTTCTACAGTCGTACTTCTTACTTCCAGTTTCTGTCTGAGATACAGTAGTTTTAGTTCAGCTCTGACTTTTATGCTCTTTTATTATTATCTCTTATATCTGAGCAGGTTACTGACGCTTCGTGTACACGGGAAATACCGTGTGCACGGCGGATCTGTAGACGGGTCCGGGTTCTGGTTTACACCCGGGGCGTGACAGATTAGGTGGTATCAGAGCTTAGGGATAGGTCAGTCGGGACTTAGGAAACCCTAGGCTTTTGAGCAGACCCTAGGATGATAGGGCGTGAGTGACGTGATATTTTGCGAAAGTCGGTGATTATTTTGTTGACTCTTCCAGTGAGTGAAGAGGGATCGTACATAGTCTACATTTCTGTTGAACAATTATGTGGCTGCAGACAACATAAAGTTACGGAAATAGGGGGATGATTCTTTTGACTTTCGCTAGATTGGGTCGTGTGGGGCTTTGGTTACTGATGTTGGTTTCTTGTGGCAGGATGCCTCCTCGACGCCGGATTCCTACTCGCGGGTGCCCCTTCACCCCCTGACGAGCCAGAGCAGTTCCAGGACCCTCTGAGCTTAGCGAGTTGAGGGCCTTGGTGGCCCAGTTGGCGAGGGGTCAGCGCCGCCAGGAGCAGAGGATGGACCAGTTCCTTGCCCAGAGAGAGGGCACCACCCCCGGCTGTTCCTGAGGGCCCCTGTGCCTCCTGTTGCACCCTTCTGTGCCTTCGGCGCCATCCTCTAGTAGCGGGGCTCTAGGAGCTATTCAGCCTTTGACTGCGGAGGAGGAGCAGGACATTGCCGACAAACTCTCCAAGTTTGTCCGGCGGGACCCGCCTAGGTTTTCAGGGCGGGGATGCACAGCCTTGGGACGTTGGGAGATGGCTTTCAGCGATGGAGACGCTTTCTGGGGACTTTTTCATCGATCCGAGGGTACCGTGTGCACATGGCAGTGCACTGTTTGGACGGAGATGCAGATTCTTGGTGGCCAGCGGGTAGAGCCACTGGAGTTCCGGATTACCCGACAGCTGCCTTGGGAGGAGTTTCGAAGCATGGTTTTGGACACTACTTTTCGACCAGGTGAAGAGAGAAAGTTGGAGGACGACTTGAAGAACCTTCAGCAGGGCGACCGAATGGCTCAGGCTTATTTTCAAGAGTTCATGGAGTTGCTAAACTGTGTGCCTTTCGTCACTCGTGATGGTCCCCACCAGGTAGAGTTATTCGAGGCAGGCCTCCGTCCAGAGATTTACACTTTAGTGCATGCCCAGAGGTTTCAGACCCTTGAGGCGGCCGCGGAGCATGCACAGTGGGTTGAGAGAGGGATCAGGTGTAGCTAGACGGAGGGGTGTGGTCCGCGCAGAGTTCCGACAGGAAGCGACCAGCCCCAGATGGCGGGGGACAGGCCAGTTCATGGAGACCGCCACGACCGCCGCAGCCTCAGTTTTCTGGCCGTGGGCGTTCTGAGAGGAGGGGGCCTGGTGGATCCCAGAGGCCACCGCAGCATCAGCAGCAGCAGCATCAGCAGCAGAGATCGCAGCCGAGGCAGCAGAGGTCTCAGCAGCAGTCCTCGAGACAACAGCAGCAGTCGAGGCAGCCCCGGTCTTCCGACAGATGCATCTTTTGTAGGGGTCAGCATTCGGCGGACACTTGTGACTTGCGTTGGGGGCGATGTTACCCGGTGCGGACAGTCTGGGCATGTACGAGCTACTTGGCCCCTTTCTACTTCCGCAGCACCTTCTTCGGCATCGGCTCCATATTCCCCTCAGCAGCAGCGGCCACCAGCTCAGCGGCCTTATGCTCCAGCGAGCAGGCCATCTTCATCATATCCTACCGATTTTCGACCTCCAGCACCGAGCGGGCGGGTATATGCCGCCCAGTTAGCAGACTCTTCAGCGGCCGACCAGGTGGTGGCAGGTATTATTTTACTTTCTGGCATTAGGACTCGCACTCTATTCGACACTGGAGCATCTCATTCTTTTATTAGTCGAGCATTTGCATCCCTTCATGGTCTAGAGGTAGAGTCCTTGTCTTGTGCATTAGAGGTGCGGATTCCTGATCGTATTTGCATGTCGAGGAGCGTTGTGTGGCCTGCCCAGTGCAGTTGGGACCTTGGATGTTGCCTGCAGACTTGCTTGTCTTGCAGCAGCTCCAGAATTTTGACTTGGTGTTAGGGATGGATTGGCTGTCACGGTATTCCGCCACTATCGACTGCAGAGAGAGGACGGTGACTCTTCGAGAGCCAGGACAGGAGGAGTTCATCTTCAGAGGTTGCCAGAGCACGCTGTTTGCAGCGACTATTTCTTCGGCGAGAGCTAGGCGGATGATTAGCAGAGGTTGCACTGCCTTTCTGGCCACTGTTGTGGAGGTGCCTACGGCGGCACTGGGACTCAAGGATATCCCTATTGTCCGCGAGTTTCCAGATGTGTTTCCCCCAGAGTTGACGACTATGCCGCCGGAGAGGGAGATAGAGTTTGTGATTGATGTGGTTCCAGGGACTGCACCAATCTCTAAGGCACCTTATAGGATGGCACCTGCCGAGTTGAGGGAGTTGAAGGCCCAGCTGCAGGATCTGATGGATAGGGGCTTTGTTAGGCCCAGTGTTTCTCCGTGGGGAGCGCCTATATTGTTTGTGAAGAAGAAGGATGGGTCGCTTCGATTGTGTGTGGATTATAGGGAATTGAACAAAGTGACCATCCGGAACAAGTATCCCTCCCCCGGATAGATGATTTGTTTGATCAGTTGCAGGGAGCGTTTGTGTTCTCGAAGATTGATCTGCAGTCCGGTTACCACCAGCTGAGGGTGAGGGCCGTGGACATCTCCAAAACGACATTCAGATCGCGGTACGGGCATTATGAGTTACGGTGATGCCCTTCGGGTTGACTAATGCCCCTGCCGCATTCATGGACTTGATGAACAGGATATTTCAGCCGTTTTTGGACAGGTTTGTGGTGGTGTTTATTGATGATATACTGATCTATTCCCGGAGTGATGTGGAGCACGAGGAGCACTTGAGGATTGCGCTACAGCTTCTGCGAGAGAAGAAGTTGTATGCCAAGTTTAAGAAGTGCGAGTTTTGGCTCCGGGAGGTCGCCTTTCTGGGCCACGTGGTTTCAGCTGCCAGAGTGGCGGTTGATCCGGCCAAGGTGGATGCTATTCGGGATTGGCCGAGGCCGACGACTATCACCGAGGTGCGGAGTTTTCTGGGATTGGCTGGTTATTATCGCCGATTTGTGGAAGGCTTTGCGAAGCTTTCCTCTCCCCTCACACGTCTGACCAGGAAAGGGGTTAAATTTATTTGGAGCGAGACTTGCCAGAGCTGTTTCGAGGAGCTGAAGCAGAGGTTGATGACCGCTCCGATCCTTGCCCTCCCGGTTATGGGGGAAGGATTTGTGATTTACAGCGATGCCTCTCATAGTGGTCTAGGGTGTGTGTTGATGCAGCATGGTAGGGTGATTGCCTATGCTTCACGGCAATTAAAGGACTATGAGAGGAATTACCCTACTCATGATCTTGAGCTGGCAGCGGTGGTGTTTGCTCTGAAGCTGTGGGCGGCATTACTTGTATGGAGAGCATTGCGAGATATACACTGATCATAAAAGCTTGAAGTATCTGTTCACCCAAAAGGAGCTGAATTTGAGACAGCGCCGATGGTTGGAGTTGTTAAAGGATTATGACCTGAGTATCCTTTATCATCCCGGCAAGGCCAATATTGTGGCGGATGCTTTGAGTAGGAGGACGAGTCTGAGTTTGATGATTTCGCAGCAGGCGCCGTTGGTCGAGCAGATGAGGCGGCTACAGATAGAGGTGGTATCCCCTGGGGTCTCTGCTAGACTTATGTCTATGGTCTTGCAGCCCACTCTGTTGGACAGGATCAGGGATGCACAGAGTGAGGACCCCCACTTGATGAGGATCAGGACGCAGCTTCAGGCGGATCAGACGGGGGATTTTTCTGTGGATAGCTCGGGAGTACTGCGGTACAGGGACCGAGTATGTGTGCCCATGGATCAGGAGATTAGAGACCAGATTTGAGGGAGGCCCATTATACACCATATACCGTTCATCCTGGCGGTACTAAGATGTATAAGGACCTCAAGGCACATTTTGGTGGCCCGGAATGAAGCGGGACATTGGGAGATTTGTGGCTCATTGTTTAACTTGCCAGCAAGTGAAGGCAGAGCACCGGGTTCCTGCTGGCAAGTTGCAGAGTCTTCCAATTCCCGAGTGGAAGTGGGACCACGTTACTATGGATTTCGTCACTGGATTGCCGAGGGCGCAGAGTGGGGTAGATGCGATTTGGGTTGTCGTGGATAGACTCACCAAGTCGGCACACTTCTTACCGGTTCAGATGACTTGGCCACTGGAGCGTCTGGCGCAGCTGTATCTGGATGAGATAGTGAGGCTTCACGGTGTACCTGCTTCGATTGTGTCAGATAGGGACCCGAGATTTGTGTCGCACTTTTGGGGGAGTTTGCAGTCAGCATTGGGGACCCAGCTCAGGTTTAGCACCGCTTTCCACCCACAGACCGATGGACAGTCTGAGCGCACCATACAGAGCCTAGAGGATATGTTGAGAGCGTGCGTGATAGATTTTGGAGGAGGGTGGTACCGACACTTATCATTGGTCGAGTTTGCGTACAACAACAGCTATCAGGCGAGCATTCAGATGGCTCCGTTTGAGGCGTTGTATGGACGCAAGTGTCGGTCGCCCTTGTATTGGAGTGACGTGGGTGAGAAGAGAACTTTGGGACCAGATTTACTTTCGGAGGCTGAGGAGAAAGTCAGAGTTACCCGCCGGCATCTTGAGGCAGCCCAGAGTCGTCAGAAGAGCTACGCCGACACTCGACGGCGGGACCTAGAGTTTCAGGTTGGTGATCATGTCTTCTAAAAGGTCTCGCCCTCAAAAGGGGTCCGGAGATTTGGAGTGCGGGGGAAGCTCAGTCCCCGCTTTATTGGACCCTTTGAGGTACTTGACAGAGTTGGTCCTGTGGCATACAGAGTTGCTTTACCCCCACGTCTGGCCGGAGTTCATGATGTCTTCCACGTCTCAGCTCTGAGGAGATATGTTTTTGACCCGTCGCACGTGATTGACTTCACTTCTTTGGAGATCGGTGAGGACTTGGTCTACGAGGAGCGCCCGGTGCGGATTCTGGCTCGTGAGGTGAGGGAATGGCGCAACCGGGACATTCCGTATGTGAAGATCCTGTGGAGCAACCACGAGGAGCGAGAGGCTACGTGGGAGCTGGAGACAGAGATGAGAGATACCTACCCCTTTTTGTTCGAGGCTTCGAGTTGAGGTACGTCTGTTTTGCTTTCCTTTGTTTCGTGGACGAAACTTTTTTTAGTGGGGGAGGATGTAGGACCCCTGAACCCCATGCAGCTTTTTCCCGTGAATCCACTGTGCAAAACACCTGTTGATGGTGTGTTTAGTCCATAGGGCATCAAAGGGATGCCACAAATGGACCCGGTGAGCTTTTGATAGCTGGGTTGGCCTCCGGCGGCTTTTGCCGAATTTTAAGAAAGGTTTTAGGCCGAACAGAGGTTGGATTTGGATTCAGCGCAGAAAAACGATTGAAAACGGCTATTTACTTGTTAAATTCCGAGTCCGGATGCCCAAAAACGGACTCCCGGAAGTTTTGCTGGATTTCTGGTGCATGGGGGAGCCGTGGACCGGCGGGAGTGCCACGTGGCGCCCTCTGATTGGTCGGCGCACGCGGCTGGGTCCATGGAAAGGCGGGGGTGTGACCGGGGTGCACGGTTGGAGGCGTGGACCGGTGGGTGTCCACGTGGCAGTGCCGGATTGGGCGACCCACGTGCGCTCGGTCCACGGGAGCGCGCGGGGGAGCGTGGACCGGGGGCTTGCCACGTGGCGGCACCGGATTGGCGGGTCCACAGGCGCGCGGTCCACGCACGCGCGGGGGCAGGTGCGGGGGGCGGTTGGCCGTACGGGCGGGCAGGTGGGGCAGGTGGGCAGCGCCACGTGGCGCCCGCTGGTTCGCGGGCGCCACCCACCACGTTGACCGCGGGTGGGGACGCGTGGCGGCTGCGGGCGCGGCTTGCACGGCTGCCGCCTGTTCGGCGACACGTGGCGGGCCCCGAGGCGGTCGGACGAAGCAGCGGATCCCGTCCGACGGCGCGAGGTGGGCTGGGCCGCACTGTGCGCGCTCGAAACCGGCGGGCCGGGCCGCACTGTGCGCGCCCGAAACCGCGCGGGCCGGGCCGGGCCGCACTGTGCGCGCCCGAAACTTGGGACAAAATGGGAATTTTCCCATTTGTTCCTCCAGCACTATAAATACCTGCCCGAGCCTTCTTCTTTGCTTTTTTTCTCTCAGCCCACACACCTTCTGCCCGAGCACCCTTAAGATGAAATTTTCCTCTCTTAATGCTTGATCATCCTGCAGAGTTTCAGGATTTTTTGTGCATGCATCCCGAGGTTCCGGATTTTACGGCGCGGCGCGACGTTGCATTTCCTGTGTTCTTCTTCGTCGCTGATCGGTGTGAAAATTCCCCTGGGCTACCCCGACCTTCTTTTTTAGCAATTCTTGCGCCGACTTACTCCTGAGAGGTAGGACTTCGTCTTTCGTATTGATCGCTCACTTCGGTTTCGATTCTGTGGCACGGATCCCGAGGTCCTTTCATGACCATTTTTCTGTGTGGATTTGTGGACAGCATCGAGGTGTTTTGGCCGTATATTTGCGTACGAGCATCATACGGAAACGAGCTTATACAACTTTTTCATCTACTGATCGCAAGGAACGCGCTCGTATTTTTCAAGGATTTTTCCGAGATTTTATCAGAGGTGAAGATTACTGTTTCTCTGTGTACAGTGCTACAGTCTTTTTGTGCTGAAATCTTTTGAGTGTACCACTTTGCCGAATTAATATCTTGACTTACCGAACTCAGATTTGGGCATGCAAGCAGCCGTTTCGAAGGTATCGACGCGAGGATCGCTGTGATATTTTTCTGGGAATTTTCTGGGCATTTTCAGCAGGTGAAAATTAAGCATCTTTGGGACTGTTGTTGTATGTGATTGTGAGAGCAGTTTTTGGAATGTATGTGTAATGGTGGACTTTGTATTGTGCCCAGGAGAATTGCGGGTGTTGCTGTGCTCTTTGGAGTAGGAGAGTTGGACTTATCTGGTATTTTCAGCTGTTGGGACTTGGACTGTTAGCACTTCAGGTGGGTGGTTGTTGTACTCCTCTCTTTTGGTGTGCCCACTAGGAATATCAGAGTAACCTAATGTTAGGATGGCCTAGCTTATTGTTGATGACATTGCATGCAATAAGAGAGTAAATAGTTGACAATTGATCCATGACGTTGACATTTTTGGCATGAGCTCGGTATCATGATTACTCTGTTTATTTAATATTTATCCTGGACAGCATGTTTAGTGATAGGTTAGCAAATTATGACTTTGCTATAGGGAGCATTACCTTGAGACAGTATGTTTGACACTTAATGCTTCATTATATTTATTCATGTAAAGTAGACTAAAATATTGGAACAATTGCATGCTTAAACTGGTCACATAGCTGAGTCACTATTTACTGATGCACTATCATTTGGGACTTGACTTAGGAGAAACCATGCTTTCAGTTTCTTTCTCCTGTTATTTAGACTTGGGGGTTAGCGTGCTCGGGTTCGAGCGGGAGCTGGGATAGTGTTGTCTGGTTGCTGGGGATTTGGGACAGGCTGGGCTTTATGACAGGGTGTTGCGGCAACCACGGATTTTGGGTGGTTGACCGGGTTATACTATTGCATCAGATTGGGTGAGGGGGATCGGGCTATCTTTTGTGGAGGGTTTTTCCCACTTGATCTGAGTCACGATCCAGTCCTGCTACATCAGGTTACTTGTGGTTACTTACTTTACTCGTGTGGGTCGCTCCCCTCGAGTGCCACTCCGGAGTGTGCGTCAGACAGACTTTGAGTCCTTGAGACTCCTTTGCTTCGGTGTTATGCATAGGCTGGCATACCCGTTGCGGCAGGCAGAGCAGGCAGTACCAGTGTCTACTGGTGGTCGGATTGGGTTCTTTAGGCAGGCTTCTAGCTACTGATGCATACTCTCCATTCTTATGAGCTTGACATGTAGAGGCTTTTTAGGGGATTGCACTTATCAGTTGTCATACCTAGCTTTTCCCCTTTTTCTTCTTTTTTGCCTCTGGTTGACCTGGTGGGCATGTCTGAGTTGAGGCTTTACCCACTAGGGGAGGCTACTGTTTTATAGTAGTACTTACCCCCATTGTCTTTCCTTTGTTCTTTTTCCCCCTGGTTTTGCAGAGTCCTCTGCGGGAGTTGCTGGGCCGTCAGCAGCGGATCGAGGTAAGAGGATTGCGGATTAGTTAGCGAGCCACCCGAGGGATGTTAGCTGGAGTTTTTGGTGTACCTGGTTTTCTCAGACAGTATTTTTATGTTTCCTTTTGGGTCTGGCTTTTGCCAGCTAGTTGTATATTTGTGGTGAGCTGGGAGAGATGTTGTATTTATTCTACAGTTGTACTTCTTACTTCCAGTTTCTGTCTGAGATACAGTAGTTTTAGTTCAGCTCTGACTTTTATGCTCTTTTATTATTATCTCTTATATCTGAGCAGGTTACTGACGCTTCGTGTACACGGGAAATACCGTGTGCACGGCGGATCTGTAGACGGGTCCGGGTTCTGGTTTACACCCGGGGCGTGACAAGCATATTTGGAAAATAACCTTTGGAAATTGTTTTTTGTAAAACTAATTCTCCTTTTGCCAGCAGGGCGCCACGGAGGTCGGGTGACCTGAAGACGCTGAATCGTTCAGCGTCTTCACAAAAATCCTGTGAAGACGCTGAATGAATCAGCGCCTTCATTCTATGTGCTGAAGGCGCTGTTTCATTTAGCGCCTTCAGCATGCGCTAAGAACTTGGCCAATTTTCACGAAAATTGGCTAAGTCTTTAGATATAACTGTTGAAGGCGCTGAACTATTCAGCGCCTTTGACATATTTGTTATAGGCGCTGAATAGTTCAGCGTCTTTCGTGTAAAACACTAAAGGCGCCGAGCCACTCAGTGCCTTCACAAAAGTACTGTGAAGATGCTGAGTTGCTCAGCGCCTTTAGTGTGGCTAGGCACTTAGCAAAATTTCCTAAAAATTGGCAGTCCTCGTGGCATATATGCTCGTGGGGTGTTGCACTAAGGTATCGTTTGGTTCGGGGATTAGTGAGAATTAGTAGTACCAGGTATAAGTATAAAGTTGAGTATAAGATAGGATAAATGAAAATAGTGTTTGGTTGGGATATAGGTTAGTACCAGGTATAAGAAAAATAGTGTTTGGTTGGGATTGTAGAATAAGAGGGATAAATAGTTGACTTTTGAGTAAAAAGATGAAAATGCCCTTATCTTTTTATATGTATTAAAAATTGATAAATAAATACTGTATTATAAATTTTTAAATATAATAATTGTAATATATATTATGTAATTAATTAGACAATATATAAAATTAGTGTTAATTATTTATATGTAAAAAATGATTAATATTATATAAAAATTATAATAAATTTTTCTGGTAAGATATATAATGTTAAAAAATCAATAATTAGTGTTAATTAGTGTTAAAATTAGTGTTAATTATTTTTTATTCTAAAAGGTGTATTAATTATTTATTTTGCGTTGGGAACCAGGATGCGATACGGGGGAGAGGTTTTTTACCCGGCGGCGACGAAGAGCTACAGGGAAGGCCGAGAGGCGGCGACGGCGACGATAATAATAAGTATTTATTATTTATTTTGTTTTTTTTAAATAAATATTGTAATATCTATTAATTAATAAATTAAATGGTATATAAAATGAGTGTTAATTATTTATATTTAAAAATTAATTAATATTATCTAAAAATTATAATAATTTTTCATGGTAATGTATAAAATTTTAAAAAATCAATAATTAGTGTTAATTAGTGTTAAAATTAGTGCAGGGTTGCTTGGCCTCGGTTGGGGGAGGAGATGGGAGAAGAGGAGAGATGAGATGGGAGAAGATGAGTGGGAAAGTGTGCAAGGGTATAATAGAGGAGAGAGAAATTAGTGTAATTCGGGCCTTGGGGGTGAGTTCCTTGGCTTGTACCGGGACAAAAGGCAAAAGGGGGGATAAGAAATCCCCCATTGTTCAAAAGTGTTTGGGTACAAAAGGGGGGATATCCCCCTTTGTACCCATACCAAACAAAGCCTAAAGGCGCTGAGTTGCTCAGCGCCTTTAGTGTAAAACATTAAAGGCGCTGTTCTGCGCAGCGCCTTTAGTGCCATACACTAAAAGCGCTGAGTGGCTCAGCGTCTTTATTTAGACTAAAGGCGCTGACCTGCTCAGCGCCTTCGTCTGGGCTATATACCGTGCAAGGGCTACAGTGCCCTTACTTTCCCCTCTCCACCTATCTTCCTCTCCCGCTGATCCCTCTCCTGGAGCACATTGCTGAAGCCCGTCGCCGTCGCACGAAGTCGCTCTCGCCCGCGGTTCCGGTCGCCGTCGCCGTCGCCCTCGCTCTCTATATCTCACTGTGAGCCTCTCCCCTCCCCTCTCTCTCTCTCTCTCTCTCTCTCTCCCTCTCTCCCTCTCACTGTCACAGTGAGAGAGACTCACTGTGACCCTTTCACTGTGAGAGACTCATAGTGAGAGTCTCACTGTGAGGGTCTCTCTCTCCCTCTCTCCCTCTCTCCCTCTCACTGTCACAGTGAGAGTGACAGTGAGAGTCTCTCACTCTCACTGTGAGAGACTCACAGTGAGAGACTCTCACTGTGAGAGTGTCTGTGTTCTCACTGTGAGTCTCTCACAGTGAGAGTCTCTCACTGTGAGAGTGTCTCACAGTGAGGCCCTCACTGTGAGTCTCTCACAGTGAGGGATTTCTCACTGTGAGAGTTCTCTCACAGTGAGAGCTACTGTGAGAGAACTCTCACAGTGAGATATCCCTCACTCTCTCACTGTGAGATAGATACATTTCACTGTCGCTTTTAGCACTGTCCGCGCGAGATTTCACAGTGAGTGGTTTCACTGTCGGTCTCCGACTGTAAAGTTAAAATTAATATTTTGAAGTGGTTAATTTTGTTTTGTAGTTGAAATGGCTAATCGTTGCATGCCCATAAGTGTTCATTGGGATGGACAGTTAGTTATCGATGAGAATGGTCCAAAATATATCGGCGGTCAAAAAAAGTTAATCGCGATACATTCTGATTCTACATATACTAGTTTCGAGATGAGAATGTATCGTTTAGTAAATTGTACAAGAGAGCAATTTCGTTTAAAATTTACTATTCGTTGCCCCACAATCGGTAGTGAATATTTAGCTCACGAAGTAGTAGATGATTAATCATTGGAGGAAATGATTGGATTATGTGAACATCATGGTGTTGTGACGGTATACATTGAGAAAGAGCTACATCCGTCGGATAATTTTGAACCGCAAGGTTATTACACGAGAATGCTCCACAATTATATTGATTTGGGTCCTTCCGCCAATATAATGGGTGATCAAAATATTCCACACGAAGGTGGTGTCAGAATGACAAGGTTAGAAAAATAACATAATAATTTGGTAATTTGTAATCTTCTTTAAATGGACTTAATCATTGTATATATTGCAGAGAAAGTGAGTATGACCCTATTGAGAGTGTTGTACCTTGCTCGGTTAGTAGTGTGCCACCAACGACCACATGTGTGCCACCTACGACCACACACACGCAAGCCACGACCTCACGCGGACACTGCACGACATCACGCGGACAATACACGACCTCCCGTCTAGAACCAAGGATGTCTCATTTACAACTAGAACCTTATGATTGGGGGTAAGTACAAATCAAATTAAATGTTAAGTTTTAAATTAATGGCAATGTTGGAATTTTAGTTTTACCAAATTTACAGGTTATCTAATTCCTATGAACATTGGAATCCAACTGCTATTAATGAATTTGATACTAATGTTGAGGAACGAGGTGATAATATCGACGAAGGAGATTGTAATGTTGACGGGGGTGGTGATAGTGATATTAATCATGAGGATTCACCAATCAATGATGATCAGAATAGTAGTGAGGATGACAAACTGGATGTTTCATTTCCAGATATAGATGATAATCATGATGGAGGGTTAAATGATCTTGCAAATGCAATTTACAGTCAAATGGACAACCCACAAATAAGCAATGATTACGTAGACAATCCTGACGAGGAAAATGAATTTATTGATCATCTGAAACGTTTTCTTTCAGATACTAATTAGATAAATCAGTATGCTGTAGATCCTACAAATCTTCATATTCGACAAATCAATAGTGGTCTCCCTAGCATCGACGGGAGTTGGGCTGGACGTGTCTTTCAAGATAATGCATCTTTGTTGGATGCTCTAGACCGGTGGCATATTGAGCATAATGTCCAAATGAAAGTATTGAAATCTACAAGAACGACTTACATTGTCAAATGCTTGGTAGAGGGATGTGCTTGGAGATTACATGCTTCAGTACCTAAAGATACGACATACTTTAGGGTAAAAACATATGCTGGTCCACACACATGTGTAATTCCAATGCTGAACGCGGCGCACCGTAATTGTAATTCGACCCTTATATGTCAATTGATACTTCCGACATTAAAGGTTAGACTTAATATGACGCCAAAAGAAATTCAAGATACGGTGTGATCAACTTACCATGTTGACATAACATATTGGAAGGCTTGGCAATCAAAGAGTAAAGCATTACAAATTATTTACGGGAGTTGGGAGCAATCATACACTGACTTGCCTCGTTACCTTTCTATGGTAAAGAATTCTAATCATGGTACTTTATGGCGTCTGGATCATAGGTGGCCCGCTGATGGCATTTGTCGCTTTGGTCGTGTTTTTTGGTCATTTGGACCTTCGATTCATGGATTCGCACATTGTCGGCCGGTGGTGAGTATTGATGCCACACATATGTAGGGCAAATACGAAGGTCATGCTTTGATAGCGACGGCTGCAGATGCAAATGATGGATTATATCCTTTGGCATTTGCAATTTGTGAGGGAGAGAATACCGGGAGTTGGCGATGGTTTTTGCATAACTTGCGTCTGTATGTTACCCGTGATAGAGCCATTTGTTTTATATCTGATCGATTTCCTGGATTGAGGGAAATAGTGGCTACTATCTATCCTCCAGTACAGGGTCACTCGCATCGTTGGTATCTTCGACATATGAAAGCAAACATGAATAGGCACTTCAAAAACGACATTTTGTTAGATAAATTCTGGCAGATAGGAATTGCTGCAACACCGACGACATATAATCAGCTGAAGGAAGAATTAGATGTGTTGGATCACGATGCTTGGCAGTGGGTCCATGATCTTGACAGATATAAAGAGTACTGGGCAAGAGCATTTGATGGAGGCCGCCGGTTTGGATTGATGACTACGAATCTTTCTGAATCGTTAAATGGGGTACTTAAGGACAGTCGTGGTTTGCCTATCACGGCTTTTGTTGCGGCTACTTTTTATAAGCTTAATAAGTATATTTTCGAGCGCCGTGCTCACGGTGAAAGTATGACGGACGCTTTTGTCCCTAAAGTCAAAAGTATGATTACTGAAAATATAGATACGGCGCGGGGACATCATGTTGAACGATTTGGACTCACAGAATTTGAAGTAAATACTGGAGATTTCTCCTACAAAGTGATCGTGAATGGAACAAATGTAGAATGTTCATGTGGTGAATTTTATCTAACAGGAATACCTTGCTCGCATGTCTTAGCAGTTTGTAGTAGATCACATATGAGATTAGCCTACCAGAATTTTTGTTCACCCTGGTATAGTACAGACTGCTATCGTGCGGCGTACGCACCACATTTTCATCCTGTTCCTGATAGACGACACTGGACACGACCCCAAGGTCCCCCGATTGTACCGCCTCCTATACGAAGGAAGAAAGGTCGTCCACGATCTACACGTATTCGTAATATAATGGACGAGGGGGGTGGCCGACGAGAAAAATGCTCCATTTGTAAGCAGACAGGCCATTATAGGAGCACTTGTCCAGAAAATGCGGAAAGAGCGCAACAAGGACGCCGGCGTATAACTTCCACAATTATATTTATCTTGTCTTAATATTTAATTATTTTTAGCTATCATGTTACTAATATGTAGATTGCTTATTGCAGATGGCAGATCACGAGGACGCGGGGCCAGTTGATCCGTCTGTCCTAGTAGAGCAGCATCGCCATAGGTCCGCATTTATCAGGACTGAGGTAAGAGCTATAAATTTTTATTTTTTCAAATATTATAAATAAGCTGAATTGATGTAAGAGCTAACTATATTTTTTTTGCATCACAGGGGTATCGTCCTGTCTTTGTTCGCAGAGCATGGGCGCAAGATAAACCAGTGGGAGCTTGAACATCCAGCTGTAATAAATCTACTTCGTCAGTCAAGATTTTACGGGTTATCACGACTCAGACGATTGGTGATGGATCAGGCTCTGCTGGGCGCCCTTGCTGAGAGGTGGAGACCGGAGACCCAGACCTTCCACTTCCGCCACGGTGAGATGATCGTCACACTACAGGATGTGGCGGTTATTTCGGGTCTCCGTGTTCATGGTGCGCCGGTGTCGGGATCCACGCTTCATGATTGGCCAGCTCTATGTCTGGATTTATTGGGGGCGGTACCTACTCACATCACGGGGTCACAGGTATCTCTAGATTGGTTATATCAGCATTTTCATCATTTATCTCTAGATGCCCCTGCCGGAGCAGTCGCAGCTACGGCCCGTGCATACATGCTATATCAGATCGGGGATAGCTTGTTTCCAAACCCTAGCGGATATAAAGTTCATCTAAAGTGGCTACCACTTTTAGCTGACTTTGATATCTGCGGCGCGTATGCGTGGGGTGCTGCGACATTGGCCTATCTACATCGAGCGCTAGGAGATGCCGCGCTGAACGGGAAGGCCGAATGTTGCTGTTTTGGGACCCTTTTGCAGGTATAAAATCTAATTTTTTGATTTCAGTATTATCTTTATATATTGGTATTGTATATTTTATTTATTATATTAACCCGTTGGCGTGAATTTATAGATCTGGGCTTGGGACCATATTCATATCGGCCGACCTACAGGCGTCCTAGCGCTGCCCGATATAGTCGATCGACCTCTGGGTTGCCGGTAAGATATTTATTTGATATAGTAGATTTTTGTATTTCAAATGTAATTGCAACTAATATATGTTTTTTATAATCTAGATGGGGCAACGCTGGAGGACTACGTTTTGGAACCAATGTCAAGACGTGCGACATTGAGTTTTATAGAGACGAACTAGATCAGCAGCGAGAGGCGCAAGTATGTAGATGTTTTATTGAATACTTTAAGTATATTTTGCTTCAACACTTTTATATTAACTAATCATTTTGTCCATTAACAGGTTATATGGATGCCGTACACAGATGAGATTATAGATACATTACCAGATTTCTGTTTGCATGGCTCAGCAGTCTGGCGTGCAAGAACAGTCCTTATTTGCTTTCACATTGTCGAGATGCACGTGCCAGACCGAGTCCTGCGGCAGTTCGGTCTTCTCCAGCATATACCTCTCAATGTGGAGTCCATCCGACGCATCACATCACGTGGGCGTCCGGATGAGGATTGGATCGCATTTCATGCTATCCACATTGAGAGGTGGTCCGGGAGGCTAGAACAGATTTTTGATCAACTCCCGGCTGCTGGTGATGACCCACTGCATGCGGTATCCGTATATATGCAGTGGTACTGGACGATTACGAGAAGATGGATATCTCATCCAGTACAGCGTCCTCCGCTGACTTTTCATCCCCGTGGGCATGTCGAGAGGAGACTGGTATAATAATTTATATATATAAATTTAACATGTTCAACATATTCAATATAAATTTAATTTCTAAATTAAAATGCAGGCCGACACACTACGGCAGGTTCATACTATTGTCGGCCAGTTATTGCATGACCGACCGCTGCCTGAGTTCGCATATTGGACTTTGAGAGAAATGAACGAGAATATTCAGATGGTACTACCGCATGTACCATCTGAACCTACGGCCAGAGTGTCAGGCGGACCTTCATATGAGGGAGCGACCTCGAGTCATCAGGTACCATTTAGCATAGAATTCAAATTAAGTTTTCAAATTCAAATTAACAAACTATTTACACTCTTTCAGGTGCCACGATCTCCATCTCCTACCATTCAGGCCCCGACGATAATTCCCTCGACGTCAGAGTCACTCCCGCCTCCTGTATCACGGACATCTTTTGCATCGACATATTCACGCCGTCATCCATCGTCATCAACGCCACAGGAGATCCAGCATATTGTTGAGCAGGATGAGGGTGGTATCATCGAGGAGCTCGATCAGTTGGCAGCAGTCGAGCATCTCGATGATATACCTATTATCGACCTTGTTGTTCCCCGTGGGCGAGGGCGAGGGCGTGGCCGAGGACGTCGAGGTCGAGGACGTGCTCAAAATTGAGCTTTTGAGGTCGAGGTTGTCGTATACACATTTTTGTAATGTTCATTTTTGGTTGTTACTCAACTTTGATTTACAAATGTCATGATTGTTGGACCTTCATTTGGTGTTTGTGAATGTTGTTTTAGATTATTGAATGTTAATTTTCATTGTTTGCAACTTGTTGTACAAATTTGGGATTTTTTTAAAGTACACTAAAGTTATGTGTGCAGGTCCAGCTAAAGGCGCTGAATGGCTCAGCGCCTTTAGTGTTCTACACTAAAGGCCCTGAGTCGCTCAGCGCCTTTTGTGTTCTACACAAAAGGCGCTGAGCAACTCAGCGCCTTTTGTGTTTTACACTAAAGACGCTGAGTCGATCAACGCCTTTAGTGTAAACCACTAAAGGCGCTGAGTGGCTCGGCGCCATTAGTGTTTTACACGAAAGACGCTGAACTATTCAGCGCCTCTAACAAATATGTCAAAGGTGCTGAATAGTTCAGCGCCTTTAGCAGTTATATCTGAGGACTTAACCAATTTTCACGAAAATTGGCCAAGTCCTTAGCGCATGGTGAAGGCGCTGAATGAAACAGCGCCTTCAACACATATAATGAAGGCGCTGATTCATTCAGCGTCTTCACAGGGTTTTTGTGAAGACGCTGAACGATTCAGCGTCTTCAGGTCGAAAATTGGCCAAGTCCTTAGCGCATGGTGAAGGCGCTGAATGAAATAGCGCATTCAGCACATAGAATGAAGGCGCTGATTCATTCAGCGTCTTCACAGGGTTTTTGTGAAGACGTTGAACGATTCAGCGTCTTCAGGTCACCCG
Organism: Tillandsia leiboldiana; assembly: GCA_029204045.2. Taxonomy (NCBI): domain Eukaryota; kingdom Viridiplantae; phylum Streptophyta; class Magnoliopsida; order Poales; family Bromeliaceae; genus Tillandsia; species Tillandsia leiboldiana. The sequence continues at coordinate 20,171,466 of CM055072.1, forward strand.
ACCTCCGTGGCGCCCTGCTGGCAAAATGAGGGTTAGTTTTACAAATTTTTTTTTCCAAAGGTTATTTTCCAAATATGCTAAACTTGTAGGGTTATTTTTAAAAAAATCCCCATTAATGCTCTCTATTAATACCTTCTATACAAAAAAAAATTGCAAAATTTTCTCCTCTTCTTAAAAAATAAAATAAAAATATGCCCTCTTTCTCTCTCTCTCGGGTTGCATGCTATCACAATGGCATCCATGGTGCGGTACCTCCTCCTCCTCCTCATCCTCCTTCGATTGCCTGATCAAAATGGACGTGGTAGTTGAGGCGAAGAGTTGGAGGTTCAGCATCGCGATCGGGTTCTTCGACACGATCCTTGAGATCAAGGAGAAGATTCACCGGTATGAGGGCTACTCGGTCGCCTCCCAGAAGCTCTTCCTCGGTGGCCATGACCGATATGCCATCCTCCCCACCGAGGGATACTTCTTCATCTACAAGCAGCGACGCATCAAAGACGACCACGAAAGAGCCTTGAAGCCAGTGATCTCTCACTTGACGCTTTGCCGTGGACGAAAGAGCGGTGCTCTTTGGTTCGTAATAATACCACAAAAGAAGAGAAATCATTTTATGAGTATAGTTTCTCCAACTAAAAAAAAGAGGAGACGAGAGCTTTGTTTAAGATTTTTCTACCTTAATTGTCCCATGAATACAAAGGAAGCAAAGAGGGATCATCCTACTTTAATTTGTTGTTCTATTCTTTAAAAAAAAGGAAAAGAAATAAAACTCTTATAATTGGAATGCAAAGGAAACCAATTGGCTTAAACAATAAAATGTTCCAAAAATAATTGACTTTCTTGATTCTATCCCGATGAATGTGATTTTTGGTTGACTTGATTAAGTCGAATCTCTTGATCCGGTCAAATTAGACCAAATTAAAATTTATTCGTATTCAATAATTAAACGCTTTATGCTCCAAATTATAAGTCATGAAGTTGAAGTTGGTTTTAAATTTTGTTTGAACCTCTACATTACAATTAATTCATATCGATTTGAAACATAAAATGCAAGTTTATCTTTGAAACTCATGTTAGGCTCTTGGACCTTTTAGACACAAGTACATAATTAATTGATTCATTGTAGATTTGAATGCTTAAGGGACTTATGAAATACAAATTGAATTTAAAACTAGATTGAGAATTTAAAATTATATTTAGAAGTGCATTGAAAATAAAATTTACATCTAAAGCTTAGACGTAAAAAAAAAAAAAAGGAAAAAAAAGAAAAATCTAGATTTAACATCTACATTGAATTTGATTTGAGCTCAACTATTTTAAATTTAAGCAATATAAATTTTCTTTTTCAAATACGATCCAGATAAATCCAACTCAAATGCTTTACCCCACCTACGCCTTAAACCAAACCCACAACCAACCCCACCTCAAAGCAGAAAAAAAAAATAAAAATTCTCGCATACGCTCGAAGTCGCTTCAAATCTATACTCACCTCGAATTTAAACTTAACCAACGTAGGCATGGGCTTGGCCCAAACCCAAGTTCACAAATATTATTAAAATCTGAGCCCAATTTCGTATAAAACATAAACCTAAGCCGTATTGGCCTAAACTGGGCCCGAGCCCATATCCAGAGTTTAAATACAACTCAGGCCTCAATCTGAATATAAATTGCATGGGCTCAAATTTAGCCCAAGTCTAGATCCACAACAGATTTAAATCTTAACTTGAATTACATGAGTCCATACCAAGCCCAGACCCTAGATTTGACCACAAATCTAATCCAATTCAAACCATTTTAAAAAAAAAAGAGACTAAATTATAGAAAATTTCCCTATAATATTCCGCTTTTTCATTTTGCACCCCCGTCTTTCAAAAACCTACATTTTGCCCCATCGTAATTACAGAATTATCTTTAGGGGGCAACGGGGTTAACAGAACGGGTGAAATAACGATAATGCCCTTATCCATCTCCCAATCTTCAAGGACCCAACACCGGCACATGCCGGCAACGCCGAGACGAGGGTGATCGAATCGGGCCGCATCTTCGCGTCGTCCTCGCCAATCCGCGCCGCCGTCCGCAAAGCCGCCTCCACGTGCCTTGCGTGGCTTGACGCCCGGTCGAAGCGGAGCGTGGTGTTTCTCTGCTTCGGGAGCATAGGGGCATTCTCGGCGGAGTAGCTGAAGGACCCGGACCGGTCAAAGGCGTTCGAGCGTCGGCCCGAGCCGAACCTGGGCGCGCAGCTCTCGGAGGGTTTCCTCGACCTGACCGCGGGGCAGGGGCTCGTGGTTCCGTCGTGGGCGCCGCAGGTGGAGGTGCTGAGCCACACCGCGGTGGGCGCGTTCGTGAGCCACTGCGGATGGAACTCGTCGCTCGAGGCCATCACCTAAGGATTTGGAGGAGGAGAGAGAAAGAGGAGGGGGAGGGGGAGGGGGAGGGGAGGGAAGAAGGGTATTTTTGGTATATCACCTAAGAAATTGACGGTTCACTCACGGAATGCTGACGGCGGGGGGGTGTAAATGCACAATTATGTAATTACGAGGAGGCAAAATGTAGGTTTTTGAAAGACACGGAGACAAAGTGAAAAAGCAAGATATTATTGGAAGGTTTTCTGTAATTTAGCTAAAAAAAAAAAGAGAAAAACGCTTAGCCCAAACCAAACCTAAACTAAAAATCAACCAAGCCTAATTCGAATCTAAACCGAAGCAGACTTCAAATCAAAATTCGAACCCAAACCCCAAACTATATGGATCAAACCATATAAACCAAAACTGTACTCAAACCAAATCATAAAAAGAATATGACACAAACCCAATCAAGTCCTCAGGGACAAAATTATTTTCACATAGTGGCCATATTCAAACTCCATCAAATTCTAACACATATATTTAGAATTTGAGCGAACCAACTTTTACCTTAAGGTAAAAATTGATTTTTAAACCCAAATAGGTTCTGACATATAATTAAATAACCCAATTAAATCAACAGTACTCTAATACATATAATTAGAGTTCCATAAAATAAATTAGACTCTAATATACGTATAATTAGAATTTTATCCGATTAAATCCTAATACATATATTTAGGATTTAGTCATCTTTCATCTTAGATGAATTTAAACCAAATCAAATTGGACTCTAGCCCAAATATTTAGAGTTCAATTAACGCAAATTGGACTCTAATACATATAATTAGAGTTTATTTTGAATTAATTTCTAGACATTTTAAATACTCTAGATCAAGTTTAACGGAGCCGATCGTCCATTCGAAAATAACTTGGGAGCACGAGAGCCTCCGTGCTTTTAAAAGCACACAAGCCTATATATATAGTAGAGCTTATATACTTTCAAAAATATAAACTCATTCATATTTGTGAATTTTTCATCACTGGATTTGTATTAGGATCCGTGTTATTGTAAAAGCATTTAAGAAGAGAAAAAGAAAATACAATTGTACAAATATAAATACAAATCCAATGGTAAAAAATTCACAGGCATGGATGAGCTTGTACTTTTGAAAGTATATAAGCTTTATTCTCTCTCTCTCTCTCTCTCTCTCTCTCTCTATATATATATATATATATATATATATATATATATATATATATATATATATATATATATATATATATATATATATATATATATATATTAATCTGAATCATGAATACTACCCTACGGAAAACTCAAAATTATGTACCGTACGAGGTGCGTCATTCGTGGTCGCAGATAAAATGGCACACCCACTACACCAAAAAGCGCTTGTAGAGGCGGTTATTAGTTACATTACAACAAAACTATACTATAGCGACACTTTTAAGTATTGCTAAAAACTAAAAAAAATACTGCTGGAAAAAATACCGACACTTATCATTAGTGTCGCAATATGTACCGTCGCTAGGGTGTATAGCGACACATTTCTATAATATGTCCTAAAAATGTGCCCCTATAACCTAATTTTGGATATAGATGAACTATAAATGGGACACTCGCAAAAAAGTGTCACAAATGTGTATCCCTATAACCTAATTTTGTTGTAGTGTTATTATAGGGGCGGTTTAAACCGCCTCTATATATAATGGAGGTGGTTCTAATGACCGTCTCTAGACCGCCGGTGTAGACGCCATTCTAACGACCGTCTCTACATTGTAGGGGCGGTGTGAACGACCGCCGGGGAATAATAGAGGTGGTCCTGTAGTGGCGGTTTCGACCACCGCACCAAATTTTTTTATTTTTTTTTCTTAATTCCATAATAGCATAAAGTCGGTTTAAACTGCCACTACAAATGTTGTACTATAGAGGCGGTTCAAATCGTCTTTACCGATATTATTTTATAGAGTTGGTTTAAACTGAATGCCAAAATCAAATGCCTACCTGTTGTGGAAATGCCTCCGCAAAAATCGGTAAAAAATTCCAAAAACCCAGCTCGGGGGAGCCTGCGGACGAAGAGTCGACGGAAAAGACTGGTGTCGAAGAGGTGTCGAAGCTCGCGAAGTCGGGGAGTAAAAATATGAAACGATGTCGAAAAATTCTCTGGAATGCCAAAACGCGAAGAAGATTCGAAGAAAAAACTCTCTGTAAAAAACGGCTCCAAAATCGGATCTCAAAAACTCCTCAAAAGAAGCCCAAGAGGTACTATTTATAGAGAAAAACCAAGGAGACACTATTCGGGTCAAGGGTGTTTTCGGGCGCCCGGATCTGACCCGCCAGCGCCCGGAACACGTGGCCGCCATCCATGTGCTCCCGCACAGCGCCCGAATCAACGGGATCGCGCCACGTGTCCCGCCGCCCCGTGCTCCGCGTGCCCCGCGCACGTGCGGCGACTTGCACCCGCCAATGGCAGCGCGCCATGTGGCCCACGCGGTCCACGCGCCGCACCTTGCGCCAGGTCTTCCGGGTCTTTGTCGGCTAATCGAAAGGCGCCACAGGGCGCCGCCCCGCCAATTGCAGCGTGATTGGCGCGGCCCGGCCAATCCCGTGCTGTCACGTGGCCCACGCGTGTTTAGGCAGGTCCCGATGCACGCGCCTGGGCCGTGGACTGGCCTGCCCGCGCCCTCGCGATTGCCTACGCGCCTGCCCGCGGCCGCCCTGCGCCTGTGCGAGCGCTGCCCGCCATCGCCAGCGCCTGCCCGCGGCCGCCTTGCGCCTGCCTTTGCGCCTGCTGGCGCCTGCCCGGCCTGCCTGAAACAGTAACAAGTACCGAAAATTCATTTTAAGGCGTCCGGATCTCGAAAAATACATCCAAATAGCCGATTTTGAATGTTTTCGCGCGCTGAATCCAACTTCGATGTCCGTTTTGCCAAAATCCACATCTAAAATTTAACGGAGGCATTTAGATAGGCAAACTTGATCCAATTTTTACGCTAGGTCCACTCCTGCGGTCTGATTTGCGCGCAACCAACTCCATCACACAACAAAGGCCTCTAGAAGCCACTGATCACTCCGCAAAACCTCCGCAGAGATCCGGATCATCACATCCTCCCCCACTAAAAGAAACATGAAATTAATCGTGTTTTCCTTTCTTCTCTATATGTGGATTTTTTATTATTTTTCGGTTACCCTAAAAGATGAAAGTAGGGTCTATTTATAGGTTAGAAATCTTTGGAAAGAGATAAGAATTAAAAACTAACTTATCTGGAATTTTTCGCGCACGACGGTCCGGACTGGATTAGTTTGATCCGGATTGTCGTCTTTAGACAGAATCTTTCCAGAAAAACAAGTTCGGGGTCCGGACTGGAATTTCCTGATCCGGACTGTTCATGCGATTTTAGCAAAACCCAAGTTCGGGGTCCGGACTCAATAGGGACTGTTCCGGACTGGAATTCCGCATGAACTCAACTCTGTTCGGGGTCCGGACTGGAATGCCCTAATCCGGATCCTGAACACTCAACTTGTCCAGTTTTTGATTTTTATGCATTGAAAATTACTCCAAGTGTTTCTAAACTACACAAATGTATTCGGATCACCAAAATTATTTAGTTAAACGTACATGATCCTTTTGAATTCATTTTTCTTGAGATTGATGTATATGATCCACAATTCTTCATCTTCAATCTTCAAGACTTAGAACACTTCACGAAATACGCCAAAATAAAATCCTTAACAATCTCCCCCTTTGGCGGTTTCGTGACAAAACAAAAATCCACTTAAAAAATTTAAAAAGATATTTTTGTTGTTATCACCATACAACAAAAATTTACATGAAAGATCCAAATAAATACAAGAGATAAACTCCTAATACAAACTCTAGACTTAGACGCTTGTACTCTCTGTAATCTTCAAACCTTAGAACACTTCACGAAATATGCCAAAACAAAATCCTTAACAATCTCACCCTTTGACGGTTTCGTGACAAAACAAAAATCCACTTAAAAAATTCAAAAAGATATTTTTTTTGTTATCACCATACAATAAAAATTTACATGAAAGATCCAAATAAATACAAGAGATAAACTCCTAATACAAATTCTAGACCTAGACGCTTGTACTCTCTGCAAAAGAAACAATTCTTGACAAAAAAAATCATTAGATACCTCAAGAATTTAAACATTCAATAAGCAATCAGAGAGATAGAGTTTATACTCCTCATGACATTAATTATCAGCTATGTATGAGAATAAGCAATCAAAGATTCATATATCATCTAATCATTAAAAGTCCAAATGTCATAGGCAAACGATTTAACAAGTTCAAAATTATGTCAGTTATCGCAAGTAACTTGTTAGAAATATTACATGCCCAAACAGTTAGTCCAAATAGTTAGTAGAGGGCATGTTCAAGTTCAACTTACCTTCAACTTACCTTCAAAGTTCAATGTTCTATATGTTCTCTCCCACTTTTTGTCGCAGAAAATCAGCCAAAATGAAAAAGAAGGGAGTGCAAAGTTCACAAATATCAAGAACAAAAAGTAAAAACCTGCAAGAGAAATGATTAGAACACAGAAAAAGTCAGTCTGAGTCGTTGTCGTCTGAGCTGCTACAACCAAGTTTGGTGAAAATCTTCTTAACCAATTTGGCTAGAGATTTGTACTTCTTCTTCAACTCAACTTGGGTTGCAGTAATCGCTGCAAGGTCTGTAGAGATCCGACCTTATTCAATTGCAATTCACTCTTGTTCAGACGATAATCGTTGTTGTTCCCTGTAAATTGACGTAACAGAGGCTTCATCCTCTGAGGTATACGTTGTCGCTGCTGCTTGTGCTGTTGTTGCTGCTGATCCTGTAGAGGCAGAAGGTTTCTTGCTTCGAGGTGGTGTTGGTGTCTCATCCGGTTGGCTCGAGAGAGACTTCACAATTGTAGAATCATTGATAGTTTCCAGACTATGCATATAAGTTGATGAATGAATATCTACATCAAACTTTCTCAAAATCCGTATTATAATCAACGGGAATGGAAGTCGCTCGGTAGGATGAGCATTTTCCACATATCTCGCCATCCTTGACCAGATAAGATACGGAATATTGAAATTTGATCCCAAAGAAGCTGCAGGGTGTCCAAAAAGATATAGAAATAGCATTCTATCCCAACGAAGAACCTTTGTTTGCATGTTTGGCAAAATATTATAGTAAACAATGAAGTTCAAAAATCTGTACTCCGGTCGAAGTTCTTTTGAAAGAACGGAGTTTCCCGCCGACCGAGTATCCGGCATGCAAATTCCATCAACAACCGTCCTCTAAGTTGTATTTGTCATAAAATGTCCCTTCATGTAATGAATCCCTTCTATTTGGGCATTCATTCCCAGCACTTCACCAATTAGTTGAGGCGTGATTGTGAGTTTGGTGTTCCGGACCGTTGTGACAAATTCTTTAGGTCCGTCCTCATGATCTTGAAGCTGCGTAGCACACATGTAGAAAGTCCTAACGAGATGGAGACAATATCCCGAAGTTTCAGAAAATTTGCAGACTTGTGCAAGTCGTGCTCGATCAAACAGGGTTCCAAACACTGTCGAGCGTTCCCTGAGAGCTACGACATTTACATGTCTCTCACCGATGCATTCTCGCTTCTCAAAGTCTTTCATCCTCTCTGTATTGATATGTACAAAAACCTGTGGAGGTGGCTCACTCGCAAGTGGCTCTTCAATCTCAATTCCACTGGATCGACCCCTCTTCCGTGCAACGCTTTTCCTTTTCACAGACATTGGCTGCATCGGTGCTTTCCCTTTCTCGGCGGCAGTAGGCGGAGTCTTCGCCTTTGTAGAAGCTGGAGCTTTGCCCTTTGACGCAGAAGATGCCTTGGCTGTGGCTTAAGTTAACTGCTCACATTCCTCGGACTCAGTTTCCGATTCGTCCAAAGAGGCATACTCTTCCTCCTTTTGAGCTGTCTTCGCTCTCTTGAGCTTATTGGTTATCCTGGTGCTCACTAGCGCAGAGATGAACACTATTACCCATTCAAAAACCATTTCTGCCAGATTTTTGAAAATGAGGTCCTGTGAGCAAGAACTCGAGAACATGGAAAAAATTGTTTAATTTCAAAAATTTTAAAAATCATATCCAAACAATCTTTATTATGTATAGAGACTAGGAATCAAGATAGATTTGTAATTTTTTTTTTAAAAATAGATCAATCCCATGATTTTTAAAAATTCCTAAAATTTGCCTAAAAATCGAATTTTTAGAAATCGAAGCCCAAAAATCCGTTTATCAAATAAATACAAAGCATAGAAACAAATCTAAGGTGTCCAGATGTGATGATCCGGAATTCTACAGGGCTTTTACTGTGTGACCGGCAGCTTCTGGAGGCCTACGGGGCATGTCGGCGGTGTTCGTGCGCCAATTTGGACACAAGTGATTGACTCCGGGCTTAAAGTGGATCACGTGGGTAATCAGGGAACCCCGTCGGATGTTTATAGGTGTTTTCGCGCAAATCGGATATCAGATTTGGACTCGGCATGAAATTCGGATTGAAAATGCCTTTTCGGGAGCCTCCGGCGATTTATTGGATGGGAATTTGGCGAAGCGGACGTCAAATTCGGGTTCAGCGCGCGAAAACGGTCAGGATGGACTATCTGCTGGATTTTTCTGAGCTTCGGGTACTGTTCACCGCCGGAACAGTAACTCCGGCGATCGCCGGCGGCGGCGGCGGCGGCGGGCAGCGTCGGCGGGCGGCGGCGCGGCCTCGGGCAGGCGGAACGGCGGCGGCACAGGGCGCGGGCAGCGCGCGCGGCGCGCGGGCAGGCGCGCGGTCCACGCGGCCGTCGTGCACCAAGGCGGGGGCACGTGGCACCACCCCATAGGCCGGCTCACAGCTCACGGTCTACGGAGCAGGATGGTTGGGTTTTGGTTCACGGTGCACCGGAGTGGACACGTGGCAGGTTACCATTGGTTCGGCTTACGGAGGCTCGTGCACCGGGTGCAGCGGTCAGTGGCAGGGACGCGTGGCGCTTCCCTATTGGCTGGTCAACTGTGCGGGCAGGAGGGGCAGCTGGCGCGGGCAGGCGCGCAGGCGCGACGGTACTGTTGTCGGGGACGCGTGTCGACTCCCGGGGTTGGCCGCGTGGCGCAGCAGGAGTGGAGGATTTGGGCTGTCGCCTGTTCGGGCGACACGTGGCGGGCGCTGAGGCGGGTCGGACGGACCGTGGATCCCGTCCGACGGCGCGCCTTGGGCCGGGCCGCACTGTGCGCGCCCGAAAGTCTTGGGCCGGGCCGCACTGTGCGCGCCCGGAAACTTCCGGGCGCCCGAGAATGGGGACCCGGATGGCATTTTGCTATTTGTTTGGGAGGCCTATTTAAACAGCCCGAGCTCCTTTCTTCTCACTTTTTCCACCATTTCCGAGCCTCCTCTCACCAAGGTGTCTTCAGCAAAGTTGTTCCCCTTCGAGTTCTACATCTTCTGGAGGATTTCCAAGATTTGTGGTGGCACGCACTCCGAGGTTTGGATTTTACGGCGCGGCGCGACGCTCGTTCCCTTGTGTTTCCCTTCGTCGCATTTCAGTGCACGGACCCTCCCGAGCTACCCCGGCACTCTTTTTCAGCGATTCTTGCGCCTTCGTCTTCACGACAGGTAGGGCTACGTTTTCCGTGTTTGCTGGTTTTTCCCATCCCGAGGTTTTCATGGGTTTTTCGGATCATCTTGTGACCTCTTTTTGCTGTGATGGAGTTTTGGACAGCGGTTCGGTATTTCGGCGATATCTCCGCAACCAGACATCGGATTGAGGTGATTCAAAAGGCAATTTGCATCTACGCACCGCCAGGAGTCTCTCTGAATTTTCTTGGATTTTCTGGAATTTTTCCCCGAAGGTGAGAAACCCCTTTTTACAGAACTTTGTAGCACAGTTTTGGGTGGAAGTATTGTTCGGGGTAGTTCTCTTGTCGATTTTGGATCTCAGCGTAGAAAACTCGTGTGGGAACGTGCAGGTACTCGTTTCGACCGGTTCGTCGCGAGGGTCGTGACGGTATTTTTCCTGGAATTTCTCGAGCAGATCTCGCAGGTGAAAAAGGCAAAACTGAGGACTGATTGTATTTGGGACAGATTTTGGTGTGAGCATGGTGGATTAATTGTGCTTGTTCTTTTGGGGTATTTTTGTGCAGCACCGTGGTGATCGTTGAGACCGGGCGCGGACTTCGCTGTTGGGATCAGGGTTTAGCGCTCGAGGTGGGTGGTTGCTTTACTCCTCTTTTCTGATATACCCACTAGGAATATTAGAGTGATCCCCTTTATTGGACATGTTGAATGGTCACCTAATGGACATGCATGCTTAACTAGATAATTGTGAGCCTATCATATGGAAAACATTATATTGGAAACTTGACATGTTGGAACTTATACATGCTTCATGGACATCGTTTTAGCATTTAACCTTGCATAAGGGGGGGATGTACTTTCATATTGTGATATTGTGAGGCGTCTTGTGGGAGGGTACCACTTGGGGATTTTTGGACAGGCATAGGTGGATGATTCATGTGAGGGTGATTAGCAGGTTATGGACATGTGCGGTTGGATTATGATTTAGCATGATGATTACACCCAGGTGGAGTTATTACTTGATACACATGATGAACCACTAGTTGTCACTCCCCTTCTTTCTTCCATGAGGAGATAGGCTTGATTTCAGGGATATCTAGTTAGACCATTTCGGACCGCTACACTATATGTTGGGACTGCCTTGGGAGGAACCCCATTGTCTCTTCTTCCCCCTATTCCTTAGGCAGGCGGCTATTTGTTGCTCGGGTTTGAGCAGGGATCGGCATAGTGTAGCCGGGGCTTGAATTTTAGCTTTTGGGGTATTGCGGCTATTGCGGATAGTAGGTGGTTGACCGGATGTCGGACCTGGGTCAGGATTGTCATTATGGGTGTGGTTGTTAACCCTCCATCTTTTGATTACCCGCTAGGCATTTGAGTAGCTTCTTTGATTAAAAGGATAAATGCACTTTATGTGTGGCAATGGCAGGCTTATTGTGATTAAACAGATATTGTTAGAACTTGCTTGATTGGGGATTATGATTGTAGGACAGTAACATCATGTTAAAAGGTAAGGCTAATCAATAATTGTGGGCTTTGGGTATGTGGCATAAGCAGGCACAGGCTATCTCATATTTACTATTCTCATACTGTTCTATACATGCTCTAACATTATAAAGGTTATCGACATCTGTTTATTTTTATATCATCTTGGGACATTTGCATGCTTGTATGGTCACCTAGTTAGGCCACCTTTTTCTGCTACACTATCATGCTGGAATTGACTTAGGAGAAACCATGCTTTTCTCTTCTTTTATTTATATTCGGGGGATAGTGCGCTCGGGTTCGAGCAGGGACTGGGATAGTGTAGTCAGACAGTTGTGGGCTTTGGGACAGGCAGGCTGTGAGGGCCGGGCATTGCGGCAACCGCGGATCTTTGGCGGTTGACCGGACGGTGGTTATTGCATCAGATTGGGATAGAGGATTTGGATTTCTTTTAGTGGATGGGTTTTCCACCGTGATCAGAGTCATGATCCAGTCCTGCTGATTTGGTACTTGTTACCCAGGCATTATACTCGTGTGGGTCGCTCCCCTCGAGTGCCACTCCGGAGTGTGCGTTTTACAGGCTTCGAGTCTTCGAGACTCCCTTTTCCTATCGGTGTTATGCGTAGGCGGGCATACCCGATTTGGCAGGCAGAGCAGGCAGTACCAGTGCTTACTGGTGTATCGATTGGGTCTAGACAGGCAGGCGTTGACATTCTGATGCATACATTCAGCTATTCTTTTAGCTCAGTTTTTAGAGGCATTCTAGTGGTAGCTTTTCATCAGGAGTCATACTCTTTGCATACCACCTTTATTCCTTTTGCCTCTGGTAGACCTAGTGGGCGTGTCAGAGTTGAGGTTTTACCCACTAGGGGAGGCTACTGGTTTACTAGTAGTCTCACCCCCATTCTTCTTTCCTCTTTTGCTTCTCCCTTGTTTTGCAGTGTTTTATGCGGGTGCTACTGGGCTTACAGTGGCGGGTCGAGGAGAGGGGACGGCCGAGTAGATAGATCTCGAGGCAGGATGAGCATGTTAGCTGGATTGTTGGTGTACCCATGTTTCCTCAGACGGTAGTACCTTTACTTTGGGACTGGCTTTTGCCAGCAGGTTGTATTTATTTTGGTGAGCTGGGAGAGACAGATGTATCATTTATACAGATGTATTGTATTTTATTTCCAGCTTCAGTCTGAGATGTATTAGTTTTAGTTCAGCTCTGTTCTTATTGCTCTTTTATTATATCTCTTTTATCTGAGCAGGTTACTGGCGCTTCGTGTACACGGAAAATACCGTGTGCACGGCGGATCTGTGGACGGGCCCGGGTTCTGGTTTACACCCGGGGCGTGACAGATTAAGTTGGTATCAGAGCTTAGGGATAGGTCGGTTGGGACTTAGGAAACCCTAGGCTTTTAGCAGACCCTAGGATGATAGGACGCGAGAGACGCGACACCTTGCGAAAGTCGGCGATTTATTTGTTTTACTCTTCCTGTGAGTGAAGAGGGATCGACATACTCTATTTCTGTGGGACAGTATGTTGGCTGCAGACAACATAAGGTTACAGAAATAGAAGGATGTCTTTGACTTTCGCTAGATTGGGTCGAGTGTTTGGGGTGTGCTGATTTGCGGTTTGTCGTGGCGAGCGGTGTCTCCCCGACGTTGGGCCTTGACCCGGGCGCACCTTGGTGCGGCAGTTGGGTCTGAGCTAGTTGTTTCAGGCCGGATACCGGATTAGAGTCGGAGGACTCGGGACCCTGATGACAGGATTGTCAGAGGCTTATCAGCGGCAGAGTGAGCGGGCATCTGGTTTTGAGTGACACAGTTGTCGGAGCAGCGGGCAGCTCGACAGTGCTTCTTTCTGAGACCACCCGGTTGCAGTATCCTCAGGGGCGGGGATTTTTGTAGTACTGAGGGAGTGAGTAGCCCTCCGTGCCAATGGTTAGTGCCGAGGCGCCGAGGCAGGGTGGATTGTTGACAGCGGATGAGCTATGGGACACCATTGATCAGTTAAGCCAGTTTGGCAGATAAACCACCCCGATTCATAGGATTAAGTTTGGAGCCTCTTGGGGTAGAATCGTGGTTGGTGGTGATGGAAAGACTGCTTGAGAGCCTCTTGGTGTCAAAAGGATTTACGCAGTTACTGAACTACGCGCTCTATGATTTAGGGGACAAGGCGCATAGGATATGCTTGACTGTGAGTGGATTGCGCCAGGATGCCCTTCCGTGTATTCGGACCCTCTTTTGCAGGTTTTAGATTTTGGGGTGCTTTGATAGTGGAGGCATTGGGTATGGCGCGTAGCATTGCAGTTCCGTTGGATAGGGGTCTGCCGCCAGAGGCGAGTTCTGGATAGAGGCGCTTGGCGCTAGGTATTGGTGGACAGGTCGGCCGGCAAGGACATTTTCGTTTCCCTTCCAGGATGGTGGATATCCTTTTGGATGGATTATGTAAAGCTTACCCCAGGGGGATGTTACCCTTGGTGATCGATAACATGCATGTTTGGGGTACAACATATGTGATTGAGGGGTGAGCTTAGTAAGGGTAATTGTATAAGGAATTGCATGAATTGATGGTGCTTTGTCGTATGACGATGATATCCAGGTGGATTTCTGAGACGTCAGAGGTTGGGTGGACCCCGATGACAGCATCAGCCCGTTTTATCAGAGTGGTGCAGCGGTAGCGTGGATTGGCTGTCTGCGAGAGACCACATTCGTCGCCTCAGTGTGAGCAGGGACAGGGGTCGAGCTCCCTTTGTGATTGGTCTAGATATGTTTGGCAGGCTGAGCGACGACCACTTGCATCGAGAGGATGAATTTGTGCCGCCCGGTTGGAGGGCGCCACGGTAGTGGATCGAGTGTCGCCGGTGTGATTTCATCACAGCAGTCAGAGTTAGAGCATGTTGCAGTCCGGCATGGGCTAGAGGCAGAGTTGTCGCCCCGTGCACTAGAGGTACAGGTTACTGTTGGTATTGTGCAGGTGGGGAAGGCTTGTGGATCATATCCAGTGCGGTAGAGGCCGTAAGTTATGCCGGCAGACTTATTGGTATTTGTGGCCGTTCGGTGTTTAGACCCAGTGCTTGGGACTGGTTGGCATAGTGCCACTGGATGTTTCACTGCTGAGAGAAAGGACCCTGTTTTTCTGCGAGACAGACAATAGAAGGCTTGTTTGTTGCGACGGTTTGGGTACTCAGGTTACAGCGATAGTGTGAGAGGTGCCTACGGCGGCACCGGGACGTAAGGATATTCTTGTTGCCGTGAGATCCCGGGTGTGATTCCACCTGAGCCGATGATGATGCCGCCGGTTAGGGAGATTGTGATTTCGATTGACGTGGTTCTGGGAACTGCGCCTACCTCGATAGCACCTCGTTAAATATCATTGTAGAGCTGTGAGAGTTGTGGGCATAGGTGCGTGGACCTGATGGATAGAGGGTTTGTTGGACCTAGTGCCGCGTCGTTGATACACGACTGTGAGAGTTCTTTGTGAGTGGAGCCCAGGCAGGTCCGGGTATTATTTAGGACCTTTTGGATGGAGTTATACTCCGGCAGATGTTCGATTATGATGCCTGCATCAATTTGGAACTACAGCTGAGTATCTCGCCAAGATGACGTTCAGGACACGCTAGGGGCATTATGAGTACAGTGAGGCCAATGGAATGACTATGCCTTATTGCCTTTAAGATTGAGGAATTCTGTGTTCCAGTTGGGCTTGAACGGATTGATAGCGGATTTTTCAGGGATATCTTGGCTTTTACCCCTCCCTGAGTGATTTAGAGCTTGTGAAGCATTTATAGATGCTGTGGCAAGGTCTGTGAGGATAAGGTTTTATGCTAAATGGTTTTGGTACAAGTTTCATCTTTAAGAGCACATCTTCCTGGATTACGTATTTAGCCGCGGGGGCGGCGGTGGAAGTCCAGTCAAAATAGATGCTATTTGAGATGGGCCGAGATCGGCAGTTACTACTGAGTGAGGAGCTTTTGGACCGGATGGTGCCAGCAGAATTTGACGAGCGGATGGTAAGATTGGTATCAGTGACGATTTTAGTTGGTAACGGAGGAAGTGGACTTGCGAGTTATAGTGATGCCTCCCATAGTGGCTATGGAGCTACCATTGGATTTTGATGAGCATCCAGGATCACCCCGACCGGCCACTGTGGTGGCGGATACCTAAAGCAGAAGAGCTAAATTGGGATTGAGTTTGATGGTCCCATAGCTGGCGCTGTGTGGGACCATGGTGGTATACTGGGCTTGAGATTGTGTCCCAGGGGATCCCTTTTGAGGATAGGCTGCGGCTGAGCAATCTACTCGTGTGGTCTGGTTTTGACAGTGACCGAGTGAGAACCCCTGCTTGTTAGGCCCCTTTCCTGTGCGGGTGCTTGTGTGGATGTGTTTCGGGTTGCCCTGGTTGAGTCGGCTCTAGAGGGTGATTTTAGTGCGTGTTGCACTGGCTGTTCGTTCTTTTCCCCCAGGCTTTTGATGGAGTCCCTGAGGTTTTTCTGCGTCTTCGCTCGGAGTGTTGTGTTTTGAACTCCTCGCCCGTGATTGACTCACTTCTTTGGAGCCCTGCGAGAGTTTGGAGTACGAGGGACGCTCGGTGCGAATTCCGGCTCGTGAGATGAGGGAATTGCGCGATCGGGCTATGCCGTACTGGTTGTTGCTGTTATTGTTGCTGAGGAGTAATCACGGGGGTGATAGGCGACTTGAGAGCGGGAGACGGCGGTGTTGAGTACTTACCCCTGGTTTCTGAGACTCGTTGAGAGTTGCTTTAGTTTCGAGGACGAAACTTTCTTTTAGTGGGGGAGGATGTGATGATCCGGAATTCTACAGGGCTTTTACTGTGTGACCGGCAGCTTCTGGAGGCCTACGGGGCATGTCGGCGGTGTTCGTGCGCCAATTTGGACACAAGTGATTGACTCCGGGCTTAAAGTGGATCACGTGGGTAATCAGGGAACCCGTCGGATGTTATAAGTGTTTTCGCGCAAATCGGATATCAGATTGGACCGGCACGAAATTCGGATTGAAAATGCCTTTTCGGGAGCCTCCCGATTTATTGGCTGGGGAATTTTGGGCGAAGCAGTATAAGAGTCAAATTTCGGTTCATCGCGCGCGAAAACGTTCAGTATGGCCTCTCTGCTGGATTTTTCTGAGCTTCCGGGTACTGTTCAC
>CM055072.1:20188149-20195649 GCA_029204045.2 Tillandsia leiboldiana
AATCTCTCCGCAGAAAGCAGGGTCATTGACATCCCATTCTCCAAACTTGGGTAAAGGTCGTCCTGTATCTTGCTAGAAATCCACAACAAACCTAATTTATAGGGTCTAGCATTTATGCCTTCGAAATATTTCGCCTAATATGTTGGCCACAAAATTTCAAAGCTGCTTGGGAAAACGAAGTTATTGGAAAGTAACAACTTAAGCATACAACCTTAGCAAAACCTTTCCATAATCTCGTCACAAGTTCACCGATAAACAATATTTAGCTCCTCTGTATTTGTAGATCTATAAGGTATAGGCGAATGAACCGTCACTACAGTTTAATTCTGGTAATGATAGAGTTTAGGAACAAAATATGACAGGAAAATGCTCAAATTCCACATGATTTGCCGCAAAATCAATCTAAAGGCCAAAAGATTACTTGAAGCATGAACTCAAATTTGTTTCAATGCAGTAACCAGTAGATTGAAAAACTTTCTTGGTAGGATATCGATGTATAAGTTACTCCTTTTTTCTTCTTCTTTTTCTGTCTGATGGGTCAAAACTTGGTTCTATTTAAGTTTAATGTTGATCTTGTCTTGTCGTATGTGTGTGATGAATACATGTTGAAGATAAAGAAATTGCAGAATAAAGGAATATATTCAATGCTAAATACAAAACATGCTATGGATAAATAAAGGTCTACATATCTATGGTACTCAAAACAAAATACCAGAAAGTGAAAAAATCATTAAACTTTTAGAAGTAAAAATAGTTATTTGTTGACCATCCACATGCAATCAAGAACAGGAACAATCACCAAGTTGAAGCAACATATCTCAATAGCATGATTTCATTCTAAGGCACAACCATATTTTAAATAATATAATACCACTGTAAGTTGGAACAATGCTAGATTATTAATGCAGTATAAGCAAAGACGTGATAGCGAATCGTATCAATTGCTTGATGCTGGTATCCAATACTGAAGAATAATCGATTAAATATTCATTGTAAATTGTAATATTTGTCATTTGGCCAGCACATCCATCAACAAACATCAAAAGTAGTTCAAAACGAACAGGTTTGCATACACTATCATATTGTATATGTATAATATTTGCATCAACTTCCATTTTTTGAGAAAAAATTTCTTGGCTGGTGAAACATAATAATTTTCACTTCCTGGACTATTCATAAAAGTAATCCGAATCTTCCCAATGTGATCCTACAATACCTCATAAGTGTCCAAGGGCATGGCTGATAGTTGATCCAACCATATAACCCCTTTGTTCGTAGTTCTTAACTGAAATGTTGAGTTTACGTCCATTCCTGTCGAGTCTAATTGAAGCAGGGCACAGTTGTTGACTGCACAACTACAAAGAAAATGTTGTTCATTTAGTACCAGAACAAAAAAAAAGAAGACATGATTAATAGCTTCCTTATAGATCAATCAACATATGTTAAAATATAGACATTATGGCTGGGTCATAATATATGGAGTATTTCCATACAAACCTGAACATCTGAAATTGCGATTTTACTACCTAACCTTATAGTATATTTAATTTAGTTATCCATAAGTAAGAACTGAACAGCCATTTTAACTTCTTTTAAAAATATTCTATAACGTACCATAACATTCTCATACTTCACAAAATATTCATCAACTTTTTTCACTTGGATAGCAAAATCAAAGATTTTCAAGTTCAGAGAGCAATTTGGGTAGCAAAATCAAAGATTTTCAAGTTCAAAGAGCAATCTGGATAGTGAAATCAAAGATTTGCAAGTTCAGAGAGCAATTTGGGTAGGAAATCAAAGTTTCTCAAGTTTAGATAGCAATTTGAAGATACTTTATGGTTCAGGTAAAATCTATAAATTCTCCCAACTGAATATCATGGTTCGAACCATATGATAGAGAAATGCGGTTACAGAAACACCATTCGTAATAATGATAATAATATGGTTGCAATGAGCATCATTTAGTTAATAATATATAGAGAGAATCAACCTTTGTAGTCAGCTTCTGTACACCAAGTCCCCCTGCCCTCCTTCCTGTCTTCTTTGCACCATTGGGCTTCTTGATTGTAGGATGAATGGGGGCTCTAGGCGAACGAACAACTTTATTTTAGAATAAGAAATTTATACTATTCATAAGAAGTTCCTGCGCAGCAAAAGTTTCAAATTTTAAATTTTTATTTTTTTATTATTTACGGTACAGGAGTAACCAGGAATTTAAAGGGAAAAAAAAAAAGGAAGAAAAAAGAAAAGACCTGGGATCCGCGGCAGATGCCGAGGAATGGTACGTTGCGCTGGAGGGAGCGGCGGGCGAGGCGCAGTTCGATGTTGTCCTTCTCGCGGTCGCCGACGGCGTCGCTGGTGTGGAGGCGGCGGATCTCGTTGAGCTCGTTGGGGGAGAGCCCAAAACAAAAGCAATCAATGGACCAAACATTTAGGCCCTGCTTTGACACTTTAGAGGCTCCCAAAAATCCATAAGCACATTGGATCTACTCTCCTATGCTATAAATGGTCATTACAATCACTGATGAAGAAGCATTGGCTGGATGCTTCCTCATCGGTTGTTCCCGCCACCATTTATAGCCTTTACATGCAGCTGAAAAATGAAGTGCGGAGAATTTTCTGGGGCCGTAGATTTTAATCCAAAGACTAATAAACTGAGTATTTTCTGGTAATGTTTTTTTTCCTTTTTTTTCAAAATTAAAATTGCATATCTTATTTAAATTTATATTGTAAGATTTCTAATCAAATTATAAATTTCAAAAATTATAATTTTAATAGTAAGAATTTTCAATCATAATTTAAATACTAATGTCAGCTTGAAATTGTATTTTTATTCGGATTCATAGTAGACTTTTTAGTTTGGCACAACCTGGCAACTATTCAATTTTTCTACATAAATTAGGATCCAAGGCTGCAATTCCAATTTCACAAATAGAAGTTGATTTCAAAGAAGTTTAAATTTTCATTCTTCTGGCAGTTTTAAATTGATTTCAGTCATTTGATCTAAAGTAATTCTGCAAATATCATAAAAATGCAAATATAAGGATTAAACTTCAATATATTTGGAGATAACAGTTTCTTGTTTAGGCAATGTTGTGTAATAGTTTTGCTGGTTTTGGAAAAAACAAATTCGAAATTACTTCACTGCTGTTCCTGCACCAGGCTGCTACTGCTGCTGAAGTTCGAGCTATTGTGGCGGCTATTCCAGTAAATCCACAGAGCAACCAAGTAGAAGAAAAGGTGCACAACACTCTTAAGTGTGTTCCCAAGCTCCTAATCCATCAGAAAATTTCCATAATCAGCATGAAATCACAATGAAAGGTGATTAAAAAGTTAAGAACACGAACACCTCAAAATCCTGATTTTCGGTTGAAGAATTCAAATCAAAATTCACATAAAACTAACCTTCAAATGAGTTCAAACAAAGTTCCCACAAGTTCTAGCTGAAGTCAAGATCATCTCTAACAAATCACAAGCTCAGTTTAAAGAGAAAAATTCAAAGAAATCCTATCAAAACCTTAGCTAATCCAAAAATTAGAAATCTTTATTAAAGCTTTAATTAATCCAAAAATATCTAGAAACTTGGTGAATTAGATTACTCCACAAGCTCCTAACTTCAAGATCTACCCGTGTAAGAGCTTCCCTAAAAGTCCCAAGCCTCGAAAGAACACCAAGGTCCAAGAGGAAGTTGAAACCACCAAGGGTGCTCAAGCTGCTGCTGCTGTTGGAGTGGTCTAGCAGTGGGATTGTTTCATCTAAAAGGCTAAAAACTTAACATATTGTTTCTCATTTCATCTTTTCTTCTCATAGTGTACGTTCTCACAGTGTGTATGGTATATAATTAGCAAACAGCGTGTACGGTTGTGAAATTGGTCGGTCGCATATGTAACATCTCTAACTTACACAGCATAAAGAAAGCATTCCTATAAACAGACTATGTATATTCCACTATTAGACATTAGTTTCTCAACAATAGATTGCTATAAATCATGCAATATAAAGAAAAAGGCAATCTGAATATTTATTTTCTTCCAGAAAAAATAATTACATATATATTCTTGAATAATCTATTCCTACTGATTCTATAACCACATTCATTTGTGTTCTTATGCAAGTAGATATGCGATCAGTGATTTTATCACAAACCATTGAACTATTTAGATGGAGACTTTAAACACCTCGTAAATGCTATAACTTAAAGAACATGTAGAACTCTCTATTACTAATCATATGTTTAAAACTCTGCTGAAGTTCGAGCTATTGTGCCGGCTATTCCAGTAAATCCACAGAGCAACCAAGTAGAAGAAAACGTGCACAACACTCTTAAGTGTGTTTCCAAGCTCCTAATCCATCAGAAAATTTCCATAATCACCATGAAATCACAATGAAAGGTGATTAAAAAGTTAAGAACACGAACACCTCAAAATCCTGATTTTCGGTTGAAGAATTCAAATAAAAAATCACATAAAACTAACCTTCAAATGAGTTCAAACAAAGTTCCCACAAGTTCTAGCTGAAGTCAAGATCATCTCTAACAAATCACAAGCTCAGTTTAAAGAGAAAAATTCAAAGAAATCCTATCAAAACCTTAGCTAATCCCAAAATTAGAAATCTTTATTAAAGCTTTAATTAATCCAAAAATACCTATAAACTTGGTGAATTAGATTACTCCACAAGCTCCTAACTTCAAGATCTACCCGTGTAAGAGCTTCCCTAAAAGTCCCAAGCCTCGAAAGAACACCAAGGTCCAAGCCAAGGGTGCTCAAGCTGCTGCTGCTGTTGGAGTGGTCTAGCAGTGGGATTTTTTCATCTAAAAGGCTAAAAACTTGATAACATATACCTTTTATTATTTCTTTAAAACTAAGCACATAACTTTCAAAATACCTTTTAAATATTAATTTTCCAAGCTTCTAATGGAAGTGGATATGATTGAGTACCATAAAAATTTTAAGAACCAAACAATAAAAAAATCCTCTAACAGATAAAGAATTTTATATATATATATATATATATATATATATATATATATACACACACACAAAGGACTCTTGTATGCTTGACAGTTTATATATGTTCTAGAGTTCAATCTTTATGCGAGATGTTGGCATTGTGCCTGCATCAGAAGTTGTGTTTTAAACTTCTGTTTTAAAAGTTACCTTTAAAATTTAATTGTTGTAGTCGAATTCACCTACCATGGAAGCTCTGAGAGGAAAAAGTAGCTTCCTGAGTCTGCCCAAAGCCCATCTGAACAACACTCTGCAGGTCATCGTCCCAGAAAGTCCCAAGCTGAAGAAAAGCAGACACCCCTTTATTAGTATGGAAGATTGCCTTACAGGGATTGAGTTATCTTAGCAATCGATAGTTCAACAGCTGATTATTCAGAGCTTCAATGATCTAATTTCTGATATAGAAACTACATCTTACAAAAATCAGTATTCCCTGCTTGCAAGAGAATGTTCAATCCTATATGGAAAAGCAACTCACTTCCTTCGGATGCGGGAAATAGCTACAAAATGGACCTTATAATCAATCAAGTTTGAACAGTTCAGAGCTAGGGATTGAAGAGACAACGTGTAGGCATGACATTCAAAGGCATTCAATTGAAGAAATCACTGCAGAATCTGCAACAATTGGAACTTTCACGAACCTATTTCCTAAAAACAAAGATACACATCAATTGAACAACTTGTGAACCCAAACATCTATGTCGCCACATAATTCCAATGGAATGCTCTGGTAATTAGGGGAAAAAACATAATGTTGATACAAAAATTTGAGTGTCTGGGGTGATGGTAACCAAATCAACCTCTGTTTTCTATTGTCTGAGACAACAATAAGAGGTGTATAAACATCCATAACATATGTCTATTTGCAACTATTTAAAGCCCACACTTTCAACATAATAATAACTACATTACATCAATTTTGGTGTGATTAGTCAAAGTGCATGCAGTTGAATTAGTTTTCTAACCTTATGCAGTAAAACTCTATTTCGCCACTAACCTCTAAAATTAGCTGGCTCTCTATTTAATTACCAGTGAAGCAAGAATTTTAAGTCAATATAACTACTCAATACTCTTCTATCCATTAAACTCTACCATCATGACTTAGTACATGTGCTAGAATCAACTTGAACGTATCCATGGTCGCAATGGTATCCATGTAAAGTTGGAGAGATTCAAGTAAGGCTTAAACAGCTAAATGTAGAACTAAACAATAAATAATACCAGCTTAGATTATTAAGTCAAAGCACTCATGCTCAATTATTTAGAAATCAAAGTGCCAACTCCAATCCCACCTTTTAAAAATTCAAATATAAAATTAAAATTTAAAATTTAAAATTTAAATATAAAATATAAAATAAAAAATATAAAATATAAAATTAAAAATTAAAAATAAAAATTTAAAATTTAAAATTAAAAATTAAAATTTAAAATTTAAAAATTTAAAATTAAAATTTAAAATTTAAATTAAAATTAAATTCATGGCTGATTTCTAAATTCAAATTTATCGGCAGATTCCTAAAATAATTCCATGACAACCTACACCTACACCTGAGAGGCCACTGAAAGAACACATAGAATCAAAATTTTTTAGTCACCTCTACTACAAACAAAACAGTTGTCAAAGTAAATATAATCAGGTAGTACTGGGAAAAAAGAAAAAAAAAAAATGAAACACTACAGGAGCATATTAAGAAAAGAATTAGAATAGTCATTACGCAGTAGAACGTTATTGTATGCTAAATATAAATAAATTGCTCTAGCTTATTGGAAAAAAAAAAAAAAAAAAAAAAAAAAAAAAAAAAAAAAAAAAACTCTAATCCTAGATTTTAATAAAGAAATCTGTTCTTTTATGAAAAACAGGGGATGAGTTTTTTAGTGCGGTTTATTAAATAAAAAAATACATCACACAGATCATATATGCAAATCAGTTAAATCTAATTTAATTTAAAAAAAAATAAGTACAAAAAAAAAAAAAAAAAAAAAAAAAAAAAAACCTATCTAAATCTGTACCGTTGCCGCCGCCGCCTCCGCCACCGCCACCGCCACTTCCTCCACTACCTGAAACCAACCACTCATGTGATGACCTTTTCGTGGACGCTGCAACCACCAACAATAAAGAAGAAGAAAATAAAAACACCCTCAAAATTCATCGTCTCAACAAAAAAAAAAAAAAAAAAAAAAAAAAAGGAAAAAAAAAGGGAAAAAAGAAAGAAAACAACAACAACAACAACAACAACAACAAGAAGCAAACTAAAATCTCAAAAGAATAAAAAACAAAGAAAAAGAAGAAATCTTATTTTCAGGAGCTTTTCTTTTCCTGCCATCTTTTTATACCTGACCGCGCTTTTCTTGGAACTTGAACTCCGATCATCTCGTCGGTCTTCCACACAGCCGGAGACTTCGCCGGAAAACTCTTCCGCTGCAGCAGAAGCAGCTGCTGCTGCTGCAGATGCTGGTGATTATTGTTTTGTTGTTGATGGTGGTGATAGTGGTT
>CM055072.1:20200649-20357640 GCA_029204045.2 Tillandsia leiboldiana
GCCGGCGCGGCGGCGGCGGAGCGCAGCGGGCAGCGGCGGAGCGCGGCGACGGGCGCGCGGGCGCACGGGCATGTGCGCGGTCCACCGCGGAGGCGTGCACCCGGGCGCAGGACACGTGGCGGCTCCCGGTTGGCCGGCGCAGGAGTCGTGGTCCACGGAATGTATCGCGGGTGTACGGTGGACCGGTGGGTGACACGTGGCAGCGTGTGATTGGCGCGGAGTTGTGCGCTCGGTCCACGGAACCGCTGCACCGCCTCTGGGCGCGTGCGTGCAGAGGGCGCAGGCGGCGCGCACAGGCGTGCGTCAGGCGCGCGTTGACTGGTTGCGGTGCCACGCGTCGCCCTCCGGTGCGGCCACGTGTCGTGCGGTGAGCGGGCAGTTTCGCTGTTGCGTGTTCGGCGGGCTACGTGGAGACCCAGGGTGGATTCGAGCCCGCACAGTGTTGGGCCGGGCCCAACACTGTAGCGGCCCGAATCGAGCGGGCGCCCGGAACCGGGACATATCCGTCATTTTCGGATTTGTTTTCTGGGCCTATTTAAGCGATCCGAGCCTTCTTCCTCTCCCTTTTTCCGCCGTTTCCGAGCCTCCCCTCACCGCGGCGCCTTCAGCAACTTTCTTCCTCGTGCAGTGCTGCATCCTTCTGCAGAGTTCGGAGATTTTACGTGGCACGCATCCCGAGGTTTGCTTTTTTACGGCGCGGCGCGACGCTCGTCCATTTGTGTTCCCCTTCGTCGTGTTTCGGTGCGCGAGCTCCCCCGACCTACTCTGACCACCTTTTCGAGTGATTTCTTCGCCACTGGATCCGTGACGGATAGAGCTACGATCTAGGTATTTTCAGTATTCCCTAGTTTTGCGCTTTTCGAAGAGTTTTTCCATGCTTACTGGGGGTCTTTTGCCGTGAGTGTGTTCTTGAGGACAGCGGGTTGTTTCAAGGATATCTCGGCAATCGGGCATCGGATTGAGACGAGCCTCTGCAGTTTTTTCATCTACTCGACGCAAGGATTATCACAGTATTTTTCTTGGATTTTTCTAAGGTTTGCCCGAAGGTATTTGTTTTCCCCCTTATCTGTGCTAGAGTTTACAGTTATGTGGTTGTGAGATTTAGCGCACCTGTACTGTGGAATTTGTAACTTGGCCTAAGTTGCTCGGAATTGGGTGTGCAGGTACCCGTTTCGAAGGTCTCGACGCGAGGATCGCTGTGGTATTTTTATCGGATTTTTCGGAGCCCTTTCAGCAGGTGAAATAATTGCATCTTCGGGACTGAATTTCAGACTGCGTGTATTTGGTTAATTGTTGGAATAAAGTGTAACTTTGGACTGTATGTTGTACCAGGAAGAGTTGTTCAGGGATTGTGGGACTGAGGATTATTTGGAGGTTGCTGTTCCTGGTGTTTTCAGCTGTTGGATCTTGGACAGTTAGCGCCTTCAGGTGGGTGGCTTTGCTTTCAGGATATATGGACTGTGCGCTAATTCTATTGATATAGAATCATGCATGATAGGGATTGGACTTGGTAGCATGCTAGAATTTGAATGTTATTATTCCTTGTATTTATCTTATGATCGTATGATCTCTTCTGCTTCCTACCACCTGTTAAATTATTGTTATCTTGGAACCTGACCTAGCACCCCCGTCATATGTTGCATGTGTAACCAGACCAGTAGAAAACCCTCACTTGGGCTAGGGTTATTTATGTTTAGACATCCACATATTATGTTTCATTCTTGGACTTAGTGTTATCCTCGCCCGGGTAGTGGGCCGAGCGGTCGGGACTTCTTTTTAGTGTGGGATGCATTTGCACTCGTGCTTGGGAGCAGAGTGGAGTCTGGTAGATGTAGTGGATCGCTTGTCTGTACCGGGAACCGTTTGGGGTAAACGGTGGTCCCGGGAGGTCTTGTTTTCCCCTATTTGGGTTGTTGCCACTGTGTTAGTGGCAATAGTTTACTAGTGTTAGCAGGACCTAGAACCCAGAACCCTTTTCGACATACACATGATTTTAGTCTACCAATGCTTTCTTCCAAGCATCGACGGGCCGCTGGAGTCTGTTCTTGTTTGATTTGGGCAAAGGCATCAGCCCTTCGAGGTTTGGGTAAAACACTTGTTTTCTAACTGTTTTTCTAAAAAGACCTAAAAATCATTAAAAATGGAGTTCTTCTCAAAACAAGAGAGCTTTTCAAAAAGGGTACTACTTTTAATCCTCACCCTGTGTGGGTTGAGTGAAAATGGTTTTCAACAACAAATGTCACATTTTTCCTGTAAATCTCCCCACTCGAAAGGATTCGAGTGGTCTGGGTTCTAGGGGCCGTTCCTTTGTCGGGATGAAAGCCACGGGGGCCGAGCCTGGAACCTGTTCTTGTTTGATAGGGTTGTAGGTGTAGGTCTCCCGGAACTTTCGGGCCCTGGTTGGTGTCTTCTGCGTGTTGTACCGAGGTTGTTGTGTCCCCGAACTATAAGGGGTCGGGAACTTCGATAGGCAGAGCCTAGAGTCTGTTCTTGTTTGATAGGGTTCTAAGCACCGGCCTATCGGGTTTCCGAACCCTTATGGTGTCGGTCTTTCCTGTGAGTTTAGTATTCTGTTGTGGGAGCCGTCTGGTGGACGGTGGTCCTGGCTGTGGAGTATCTCCAGCCAGTGTGTTTGTGCTATGAGCTGTTGGTGAGGCTTGGGTCTCGTGTTTCGTGTGAGCTGATCAGCTGAGTCGTCGAGAGTGCTCCGACTGTTGTGCGAGATGTTTGAGGATTGAGTCCTTCCGTTCAGAGCATGAGCGTGGATTTTGGACTATAGCCAGCAGTGCCACCTGAGCTCGACAGAGTGCGCGGATACCTTTGTCCTCGTTGGGGTCGCTCCCCTCGAGTGCCACGTCCGGGGTGGGTCTGCACTTTGGTATCGCGACTTGTCGACGCCGTCCCTCTGACTGGGCCAGTTTTGGCAGTTACGGACACAGTCCCTCTGGCTGGGCCAGTTTTGGCAGCTACGGACGCCCTACGTCAGTCCGGTCCTCCGGGATGTAACGGCAGTAGGTAGGCGCAGGTTTGACTGGACCCGAGGAGGCAGTCAGGTAGATTGGGTGATCTGGATGTTGAGGGTTAGTATATGCATCATGTTTCCATCTGTTCCACTTTTTGAGCATCTAGATAGAGGCATAGTAGCTGTAGAGTTACTTTTCCAGCCCTTTCATTTCAGTTTTATATTGTTACTTTATGCCTCTAGTAGACTTAGTGGGCAGACCGTCGGGCTTGTTGGCGGCACCCACTGAGAACTACTTGGGACGTAGTTCTCACACCCGTCGTGGTGTCTTTTCCCACAGGGACTTCTACTCCTGTTCCTGCTGCTCCAGTTGCTGATCCGGCTGATCGAGGTAAGGGAGTCGCGAGATAGATCCCTACCAGTCGTCGTCGTCCAGAGAGTAGATGTATCCCTTTACTTTTTGAGAGTTCTTGTTGAGAGACTTTGTAGTGAGGTATAGAGTTGTACTTTTATTTTACTGCTTGAGAGATTTATTTCTTTTGGGGAGGAGTTTGAGTTGTATATATTTTCTTTTTCAGCAGTTTACTTTCAGCTCTGATATCTGTATAGTATAGTTGATCTTTTGCAGGTTAGTCGCTTCGTCTATACGGGGCTTCCCGTATGGGCGGCGGATCTGTTGGCGAGCCCGGGTCGCAGTTTCGACGCCGGGGCGTGACAGATTAGGTGGTATCAGAGCCTAGGTTGTAGGTCATTGTGGACTTAGAAGCCCTAGGCTTGTGGTTGGACATTAGGATGACTACGTGAGAGTCGTGACTTTTAGCGAGAGTCCTGATTGAGTTTTATACCTCTCCCAAGGGACGGGATGAGTGATTGGCATGTTTATTCTCCTAAACGATTATGTTGGCTGCAGACAACATACTGCTAGGGAATGGATGACGTGTCTTAGACTTTCGCTGGATTGGGTCGAGTGTTGTTTGGTACTGTCCTGATGTTTGCATGTGTGTTGCAGGTGGGCACGATGCCTCCCCGACGCAGGGTACAGACGCGTTCTCAGCCTTCCCTCTCCGATGAGCCTGGGCAGAAGGAGCCAGCACAGGGTCAGCAGAGTGAGGTGCAGGAGCTTCGGGCTCAGATGGCCCAGTTGGCAGAGGCTGTTCAGCGCCAGGAGGAGGCTCCTCGGCGCCAGGAGGAGGCCATGGGTCGGATGATGCTTATGTTGGAGCAGAGGGTACAGCCAGTTGTAGCACCCCCAGGGAGTTTCCCCGCACCTTCGTCGCCAGCTGTGGCACCCCCAGTTGTACCAGCAGTGCAGGCAGCCCCTATTGCACCAGATACCGGTAGACAGCCGTTCGGGACGGCAGGACCGTTGACCCCCGTAGAGCAGCGAGAGGTGGTTGATATGTTGACGAGATTCCATCAGTCTGATCCAAATCGTTTTTCGGGGCAGAGTTCGGAGCGCGGAGAGGCGGTGACGGTCGAGGTGGCTCTAGCACCCGCAGGGATTTCGGGGGCGAAGCGCCCAGCACGGGATGTTGAGGGACCGACGAGTCAGCAGGGACCTCCGAGACCTTCACGATCTCATCCTCAGGGTCGTAGGTTTCGGAGGCGCCAGAGATCAGGTGGACCCCCGCAGCAGCCGCGGTATCAGCAGCACCAGCAGCGACAACAGTCTCAGCAGCAGTACCCCTAACAGCGCCGGTTTCGGCACCAGCGACAGGAGCGGTGTGTCATCTGTGGCGGGCCTCATCCACCGTCGCAGTGTGACCAGAGGCAGAGACGGTGTTTCCTCTGCGGAGAGTTGGGACATTTCCGCGCAGCTTGCCCCCAGGCCATTTTGTTAGTGCGGCCGATTGCGACAGCACCCCCCTTGCCTATCCATGCAGCGGAAGCCCCTCCGGCACACCATCAGACAAAGTGGGCCACGACGTCGGGACAGACGGGACGATGATCTGCAGCACCAAGTGGACGGGTTTATGCAGCCCTGGTGGAGGACACCCCGGCAGCAGATCGTGTCGCGGCAGGTATGATTTTATTTCAGATAGCTGAGTTGAGCATTTCGATACCGCTGCATCCTTTTGCATTATTAGTAGAGAATCTGCATCAGCATCTTTGCATGGGTGTGGGGTAGGAATTTATCCTACATGTTTTAGCGTTTGGATTCTTCCCAGTATCCTACGAGTAGAGGAGGATCGCGGTGTATGATCAGTGCAGTTGAGACTTGGGACTTCACCTGCTGAGGTGACGATTCAAGGATAGCTCCAGGACTTGGACTGAGCACACAGGTTGGACTGGTTGGTGCGGTGCCGTGCTACGACTGATAATGGTATGAGAGAAGTTACCCTTCTGCGAGTTGGACAGGAGGAGTTTATTTTTTCTCGGGTTGCCGGCGTATCCTTCCAGCAGCATGGGCTTCAGCGACTGTGGACAGACGCCGCCTCGGGAGCAGTTGTGATGTTTAGGACTAGAGGTTGTGTCCTTAGGAGTCTCGGTTAGTGGTAGCTTTCATTTTTGTAGCCACAGCAGGAACGACACCAACACTTCTCTCCCTTTTCTCTCCTTTGTGCTGAAATTTACGAACAGGACGAAAACTTCGAAAGATTGCTCCAGAAATGGAGACAGTGCCCGAACCTGTTCTTGTTTGATTGGGGCGAAGGCACTGATCTTTTGAAATTTTCAGACTTTTCGCTAATTTCAGCTGTTTTCTAAATCGAGGGTTGGAGTTGATGACTTTCCTACTGGTGGAGCCGTACCTTTCTTGTTAGTTTAGCATTTGCGTTCTTTGGGTTGATTTGATTGTTTTAGTTTTGTTGTTGTGGTGTGTTTCAGTTTCGGGGACGAAACTTTTTTTAGTGGGGGAGGATGTGGTGACCCGGATCCCCGCGTTGAGTTTTCTGGTTGTTTGGCAGCTTCTGGTGGCCTGCGTGGTGTCTCGGTGGTGTTTGTGCGCAATTTGGATACAAGTGATGGACTTCGGGCTCAAAAAGGGATCTACGTGGGTAATTGGAGGACCCGTCGAGTGTTTAGAAGTGGTTTCGCGCGACGCGGATGTCAAAATTGGACTCTGGGTGAAGTTTGGATAAAAGATCACCTCTCCGGATGCCTTCGGCAATTTTTAGAGTTGGAATTTGGCAAATCGAACATCGGATTTGGTTTCAGCGCGCGAAAACGATGAAAATGGACTATTTACTTGCTTTTTTCGGAGCCCGGATGTCGCGCACGGATTTCAAGGCGGCTTGACACTGTTCCGACGGCCGGCGGCCGGCGCAGCGGCGGCGGAGCGCAGCGGGCAGCGGCTGAGCGAGGCGACGGGCGCGCGGACAGGCGCGCGGGCGCACGGGCATGTGCGCGGTCCACCGCGGAGGCGTGCACCCGGGCGCAGGATACGTGGCGGCTCCCGGTTGGCCGGCGCAGGAGTCGTGGTCCACGGAATGTATCGCGGGTGTACGGTGGACCGGTGGGTGACACGTGGCAGCGTGTGATTGGCGCGGAGTTGTGCGCTCGGTCCACGGAACCGCTGCACCGCCCCGGGGCGCGTGCGTGCGGAGGGCGCAGGCGGCGCACGCAAGCGTGCGTCAGGCGCGCGTTGACTGGTTGCGGTGCCACGCGTCGCCCTCCGGTGCGGCTGTCACGCCCCGAGTCCGCCAATTTGTACGGTTCGGGCACGCCAACAGACCCGCCTATCGGGTATGACCTTTCACTACCCGAAAGGAACGGTAACATCCATAATCATACAACAAGTATATGCGGAAGCTCAATATCAGAGTACTGAAAATCACTATAAATTTGAACTTTCATTTTATAAACAAACAGTTTAAACAATAATGAAAGCATACAGGAGTGAACCATAACTTAAATTTATTACACTTTACATTTCTGAACTTGCAAATAAAATTATTACAACTTTTTTTTACATAAATTCCTCACCCTACAAAGTTCACTCAAAAAATATATAAAGGGGATACCTCTGCTAGACCCTCTAGGTCTCTATGCTGCTGGGCCCTTGCCCCTGACGTATGCCTCGCCGTCTGCATCTGAACCGTCTCGTCCGCTGTATCCATACCTGAACCTGTGGGGGGGTGCACCCAAGGGGTGTGAGAACTCCTGACAGAGTTCCCAGTGGGTTCAACCACCGAGAAAAAGTGTCCTACACCACTTGGTCCAATGGAAGCAATAATAATAATAGTGCTAGGAAACTAAAATCCTCGATATCAAATGCAGCTATGCAAAACAATATATCACTGTCTGTATATAATCATCGACCCAGCACTACTCTGTCTAGTCATACTAGGCTACTAAGCACCAACTCGGCCACTATGCCGCTGTACACAGGGTTAAGCTAACCCGGCCACCTTGGCCACTCTAATTTCTCTTTATTCTTTAAATTCTGGTGCTTTAGTTCAAGTTAACCCTCAGAAATTCTTATCCAACGGGCCCGAGCCCGGTAGTCCTGCTACCATCAGATAAGATTTCCAAGGTTGCCGGTAACACCCGCAAGTGTTACCCCGTCCTACGGAAGAAACGTCCCGAACGGGTCTCTACCCGGGAGAGGGGCACTGCCAACTGCTCCAACCTGGGCCGCGTTTCACTCCGTAGGTCCGCCCGTTTTATCTTTATCTTTTCTTTTGCCTTTAGCTCTTTGCTTTGCCTTTACTTGGGAAGCTGAGTCTTGCTCACACACTTCCCCCGGGAGTGACATATGCTCAACCCTCCCGTTGGCAACTTAGCTTTGATTCTTTAATTCACTTGGGAGTGACATATGCTCAACCCTCCCAAGGGCCATTTAGGCTTTTCTTTTACAGGGTCCGAGGGTTCCAAAAGACGAATGCCTACAACCCCAATCAAACAAGAACAGGTTGTAGCATCGCCTCCCGTAGTGCTCGGCCCAATACATTTTATCTTATCCTTTTTACCTTTCATTAATCATTCTCTTTCTTTAACCATTCTCTTTACACTTTATGTTCAGATGAGTTTAAGGCACCTTGGCACTCATCCACCCGGGAGTGACATATGCTCAACCCTCCCGTTAGCATTCATGCCTCAATGCTTCTCTTTTACTTTTCTCTTTTATTTCAAGCAATTTGCTTGTCTTGATCATTAATCACTTTTAGCTCGCTCTCGAGCAATTTGCTTGTCTTGATCATTAATCACTTTTAGCTCGCTCTCGAGCAATTTGCTTGTCTTGATCATTAATCACTTTTAGCTCGCTCTCGAGCAATTTGCTTGTCTTGATCATTAATCACTTTTAGCTCGCTCTCGAGCAATTTGCTTATCTTGCTTATTAGCCACTTTAGCTTTCACTTAAGCTTTATTTCCTTTATCCTAAGTTCTTTACTCTAGGATAATTTGGGTGTCTATAACACCAATTTAAGTTTGAACAATTTACTCATTCGCATTTCCACTTATTTTGCCACTTGGCAATATCTTAAGTTTCCTGACCACTTTATACTTTTCTTACTTGTTCTCAATTCACAACCCTAAACTTCAATTACCCTTAAGGTTGCACTATATCACTGCACTATGTCACTAGGACACTAGTTACTTTCAATCTTATCTAACTTAAGAGTTTATTAATCCTATTTCCACTTTCTCTTCCTTTCATGTCTCCACATTTGATCATTTTCCATTTTCCTTATTTAACTCAGATTGAAGTTAAACTAATTAATCCCTTTACCCAGACGTCCTATGACTTTCTGGGGTTACAATATTTAATTCTTTAACTTGGGGATCAAATCCCCATATTTCCTGATTCCTCACTGAATCCTAGAGTTTTACTAACTCTATTTTTCCTGTTCCATGTTTAACCTAGGGTTGCACTAACTCTATTTCATCACTAGAGTTTAACCCTACTAGTTCATCTTAGGTTCCTTTACCTAAGTTCCATATCTTGTTTAACCTAGAGTTCTCTGACTCTATGTTTAACACTCTATTGTCAACCTTAGGTTATTTTTCCTAAAATAATGCCACTCGTCGATCTAGGTATACCTCCTAGGTCATCCTGCCACTCGTTAAACCTTAATCTAGATTTTCTCCTAGTCTTACTACCAACATGTCCTGTTTCCTTATGTCACATGATTCCTAGAGTTATACCCTAACATGCTCACAATCATAATAGCTAATCCTTTTTTCATGCATGCAGTTATTTTCATTTCATTCATCAAATAGTAATTACTTCTACGCATGCATATTCATCCTATATCTTTGGCAACCAACAGTTGCACTTTTTCCTCTGTGTTCATTTACACATGCACATCTATTCCTCTAACTCTGGCAACCAACAGTTGCACCTTTCCATTTGAAACCATCTACACAGGCAATCATAATCATAATTACCTAACGCCTCTAACAGGCTACTATCATGCTTCGAATCGAAAAGCAAGGGAGCAAGGGGAGAGGTCACCCAATTTCGGCAAAATTCCCCACCTTGTGGTGTCCCCAATTGCTCGTAGACACTTGCAATTGGTCTCCGCGCGATTCCACTTGTCTCCTCGAGCTTGCACGCAAAACGGTGCACATCCCTCGAGTCCGCATGCAAAACGGTGCACATCCTACAACCCTGCACGCAAAACGATGCATGTCACTAAAACCCATACGTAAAAATGGTGTGCGCCACTTCAGCCGGCACGCAAAACGATGCGCGGCAACACAATCTGCACGCGAAACGGTGCACGTACCTCAAAACTGCACGCAAAACGGTGCATGTTTGACTGTAGGGTTGCACGCAAAACGATGCATATTTTTCTTAGCCCTGCACGAAAAATGATGCACAACATTAGAATCCACACGTAAAATGGTGCGCATTGGTCCAACCCGCACGCAAAACGGAGCACGTACCCCGTATTGACACGCAAAGCGGTGCACATTCTACAATAGGGTTGCACGCAAAACGATGCATATTTTTCCAGCCCTGTACGAAAAATAAGATGCAACGTTAGAGTCTGCGCGCAAAATGGTGCCCGTTAGTCCAACTTGCACGCAAAACGGAGCATACTTCGCATTGGCACGCAAAACGGTGCACGTTCTTTTTTTCAACTTTGCACGCAAAACGGTGCACATTTTTCGAGCCTGTGTCCAAAACTGCGCATCTTTGTCAAATCCGCACGCAAAACGATGCATGTCTCCCACGTACGGCACGCAAAACGAGGCGCGTCCAAAACGCCCGTGAAATTCGCGCAGTAAAACGGCACAGAAAAGTTGGGTCCCTAACATGCACGTGGGCATGGGGTCAAATCCAAAATTTAAAAGAAAACCTCAAAACTGTGCCAAAAATACCGCAAAAATAATACGCGGGACATACCTCGACAATGCCGCGTCGTCCATCTGATTTTTGAAACACTTTGTGCGCTTCACGAGGTCCACGGCGCGTCGCAAAAATCCCCAAAATCTCCTACCCCTCTCTCTCTCTCTAGTGCTCGGGTGGAGAAGAAAAATGAGAAAAGAGAAGCTGCGCGGGGAGAGGGAAGAAAGAAAGAAGAAGAAAGAAAAGAAAAAAAGGAGAAGGGGTTCCGTGGACCCGGTCCACGGAGCCCCCCCAATAGGGAACCGCCACGTGGAGGTTTAAATTTGAATTTCAAATTTGAAATCCCCCCGCCTCCTGCGCCAGGCGCGACAACTTGGGCGCGCGCCTCACGCGGGCCTGCTGTGACCAGTGGGTGCGCCCCACGCGCGACCATATTTTATCCATTTTCGCTTCGTTTTCTGTCCGTTTTTCACCCGTTTGCGCCCAAATTTGACAGGCGACTTAGTTTCAGTTTAATTTACCACAGAAAAATTTAAATTTTCACTTTGGGTCATTTCTGGGCCACCAAAAGCCTCACTGTATCCAGAATCATTGACGGACCCCGTTCTCGCAATCCGGGTATCCGATCAACACGAAATTTTTACTGTGACCTTAAAACAATATTACGGAGCTTCCGTAATTTTCTTAGAATTTTTCGACATTGTTGGCGGAGCCCGTTCTCACTATCCGGCATCCGATCAACGCGAAACTTTTTCTGTGATCTTAAAACATATTTACGGGGCTCCCGTAATTTTCTCGGAATTTTCCGACACTGTGAATTTTCTACTAAAAATCTGGGCCCCCTTTCTCCAATAAAATTCCAGATCTCTCCATTTTAACCCAATTTGGGCCCAACTCGCGTCCAAATGTTCTTTACTTCCCTAACTTTCATAACACTAGTATTTCATACCACCTTTATTTACATTTATTTATGTGTCGAAAATCCGGTACTTTACAGCGGCCACGTGTCGTGCGGTGAGCGGGCGGTTTCGCTGTTGCGTGTTCGGCGGGCTACGTGGAGGCCCAGGGTGGATTATTAATATTATTATATGTATACAAATATATGAATCCGTAATATTCATTGCCACATGGGAATTTTTCCTTCACCTCACTGATTATTATTTGATGAAACGTTATCACTTTTCCTCTTCCCTCCTCTCTATTGAACATATACGACTTTTTCTTTTTCATTCTCTCTATTCAACGAATACGATTTTTTCTCTCTCCTCCTCTTTAATTATCTCATAACTTTTTTCTTTCTTTACCTTTATCAACGTCATAACTTTTTCCTCCCCTCCTCTTTATTCAATGAAGGTGAAACCCATCTTATAATTTTATTCCTCTCAAATTTTTAGGAAAAGAGTAAGCAAGTTTTTAAAATCTTAATCCATGCAAATTCGACTCAACCCGACCCTTCTCGCTTTAGAACGAAACGCGTTGAAGGTGCAGTGGGGGAGATTGTTCCACCGCCTCCTTCGCCGCTGTGGCAGTCTAATAGAGCAATATGGGACGCTTAGGTTGGATAAATCTCAAGATGATAAAGAGCGTGTAATGACACGACTTTTTAGTGATGCTTTACTTCCTTCTAATAAAGTACTCCTTTTAGTGGATCGAAATTATCGAGTTTCTGTAAGTCGGTCGGTGTGTTGCATGAATATTTTTCTGTGAAAGAGCACGAAAAATGATGACCGACGGTGCAATCGGATCTGAAATCCGACTTAGGGATCTCCCGGAACAGGGTTTTAGTGTCGCGGTGACTTAACGTGCATCGGAACCCGTGCAAAATAACTTGCACGCTTTCCGAGGAAAATGTGGGTTTATCTCGTATGATTTATTAATTAAAGAATTAGTTATTCGGTTACGGATATTAAAAGGTGGGTTATCCCGTAGGATTAATTAATTAAAGAATTAATTAATTGGTGACAGAAATTAAAAGGCGGGATTTAATTGTATGTACGAAAAGGAAAATCCCACATTTTCGCAAAAATAGAAACCCTAGCCGGAGAGAACGCGAAAGGAAAAGAGAAGGAAAAGACGGAACCCTAACCGGAGGAGGAGAAAGAAAGAAAGAGGAAGGGGACGGAGGAAGCCGATCACCCCGAACAACATACCGGAGACTAGGTGTGCGATCGGTCGACGCCCCCCCCCCCCCCCCCCCCCCCCGTCGGGAATCTAGGTAAGTGATTTTCGTTTCGTTGTTTTTGGAGTTTTTCCGGTGTCTTTTTCGTTGTCTTCATCGCCGCCTCCGTCACCGACGTCATCGCCAACCCCGCCGCCACCACCGCGCGACCTAGGGCACGGAGTGGGCGGGCGGACGACGCGCGGTGCCGCTAGGGCACCACGCGGGCGGGCGGACGACGCCGGCGCCGCTAGGGCGCCACGCGGGCGCCGCCCCCGGGCACGCAACCGCGCGGCCTTACGCCGCGCGGGGCGCCCGCGGGCGGGCAGCGCCGCGCGGGCGCCGTGCGGGCGCTGCCCCGGGGGCACAACCGCGCGGCCTTGCGCCGCGCGGGGCGCCCGCGGGCAGGTGGCGCCGCGCGGGTGCCGCGCGGGACGCCCGCGGGCGGGCGGCGCCGCTCGGGTGCCCACGGGTGCCGCGCGGGCGCCGCCCCGGACGCGCAACCGCACTGCCTTGCGCCGCACGGGGCGCCCGCGGGCGGGAGCATGCCGTGCCGACGCCGTGCGGGCGCCGCCCGGGCACACGCCGCGTGGCCTTGCGCCGCGCGGGGCACCCGCGGGGCAGGCGGGCGCCGCGCAGGCGCCGCCCGCGGACGCACACCGCTCGGTTTCGGGCCGCGCGGGGCATCCGCAGGCGGCGGCATCCGCGCGGGGACCCATCGGGTGTCGTAATTGTGCCGTTTTTGGTTGTTCTTCACGGGGTTAGTTTCGGACTTCAGTTTTCGCAATGTTAGTGCGTTATATTAATGGTCGTCTTTCTTTGGGTACTTCTTTAGGTCCAGGTGCGCAGCGGGAGTGTGTGAAAGATCCAGGTGTCCAGTTTTCCCGCAACCAGGTAGGTACCCCTGCAATAAGTGCAACAAGTGCAATAAGTGCGCCATATCATATTAAATGACCTAGTAATCTGTCTAATAAAGTAGATGAACTGTTAAACCTTTCGCATGAATGTGTATTGTTTTTTCATTATTATATTGTGGCGACTGAGAGTCGCGGTGCTTGACAAACGTCGATTTCGGCAAATTATGTTTTTGGATGTTGCACGTACACAGGCGGATTGGCCTCCGCATGGGTGTACTTTTCCGGAGAAGTGGTCTGAATGACCCGTGTGCCCCACGATTTGTGTAGGTGCCAGTGGGGACCTCTTCACGACAGCTAAAAGTGCCGCACTAGCTCCGTGAAGGGGTTAAAAGCATCACGCAAGTAAAGAATTTGTGCACGAGGGGAGATCGTCGACTCCCCGACAAGTACCAGTTGTAATTAAATCAAATTATGTGGACACATGAGATGGAAAAGCGAAAGGTTCTGGTGTAATCGGTTTGTTTTAAAATTAATGTCAAATGCTAATCATCTACTTTATTTGTCACTGACTTTACCCACTCCGTGACAGGTCTGATTAGGTGTAGTAGCCGGGATGGCGGTGAGACTGCGTCGAGAGGACCTTAGCCGTAGGAGGCTAGCTACGTTATCCATCTTGGGTTTATCTCATTTCTCTTTTAGTTTAATTGTTAGTTTAATTTGCTTGAATGTGGATCATGATGAATGTTGAATGGTTAAT
This sequence comes from Tillandsia leiboldiana, assembly GCA_029204045.2. Lineage (NCBI taxonomy): Eukaryota > Viridiplantae > Streptophyta > Magnoliopsida > Poales > Bromeliaceae > Tillandsia > Tillandsia leiboldiana. Next base: position 20,214,621 of record CM055072.1, read on the forward strand.
TAGTTGGCACTGTGGATTGGATATACTTTTGTGGACTAGTGTGCGGCATGTTTTATAACGAGCAAAATGGTTGCGAAAATGCTTTCTAACACCAAGTGCCGTGTGGGCACAATTTTGTAAACCTCTGGATTTATCCTTTCAAAAAGATGTAGCCGCATTAGTGTTTATGTGTAAACGTTTTCAAAACCTACGTGTCGTGTGGGCACCGTGTTACGGCATTTTGGTGTTGGCATATTTCGTGAGTCAAGTCAGTGAGTTGAGTCGGAGCCTTAAAGGGATCAAATTGTCAATCAGCAATCAAAGACTTAGAGAAGATTCAACAAGAGCTCAAGTTGACACTCAGTGTCTTGAGTCTTGAAGATTGAAGTTGAAGAATTGTGGATCAGTTACATCAATCTCAAGAAGAAAGTATTCAAAAGGATCAGGTATGGTTAACTAAATAATTTTGGTGATCCGAATACTTTCTTATAGTGTAGAAACACTTGGATGAATTTCTAATTGCATAAAAATCAAAAACTGGACATGGGACATGTTCAGGATCCGGATCAGACAGTCCAATCCGGATCCCGAAGGGTGCTTGTTCATTGGCAAATCCGATCCGGATCATAGTCATTTCGATCCGGATCCCGAACATGGGAATTTGCTGGAATACATGAACGATCCGGATCGTGCATTACAATCCGGATCCCGAACCCTGTTTTTTCTGGAATAGCCTGACTCGTTACGACGATCCGGATCACAGTAAATCCGATCCGGATCGCCGTCCTGAAAATTTCCAGATAAGGTAAGTTTTTTATTCTTATCTCTTTCCAAAGGTTTCTAAACTATAAATAGACATTTAGGGTTTCTCAAAAATAGGGGGAGCACGGCCGATCAATTGATAAAACACTTGAGAGCAACCCTAGAGGCTAGGTTTTTATCGTTCTTCTTTATAGCCTCTTTTAGGTCAATTCGACGGTTCTTTCAAGAACAAATCTTTTGTCGAATTGATCTAATCTTTGCTTAGAGATTTTTCCCATGGATATTCATTGATAATCTAAGCAAAGGATCACCATTGAAGCCAATATTCTTACCGGCTGAGTTTGCGTCGTGGATTCGACGTGGCATCGTGGATTCGGTGTGCTAAAGGCGTTTCGTGGATTCGAAACGTGTGCTCGTGGATTCGAGTGGCGTTCGTGGATTCGAACGTGTGCAGTGGACGTGCAAAATCGTTGGAGCGCAAGGTCCGAAGAAGTTGAAGGAGGGGTTAAATCCGTGGAGACGGTAATCACCTTGTTATTCTTCTTTTCTTAGTGGATTGTTATTGCGTGGACATCCAATCGGTGAGCGCAAGATCCGAAGAAGCTGAATGAGGGGTTTGAGTCCGTGGAGTCGGTAATCACCTTGTTATTCTTCTATTCTTAGTGGATTGTTATTGCGTGTTGGTCCCGTGGTTTTTCTCCTGGATTGGAGTTTCCACGTATATCTCGGTGTGCTGTTTTTATTTTCCGCATTGGTTTTTATTTTGCACTGAGATTTGGTTTTATAAGTATTACACCTATTCACCCCCCCTCTAGTTGTTTGATAGTACCTATTTAGATCCTTGTGGATCCTATAAAAACCAACAATTGGTATCAGAGCGGGTTTTAGGTTTATCTATCATGATGGGTGAAAGTGGTAATATTTATAGACCTCCTCTTTTTGATGGGACTAATTATGCTTATTGGAAAGTGCGGATGAGAGCTTTTCTCATCGCAATTGATGAGCGAGTATGGCAATCCGTGGAATACGGTTGGGTGCATCCTGTTGAGGAAGTAGGAAATTCTACTACCCCAAAACCTCGCTCTAGATGGTCCAAAGAGGAATTTGAAAGATCTTCTTACAATGGGAAAGGTATGAACGCTTTATTTAATTCTCTTTCCTCGACTGAGTTCACAAGAATTTCCGCGTGTGAAACTGCGAAGAAAATTTGGGATATTCTCAAAATTACACATGAGGGTACTAATCTTGTAAAAATTCAAAAGCTCCAGATGCTTACAAGTCAATTTGACTCTATTCATATGGAAGAGCATGAATTGTTTACAGATTATTACACTAGACTTCAAGATTTAATAAATACATGTGCTAATTTAGGAGAAAAGATCCCGGAGTCGAAAATTGTAAGAAAGATACTTCGGACTCTTCCGGAACGGTTTAGGGCAAAGGTTACCGCCATTGAAACCGTTAGTCATCCGGATGAGATGAGTGTAGAGGAATTAGTAGGTGCTTTGCAAACTTATGAAATGACTTTTCCTACTAATCAAGTTTCTTCCAAGTCTTCTTCTAAGCTTACAGGTATTGCATTCAAATCAACAAAGGAAGAAGATAGCGAATCAAGTTCCGACGATGAAATCTCTTTTGCCGATTTTGAAGAACAATTGGCGCGGATCACAAAGAAATTTCGTCAGAAATTTTGGAAGAATCGAACCGATGGATCTTCATCCACGAAACCTTCTAAAGGATCATCGGGTTTTAAATCCTCTAACCTCAAAAGCTTTGCAAAACCTTCTAAAGAAAAAGAAAAAGATGATTTCGAAGGGAAAATCCAATGCTATAGATGCAAAGGCTACGGCCATTTTTCAACGGAATGTCCTTCTCCGAAATCATATAAAAAGAAGGCTTTGCAAGCAAAAACTTGGGACGATTCTACTTCTAATGAATCGACCTCAAGTAAAGAGGAAAAAGTCGTTAACTTACATGCCTCTCATATTCCCTCTTCTAATGTTTGCTTATCATCTTTAATCACTGACTCTATTCCTTTGATTTTGCATGAAACATCAACATCCGGCGGAGAGTCATCAAGTGAGGGGGAGTCGGACGAAGAAGAACTCGTTGAGGCATATCAACAACTTCTTACGGAATCAAAGAAGATGGCCAAGCATATTAAGAAGTTGAGGAAGCAACGACTTGAGATTCAAGACGAGAATCATGCTTTAAAGATCAATCTTCATAATCTCGAGGAGGAACGAGAGCTTTTATTGGATAATAATAAAATCCTCCAAGAAAAGATAAACCAATCGGAGACAAACGCTAAATCATATATGGACAAGATTGGTTTTCTAGAAAAACAGTTTGAGGAGATTCATGTCACCAACCAAGCATTGACCAAGCAAGTTCATGAACTCAAATCCGACATACAAAGGCTTTCAACCGTTTCCAAGAAACTAGATTGTATGTGCGGATTAGGTCAAACAAGCAATGTTGGTTTGGGATTCAAAAAGGACCAAACTGTGCATGCTTCAAGTTCCACAATGAAATTGAAAGGAAGAACTTGTCACTTATGTGGACTTGAAGGACATTTGGTGAAGAATTGCCCGAAAAAGAGAAAGAAGAGTCCTTCGGCAACTTCATCTACGGAGCGAACTCAACGGAATCAAAAGACACATCAAGTCAAAGGAGTTCACTCAACCCACCAAAGGTCCGAGCCACAATATCAATCATACAAGTGGATCACTACGAGGCAAAGACCTAAGGTGGACCAACAGTCAAAGCGGACAACCCCCGGCCACAACGAATCAAGACAACCCAAAATCCAGCGATTTTGGATTCGGAAAGGTGATATCTTTCCTTGTCTTAAGTTCTAAATAGCTTATGACTGTATGTAATGCTTTGATTGGTTTTCCTTTCATATTTTTCTGAATCTCTGCATTACATGTTTTCAATGCTCCTCGTTTTTATGTTTTGTTTTTTAAAACAAAAGGATTTTAACGAATAAGTGCATTGAATAAAAAGGGTTTTCACTTTCAATCACTCCAATTTAATTTTATTTGAATTATCAACTTTACTCCATAATCATAAATCTTGAAGATACTTCATTATAGGAGTTTTTGATATTATAAGCATCAAATTTTAGTAATCATGTGTGATCTTTAGATGCTTAATCTATCTCGGTTGTGTGAATTCATTGTGATAAACGTGAGACAACCGATAGACTAAAATTTGGGATTTAATTCTTTCACGTAAGAGATTGCATTCTTACAAGGGTAATGAAATGATTTGCAAAAGATGTGGAAAGAGTTACATCCGAAAGGAGTGTGAAAACTACCACCACATGTTGGAAAGAGCTGCCACCCCGGTCGTCCGGTCTGTGTGTGAAGCTACCACATGTTATGGATGCTTGAAAATTATTTATGAAATTTTGTTTAGTTGAAGCATTCGGAGATTTAAATTTAAAGCTCTTATTTTGAACAATCTCCTGGTTGGTATAAGGTGGGATAGTTGAAAGATGCTCAAAGAGCCACCCTTAGGTATTTTAGTGCTTATCTCAAATTTGAAAGGGTAAGAAATCAAATTGATGTCATTTGGAAATCTCTGTAAGTCATCTTTGTACATCCGTTACATCTTGATAGACTTTGGATCTCAAGATTATTTTTGATGACTTGTGTTTGATGAATATAACATGAAAAACGGTTTATAATGTTTTACCTTTATTTTCATGATTTCGTAGTAAATCTTTTTAATTTTTGTAAAATTAATTGGATTGAATGACATCTATGTGATCTCATATTATTTTCAAGCACTTAAATTGTTTTCTTGATGGAATACAAATCGGTAATTCAATTATTTCAAAATCTGGATTTGTTTCAAGAAATTATTTGATTTTTGCTTTCTGGTACAGGTACGCAATCTGCATTTTTGTTATATACCGGAACTAAGCCTTTATCTCTCTTTCTCTATGAACTAATGCTGTTAGTGATTTCCTTTTGTCTAGTATGTTCACTGTTGACAATTTGTGACAAAAAGGGGGAGAACAGAAAATAATGATCGTATCACAAAGAGGGGAACATAAATGCTCAAGACAGGGGGAGAACATGGAACATGGAGAACATGTTAGAGATGCTCATGATAGGGGGAGAACAGAAAATAATGATCGTATCACAAAGGGGGAGAACATAAATGCTCAAGACAGGGGGAGAACATGGAACATGGAGAACATGTTAGAGATGCTCATGATAGGGGGAGATAAAGAAAAGATTGAAAGAGCCGAAAAATAAAAGAACCAAAAGGACGAATCAAATGTAGGATTTTAATTTCTAACGACTAACGTTTGATTTTGTTTGGAGTTTTGTTTTGCAGGAATTACATCACTTTAAGACTCCAAGTCCTAAGTCATAGAGTATGTTCTAGGACTGTTTGGTTCAAATGTAATTTTGTATTTATTGGATCTTTCACGCAAAGAAAATCAATGTTTTGGTGATAATATTGAATTTCGACTTTTTGGTTTAAGATGAGTGACTTGAGCGCTTTTATGTATTTTTGGGTTTTGTCACGAAATTGCCAAAGGGGGAGATTGTTACGGCATTTTGGTGTTGGCATATTTCGTGAGTCAAGTCAGTGAGTTGAGTCGGAGTCTTAAAGGGATCAAATTGTCAATCAGCAATCAAAGACTTAGAGAAGATTCAACAAGAGCTCAAGTTGACACTCAGTGTCTTGAGTCTTGAAGATTGAAGTTGAAGAATTGTGGATCAGTTACATCAATCTCAAGAAGAAAGTATTCAAAAGGATCAGGTATGGTTAACTAAATAATTTTGGTGATCCGAATACTTTCTTATAGTGTAGAAACACTTGGATGAATTTCTAATTGCATAAAAATAAAAAACTGGACATGGGACATGTTCAGGATCCGGATCAGACAGTCCAATCCGGATCCCGAAGGGTGCTTGTTCATTGGCAAATCCGATCCGGATCATAGTCATTTCGATCCGGATCCCGAACATGGGAATTTGCTGGAATACATGAACGATCCGGATCGTGCATTACAATCCGGATCCCGAACCCTGTTTTTTCTGGAATAGCCTGACTCGTTACGACGATCCGGATCACAGTAAATCCGATCCGGATCGCCGTCCTGAAAATTTCCAGATAAGGTAAGTTTTTTATTCTTATCTCTTTCCAAAGGTTTCTAAACTATAAATAGACATTTAGGGTTTCTCAAAAATAGGGGGAGCACGGCCGATCAATTGATAAAACACTTGAGAGCAACCCTAGAGGCTAGGTGTGATGATCCGGACTCCCGCAGGAACTGTGCAACATTAAACAGTGACTGTAGGGAGCTTATTCGGTGAAGCAGAGCTTGTAGAATCAAAATTGGACATTTAAGATAGACTCTGCACGAAAATCGGAGCAAATGGAATTTTCCGGGAGCTTTCGGCAAAATTTCGGATGAGAATTTGGCGAAATGGACGTCGTATTTGGACTCAGCGCGCGAAAACGATCGAAACGGTATATTTACTTTAATTTTTCGGCACCACGGTACTGTTCACGCCGGAACAGTAACTCCGGCCGCCGGAATTACTGTTCCGGCGAGCGGCGGCGGGCGGCGGCGCACGGCGGCGGGCAGCGGCGGCACGGCGGCGGAGCGCGGCGGAGCAGTGCAGAAGGCGGCGGCAGGGGCGCGGGCAGCGCGGGCAGGCGCGGGCAGGCGCGGGCAAGGGGCGCTGGTGCGCAGTCCACGGCCTGGCGTGCACCGGGAGCACCGAAGACCTTCCTTGCCACATGGCGCTTCCCCATTGGTGGGCCGGCTTCCAGAAGGCACGTGGGATGGTGACACGTGGCAAGCTCCCATTGGCTGACAGGATCCGGAAAACCCGGAGCGCGGAGCAACCACGTGCACCGCGTGGACACGTGGCGAGATCTGAGTGGCCTTGCACAAGCTGTTTGCTGTTATGTGGACACGTGGCGCATTATGGATGGCCAATTTTGGTGTTTCCTGTTCGGATCTGATCTGGTGTGGAGCCGAATATTCCCTTGGCCCACTATAAATAGAGGTCCCCCACCCCTCCTCATTTCCCACCTCGATTTCTGTGCCTTAGAGAGAGAATCCGAATTTGAGCTCTATAGGAAAGTTCTTCCTCTCTCTCTCCTCTCTCTCTCTCTTCAAAATTCCAGAATTTCTGGAGTTACAGTTAGTGAGCTATCTGCGACGCGGCGCACTGCGACGGTTCTCTTTTTCGGCCCATTTCCCGTCGCAGTTCCGTCGGAAATTCCCTGAGTGCTAACCAGGAGGAATTTTTGGACGATTTTCACGACAGCGCGTTCCTAAGAGGTAAGGCTTCGATTTCCGTGTTGATCACTTTGCTCCATTTCGTACTTTTGGCACATTTCCCGAGGTCTCTTTGACCCCCCTTTTTGCTGTGGAAATTTCTGGACAGCGTCAACTTCTCCGATTTTTATCTTGGCGTAGGAGCATCAGATCGAGACAGACGTTTAAAGAGTCAATTTTGATCTACTCTTCGCGAGGAACGCAACCGTAATTTTTCTGGGTTTTTCTGAGCACTGTACAGAGGTGAAAAACTCCTCTCTTTTCGTGCCATTTGAAAAACAGCAAAAGATGTATTTTTATGAATACTATAGTTACACCCTGTGCAATGTGTGTTGCTGTAGGGCATCGTTTTCGGCAGACAGCAGTTTTAGGGGACTGTGGACAGCCAGGAGACTATCTGGGTGTGATCTGAGCTGTTCAAGGTGGGCGGTTGTTGCTTACCTCATTTTTGACAAGCTCACTGGGATTACTGGAACTCCCCTAAAATTTAATATGACAATTGATGAGAACCACTGGGACAAACTAATATGATAATTGATAAGAACCATTGGGACAAACTAACAGGACAACTAACAGGACAACTAACAGGACAAACTAACAGGACAACTAACAGGACAATTGATGAGAACTATTGGTACGAACTAATGTGACAATTGACGAGAACCGCTGGGACGAACTCTCCTAAAATTTAATATAACCCCACAGATGATATGATGACTTATATTGGGACACTGTGATTGAGACAAATGCTATAATCTCGCATGCCAATGACTTTTATTCAGTAAATCAATCTTTTTAAATCTTTGACACTATTTTACAACTTTTAAAATAAAGACAGTTGCATGCATGCCCGGACATCAGGTAGGGCCACTATTTATTGCTACACTATCATATTAAGACTTGACATGTTTTATTGCTCTCTTTTGCTTTCAGTTGCTTGTCGCTCGAGTATGAGAAGGGGTTTGGGATAGTATAGCCAAGGTTATGTTAGATTATAAACTTGTGGGGTGTTGCGGTGACCGCGGACTGTAGGCGGTCGACCGGATGTTTATCCTTGCATCAGAATGGGGTTGAGTCTGGTCTATTTTTGGCATCAGCAGGGGATCGGGCTTTTCTCTAGTGGATGGTTTTTCCCACTTATTGAGTACTATGGCATCAGATCAGGGTTTCTTAGTGGATGGCTTTTCCCACTTTGATCATAGTCATGATCCAGTCCTGCTGTTTACGGCACTTATGATACTTATTACTGAGGTACTTTTACTCGTGTGGGTCGCTCCCCTCGAGTGCCACTCCGGAGTGTGTTACAGGCAGGCTTGAGTCCTTGAGACTCTTATTCCCTATCGGTGTTATGCATTGGCCAGCATACCCGATTTGGCAGGCAAGGCACAGCAGGCAGTACCAGTTTTACTGGTGGCATAAGATTGGGTTTATTCAGGCAGGCATGTTAGATACTGATGCATACATACAGTTATTCCTTTTGGCACTGCATTTAGAGGCATGCTAGTGGTGGTTTCCCTTTATTCAGCAGTTCTGCTTACAGCTTTACCACTTTTTCCTTTCGGGCCTCTAGTAATCCTAGTGGGTGCATCAGAGTTGAGGTTTTCCCCACTAGGGGAGGCTACTGGTTTATCTGGTAGTTCTCACCCCCATTGTTCTTTCTGTTTCTTTCTTCTCCTTTATTTTTGCAGAGTCGTCTGCGGGAGCTGCTAGGCCATCGGCAGCTGATCGAGGTAAGGGGATCGCTGAATAGATAGATCTCCTGGGAGGCTAAGAGCTGTTAGATAGATGCTGCACCCTTTACTCAGACTGTGGTATTCCTCTTTTATTTTAGGTCTGGCTTTCGCCAGCTGGTTGTACTATTTTGGTGAGCTGGGAGATTATTGTACTTATTACAGCTTTATTTGTAGTTCCAGTCTGAGATACTATGTGGTTCTTCTACTTCAGCTCTGTATTATGCTCTTTTATTGTTCATATTATATCGGAGCAGATTACCAGCGCTTCGTGTACTCGGGAAATCCCGTGTGCACGGTGGATCTGTTGGCGAGCCCGGGTTCCGGGGCGTGACACTAGGTTTTTATCGTTCTTCTTTATAGCCTCTTTTAGGTCAATTCGACGGTTCTTTCAAGAACAAATCTTTTGTCGAATTGATCTAATCTTTGCTTAGAGATTTTTCCCATGGATCTTCATTAATAATCTAAGCAAAGGATCACCATTGAAGCCAATATTCTTACCGGCTGAGTTTGCGTCGTGGATTCGACGTGGCATCGTGGATTCGGTGTGCTAAAGGCGTTTCGTGGATTCGAAACGTGTGCTCATGGATTCGAGTGGCGTTCGTGGATTCGAACGTGTGCAGTGGACGTGCAAAATCGTTGGAGCGCAAGGTCCGAAGAAGTTGAAGGAGGGGTTAAATCCGTGGAGACGGTAATCACCTTGTTATTCTTCTTTTCTTAGTGGATTGTTATTGCGTGGACATCCAATCGGTGAGCGCAAGATCCGAAGAAGCTGAAGGAGGGGTTTGAGTCCGTGGAGTCGGTAATCACCTTGTTATTCTTCTATTCTTAGTGGATTGTTATTGCGTGTTGGTCCCGTGGTTTTTCTCCTGGATTGGAGTTTCCACGTATATCTCGGTGTGCTGTTTTTATTTTCCGCATTGGTTTTTATTTTGCACTGAGATTTGGTTTTATAAGTATTACACCTATTCACCCCCCCTCTAGTTGTTTGATAGTACCTATTTAGATCCTTGTGGATCCTATAAAAACCAACACACCGTTTGCAAAACCAGTAGTTCTAATTCTTTTCTGCTATGTATTCTGTGACTGTGTGGCTAAAGGATGTCATTGTAAATGGGACGCCGTGCATATACAAAGGAGACTCTGTCCGTTTGAAGAGTTAATTTGTATATGTGGCGGGTCTGACACGCACCGGTAGGCAAGGTTATATTTCAAAACAAATACATGCGCTTTTCCGCTTATTCTTAGACCTCCGGGGCGTGATAGATTATATGGTATCAGAGAAAAACAACTTTAACCACAGTAGTCGGTAACCAACACCCACAGTGCATGATGCCACAAGCAAATTGAACATGAGATAACGAAGATGTAGGTGCAATAGATCGTGAGTGTACGGGGGAAAAAGGGGTTAATTTCGGTGTGTCCGTAGACCAATGTGCTAGGTCGGTAATGTTAGGATTGACGCGTTTTCTTTGTGTGCACAGATAACGACCGGGATTCGGTCATCGAGCGCTAATTTTTGAAATAGACAGGATGGACCCAGCGGCCGCAGCCAATCGCCTGCTCCGCAATCAGCTACGCGACGTGGCGGGGCAACTACTGACCCTCACCGAACGCCTGTGCCTACTGACACAGGATTTCGAGGGTATCGACCACTCCCAGTACAGCCCCAGGGACGACACCATTCGGGGGATACCACCTGTAAGTTTTCCCACTTTCCATGGGGCGGTCAATTTGGCCATGCGGGCGGAGCAAGAACTCGCCGAAGCACGTGCTCGGCAGGGATACCCTGGGTTACACCAGGGCCAGGGATACCACTGTTACGGCATTTTGGTATTGGCATATTTCGTGTGTCAAGTCAGTGAGTTGAATCGGAGTCTTAAAGGGATCAAATTGTCAATCAGCAATCAAAGACTTAGAGAAGATTCAACAAGAGCTCAAGTTGACACTCAGTGTCTTGAGTCTTGAAGATTGAAGTTGAAGAATTGTGGATCAGTTACATCAATCTCAAGAAGAAAGTATTCAAGAGGATCAGGTATGTTTAACTAAATAATTGTGGTGATCCGAATACTTTCTTATAGTGTAGAAACACTTGGATGAACTTTTAATTGCATAATAATCAAAAACTGGTGTTCGGACTTGTTCAGGATCCGGATCAGAGCCAACGATCCGGATCCCGAAGGTTGTTGCTTCATACAAGACTTCGATCCGGATCCATGCAATTTCCGATCCGGATCCCGAATGTTAAGTTTTCTGATTTGTATGAACGATCCGGATCGGGCAATGCAATCCGGATCCCGAACCCTTGGTTTTCTGGAATCGTCTATCTCGTTACGACGATCCGGATCGCAGTAAATCCGATCCGGATCGCCGTCCTGAAAATTTCCAGATAAGGTATGTTTTTGATTCTTATCTCTTTCCAAAGGTTTCTAAACTATAAATAGACGCTTAGGGTTTCTCAAAAACGTGGGAGCTACGGCCGATTAATTTATAAAACTCTTGTGAGCAACCCTAGAGGCTAGGTTTTCATTGTTCTTCTTAATAGCCTCCTTTAGGTCAATTCGACGGTTCTTTCAAGAACAAATCTTTTGTCGAATTGATCTAATCTTTGCTTAGAAATTTCTTCTACGGTTCCTCATGAGAATCTAAGCAAAGGATCACCATCGAAGTCAATATTCTTATCGACTGAGTTTGCGTCGTGGATTCGACGTGGCATCGTGGATTCGGTGAGCTAAAGGCGTTTCGTGGATTCGAGTGGCGTTCGTGGATTCGAACGTGTGCAGTGGGCGTGCAAAATCGGTGGAGCGCGAGGTCCAAGAAATTGAAGGAGGGGTTAAATCCGTGGAGACGGTAATCACCTTGTTATTCTTCTTTTCTTAGGGATTGTTATTGCGTGGATATCCAACCGGTCAGCGCAAGGTCCGAAGAAGCTGAAGGAGGGGTTGAGTCCGTGGAGTCGGTAATCACCTTGTTATTCTTCTATTCTTAGTGGATTGTTATTGCGTGTTGGTCCCGTGGTTTTTCTCCTGGATTGGAGTTTCCACGTAAATCTCGGTGTGCTGTTTTTATTTTCCGCATTGGTTTTTATTTTGCACTGAGATTGAGTTTTTAAGTATTACACCTATTCACCCCCCCCTCTAGTTGTTTGATAGTACCTATTTAGATCCTTGTGGATCCTATAAAAACCTACAATTGGTATCTGAGAGGGTTTTAGGTTTATCTATCATGTTGGGTGAAAGTGGTAATATTTATAGACCTCCTCTTTTTGATGGGACTAATTATGCTTATTGGAAAGTGCGGATGAGAGCTTTTCTCATCGCAATTGATGAGCGGGTATGGCAATCCGTGGAATACGGTTGGGTGCATCCTGTTGAGGAAGTAGGAAATTCTACTACCCCAAAACCTCGCTCTAGATGGTCCAAAGAGGAATTTGAAAGATCTTCTTACAATGGGAAAGGTATGAACGCTTTATTTAATTCTCTTTCCTCGACTGAGTTCACACGAATTTTCGCGTGTGAAACCGCGAAGGAAATTTGGGATATTCTCAACATTACACATGAGGGTACTAATCTTGTAAAAATTCAAAAGCTCCAGATGCTTACAAGTCAATTTGACTCTATTCATATGGAAGAGCATGAATTGTTTACAGATTATTACACTAGACTTCAAGATGTAATTAATACATGTGCTAATTTAGGAGAAAAGATCCCGGAGTCGAAAATTGTAAGAAAGATACTTCGGACTCTTCCGGAACGGTTTAGGGCAAAGGTTACCGCCATTGAAACCGTTAGTCATCCGGATGAGATGAGAGTAGAGGAATTAGTAGGTGCTTTGCAAACTTACGAAATGACTTTTCCTACTAATCAAGTTTCTTCCAAGTCTTCTTCTAAGCTTACAGGTATTGCATTCAAATCAACAAAGGAAGAAGATAGCGAATCGAGTTCCGACGATGAAATCTCTTTTGCCGATTTTGAAGAACAATTGGCGCGGATCACAAAGAAATTTCGTCGGAAGTTTTGGAAGAATCGAACCGATGGATCTTCATCCACGAAACCATCTAAAGGATCATCGGGTTCTAAATCCTCTAATCTCAAAGGCGTTGCAAAACCTTCTAAAAAAAAAGAAAAAGATGATTTCGAATGAGAAATCCAATGCTATCGATGCAAAGGCTACGACCATTTTTCAACGGATTGTCCTTCTAAGAAATCATACAAAAAGAAGGCTTTGCAAGCGAAAACTTGGGACGATTCTACTTCTAATGAATCGACCTCAAGTAAAGAGGAAAAAGTCGTTGCCTTACATGCTTCTCAAATTCCCTCTTCTAATGTTTGTTTATCATCTTTAATCACTGACTCTGTTCCTTTGATTTTGCGTGAAACATCAACATCCAACGGAGAGTCATCAAGTGAGGGGGAGTCGGACGAAGAAGAACTCGTTGAGGCATATCAACAACTTCTTACGGAATCAAAGAAGATGGCCAAACATATTAAGAAGTTGAGGAAGCAACGACTTGAGAATCAAGACGAGAATCATGCTTTAAAGATAAAACTTCATGATCTCGAGGAGGAACGAGAACGTTTATTGGAAAACAATAAAATCCTCCAAGAAGAGCGAAACCAATCGGAGACAAACGCTAAATCATATATGGACAAGATTGGTTTTCTAGAAAAACAGTTTGAGGATATTCATGTCACCAATCAAGCTTTGACCAAGCAAGTTCATCAACTGAAATCCGACATACAAAGACTTTCAACCGTTTCCAAGAAACTAGATTGTATGTGCGGATTAGGTCAAACAAGCAAGGTTGGTTTGGGATTCAAAAAGGATCAAACTGTGCATGCTTCAAGTTCCACATTCAAATTGAAAGGAAGAACGTGTCACCTTTGTGGACTTGAAGGACATTTGGTGAAGGATTGCCCGAAAAAGAGAAAGAAAAATTCTTCGGCAACTTCATCTACGGAGCGAACTAAACGGAATCAAAAGACACATCAAGTCAAAGGAGTTCACTCAACCCACCAAAGGTCCGAGCCACAACATCAATCATACAAGTGGATCACTACGAGGCAAAGACCTAAGGTGGACCAACAGTCAAAGCGGACAACCCCCGGACACGACGAATCAAGACAACCCAAAATCCAGCGATTTTGGATTCGGAAAGGTGATATCTTTCCTTGTCTTAAGTTCTAAATAGCTTATGACTGTATGTAATGCTTTGATTGGTTTTCCCTTCATATCTTTCTTAATCTTTGCATTACATGTTTTTCAATGCTCTTCGTTTTTACACTTTGTTTTTGAACAAAAGGGTTTTTACTGAACAAGTGCATTGAATAAAAAGGGCTTCACGTTTATTCACTCTAAATTAATTTTATTTGGATTATCAACTTTACTCCATAATCATAATCTTGAAGATACTTCATTATAGGAGTTTTTGATATTATAAGCATCAAATTTTAGAAATCATGTGTGATCTTTAGATGCTTAATCTATCTCGGTTGTGTGAATTCATTGTGATAAACGTGAGACAACCGATAGACTAAAATTTGGGATTTAATTCTTTCACGTAAGAGATTGCATTCTTACAAGGGTAATGAAATGATTTGCAAAAGATGTGGAAAGAGTTACATCCGAAAGGAGTGTGAAAACTACCACCACATGTTGGAAAGAGCTGCCACCCCGGTCGTCCGGTTTGTGTGTGAAGCTACCACATGTTATGGATGCTTGATAGTATTTTATGAGAAAATCTTTAGTTGAAGCATTTGGAGATTTATATGCAAAGCTCTTATTTTTTGAACAATCTCCTGGTTGGTATAAGGTGGGATAGTTGAAAGATGCTCAAAGAGCCACCCTTAGGTATTTTAGTGCTTATCTCAAATTTGAAAGGGTAAGAAATCAAATTGATGTCATTTGGAAATCTCTGTAAGTCATCTTTGTACATCCGTTACATCTTGATAGACTTTGGATCTCAAGATTATTTTTGATGACTTGTGTTTGATGAATATAACATGAAAAACTGTTTATAATGTTTTATCTTTGTTTTTCATGATTTAGGAGTAAATCTTTTTAATCTTGTGAAATTAATTGGATTGAATGACATCTTGTTAATTCATTGGTTAAAGCACTTAAATTGTTTTCTTGATGGAATACAAATCGGTATTTGAAAAGATTCTAAAATTTGGATTTGTTTCAAGGAATTATTTCTTTTTTGCCTTCTGGTACCGGTACGCAATCTGCATTTTTGTTATATACCGGAACTGAGCTTTTATCTCTCTTTCTCTTTGAACTGATGTTGTTAGTGATTTCCTTTTGTCTAGTATGTTCACTGTTTGACAATTTGTGACAAAAAGGGGGAGAAGAGAAATGACGGACATTGAGATCATCAAGAGAGGACAAACGAAACGAAAATGGAAAAATGGGGGAGAACGGAAAATGATGATCGTACCACAAAGGGGGAGAACATAGATGCTCAAGAACATGGAGAACATGTTAGAGATGCTCAAGATAGGGGGAGACAAAGAAAAATTGAAAGAGTCGAAAAACAAAAGAACCAAAAGGAAGACGGATCAAATGCAGGATTCTAAGTTCTAACGACTAACGTTTGATTTCGTTTGGAGTTTTGTTTTGCAGGAATTACATCACTTTAAGACTCCAAGTCCTAAGTCATAGAGTATGTTCTAGGACTGTTTGGTTCAAATGTAATTTTGTATTTATTGGATCTTTCACGCAAAGAAAATCAATGTTTTGGTGATGACATTGAGTTTCGATTTTTTGGTTTAAGATGAGTGACTTGAGCGCTTTTATGTATTTTTGGGTTTTGTCACGAAATTGCCAAATGGGGAGATTGTTACGGCATTTTGGTATTGGCATATTTCGTGAGTCAAGTCAGTGAGTTGAATCGGAGTCTTAAAGGGATCAAATTGTCAATCTGCAATCAAAGACTTAGAGAAGATTCAACAAGAGCTCAAGTTGACACTCAGTGTCTTGAGTCTTGAAGATTGAAGTTGAAGAATTGTGGATCAGTTACATCAATCTCAAGAAGAAAGTATTCAAGAGGATCAGGTATGTTTAACTAAATAATTGTGGTGATCCGAATACTTTCTTATAGTGTAGAAACACTTGGATGAACTTTTAATTGCATAATAATCAAAAACTGGTGTTCGGACTTGTTCAGGATCCGGATCAGAGCCAACGATCCGGATCCCGAAGATTGTTGCTTCATACAAGACTTCGATCCGGATCCATGCAATTTCTGATCCGGATCCCGAATGTTAAGTTTTCTGATTTGTATGAACGATCCGGATCGGGCAATGCAATCCGGATCCCGAAGCCTTGGTTTTCTGGAATCGTCTATCTCGTTACGACGATCCGGATCGCAGTAAATCCGATCCGGATCGCCGTCCTGAAAATTTCCAGATAAGGTATGTTTTTGATTCTTATCTCTTTCCAAAGGTTTCTAAACTATAAATAGACGCTTAGGGTTTCTCAAAAACGTGGGAGCTACGGCCGATTAATTTATAAAACTCTTGTGAGCAACCCTAGAGGCTAGGTTTTCATTGTTCTTCTTAATAGCCTCCTTTAGGTCAATTCGACGGTTCTTTCAAGAACAAATCTTTTGTCGAATTGATCTAATCTTTGCTTAGAAATTTCTTCTACGGTTCCTCATGAGAATCTAAGCAAAGGATCACCATCGAAGTCAATATTCTTATCGACTGAGTTTGCGTCGTGGATTCGACGTGGCATCGTGGATTCGGTGTGCTAAAGGCGTTTCGTGGATTCGAAACGTGTGCTCGTGGATTCGAGTGGCGTTCGTGGATTCGAACGTGTGCAGTGGGCGTGCAAAATCGGTGGAGCGCGAGGTCCAAGAAATTGAAGGAGGGGTTAAATCCGTGGAGACGGTAATCACCTTGTTATTCTTCTTTTCTTAGGGATTGTTATTGCGTGGATATCCAACCGGTCAGCGCAAGGTCCGAAGAAGCTGAAGGAGGGGTTGAGTCCGTGGAGTCGGTAATCACCTTGTTATTCTTCTATTCTTAGTGGATTGTTATTGCGTGTTGGTCCCGTGGTTTTTCTCCTGGATTGGAGTTTCCACGTAAATCTCGGTGTGCTGTTTTTATTTTCCGCATTGGTTTTTTTTTTGCACTGAGATTGAGTTTTTAAGTATTACACCTATTCACCCCCCCCTCTAGTTGTTTGATAGTACCTATTTAGATCCTTGTGGATCCTATAAAAACCTACAACCACTACCCCGGTCCGGCGGGGGACCCCTTTCAGAAGGACCGGGCGACCAAGCGCCCAAAGACAGAACAGAAATTTGGGCAACCGATAAAGGAAGGACCCGAACCACTGTGGAAGTCGTGCGTCATATGTGGCGGTGCGCATCGAATGATGAGCTGCCCTTGGCGGAACGAACACTGCTTTCAGTGCGGCAAGCCGGACCACTCGCGTTTCACGTGCCCCCAGAAGCCGGCTACTACTACCCCGGCGCCGAAACCCGACGAGCCAGAGAAAACTGCCACCCCCGCCCCGCAAAGGGGCCCCAACCCAAGGAGCCGGGCAAACCAACGCCCGAAGAAAGCGCAGAAAGGCGGGCCAGTGTCAACGGGAGGCTCGGAACTGCTACAGGAACCCTGCGTTATCTGCGGGAAGGCACACCGAGTGACGAGATGCCTTTGGAAGTACTCCCATTGCAATAAATGCGGCAAGCCGGACCACACCCGCGCCTCATGCCCTCAAGAACTAGCCACTACTACCGCAACGCCGCAGCCGGAAGGACGAGAGGATACTGCAGTCCTCGCCCCGCAAGAGGGCCTACCCGGCGGCCAACCCACAGCGAATTCTTATGACACCAGGTCCCTACCCCACCACGCCGTGCGTCGCTGGCCTAAAGATTGTGGACGGACTCCCCGGATTACCACGGTAGAAGACGCGATGTCTCAGAACAAGTGACCGCAGGTAACTTCTGTTCCCTCTCTATTTAGGAGCACCGGTTACACCCAAGCTTTCCACCCTCGTCCGACTCTCTCTCTCTCTCTCTCTCTCTCTCTCTCTCTCTCTCTCTCTCCTCCTTGTCTCTTCCCCTCCCTACTCCCTGTCGTGCCCAGTGTGGAATGAGAGGAGAAATCCTTAAGTATTAGTCGTACCCTCCCCGGCCTATGTGCGCGGGAGGGTTTCGGGGCATAAGAGACCCCTATCGTCTTAGTGAGATATATGGGTTAAATGGGCCCCACCCCTCATCTTATAATCTGGGGGCCCAGGAGACCGATAGGTCGCGTGGGGCCGCAGTATAAGCTAGGTCCGACATCCCAGTCGTAAGAAAATTCCCGGATGAATTTCCGGCGGGATGTCCCCTGAACGAGAGGTCGATCTGCAGTCCGGCTGTCATCGGCTGAGTGAGAGGCGAGGACATCCCCAAAACGGCCTTCCGGACTCGCTACGGCCACTACGAATTCACAGTAATGCCGTTCGGACTCACTAATGCCCCAACGGTATTCATGGACATGATGAATAAGGTGTTCAAACCCTTTCTAGATTTGTTCGTAGTGGTCTTCATCGATGACATTCTCATCTACTCCCGTGCGGATGGGGAGCATGATGAGCACCTACGAATAGTCCTTCAGACCCTCCGGGATCAGAAACTTTTTGCCAAACTCAAAAAGTGTGAGTTTTGGCTCCGCGAGGTGGACTTTTTGGGGCACATTATTTCGGCGTCTGGAATTGCGGTAGACCCGAGGAAGATAGACTCTGTAACGGATTGGCCCCGACCGACAACAGTAACGGAGGTTCGAAGCTTCCTGGGTCTGGCAGGGTACTACAGGCGCTTCGTGGAAGGCTTCTCCAAAATAGCCACCCCCTTGAATCGTCTAACCCGAAAGGGAGAGAAATTTATCTGGACGGATCAGTGCCAAAGGAGCTTTGAGGAGCTTAAGGATAGATTGACACGGGCCCCGGTTCTCGCCTTACGGGAACCTGGGGAGGACTATGAGGTTTACTGTGACGCGTCGCGAAACGGTCTCGGAGGTGTGCTTATGCAACGGGGTAAGGTCATAGCCTATGCGTCAAGGCAACTTAAGGAGTACGAGCGGAATTATCCCGTGCACAACTTGGAGCTCGCAGCAGTTGTGTTTGTCCTCAAGCTGTGGAGACACTATTTGTATGGGACACACTGCAACGTGTATTCCGATCATCAGAGTCTCAAGTACCTTTTCACCCAGAAGGAGCTAAACTTGCGGCAGAGGCGGTGGCTCGAGCTATTAAGAGACTACGACTTGTCGATCCACTATCACCCGGGGAAGGCAAATGTGGTGGCCAACGCCTTGAGCCGCAAGGGGCAGGCAGAAGGAACAGGTGTAAGTGCTATCACCCAGCAGGACCGTCTGATTGCAGAGTTTTCGCAATTAAGACTAGAAGTGGTACCAGCGGGCACGGTCGCTCAACTCTTGACCCTGGTGGTCAGACCCACCCTACTGGACAGGATTTTGAAAGAACAACCGACTGATGGCCAGTTACAGCTTGTGCGAGACAGAATACCAGCTGACCAAGGGGGTGATTTCACCACAAGCTCTGACGGCACGATACGATTCCGAGGACGGATTTGTGTGCCCGACCTACCGGAACTCAAAGAGAAAATCCTGAGGGAAGCGCATACTGCCCCCTATGCGGCGCATCCTGGAGGAACAAAGATGTACAAGGATATTAAGCAGACCTTCCGATGGCCTAAGTTAAAGGGAGATGTGACCCGATTCATGGCACATTGCCTGGTGTGCCAACAAGTAAAGGCCGAACATCAACGCCCAGCAGGGAAGTTACAACCATTGCCGGTGCCGGAGTGGAAGTGGGAGATGATTACGATGTATTTCGTGACCGGCTTCCCGAGAACGCCGCAAGGACATGATGCGATATGGGTCGTGGTGGATCGTTTGACGAAATCGGCCCACTTCCTGCCCATACATACGACGTGGACTCGGGAACGACTGGCACAAACATACATTAATGAGATAGTGAGGTTGCATGGAATACCGGCATCCATTATGTCGGACAGAGACACGCGATTTGTGTCGAACTTTTGGCAGAGCCTGCAACGGGCAATGGGAACCAAACTGCATTTCAGCATGGCTTTTCACCCGCAAACTGATGGGCAATCGGAGCGGGTGATCCAGATTGTGGAGGACATGCTCCGAGCATGCGTTTTGGACTTGGGCGAAGGGTGGTCTCTGTTGGGTTATGTTAAAATATGGATCTAAATAGAGGAAAAACCACCTAGAGGGGGGGTGAATAGGTGTAAAAAATAAACACTCAAAAATCGTTGCGCAATAAAACCCAATGCGGAAATGAAAATATAACACGCAAGATTTTTACGTGGAAAACTCCAAAGCCGGAGTAAAAAACCACGGGACCGATAACACGGCGAAATCCACTAGATTAACACACGTACAAAGGTGATATACCGTACTCACAGACGACTCAACCTTTTTCCATACGCTCCTAGTAGATCTTCTCCGCTCGCTCCGCAACGCTCCTCGAATCCATGATTAGCGTCCAACGCCGAATCAACGGCGTCCAACGTCGAATCCACGACGTCCAACCGAATCCACGGTCTTCACCCAGTAGCACGTCTCGAATCCACGAACGTACCTTGCTCCGAATCCACGAGAGCGGTAGCACCTTGAATCCACAAGGCCACGCGAGTCCACGCGCCGATTTTAGAAAAATTGTTGTTTTTGGGTGGTGATGATCCGCCGAATACTTAGATCAAAGATAGATCGGAAATACCATCTAAGTATTCATTAATTTGATTCTACTCAAAATCTGAGTATGAAAACCTAGAATCAAATTAATCAATATAGATGAAGAAACATAGAATTAAATCTAGTTATTTTCTTTCTTCTCTATATGTGGATTTCTCCTTTTTGACCGTATTTTTGGATTACCCTAAAAAATGAATCGTAAGGTTTATTTATGGGTTAGAAACCATTGGAAGAGAATAAGAATCAAAAACTGACCTAATCTGGAATTTTTCAGGACGACGGTCCGGACTGTAAAATCGGCGGTCCGGACAGTCGTGGCTAAACAGACTATTTCCAGAAAATCATACGTTCGGGGTCCGGACTGAAGTACCACGGTCTGGACTGTTCATACATTTCAGCAAAACCCATGTTCGGGGTCCGGATCAGAATTGGCTTTGTTCCGGACTGGATTTGCGCATGAACAAACAACGTTCGGGGTCCGGACTGTGGTCACCTGATCCGGATCCTGAACATGTCCCATGTCCAGTTTTTGATTTTTATGCAATTAAAAATTCATCCAAGTGTTTCTACACTATAAGAAGTATTCGGATCATCAAAATTATTTAGTTAAACATACCTGATCCTTTTGAATTCTTCTTTCTTGAGATTGAGGTATATGATCCAAACTTCTTTATCTTCAATCTTCAAGACTTAACACTTTCACGAAATACGCCAAAACAAATTCCTTAACAGTCTCGATACCTACCCCTTGTGGAATTCGCCTACAACAACAGTTATCAAGCCAGCATTCAAATGGCGCCATACGAGGCCCTGTATGGGCGCCGCTGTCGGTCTCCAATATGCTGGGACGACTTGGGATAGCGCAAGTTTTTGGGCCCAGATTTAGTGGAGGAGACCAGGCAAAGGTGCGTCTGATCAAACAACGGCTGCTGACCGCCCACGGCAGACAGAAAAGTTACGCGGACCATAGACGACGGGATTTGGAATTCATGGTGGGTGAACACGTGTTGCTCCGAGTTTCGCCTTCAAAGGGGACCCGACGTTTTGGACTGAGGGGAAAGTTAAGTCCGAGGTATGTGGGACCGTTCGAGATCCTAGAACGCGTGGGCCCGGTGGCGTACCGGTTAGCCCTGCCGCCGAACCTCGATCGAGTCCACAACATGTTCCACGTTTCAATGCTCCGGAAGTACCTCCCCGACCCCTCTCATACCCTAGATGCTTCCACTATTGAGCTGCGAGAAGACATAAGCGTCGAGGAGACGCCGGTGCGGATCTTGGCACGAGAGGATAAGAAGTTGCGCAATCGGACCATCCCCTATGTAAAGGTCCAGTGGAGCAACCACGAAGAACGCGAAGCGACGTGGGAACTGGCATCGAGAATGAATGAATGTTTTCCTGAGTTGTTTAGCGAGAGTTGTAATTAAGTTTCGAGGACGAAACTTCTTATAAAGTGTGAGTGGTGTAATGACACGACTTTTTAGTGATGCTTTACTTCCTTCTAATAAAGTACTTCTTTTAGTGGATCGAAATTATCGAGTTTCTGTAAGTCGGTTGGTGTGTTGCATGAGTATTTTTCTGTGAAAGAGCACGAAAAATGATGACCGACGGTGCAATCGGATCTGAAATCCGACTTAGGGATCTCCCGGAATAGGGTTTTAGTGTCGCGGAGACTTAACGTGCATCGGAACCCGTGCAAAATATCTTGCACGCTTTCCGAGGAAAAGGTGGGTTTATCTCGTATGATTTATTAATTAAAGAATTAGTTATTCGGTTATGGATATTAAAAAGTGGGTTATCCCGTAGGATTAATTAATTAAAGAATTAATTAATTAGTGACAGAAATTAAAAGGCGGGATTTAATTGTACGTACGAAAAGGAAAATCTCACTTTTTCACAAAAATAGAAACCCTAGCCGGAGAGAACGCGGAAGGAAAAGAGAAGGAAAAGACGGAACCCTAACCGGAGGAGGAGAAAGAAAGAAAAAGGAAGGTGACGAAGGAATCCGATCACCCCGAACAACGTACCGGAGACTAGGTGTGCGATCGGTCGACCCCCCCGTCGGGAATCTAGGTAAGTGATTTTCGTTTCGTTGTTTTTGGGGTTTTTCCGGTGTCTTTTTCGTTGTCTTCATCGCCGCCTCCGTCCCCGACGTCATCGCCGACCCCGCCGCCACCACCGCGCGACCTAGGGCACGGAGTGGGCGGGCGGACGACGCGTGGTGCCGCTAGGGCACCGCGCGGGCGGGCGGACGACGCCGGCGCCGCTAGGGCGCCACGCGGCCGCCGCGCGAGCGCCGCCCCCAGGCACGCAACCGCGCGGGCCTTACGCCGCGCGGGGCGCCCGCGGGCGGGAGGCGCCGCGCGGGCGTCGCGCGGGCGCCGTGCGGGCGCTGCCCCGGGCACACAACCGCGCGGTCTTGCGCCGCGCGGGGCGCCCGCGGGCGAGCTGCGCCGCGCGGGCGCCGCCCCGGACGCGCAACCGCGCGGCCTTGCGCCGCGCGGGGCGCCCGCGGGCGGGCGCATGCCGTGCGGGCGCCGCCCGGGCACACGCCGCGTGGCCTTGCGCCACGCGGGGCACTCGCGGGGCAAGCGGGCGCCGCGCGGGGCACCCGCGGGGCAAGCGGGCGCCGCGCGGGCGCCGCCCGCGGACGCACACCGCGCGGTTTCGGGCCTCGCGGGGCATCCGCGGGCGGCGGCATCCGCGCGGGGACCCGTCGGGTGTCGTTTTTGGGTTGTTCTTCACGGGGTTAGTTTCGGACTTCAGTTTTCGCGATGTTAGTGCGTTATATTAATGGTCGTCTTTCTTTGGGGACTTCTTTAGGTCCAGGTGCGCAGCGGGAGTGTGTGAAAGATCCAGGTGTCCAGTTTTTCCCGCAACCAGGTGGGTACCCTTGCAATAAGTGCAACAAGTGCAATAAGTGCGCCATATTATATTAAATGACCTAGTAATCTGTCTAATAAAGTAGATGAACTGTTAAACCTTTCGCATGAATGTGTATTGCTTTTTCATTATTATATTATGGCGAGTGAGAGTCGCGGTGCTTGACACACGCCGACTTCGGCAAATTATGTTTTTGGATGCTGCACGTACACAGGCGGATTGGCCTCCGCATGGGTGTACTTTTTCGGAGAAGTGGTCTGAATGACCCGTGTGCCCCACGATTTGTGTAGGTGCCAGTGGGGACCTCTTTACGACAGCT
The DNA here is from genome assembly GCA_029204045.2 of Tillandsia leiboldiana. Taxonomy (NCBI): domain Eukaryota; kingdom Viridiplantae; phylum Streptophyta; class Magnoliopsida; order Poales; family Bromeliaceae; genus Tillandsia; species Tillandsia leiboldiana. Next base: position 20,238,351 of record CM055072.1, read on the forward strand.
AAAAATGCCGCACTAGCTCCGTGAAGGGGTTAAAAGTATCACGCAAGTAAAGAATTTGTGCACGAGGGGAGATCGTCGACTCCCCGGCAGGTACCAGTTGTAATTAAATCAAATGATGTGGACACATGAGATGGAAAAGCGAAAGGTTCTGGTGTAATCGGTTTGTTTTAAAATTAATGTCAAATGCTAATCATCTACTTTATTTGTCACTGACTTTACCCACTCCGTGACAGGTCTGATTAGGTGTAGTAGCCGGGATGGCGGTGAGACTGCGTCGAGAGGACCTTAGCCGTAGGAGGCTAGCTATGTTATCCATCTTGGGTTTATCTCATTTCTCTTTTAGTTTAATTGTTAGTTTAATTTGCTTGAATGTGGATCATGATGAATGTTGAATGGTTAATTAGTTGGCACTGTGGATTGGATATACTTTTGTGGACTTGTGTGCGGCATGTTTTATAACGAGCAAAATGGTTGCGAAAATGCTTTCTAACACCAAGTGCCGTGTGGGCACAATTTTGTAAACCTCTGGATTTATCCTTTCAAAAAGATGTAGCCGCGTTAGTGTTGATGTGTAAACGTTTTCAAAACCTGGGTGTCGTGTGGGCACCGTTTGCAAAACCAGTAGTTCTAATTCTTTTCTGCTATGTATTCTGTGACTGTGTGGCTAAAAGATGTTATTGTAAATGGGACGCCGTGCATATACAAAGGAGACTCTGTCCGTTTGAAGAGTGAATTTGTAAATGTGGCGGGTCTGACACGCACCGGTAGGCAAGGTTATATTTCAAAAAAAATACATGCGCTTTTTCGCTTATTCTTAAACCTCCGGGGCGTGATAGAGCGAGACCAAAAGGGCCTTTCGATAACTCGCGTTTTACGTTTCGTCCTCTCTCTCAATAACGAAAATATATAATATTTTTATTTATTTTTGAACTGTTAAGTTTAAACATATAAATTGATTATACATTTAGTTTAATTTATTATTAATTTGATATGAAATTTTTTTCACTCTTATATATTTAAAAATTTATAAAAATATATATTTATTATTTTTTTTTATTTTTTTTTTTATTATCTGCCTGTCGTATCGCGCGGATTATAAAAATATATATGCCCTCACAAAAAATAAAAATTTCTTTGAATTGTGAAACTCACGTTTCCCTCACATGTGAGAAAGAAAAAGAGAGAAGAGGAAAAAAAAAAAAATGTGAGGGCATATATATTTTCACAATAAAAGCCCAATTTGGAGTTTGGGCTGAATTTGGGCCTGTACGAATTTAGAATTGAAATGGGCTTGAATTAGTACATTTAAATTTGAAAGTTTAAATTTCGAATTAACATATCACTCGCCTTTCTTCTTCTTCTTCTCCCTTTTTTTCTTTTTATTATACTGAAACATTACCCAATAGGCAGGATCTCCCACACATGCCCACGGACCCTGACGTCCAGTGGGAGGGGATTACCCACACATCACTCACGGATAATAGTTGAGAATTCCAGAATTATTCCTCACAATGTCACAAGGGTCCACTGTTAGCCCTATTTTACCGACCCTTTGTTTCAAGACCTACATCCAACGAAACTAGGTCCCATGTCTTTCCCACCTAGATTCACACGACTCTAGGTTCACTTGTTTTCCAACCAATGTTTTATAACACTAGGTTCACTTGCCTTTCCCCACCTAGGTACACACAACTCTAGGTTCAAGTTCAACTTATCCAAGTGGCTTACCTACCACTATGTTTTACTAGTTCAGTGTTGAGTTCTCTAAATCCTAGAGCAAGTCAGCCTACTTGACTAGTCCACAACACAGCTCTACCTACTTGTCTCCACCTAGTTATACATATATACCATATATATTTTTCTATACCTATGTTACATGTTCACTAGTAATTAATTAATCCTAAGTAGCATAAAATCTATGCCTACTTATTTTACCAATTAATCTACCAATACATGCATCAATTATAATAATATTAAATTACACTCTAAACATGAGAAGTGATCTTATCTTTTCGATAGAGCACAAACCACCTCGTTACACTCTCGATTATTTGTAGACACTTACAATCAGACTCCCATAGCGAAATGCTCACCCACAGAGCACGGACGATCAAAACGGTCATTTTCGGTCGTTTCACGAAATTGCTCGCCGACGTTTGTTGCTCTCCAAATCAAAGTTGCCTGGGGGCCCTTATCTAACCTTCAATTAGAGAAATACATTATTAAATTAAATCGAAACTCCAAAAAAATTGAAAATTCCTAACGTGCCCTAGGTTTCTCTTTTTCCCAAAATTACTCTAAAATTATGAAAAAATTTCGTGCAAATAGGCGTGGAAGCCTCTCAAGGGAATACTAGGATCTCAATTTTAAAGAATTTAACAAAAATCCTCACCTCGCACCCAAAATCCTCACCTCGACCGTGATCTCTACGAGCTCCCACGCGCATCGAAAGATCGATCCGAAACTCCCACGCAATCCCCGAGCTCGAACTCCACCCCGACGTCAAGTTTAAAAAAGCAAAGGAGAAACGACAGTGGGAAAGAGAGAGGGCTCCACTCTCTTTCGCTCACTGTGTGTGTGTGTGTGTGTGTGTGTGTGTGTGTGTGTGATGCATCCTTATAGAGAAGCAAGGGAAAGAATCCCCCTTTAAAGGCCCACCCCTATGAAATTATAGAAATACTCTTAATTACTAGACATTTCTGTCGCGAACGGACCGGTCCGCAGGATCACGAATTGGTCCCCAAACCTCTTCCTCTCAGGGTTCGCGAGGAGGATCCGGACTTCCCTTCATGGTCTAGTCTCTCTACGGCCAATGTCCGGTCCTTCTCTTTCCCATTAAGGTCCGGACTTGAACCCCTTGTGGCTCCGTTTTGCTTCATCAGAAAATTTTCAATTTTGCTTCTTGGAAATACAACTCTCTTTTAATTATTTTGAAACTCTCGAAACTTAACTCTGACTTATCTACAATCGTCTCTTGACTGTTTTCAATCTATTGGTCAGATTCCAATATTCTTTTATTTCGTTTTCACACCAAACCCACGCTAAAAGTACTCAAACTAGCTTGAAACTTCATCTGGACCGTAGGAATGGTCCTTTAAGCTATTTTTCATCAGAATTATACCATTTGCAAAAGTACAGATCATTATAATTTTCGTATAATATATTCTACTGTATTATTTCGAACATGTTATTACGAGCTATTTATATATTATTGTGCTTACTTATTAATTACTCATGCTTCTTAAGTAGACAAAAACAAAAAAAAAACAAAAAAAAAAGGCTAAACAAGATGTGCATGCATCTAGACATGCCATTCCAAGCAAATAAAAAAGAAAAAAGAAAAATGCTTTTGGTAGACCCAAATGGGTAGGTTTTGTATGGATAGGCCTTGTACTATTCCGGTATTACAATCCCTGTTCTATGTAAACATTATGTTTTTAATCTATTTTTTAAAATAAAATCATCATGTAGCCTCTTGTTTATACATTATGTATTTCACTTGCTTCAAATAGGGCTACTACATTATTTTACAATAGAATTATTTTTTTTCTCGTTTAGAATGAAATTATTCATAGTTTAGGATTTAGAATGTTTAACAACCAAACCACAATATCAAGATAGCACAGGGACACGATGTACATTATTTTACTCAAAGCGATTTCTCACTAACAGTAGTGATCTCTCTCTCATTTTAAGCTTCTCCTATTTTCTTGGGTATGGAATGAACGGAGTGGCTTGCATTACGCCTTAAAAGCTCCCTCCTTTTGCTCTCTAACATCCAATCTACACCTCATATATCTTTCTTTCTCTCTCTCTCTCCCCGTACGCCTACCCCCCTTCGTTGTCCTCTATGCGCATTCCGAGCTCATTTTTAAGCTACCCCTCCTCCCCCCCTCTCCGCTCTTTCTAAACCTCATGCTTCTCTCATAGGTATACTTTCTCTCTCTTCCTCTCTCGTTCTTTTTTTTTCTTATCAATTGTTTTCATTCTTAAGCTTACGCTCAAACAATTGAGCTTCATTTTATTCATATCATTGATCACCTAGGCAAGTTACAATCATCTTTTAATATTAATATAGTTGCACCTGGATTTTCACATTTTATAAGGCAAAAAATCTTTAATTCTTTTTTCCTAGTTTCACTATATTCAATTTAAACAAAGAAATATTTCAACTTCAAGAATCAATATAATTAACCTGTTTCACACCTTGTTAATTGTTGAGATGGTTTTAAAGTTATGTTCAATATCTAGCCATATGATTTTTGTTCTTTTATTGAGTTATGCAACATAAGATATTTTTTTCTTTTCTTTTTCTTCGAGCTAATTAAAGAGGTTTTTTTTTTCTTGGCTATGTTTAGCTCGCACACACGAACCATGAGTGAAGCTATGTCGGGGCCTCTCGACCGATTCCACATATCCGGTACGTGTGATAAAATCTTTCTCATTTTCTTTTAGAGTTAATTTACTTTTCCATTCCTGTTAGGGCTCCCTGAAGAACTTAATAAACTCAAATTTTTGTTTTGTGAATAATAAATTAAAATTTGATAACCACTGTTCTTAATTACAATGCTAAGAACATTAGCTAATTCTTGAATTAAAACCAATATATATATAAGCACATATTCTCTCTCAAATAATACGCAAGTATATATTAATTTTTATATTAATTAGAAAATATTTTACTTTAGATATTTGGTTTTTCTATTCCCACATGACAACCAAAAATAAAGAAGCATTACAAACATATTTAGAAAAATTTTAGACTAAAAGTTTGTTTGGAGTTGGTGGTACTAGTTGCAATATAGTTTTTGTCTGGCTCAAATTATATATAGAAAATAAATAGACATACTTACAATAAAACTATGTACAATGTGCATAATTTATGCATTATTCTTGCAATAATTGTCTAAGTCTTCTCAAACAAATATCAAACTTGACAAATTTGCTAAAGAAGAAAAGGTGAATTATGAAGATCACCCCTTATTTCTAATCATGTTTCTTATTTTCTGATGATTTTACCCTCTATTAATTATGGCAGGTCAAGAAGGCCTTCCTGATCAAGAAAAGCGAGACAAAAAATCTGACATTGAAAACTCAGAGGATGACAGAAAAACAAGAATCGGGTCTTTAAAGAAAAAGGCGATCAATGCATCAACAAAGTTCAGAAATTCCCTGACAAAGAGGGGTAGGAGAAGCAGCAAGGTTATGTCAGTCTCTATCGAGGATGTGCGTGATGCTGAGGAGATGCAAGCTGTCGACGCCTTCCGCCAGACTCTCATTCTTGAGGAACTACTTCCCTCTAGACATGATGACTACCACATGATGCTAAGGTACATATAGATAGATAAATAGATAATAGATAGATAGCTAGATAGATAAACAGGCAAATATATATATATATATATATACATATATATATATATATATATATATATATATATATATATATATATATATATATATATATATGTTTGTGTGTGTGTGTGTGTGAGAGAGAGAGAGAGAGAGAGTTGCACGTACGCATGATGAACATGTTGATTATACTTGAGGAAAAATAAACAAATGCACAAGTAATACTTCAAGTCTAAAGTTTTTAATTTTGAACCTCTCTTCTCATTACTATAATTTTGTTACCTTTAATTACGTCAAGTTCTATTTGGACTTAACATTTTTCATTGAAAAACTTTTTGGAACATTCTATCAAATAATGGAATAACTACATTAGGTTAAGAATTGGCAAATATTTCTACATCTGAAGGAAGAGATATTTAAATCAAATATGATGAAAATTAAATTGGGGTGCTAAAATTAAGACCTTACCCATTAATTTCAAAATGCATTGTAGCTATTATAGTATCTTTTATGTTCCTTTTAGTTATATTGGTTATGACTAATATATATAGTTCGCTAGTATAATTATAGCAATGGTGTTGAACTAATGGATCTATCTTTTGATTTCATTATAACAATTATGACATACTGATCTAATTTGCGATGGAAAAAAAAAATTATAATATAGAAAGAAATCGAAAATAATAATTTGACAAACTAATGGCAATAATTTGTTTTCGAAAACAGATTTCTTAAAGCAAGAAAGTTTGATATTGAAAAGACGAAGCAAATGTGGGCCGATATGCTCCAATGGAGAAAGGAATTTGGCGCCGATACAATAATGGATGTAATTTTCTTCCTCACTGTCTATTTTTTGTCCTTTATGTATCTTTATAAACACCATGTACTTAATAGGAGAAAGAATCATATAGTTCTCATTTCTTGCTAATTAAAAATCAAAATTATCCTCACTCATTTCTATTCATTTTGCATAATTAATTATTAACTCCTCAGGATTTCGATTTCAAAGAGATCGACCAAGTCCTGGAGCACTACCCACAAGGCCATCATGGAGTAGACAAGGAAGGCAGACCAGTTTATATCGAAAAGCTTGGGCAAATCGATGCGAACAAGTTGATGCAAGTCACGAATATGGATCGATACGTTAAGTATCACGTTAGGGAGTTTGAGAGGACCTTCGCTGTTAAATTTCCTGCTTGCTCAATCGCGGCGAAGCGGCATATCGACCAAAGCACGACAATTCTCGATGTCCAAGGAGTGGTATGTGAAGATCGACCTTCTATTGAAAATGGAAGACATGCAAAACTTACTCATATATATTATCCATATTAAAAACTTTATTTTGAATATACATATCCTTGTACTTGTAAATATGTCCGTATTAAAACTAGTCCTTTTATGATGCAAAACCTAGTTTTTCCATGAATTGTATGACTCCATAACTTTTAATATCAATATTATTGTTTAAAATTTCTCTCAAAAAAAAATATGTATATATATATATATATATATATATATATATATATATATATATATATATATATATTACTGTTAAAGAATGCACTTTGGAGGGGCATATAAAAGAAATCGTACTATCTAGGGTTACATATGATTTTGCAAGAATAAAGATGACCAAAACACTAATCTTTAATTTGCATTACAATTCCTTGTTTTCATAAGAATAGTTAAAGTAACTAAGTAATATATGAGGGTATGAAGAACCTCTCACTTGTAAGTTGTAATTAAGTTTTGTTTGAGTTTTCTGAGACTTTTATAGTTAAAGTTACTCAAGCTCAAAAAGTAAGTTGTTTCTTTCCTTCTTTAATATGAACATGGTAGGTATGTGTAATCTTATTAGGGATACAAACACTTCAATAAGACTGCGAGAGACTTAATCAGTCGTCTTCAGAAGATCGATGGTGATAACTATCCTGAGGTATTATTAATCACTTCAATTATGAAAATTGTATAGCCAAGTAGCTACATCAAGCGAAAGGATATTTATTTAATTGAAAAAAAAAAAAAATCTAATTTGTTTTTCTTTTTAGACCTTGTGCCGCATGTTCATCATCAATGCCGGTCAGGGATTTAGACTACTTTGGAACACCGTAAAGACCTTCCTTGATCCTAAAACCACTGCAAAGATTCATGTAAGTGGCTCTCTCTCTCTCTCTCTCTCTCTCTCTCTCTCTCTCTCTCTCTCTCTCTCTCTCTCTCTCTCTCTCTCTCTCTCTCTCTCTCTCTCTCATTTTCTTTATATATTGACAACTCTAATTTGACGACCGATTGCAAAAACTAATAATAATTTGATTCACAATCAGGTTCTGAGCAACAAATACCAAAGCAAGTTGCTTGAAGTGATTGATGCCAGGTTTGCATTTAGCTTAGGAAGCACACATTACTACTACAAGTTTGAATACTAATGTATCAAAAATTACTTTGATAAACCTAGGATACTTACTTGGTGAATTATTTTATCATCAAATCGTTGTGTAAAGTATGTGTTTGATCTTAAATTTTCATTGTTTTCTTTTAGTGAATTGCCAGAGTTCCTCGGCGGCACTTGCAACTGTGAAGGTGGTTGTCTCCGGTCCGACAAGGGCCCATGGAAGGATCTCGAAATTCTGAAGGTGTTTACCATTAATTCTTCCCTTAAATCATAATGTATATGCTTCATTACTTTCTTGTTTCTGCATAGATTTTATTCATTACTTTCCCACATCTCTTATATTTTGCAAGAGATAGGAAAATTAACCAAGTTTTTTTTCTAAATACATTGATGTCTAGATGGTTCAAAGTGGCTATGGGAGATGTGGGAAACCAAACTCGAACTCTTTCGGTGCCGACGAGAAAACAATTTCTGAGGATGAGATATTCTATCCCAAGGTGACTATGAAACTCAACCTAATTTTATTTGTTTCTTTTATTTCTTCATGCTTTATATATTTGATTTTGCATCTATAAGTACTAATTTGTAGAATACTTTCTTCATTATATAAAGATGCATGAATCTTTCTCTGGAGAGATGATTTTTCCCACAGACGATATTCGATCTCCGAAACCATCAAGGGGTTTTATTGAACATCCACATTTGTCCCCCGTCCGTGAGGAACCTGGATCTTCAGAATACCAGGTAGGAGATTTCTTTAATCAGTTAGCTAGTACTATATGAACTAACTAACTATTTTGAAAGGCTGAAATGAAGAAAGCCCTTGGTAATTAAATATCATGATTTCTATTTTTGCCGCCTTGAAATATTGAAACCTATTCATCATCAACCTCCCTAAACGATGACCTTAATTTTCTTGATCATATTAGCTAACATATTGGTCGAGAGGGTAGAATGCACCTTCTATGGGGGCAATTTTAGAATTAATTGCTATAATTACAAGGATTTTTCTATAATTATCTCACTAAAAAAATAAAAATAATAGAAAAAGATGCATGCATGAACGTTGTATTTGGTACATAAACACCTCTATTCCATGGTAGTTATGCATATTCTAGAATAAGCTCCATGTTGCATTTTTTTTCTAACAAAGAGAAATCGGAATATCAAACACTATCTTACAAGTATTCCATGATAGACATGTATATTAGAAATCCTGTTGGTCCTTCAATTAATTTTAGCCGAGTCATTAATTTTTTCTGAAATCTATAGGTTCCAGAGGCTGAAGAAACTCTTTCCTCCTCATATTCTTATGATCATCACGTCCCGATGGTTGACAAGGCCGTCAACGCTAGCTGGAATAATGAAGTACAAGATCCAAAGCTCCCCATGATATCTAGAGGTTGGTTCATTTAAAAAGCAACTATATATTTATTACCTCTAAATAGATAACATTTTCAGTTATATTCGTGGAACTCGAGCACCATCCACAAACCTGATTTGAGACTACATCTAAGAGCCTATAACTTAATAATCTAGAAGCGATGCTCGACAAAAGTTACTTATTCTAATCCTGGAGTTAGACGGTTCATGTAGTAGTGTTGATTTCAAGTTATTCTCGGCAATTTTTAAATTCCCATGTCATGTCTTAAATCTATGAGTTTAAATTTTATTTTCCCATAATGTGGGATTTATTAGACAAGATACAAAATCTAATTAACATATGCTATTTAATTTTTCTCTTTTCAGATACCAACTCATTGGCGGATATCTGCCCAAACTCAGAAGGATTTGGCAACCACGTCCTCGGAGGAGTCATGACTTTGGTTATGGGCTTAGTCACCATTCTCAAAGTTAGCCGCGTAGTGTCGAAGAAAATAGTGGGGGCGGCGATCGACTGCACGAACCCTGCTTATGGAGAAGCTGGAGTCAGAAGCCAAAAGCAATTATGCATGATGAGTGAGCCTCAAGTGTCAGCAGCTGAATACAATGCAGTGATCAAGCGCCTTACGGAAATGGAAGAGAAGGTGAATATTCTCAGTATGAAGCCTGCTGAGATGCCTTCTGAGAAGGAGGAGATGCTTACAGCTGCAGTGAGCCGCGTCAGCACATTAGAATCCGAGCTCGCAGCAACCAAAAAGGTAAATGCACATTTTGATTGAAAGGATTTTTGAGAATTTATATAGTGCAAATTGTTTGGCTAAATTGGCTATAAAAATAATGATTCCTATATATACATTTTCCGTTTACAGGCTCTCGAGGATGCTCTCTCGAAGCAGGAGGAGCTTCTTGCCTATATTGATAAGAAGAAAAAGAGGAAGAACAAGTTGGTGAGTGGTTTTAGTATCTAAAATATCTCGCATATTTCGTAAATCCAATCTTTTATTAGACGCTATAAAGTTAATTATATCCTGTCACCTTCATTCATAATATATAAGCTTTTCTATCGGGATACAAAATTGTGTATAAAGGAATGCTAATATGCATGCATGGTGTGTGTTTTCTTAGAAATTAGAGCATTGGATCACTTTAAATATCAAGAAATAGTTCCATATTAATTAGTTGAAAAATAATTCCTTCTTTTACTTGATACGCATCCTCTTCTTCTTTATCATCTAACTAATAGCACTGTAAAATATGCAGAACCCATTTTGCTGGTAAATGAATGCAGCGGGAAGAGAGAGAAAGTACTCTATAAAAATATCAACTTTAAGAGGTTGGTTACTTTTAATTTTCTTTTTATATGAGTTGCAACCTATACGTTTCGTTTACTCTTACTCTTGGGTGAACTAATCCAAGGTATCAGTTTATGTACTTCAGTTTAAAGTACATATATGTATACTCAAATGATCCCTCTGGGATCACATAAATTTTATTTGTTATTTGGTTGTATTATTAACCGAGTACGTGAATTATTATGTACATACATTTTATATTAGTTTGCCACATGTCTGGGTTTGAATTGGACCGAATTGATGATCGGTTTAATAGTATGATTGTTATTTGGATAAAGCTAAGTGAAAAATCATTAGTAACTTTTCTTCTTTTATTCTTCTTTTTTTTTTCTTTTTTTCTTTTTTTTTTGAGAAAAAAATAGCATAATATTAGTTTCATTCCTTTTTTATATATATAAATAAATAAAACTGAAATTATAAAGTAACTAAATTTCAAATTTAAAACCTCATATACCAGCAACCATCAAGTCTTTTAATGCTTGCACTATGAATGGTCAACCAGCGTAGAGAAGTTATTCCCCTCATTTCAAAGGCTTATTATGACTTATAAAGGGCGGTCATACTTCTTACCCTCACTGGAAAGATTTAGTAGTCTTCCTCCTTGAACTAATGCCCCAAGTAGCCTCATTCAAGAAAAATATTCCCCATCTAGCCTTTTTTTAAAAAAATTTTCCAAACTAGCCTCATTTTTATGGATTAGAAAAAAAATAATAATTAAAGTGGGTAAAGGAGAGAGAAAAAAAGAGAAAGTGGGTGAAAGAGAGAAAAAAATAATATTTTTTTTCTTAATTAAAGTGTAAATACTCTTAATTATTTTTTTTTTTCTAATCCATAGAAATGAGGCTAGTTTGAAAAAAATTTTAAAAAGAAGGCTAAATAGAAATATTTTTCTTGAATGAGGCTACTTGGGGGATTAATTCTTCCTCCTTTGGATGTTTACATCTTTACTACAAGAACAAAAAAGAAATAAAGAGAGATAATAAGAGAGCATTAAGGAGGATTCAGTATATATACATATATACACCAAAGTTGGAAAGAAACTAACTCTTTTTTATTACGTTTGTTTTACTTATACAAAGTCTCTCTCATACTGGGAAATGGGAAACAAACAAACAAACAAAAGTGAGAGGTTAAAAAAAAAAAAAAAAAAAAAAAAAAAAAAAAAAAAGGCATTGCAATAGAAGGGGAAGTGAAAATACAATTTATTTATCCCTAGAATCATACGTCAAAACCCAAAGATTTTGAAGATATTCCTGTAGAAAGTCCACCTCAAAATCATCTTCTTTTCCTCCTTGTAAACCCCCACAAGCAGAACAGACAGCCGAATAAGCCTCCTCAAACTCTTTAAAAGCAAAATTTCTTCTTCTACAGAAATTTGTAGCAAGGCATATCAACTCACCGCTATCATCATTTTTTAAATGTGTTTTCAATAAATAAATAAGGGTAGAAAGTGTTAACGAACCCGGAGCTTAGCATCCTCTTGGCGGTCCATATATGCAAGCAGTTCCTCCTGCCTAATAAGAGCTTCGTGTAAAGCCTGAAAATCTTATAATAAATTAGCACATAAATACACATAGTAAAATTGCCAAGTTTGGTAAATACAGCATGCTCACAAAATATTGTCCAACTTGTACCGGGGGAAATAGAAACCAACAAAGTGAACTAAGAAAAAAAAAGCAGGGCATTACATTAATTAATCATCCATATAACAGTCAGGAATATAGTCTAAGAAAATTTGTTATAACAACAGACAACAGATAAATTTATTCAAAAATATTTGGCCCACCATGGTAACTCTCTGAGATTATCCCTACACAAACAGTAGCGTTATCCAAATGACGATAAAGAGTATTGGATATGGAAGTCTAGACAGAAAACTAAAGGCTGCTGTCAAAACACAGCAGTTATATAGGCAGAAAAAAACCCCTAAGACAAAATAGACCACAATATGGTAAGCAAAGCATCAGGGGTCAGAGTACGCAGACAATTCTTTTCAGAAAAAGAATGGATATAAGTGGTGAGGAAAACCAAGGTCTAGATTTATGGCATTCTACTGTAGTTATTGTGCATCTGCATATTCTAGATAAATATACAGAGCCAACATTAGTCAAGAAGGGAAATGAGTTGCACAACTTTACCTTCTTAGTAACGATGAGCTCGGCTTCTAATGCATCCACTCGGCGAACAGCGGCATTAAGCAACTCTTCCTTCTCAGAAGGCATTTCATGTTGCTTTGCTTGAAGAATCTCGACTTTCTCTTCGAGTTCACCCAGCCTATTCAAAAGTGAAGAAAGGAGGTCTACTTCGGTGAATCCTGGAGTGGGCGAAGGCGGGCGGAACTCTTCTTTCGGAATAGAATCAAATTGAAACGTGGCATAGTTAGCCTCTGGCTCAGAAGTACTCTCTGGAAGTTTCTTGGTCAGACAAATTATGATTGCACGTAGGATAGTCAGAATAGTCAGCATAAATGCCATCAGGGTTGCAATAATTTGAGCCAAGTGACCTTCAGAAGGTTTTGATGTAAGAGAAACAGTATCTGCATTTATGATAATAGCAAACAAAAAACATAGCCATGTTTAGTTATTTATTTAGAATGAAGATAAAGAAAATGAAGAGTGTGACTAGCATATGTATCATATTCAAACTTGTGTAACTAGATCTAAGCAGTTTCAGTAGTCTTTTATTGTGAAATAACTTGGTGACAAAAATAGAAGTTGCAAAAGCAGAATTAGATAAAATTGGATGTCGTTGATGCTAAATTTAGCAGGCGTAACAACAAGAAATCTACCCAGTGGAAAAAGATCTAAAGATTAAAATTTAAGAGAACAAAAAAATGGAAAGGTATTTTTTATGTAATCCCTGACCTTGTGGACAGTTTCAAGAAAGGCCCTAGCTTTTGTCCTGTCAAATAAATCCCCTTTAAGTCTGTTTTTTTTTTTTTAATAATAGTAGTTGCCAACAAGCATGTTTAATGGAATCAAGGAAGACGCCAAAAGGAATCGTCACTTTTGTCCCTTTATAATAGTTGTATCCTCGTAAACTTCATATAAACAAAGTTGAGAACAAAAGTTAGCAATAGTAAATTCCATTAGCAATAGTAACAATTCCAATAGCGCTGGTGTTTCTCGAAATTAGGAGTGAGCATATAAAGTTTCCGAGGATAAGCTTGTAACAACATTTTCCTACGTTCCATTGAAAGATCTCAGCAGGGACTTTTGTAAATAAAAACTCAAAACGATGGGTTCATGTAAAAAAGAGGAAGATAAGGGGACTTTCTTGGAATTTTCTGAAACGCCAATGACTTTTTGTTCTACGTCAAATTTCATTCTTTTAACTATTGATTCACGAACCTTTAGATGTGAATAGCTTTGTGTTAGAAGTTTCTTTCTTCCATTCTGCATCAACAGCCTTGTCAACCATGGGAACATGTTCACCACTTTCAGAAGGACCAGCTGAAAAGCTAGCCGCCTTCACCATCTTTGCTTGCTACAAGATAATATGAGAGTAGTTGCCATAATTACGTTAATAACAACCTATTTGAAAATTCATAACATGTTATAATACAGGGTAAACAACAAAATTGTCAAAAAGTTTGGCCCAAAATTCGATATTCCCCCATAGTTTCAACTGTACTAATTTAGTCAGCACCATCATTAGACTCATAAAATTGAAACTTACAGATGAAACAGAAACCGAAGTCAAACTTCAGGGCTAAACTTGAAATTAAAATCAAACTTAAAGAGTTGAAATGATACTGATGATGAAACTGATATCAGAGTAAGACTTCTGGATTAAATTGTTACAATTCGAACTAGTGGCCAAAATTGAAACCAAAGCCAAATTTTAGAGACCAGATTTATAATCAACTCTACTATATCACGAGAAATACTTTATTAAAGAAACAAATGTTCAATACAAGACATCCGAAACACTTTTGGTCCTATGTGCTTTGATTTTTACTAGATACAAAGCACTTTCAACCTCATTTCCTCCTTCTCTAGAAATTCCCCTTCTCCTACCTAGATCACCTATTTTTCCCATAGTGTGTTTTTATAAAACAACTAATAGTTTCAAAATCAAATTCAGAACAGTTGTTGAAATCTACCTGTGCTACTTTTCAACCAACTCAACAACCTCAACCCCACATAGTCACTTGGAACTTTAAACACAAGTACACAAAATTAACATTCATATCCTTCTGAAATTCTCTTACTTTATAACAGACACTACCCTTGTATGCATGGTTGGGTTATAAGAAAAGAGCTGCCAAGATAGTGTCCTAATTAAAAAAATAAAATGTCAGCATTCAAAAGAGAAAATGTCATCGGAGAAATTCAACTCACCTCTTCGCGAACTGGGGTCAATTGAGGATGAGAAACATAAGTTCTCAATGCTTTTGGCGAGGAAATGTCTTCAGCATCTGAACCAGACTCCGCAGTAGATGTATCACTACCCTTTTTCTACTCCAAAAGGAAAAAACTGATTTTAGCAGGGGATTTTGCAAAATCAACCAATAGGTTTTTCTTAATTAAGCAGTCTAATCCACTTCCTCTGCTGCTAACATTTTCAAACAAAATATTTCTGTGTAGATTAAAATTGATTGCACGCATCAGGGATTTCAGTTAGAGGCATCTTGGTCCACAAAGAAAAAAATTTGGTCCAAAAATTCTAAAAGTGAAAAAAGTGGGTACAGTTGCGAAATCAAAAAATATGTGAATCACTTCTACAAAATAGCAGTTTTCATTAATTAGCAACTTATTTTCAATAAGGAAATAAGTTAAAAAAGAAAAAGGATTGTACAAAGTCTTACTCCTGTGTATTGTGGTTTAGCATATGCAATGATTTTTTCCTCGCCGTTGGATACAGTTACAATTTGCCTACCATACTGTGCTTCACCACTAAGGACCATCTACATATAACAGCAAAAATTCCTTAAAATTAAAAGCCAAAATTGAGAATATAATATAAAAAAAGAAAAAAAAAAAAAAAAAAAAAAAAAAAAAAAAAAAAAAGATAGTTCACAAACAGAAACCTTCAATATGTTTGGGTCCTTCCAAGGGCCTTTCTCTGCCTTAAGGCATCCTCCATGTTCGGGACAAGTACAAGAACCACCAAGAAATTCGGGAAGCTCACTGAATAAATTTACAAAAGGAAAGATGTTAATCATGAAGCAAAATTGAGGGCTTTTACATATATATAAATCCGCACAAAAGTCAACTATTTACTATGCACCACAATAAAATCTGGATTCTAATGTATTGCCATTGAAAATGCAATTTCTTATATCTAAGTTGGGAAATATCCAATTCATGGAAGAAAATTGAAACTAAGAAAAATGTAAAAAAGGGGCAAATTTTTCTTGTTAAGCAGGGGTAGGTGGGCAAGAAATTAAGTTTCAAAAGGCCAAAAGGCATATACATATATCATGTAAAAATTTCAAGGCACCAACCTGAAATCAATTATTTCAGCCAGCTTGCTTTGGAATTTGGTCCCAAGAACCTAAAAAAACAATTGCAAAGCAATTCAATTTACATTTTCAGAAATTCAAGAGAAAAACTAAATTTCACGGTTAGATCAAAATTAAATTGCCTACATGTATCTTCGAAGTAGTCTTTGGATCGAGGAAAGACTTCACAGTGTTCCATAAAAGCCTGAATCCCGGGCCAGCATTAATGATGAACATTCGGCATAATGTCTGCAGGAATAGTAATTCTTGTCAGAATTATCTTACAATAACACTCTTGGGTCTATTAGTCCAAAGAACAGGAAAAAAAATATGGCAAACCTCAGGGTAGTTATCATTGTCAATCTTCTGCAGCCGCACAATTAGTTCTCGTGCAGTTTTGCTGAAGTTCTTCAAGCCCTACAGAACGCACACAAATTATAGAAGGCTCAAAAAAAAGAAGAGAGATATTTACATGTATAGCCCTGCAAATTTTCTATTTAACCACCTTGCAAATTTGATTTTACATCAGTTCTTCGAAAAAATAATATTCCGTAAATATAAATACCCTTGTAAATACAAAAACACCCCTGTAACCTTCTTTTGTAAGAATACTACTACCTTTGCCCTATGATTACATGACTTCCCGATCAAGTATTTAAGAAAGAAAAAAAATGCATCTTTCAAGGATCACAGAACAGATTTTACGAGTATTTACAAGAATATATATATATATATATATATATATATATATGAGCTAGCTACTATACTATCTATAGTACCAGAGCTCTGGTACTATAATCTCATTTTCAATCTTAGGATATTCAAATCAACGATCCACACCGTTAAATATGATATAGGGTATATGAAGTTCTTAGAAATAAAATTTTCGACATTGTTTACTTAGTAAGTAAATCATATCAAAATAAACAATGAAAATTGAACAATTTTTAAAATTTGAGAGTAGGACTTTTGAATTCGAGATCAAAAATGCTGACCTTGATCTAGATAGTTTAAAATATTTTCTATCAAAATTTGAATAAATTTAGATTATTTTACACCGTTAAACTACAAACTCGCCATAGTAGCCATTGAAAATTGACAATTTTAAAATGATTTGATCATAAAATAAACAATGTCAAAAAAATATAAAATTTTATTCCTAAAAGCTTCAAATATCCTAGATCAATTTTAACAGTGTGGATCGTTGATTTGAACATTCTAAAATTGAAAACGAGACTATAATATCGGAGCCCGGTACTATAGATATTATAGGAGCCTAGCTCATATATATATATATATATATATATATATATATATATATATATATATATATAGAGAGAGAGAGAGAGAGAGAGAGAGAGAGAGAGAAAGAGAGAGAGAGAGAGAGAGAGAACTAGGCTACTATGCTATCGATAGCACCCAGTCTTTGGTGCTATTAGGTTTTTTATCCTTGGATGAGGAAATGTGTGGTTAGAATGATAGTGGCCCCCTTGGGTTTAGTGGGTGGTAGGGAAAATAGTATGATCTAAAGGGTGAAAATAATCCAAGGGGTAGATCTAATGGTGGAAAACTTGGTAGCACCAAGTGCTTTGTGCTATTGATAGCATAGTATCCTGACTCTATATATATATATATATATATATATATATATATATAGAGAGAGAGAGAGAGAGAGAGAGAGAGAGAGAGAGAGTAATGCTCCTATACTATTGATAGCATTAGGGCTTTACTACTATAGTCCCATTTTTTATTTTAGGGTGTTCAAATCAACGATCCACATCGTTAACTATGATCTATGAAGTTCATAGAAAAAAAAATTTATAACTTTTCGACATAGTTTACTTTATGATCAAACCATTTCAAAATTATTAATTTTCAATGGCTACAATAGCAAGTTTGTAGTTTAACGGTGTAGAAGAATCTAAATTTATTCAAATTTTGATAGAAAATACTTTAAACCATTTAAATCAATATCGCCATTCTTGATCTTAAATTCAAAAGTGTTATCATCAAATTTTAAAGATTGTTCGATTTCCCCGGTTCATTTTGATATGATTTACTAAGTAAACGATATCGAAAAAAAAAAAAAAAAAAAATTCTAAGAACTTTATATACCTTAGATCATATTTAACGGTATGGATAGTTGATTTGAACATCCTAAAATCAAAAATGGGACTATAGTAGTAAGGCCCTAATACTATCAATAGTATAGGAGCATTACTGTGTGTGTGTGTGTATATATATATATATATATATATATATATATATATATATATATATATATATATATATAGAGAGAGAGAGAGAGAGAGAGAGAGAGAGAGAGAGAGAGAGAGAGAGAGAGAAAGAGAGAGAGAGAGTTGAGCTAAAATGCTATCAATAGCAAACGGACTCCGTTGCCACCTATTTGTTTTCGATGATGGAGCTTCCAAATTGACAATCGGCACCGTTGAATATAATGAAGACTACTGAAAGTATTTAGTAATCAAATTTTAAATCTTTTCAATATCATTGACCTAATGATCAAAGAGTTGCAAAATTTGTAATTTTAATGGTAGATATGAGTCTTTTGCTTGTTTAATAGTGTAAAGAAATATAAATTAATTAAATTATAGTTGGAAAATTTTTTAAACTATTTGAAACAAGATCTATATTCTCGATCTTAATTACAAGACTCCTATCATCACTTTTGAAGGAAATTTATTTTCAGTCGTTTATTTTTGTGTCCACTTCATGGACAAGAAAAGAATATTGAAAAAGCATAAAATTTAATTTTCAGAGAGTTTAAATGATATCGTCGTTTTGGAAGCTCTATCATTGAAAACAAATGGGTGGCAATGGAGTTTGTTTGCTACCGATAGTATTCCAGCTTAGCACTATATATATATATATATATATATATATATATATATATATATATATATATATAATTGAGCTCCTATGCTTTCAAAAGTACTAAATCATTGGTGCTTGTAGGTTTTTAGCCTTTGGATGAAAAGATGTGTAGTTAGGATGATAGTGGGCCCCTTTGGTTAAGTGAGTAGTTGATGAAATAGAATGATCTAAGGAATGATATTAGTCAAAGGGGTAGATATAACGGTAGAAAACTTACGAGCACCAATTGCTTAGTGCTTGTACAAGCATAGTAGCCGGACTCTATATATATAAATATATATATATATATATATATATATATATATATATATATATATATATATATATATATATATATATATATATATATATATATATATATATATAAAGCTGTACAAACAAGGCTTTTTTTTTTTGCAATGGTGCATATATATGTGGCACAACATACCACGCCTTGAACATCTAGAATAGTTGTACTTGAATCGATATGCTTTTTTGCAGCGATTGAGCATGCCGGGAACTTGATTGAGAAGCTTCTCTCAAATTCCCTCACGTGGTATCTTATGTATCTATCCATAGTTGTCACTTGCATAAGCTTGTTCGGGTCAACTTTCCCCAGCCTTTCAATATAAACAGGCCTCCCCTCTTTGTCCACACCATGATAACCATGAGGATAGTACTGTAGAACTTCATTCAACTCAGTGTACTCAAAATCCTGTTCAAAAATAAAATTTAAAAACAATCAACTCTATTATTATTGAAACTGTTATCATAAACTGAAAGGAGGTAGATATCTTTACTGAGGGCATCAATCAAATCCATGGAACCCATACCAATCCATAGGAAGCAATTTTCCTAATAACTGGTCGAGTCATAGGATGAAAACAAAAAATTTCAAACCAAAAAATCCAGTCAGTTTGGGTACTTCAGCAACAAAAAATATACCAAAAAGACAGTAGATAAGACATGGACCTTTTTCCAGTTTAATTTTAGTGATTACCAAAGCCGGTCAAATTTCATGTAATGTTCTAGTAAAATGCATAAAAGTTCAAGAAGCAAACAAAACAAGTTTCCAACCTGAACCTGCAAACCAGACAGCATGATATCTACCATTGTGCTACTTTTGCAATTGTAATAGAAGCTGACAGTAC
The DNA here is from genome assembly GCA_029204045.2 of Tillandsia leiboldiana. Taxonomy (NCBI): domain Eukaryota; kingdom Viridiplantae; phylum Streptophyta; class Magnoliopsida; order Poales; family Bromeliaceae; genus Tillandsia; species Tillandsia leiboldiana. The sequence goes on from CM055072.1 coordinate 20,258,298, forward strand.
ATTATAACCAAAGATCAAAGAGCGTGCAAAATGAACTGGATCAAACTGACTTATTCAGCTCTGTTTTGGTTCAGTCTTATTCCATCACAGTTCGGTTTCGTTCAGATTTACTAAGTGACTGAACATGGTGAATTAGTTTCTCCCCACAAACCAACAAGTAGCAAACCATTTCCCACCCTTAAAAGTCTTTATGGATATTGTAGACTACTATACTAACAGTAAACCAATTAGATGATATGTAATTGATTGTCCTTGTAAACGAAATTCTTGGAATGCATTGACTCTGTATTTCTACAATAAAAAAAAAACATTAATAAATGAATTTAAATTTCAAATGTTAACTTCATTTCAAATTGGAAATTTGAAAAAGAATTGGGTAAACTTTGATCTAAGGATTTAAGTGCCCATCGGCACGGACCGTATCTACCGTGCCAACAAGATATCGGCGCGATACGGCCCCCGTGCCGATGGCACTACTCAAAACTCTCTTTTCTTTAAATTAGTAAGTACTTTTCTAAATAAAGTTCAAAAGATTTGATAAAAATACATAATAAGCAATTAGAATATTTTGTTGCTAAAGAAAATACATATTTCATGCAATTATATGTCGACACATATGTATTTTTTGTGACCTGCACATATAGCCACGGTGCGGCACGCATCGTGCCGTACCGTGCCGGCAACTTTTCGGCACGATCCTGTGCCACGATACTTAAATCTTTGCTTTAATCAGACACTTTTATAGGACGTAACATGAACCAAGACTGAGTAAACTACAATGATTGATAGGAGAGTTTGCTGTAGATAGTCAAGTTGAATAACATTTTCCCCTGATTAAGCAATTCTCAAATGGAAGCTAGTTTTGAATAATAGAAAAGTAAAAATTTATCTATTTTCGAAGTAATAGTTCTACTTTTGATATTTAATATTTATCAATATCCACGAATCTTCCGAAAGATGATTGAAGGAAGTAAGAAAGTACCTCTACAATAGTATCAGTATCATACTCCTTCCTCCATTGAAGCATATCAGCCCACATGTGCTTCGCTCTCTCAATATCGAATTTCCTTGCTTTCAAAAATCTATAGGCAGAAATCATGTAAGACATCAAAATATAGTAATTTTGGAAAACAAATAGTGCTTTAATATCGAATAAATATGTTTAATTATAGCAGCACTCAGTAAACTTTCTTTTGACAAAATTTAGTTAGAATATCCTCACGATGTTTGAAAATTGAGCGACCAAATGCTGCTGTTCATTTAGGGAATCACCTCTAATTTCACACTATAATCATGTGTTTTTCTTTTCTTACAAATGCATTAAAATATGATTTACACTCTTGTCTCCCTCACACTGACAGTTTGAAATAGTTTTGGGAGCAGCTTCTCTATTATAGAAAGCACAAATTTTAGAAGCCAGGAGTTTGGCAACAAACGGCCTGGAGGTTTGAACGTTGAATGTTGCAAGAGAAAGCTACAATGAACTTTTGGGCCCCAGAACTAGAAGCTCCCAAATGAAACTCCACTTGCTAAAAATAATTTAATGCAGAAGTTATTAATGTTTCTCCAAAAAGCTATAGACAAGCAGCACCTACAGAAGCTCCAACCAGACCAAACAAGATCTAAATACAAGGTGCCATGATCCTGTTAAGGTAATAAGGGACAAAATATGGCTGTGTAATTGAAGTCGCAAAAGGAGAGGCAAGGCAGTAGATTATGAAATTGAGAGAATCAGAACACTAACAAATGTGCTATCCCCTTTTCCATCTCCTTAATTCTTTCTTTTCAAAATAAAGCCAAACAATCATAAATAAAATATTTGCGTGAAATTTTCTAAAAAAATTCTACAATGGAATTTGACAGGTCCAATTGGTTTCATCTTCCAATAAAACCTCAAAGATTTAAGATTGCACATAAGATCGAAAGAGAGCTTCATTGTACTGTGTATGCACAGCTTTCAGCCAAACCATAATAAAACAAGCTATTAGAAGAAGGAGAGGTTCATTCTACTGTGTATGCACAGCATTCAGCCAAACCATAAAACAAGCTAGTAGAAAAAACAGATGAGGTAGGACATCATATTATAGCAGCATCAGTATAATATAGATGCAATAAATTTCTATTCAAAGGAAGCTTGCACAGTAAATATGTGACATCCCAATAGTCCCATATCGGATGGGAATGGAGTTATGATTGGGTATATAAGAGATATGGACACTAGTAATAATAACTTGGCTTAAACATTTTGGACTGTGGTTTGGGCCCAACGAGTTATTATTGCTAGTGGGCCGGGTCGTTACATTTGGTATCAGAGCCAATCACCTACCGGAAGTATGTAACGAGTCTCGGCTGAGCCTAGGTCTACATGACAGTGCTATCGAGACAAATCTCACACCGCCCAGTAATCTTGGGCCGTGTTTATGTTTGGGTTGACGAGGACGTCAGACCTAAACGAGGGGAGTCTGTAACACCCCAATAGTCCCAATCCCATATCAAATGGAAACGGAATTGTGATTGGGTATACAAGAGACATGGATACTAGTAATAATAACTGGACTTAAGGATTTTGGATTGTGGTTTGGGCCCAATGACTTATTATTGCTAGTGGGTCGGGTCGTTACAAAATAATAGAGCAAAGGCAGTGGATGTACTCAATCAAAAGTCTAAATCTTAATATAAGCACTGAAGAAGGTATAGGTGCATTGTCATTGCCTTGTTTCTCTTAGCCAAAAGCAATCTACATATACTACAATAAGGTGAGGAAATTGCTTACTTGGTCCTATAAGTTACTATCAATATGGAAGAAATTCAAGACCAAAAAGGGATCAGTAATAGAAAAAATTTAGACCGGGTTGCTTGATCTACTTCAAGCAAAAGTGAAAGGGAAAAAGGAGAAGAACAGGAACGAATCATTGGTTGCCCATAACTTCTTCAATTTGGACACTATAATAGCAGGCATTAATTTCATTTGATATTAGTTTTTACCACAAAAACACAAACTAAACCAACCATAATTTAAGGAAATACTCTCTGACCATTTAAATAACAAGTTATTTTTTACCATGTCCTCCTTAACCAACTTATCAAAAGCTCGTGTCTTAGCTCAGTTGCATAGGTGTTGGTTTCCACAAAAAGGTGAACAAGACAAAACACAGTTGAATTTCTAAAAATATATTCCAGCAAAATCATCTTTCTATTAAAAACCCCTTATAGAATCTTAATGTTCATATATGCCCCTCAAAAGTGGATTTACTTACATAAATAGCATTATCTTAAGTGGGGGAGTCATCTGAAATATGGGGAAAAGCCGGTTTTGCAATATAAAAGTTTTTTAAAGAGGTGAATTCTTTGTTAGTATGCATTTAAGAAATTAATTTTCTTCAAATTTTACAAAGGGCATCAATGTAAAAAGATAATTTAGCAGGGACGAAATTGAAATATCTCAAGCAAAACTTACACATTCAAAATATTGACAAAAAGAAATCTTGAGTTACCTCAACATCATGTGATAATCATCATGCTTTGCAGGAAGCAATTCATCCAAAAGTAGCGACTGGCGAAATGCATCAACAACTTGTAGCTCTTCAATATCCCGAACATCTTCTATTGAAACGACTCGACTTTCACTCTTTCTTCTATTCTTTTTCTTCAGAGAGTGCCTGAACTTAGTCGAAGCATTTATGGCTTTCTTCTTTAGGGAGCCAATTCTCGTCCTCCTCTCATCTTCCGAGTTCTCGACGTCTGACTTGCGTTCTCTCCGTTCATCATGACTTGAAAACCCCTCAAAACCTAAAACATGTATAAAGAAATCACTGCAGTTCAATCGAACAAAATAGTAATACTACAGATAATTCTTTAAATTATAATGTATATATTATGCAACAAGTCCTTAGAAAGGCAACAAGAACTATGCCATAGGTTAACGTGTACATAAAGCATACTTTTATCTTTAGACAAAGTTCAGATGACAGAAAGTGTATTAAGCAAGGACTTAAGTGCCATGGCATGGGGTCAAGGATTTAAGTATCCATCGGCATGGGCCGTATCCACCGTGCCGTATTATGCCAACAAGATACCGGCACGATACATCCCCCTTGCCGATGGCACAATTCAAAACCTTATTTTCTTTAAATTATTAAGTAATTTTCTCAATAAAATTCAAAATACTTGATAAAAATATATAATAAGCAATTAAAAAATTTTGTTAGTAAAGAAAATAAATATTTCGTGCCATTATGTGTCGGCACACATGTATTTTTTGTGACAGGCACTCATCGGCACGGCTTGGCACGCACCGTGCCGTACCGTGCCGGCAAGTTTTCGGCACGACTCCGTGCCACGGCACTTAAATCCTTGCATGGGGTAGTGCCGAAAACTTGTCGGCACGGTACGGCACAGTGTGTACCGAGCAACGTCGATGAGTGCCAGTCATAAAAAATATATGTATACCGACACATAATAACATAAAATATTTATTTTCTTTAACAACAAAATTTTTTAATCTATCTATACCTATCTATTATTCTCCATATTTCTTGCCATGTGGCAAAATTTCCATCAATTGAGAATTTTGAAACTACCCAAATTCTCCATAGTGAGACTTCCCATTCCCGACCCCCAATGAGCCATTTTTTTTTCCAACTCTTCCCATTTCCAACCCCCAATGAATTAATTATGGACTCAAAACCCAATGAGCCATTTATACACCTAAAATCAAATTCTACACACGACTCACACCCAACCACAAAAACTTCTATGCTATGACGAACATCATTCTCTCCTCTCTCGCTCTTCCCTTTTTTGAGTTCTTCTTCTTCTTCTTCTTCTTCTTCTTCTTCTTCTTCTTCTTCTTCTTCTCTCTCTCTCTCTCCTCTCTCTCTCCTCTCTCTCTCTCTCTCTCTCGCTCTGTGTACGCCACCACCTCCCTTTTCACCATCTCCGTCGGCAACGAAGCCCTTTCTCTCGACCCCTCCACCCTCGATCCTTGCCTCCTCATTCCCGCCGTGCAGAACCTCCAAACCTCCTTGCCCTCCTCCTCCTCCTCCTCCTCCTCCTCCTCCTCCAACTCTAAGGTCAAAATCTCCACCGTCCACTCCATGGCGGCCCTCGCCCAATCCGACCCTCCGTCGTTGGAAATCTTCCACCCCCGGCCTCGCCGGAACCATAGACCCAATCCTCGCCTTCCTCAGTTGCAAGGGGGGCGCCGCTCATGATCAACCCCTACCCATCGCCGCCACTGCCACCGCCGCCGCCATCGCCGATCAGAATCCTCCACTTCTCTGCCTACTCCTCCTCCTCCTCATCCGCCACCGAGCTCTCTCTCCCTCTCTCTCTCTAAACTTCATTATATTCCCATATATACCTTAGATTTTAATCCCGAGTGGATTAATCTTCTACTCCGATTGCTGCTGATAGGTTCTTATGCTAGGGGAGAAGGATCGTTTTTTTTTTCCCTGATATGTTGGAACGGGAATTTTAAAATAGAGTGTTTGACATTTTTCTATATAATCTTTAACTTCCGTGTTTATATTATGTATAGAAGATTATTCTCTTCAATTACTTCAATTTCACTCACATGCGATTTAAACAGAGGTGAGAATAAAGCAGTTAAACCTTCATCTGTAAGTCCAATTACGTGGAGCAACTGATCTGCATAAAAGCCGCCATGTAGGGCCCACAATTGCTAGTTCAAATCAACAAATCTCCCGAATTTTTTTCGCATGTGGGAAGCACTTCATATATCTCTGCTTCCAGTAATTGAATAAATTCTTAAATCCACTTTAAAACTACACACCCAAATTCAAACCACTAATCTAGAAAATAAAGTGAAATATTTGTTGCATTTAATTGATTCAAATGTTTTCACTAATATCAAGCCATGCACCAACGGGTTCCCCTTGAGGTGGATCATTTAAAGGTTTTTATATTTTTTTTATTTTTATAATAAATCGAATATTATTCGTAAGTACTTGTATCTATATTTGATATTACCAATATCTCAATAGAAAATAGCAGGATCGGATCAGATATAGATATGAATATAAGTTTAGAACATTTAAACTATCTAAATATCCGAGAAAAAGGGGCTATAGATGTAAATATCTTAATTTTTCAATAGTATTATATTATATTAATAAATTATATTACGATATTACATCCAATATTTCATTCAACATTGTGCTTACATTATTTGATTGCTAATATGTGCGGCGATATAAGAAGGCCTTACTAAATTTTTTTAAGATAAGACAGCTTAATTGCTATTTGTGAGATGATAAGAAGCAGTTTTATTGCTTTTTAATTATGGGTGAAAAACGATTAGTATATACTAGGGAAAAATGAGGTACTTTTTTGTATTATTCATTTATTTTAGTACAAGTTTTATACAAAATTTATATTTGTTTTTGTTAAATCTTAAATTTTATTTAATCAAATATAAATATATAAAAATTTGAACATAAGTGTTAAACCTTAGTTGCGATGTTGCTAATTGTAGTTTATATTAATATATGCATGTATATTATTATTTGAATAATATCAAAATATATGTCTAATCTATATTGAAATTCAAAAAAAATATTTAAAAAATATCTAAGAGTATAATTTTTTTATTGATAGGATGGTTAAATTAAAATATGCTAAATTAAATATGAAGTTTATTTTTTTCATTTTTATTATCCTGCGAGTAAAGAAAAATAAAAACAAAATTTAAAAAAGGGTTAATCGCACGTTTGATTCTCAAACTATGATTCAGGTGACACTTTAATTCTTAAACTTTTATTTATTATAATTTTTGGCTCGAACTTTCAAAATTATTGTAATCAAATCTCACAATTAATTTGCGCTAAGTTTTACCCCAAAAATAATTAAATAAATAAATATAAATAAATCAACCTAATAGAATTTGATCGTTTCGTAGCGTGAACCCTAGGCATCACAATCCCGATCTCTCCTCGGATCTTCGCTCTCCGTTCTCTGAATCCTTCTCTTAGCTCGTTTGTGATCGGATCGAGACCATGGGAGACGTAGCGGAGAAGCTCAAGGGGTACACAGTGATAAAGGAAGGGGAGGTGGAGATCCTCATGCATTCAAGCAACAGCGTCTTCTTCAACAAGGCACAGGTGAATCGATTTTGCGATTTCTTATTAATAATCTAGGTTTTTCAGTAGATTGTGATCGTTGCTTGAACTGTTTTTTATTTTTTTTAATGAAATTTGGCTCTTTTTAATGATTTATGTTTGTAGTATTGCTACGTAATTTTGCTTCCATGTTTGAAAGTTTCAAAACACAGTATTTGAAATTTTTCTAATTGTTTATTATGTATCTTTTTGAAATCTTTTGAACTCTATTGAGAAAATTACTTAGTAAACTAAAGAAAATAGGGTATTGAGTTGTGCCATCGGCACGGGGGCTGTATCGTGCCAGTATTTTCTTGGCACGATACGGCACGGTGGATACGGACCATGTCGATGGGTACTTAAATTCTTGGTATTTAAGGCCAACATTTTTTTTTCCAAAACAAAGTGAAGAAAAAATAATAAAAAATCAATGTGCTTCAGGGTCAAATTTACAAGCAAACTAACATCACATCTCTTGTCCGATTAGAATACCATCATACAGACTGCTGACAACATAGCTTGCATAGAAATGCAACACAGAAGAAATTAGCAAAGCTTAATGGGAACAAAAAGAAATTCTTCAGGCATCCCTGAAAACCTCCCCTAAGTTATCAGTTAAGGCTTGGAGCAATGAAAGGTTCATTTGGCATCTTCTCATGTACGGATGATTTGTGACTTTCGAAGAATTTATGCACAAAATGCCCAACAAGAAGAGCTTCAATAATCTAAACATGATTCATTTCGAGGGACACCAAATTAATTACTTTAGCTACACTAAAATCACGACAGACAAATCAAGCGCATGCAATTTCATTGTGCAGTAATCAGCTCAAAAAAAAAAAAAAAAAAAAAAAAAAAAAAAAAAAAGGTCCCCTTCTTTAATGCAGGGGGCTAATCTAGCTCCTACTTAGGTAGAAAAGGAGGGCTTCAAATGCCCCATAAATTGCCGTTGTTAATCAATTATTCAATACAGAGGTCCAAATGCCCCATAATTGGATCGCAGTGGATTTAGAAAGCACAATTACATGACCAAACTCAGCCGAAAAATGAAAAGTAAACCCTTTAAATTTCTGAAAAAATAACCGAATTAAACCCTAATAATTATAACGAACGAGGCAAAATCAAAACACAATAACGGAATCAAAATCCAGCTAGGGTTTGTGCCAAAACTCACAAGGCCTCGCGAAGCGATCGAGGGGGCCCGACATGTCCGAACGGCGATCCGACCTCCGCCGCGACGGGAACAGGCTCGGATCCTCGGGATTCGCGAGAGCGAGATCCGGATCACCTGAAGGAAGCTGCATTCCCATCAGAAACCCTACCAAAAAAAAAAAAAAAAACCCTAGAAAAAACAACGGATCGGAAATCAACACGAGATAGAGACCGGCGTACCCCGAAACGATCGCCGCAAGAGGCGGATCGAGGTGGCGCGCGGCGGCGGATACGGCGGCTGCGAGAGAGCTAGGGTCAGTTGCAGAGAACTCGAAGAGAGAGAGAGAGGAGAGAGGAGAGAGGAGAGAGGGGAGAGGGGGTTGCTCGTAGAAAAGGGATAAATAAAGATGATGAAAAAGTAATAAATCACCGGGGGGCCGATTCCTCGGCGGAGAAATCGGAGGATTTTTTTTTTTTTTTAGTATTTTTAAATTCAATTTTATGTAAGTTTTTAATTTTTTTTAAAAAAATATTTATTCGGTCCATGTTGGACTTCAATCATTATTAAAAATAGTGGTGGAATTATTAGCGCGGGGGTAGCGGAATTTCGCGTGGGCCCCACTTCTCTGTGCGGCGCCACGTGGCGGGGTGCGGAAGCGCGTACAAATTGCGGGCCCCCCGGTTTAGGAATTTCTCTTGGTCTACAATTCTTCAAAAATTCAATTAATTATGTATCGCCGCCACGTCGTCACTCTTATTTATTCTGTAATAGACTCGTAGTTCAAGGGACGTCATGTATTTTTATTTTCAAGCAAGGGACGTCATGTATTCTTATTTTCAAGCAAATTATTATTTAATTATTAATGTATTTTCAACTAAATTATATATATATATATATATATATATATATATATATATATATATATATATATATATATATATATATATATAGTTGAGCTGGAATGTTATTGATAGCACCAACCCAACTTTGCCACCCATTTTGTAGCCATTGGATTGCATTGAGATTTGTGCAAACCCTTTAATTAAAAAGAAAAACTTTTTATTTTTTACTTTTTCTTTTTATTTTTTCTTTTCTTTTTTTTTTCATTAAATAGACTACACGGATCTCAATGCGATCTAATGGCTACAAAATGGATGGCAAAGTTGGGTTGGTGCTATCAATAGCATTCCAGCCCAACTCTATATATATATATATATAGACAGCAACCAGTGAGCAATAACACGGTTCAACGTAACGGCTAATAAATAATGTTTTTGAATAAATGCAACGTTATATTTGAACATTATGAAATTGATTGATGAGAAGAAGATTGATTATAAAAATATAAATAAGACTTAATTATAAAATAAATTTTTAAAATTTAATTATTTTTATTTTACTATAAATTAAAAGTAAATTATTTTTTTAAAATCATATAATTAGAGGCTCTAAAAAGAGAAGAAGAACAAGAAAAAATAAATGACGGGAATAAGAGAAAGTTGAAAAAGAATGAAAAATATACAGAGATAGGGGACTAATATTTTTTTTTTTGTGAAAGGGAGAATTAAAAGAAGATAGATGAGGAGGTTATATATATATAGAGAGAGAGAGTATGTCTTCTGTGTTTTTAAAATTACGAAGACTTTCGTGTTTATAAGTTATTTTCGATGATAAAATATCCGATTCGATTTCTCTCAAAAAAAAAAAAAAAATTTCTCTCAAAAAATATCCGATTCGACAATTGACTTCGTTAGATATGATCTACGCTATTATAACTATTAAAAAACTAAATTTTATAATAAAGAGAGAACAAAAAAGTCTGGTTACTATGCTTGTAAAAGTACCAAGCAATTCGTGCTTGTAAGTTTTATATCGTTAGATCTATTCCTTTGACTAATTTCACCCCTTATATCATTCTATTTTATTAACCACCCACTAAACCCAAGAGGGTCCACTATCATCTTAATCACACATTATTTTATCTAAGTGCTAAAAACTTACAAGCACCAATTAATTGGTACTTTTAAAAACATATAAGCTCAATTATATATAGAGTATAGCTTATATAATTTCAAAAGTACAAGCACAATTATACTTGTGATTTTTTTATCATTAGATTTGCATTAAGATTTGTGTTATTTACTTTTTCTTTCTCTCTTTTTAGTTGACTTTATAATAGCACAAATCTCAATACAAATTCAATGGTTAAAATTTCATAAGCATATTTGGGCTTGTACTTTTGAAAGTATATAAGCTCTACTCATTATATATATATATATATATATATATATATATATATATATATATATATATATATATATATATATATATATATAAATAATGAGTAGAGTTTATATACTTTTAAAAATATAAGACAATCTATACTTGTGAATTTTTTACCATTGGATTTGTATTGAAATTTATGCTTTTTACTTTATCTTTCTCTCTCTTTAGTTAACTTTACAAAAGCACTAATCTCAATACAAATTCAATAGTAAAAAATTCACAATCATAGATTGTCTTGTACTTTTAAAAGCACATAAGCTCTACTATATATATATATATATATATATATATAGTTGTGCTGGAATGCTATTGATAGCACCAACACAACTTTGCCACCCATTTTATTATCTTTGGATCGCATCGAGATTCGTGCAGGGTCTTTAGTGAAAAAGCAACTTAACACCGTTAGTTACTTTTTCTTTTCTTTTCTTTTCTTTTTCATTTTTTTTTTCTGAATTTCTTTGTCTTCTTCTTCTCTATCAGAGAAACCCACCACCCTCTCAACCTCTCTCACCACCCACTCAACCTCTCTCTCCTCTACTCTCCCCACCTCTCTAACCTCTACTCAAGCTCTCTCTCCCAACCCAAGCTTTCTTTATCTGGATCCGGCGCGCACGCTCGCTTCACCTCCATCTGAGGCCGCGCCATCCCCACTCGTGTCGCTCTCCCATCTGAGGTCGCATCCCCAGTCCCCACTCGCTCGCTCCCTCACACTCGCTTGCTCCGGCGTTGCGCTCCCACAAATCCTTACCAAAAGGTTACAGGTAAAAATATTTTTGCAAAAATCAGATTTTTTTTTTTTAATCTGATTTTTTTTCAAAATCTGATTTCTTTTTTTCAAGACTGCATTCCAGTCACAGACAACATATACGTTTGCTGGTAGTTAGGTGTCATTTTTATTAATTCCCCCATTAAAGTTAAATTTCACTTCATAATTCATTCAATTAGTATTTTAGCCCCTTTTTCAATTTCAGAGAAATATACAATGAAGGATCTTAAGAGATGTAAATGGTGAATATGGGTCGATCATATCACAGCTTTGTGCTATTTCTTTTTCTCATGTAAATTTTGATGCTACTTACTTACGTACCTTGAATAGTAGTTTCATAGCATCTTTGCCATAAAGTGGTTTTGTAGTCAACTACAGGGGAAAACAAAAGTATTCTTTATCTGAATAACATTATGCTTTACTGTAGTAATCCGAAATATTTTATTTTTAATAAATAAATTAAAGGTAATTTTCAGCCTGAATTCGGATTCAAAAGACCTAAATTAACCTACTTGGTCAAACGCCTGTGTGCTAGTTGCACGAATTACGAGATAAAAAGGCTAACTTCTAATCCGGACATGATCTTGGAAATCCGAGTTTACCGTTGCGATCGTCTCGTCGAATCGAGCGATTTTCATATTCAGCACTTTTCGATCCGACGGTCAGATCTTCCAGAAATCAAAGAAGAAGAAGCGAATTTTGCGATTTAATGAAACAGTGGCGGTGTACCGTGTGACTTAAGTTATCACTGTAGATGAACAGTAATTCCTAAATTCTGGGTTCGGGCGACTGTAACGTGGATCAATTCACTGTTCGGAGTCCAAATTCAGTGATCCAGGTAGTCGTTTTCGTCGGTCTCATCGATCTGGACGTAAATGGCGCAGACGAAAATCTCGTTTGACGACCCTGGAATCTCGAGAAGCGTGAAAACTGTATAATTGGATAGTTTTTATGGAACGGAAATTTATCTGGACATCGTGTCGAAAAACAAAAATCGCTGTCTTATAGATTTCGATGTGCCGGACGCAATGGCGAAATCCGTTTTTCGTTTTGACAAGCGAAACTCCTCGAAAAGCGTAAAATATGAGGAAAAATGACATTTTCACAAAGAAACCCTTATATTTTATGTACTTACAATATATGCCATTGTTGGAGAGGGACTAAAGTTTGAAAGTGTTTAAACTGGTTCAGGACTCAACTTTAAATAGTAGAAATGGGGGGGGTTTTATGAAATTGTGCATACATGCATTTATGCATGCATCACCGCGTGCGACTCTTCGTAAACCACACCCCACGCGCTAGCCTCCTCTTCGTCTCCCCTCTCTGGAAACGAAGCTTCACACCTCTCTCCAACGTAAACCAGACGCGCCACCACCTTCCCCGTCGCCAGAGCAACCGCGAGAGGGAGAGCACACAAGCCTTAAGCCTCTCGGGTGAATTTGCACACACACCAGGGAGTCCATGGTGGGCTCGAGCTCCAGCCGGAGAGATCCTCGGGGTAGCCACGTCCGAGCCAAGGGTACCTCGGCACCTGCCGTTGCCGTGCGCCGCCGCGGCCGTCACCATTCTCCTTGGGTTTCCGGCAAGATACGAAGTTGGAACTTTTTGTTTTTGGTGATCCTTGAACCCAACCACCTTGCTTCTGATCACGAGGGGATCCCTCCTGTGCAGTCCGAGTACCTGCCGTGCGTCCGGTCGCCGGAGGGAGCACTTCATCGCCGGAAAAGCAAATCTGGCCGAACCTTGACCTCGGGCTTCATTCAGCCATCGGAAACTTGATCAGACCGTTGGATCCCTCCCTCTCGTCGACTGCTAGCAGTCTCCAAAGTTCTGGGTTGATCGGACTAGAATCCTCGTCGCGCGGCCAAGCCCTAGAACCGGGCTTCTTTACACTTCGCCGGAGAAGCTATTTCCGGCGCCGCCGCTGGACCTCGTCGCCGGCCACTACTGCAGGAAGCTCCGTAGAGTCGTGGGGAGTGTCTTGGACCAATTTGCACCACCCCGGGAGCCGCCGGCCGAGATCCGCCATTAGCGGGCTATTTCCGGTGAACTCGGTTTTCCGGCCAAACCGGGGCTTCGCGTGCCGGGAAACCAACCCAGGTGAGTTCTCTAGTCATGAATAGAGCTTCCCATCAACTTGCATGCTTGGGTTGACGTACTGTTTTTGATGTTGAAGTTGCACCCTTCTTTCGGTCCGTTCGTCCTCTCCGGCCGCCGCCGTTAACTCCGGGCGCCGGACAACGACTAAGGTGAGCTCTACACATCACCTACAGACCTTCTATCATTTTAGTTTGGGCCGAATATTTGTAGAATGTAGTTGGTGGAATTTTGCTAATAAGTTAGAAAAATGCTATGTTTTCCGGTCGCCGCCGCCTCCGGCCGCCGGTCGTGGGTCGGGCATGGACCCGGGGTCTTCTGGGAGGACCTTTTAACTGGTGCTCACCCTTTGTTCTAGGTTGGACCAAATTTGGAACAACTTTATCCAAACCGAGCCTTGATCAAGTTGAGGGAGTTTTCCGGCGAACTTTCCGGCCGGTATGTGTCACGCCCCGGAACCCGGGCTCGCCAACAGATCCGCCGTGCACACGGGATTTCCCGAGTACACGAAGCGCTGGTAACCTGCTCCGATATAATATGAACAATAAAAGAGCATAATACAGAGCTGAAGTAGAAGAACCACATAGTATCTCATACTGGAACTAAAAATAAACTGTAATATGTACAATAATCTCCCAGCTCACCAAAATAATACAACCAGCCGGCGAAAGCCAGACTCAAAATAAAAGGAGAATATCACAGTCTGAGTGAAGGGTACAACGTCTATCTACAGCTCTCAGTCTCCCAGGAGATCTATCTACTCAGCGATCCCCTTACCTTTATCAGCCGCTGATAGCCTAGCAGCTCCCGCAGACGACTCTGCAAAATAAAGAAGAAGAAAGAAACAGAAAAGAATAATGGGGGTGAGAACTACCAGATAAACCAGTAGCCTCCCCTAGTGGGCAAAACCTCAACTCTGATGCACCCACTAGGATTACTAGAGGCCAGAAAGGAAAAAGTGGTAAAGCTGTAAGCAGAACTGCTGAATAAAGGGGAAACCACCACTAGCATGCCTCTAAATGTAGTGCCAAAAGGAATGACTGTATGTATGCATCAGTATCTAACATGCCTGCCTGAATAAACCCAATCTTATGCCACCAGTAAAACTGGTACTGCCTGCTGCGCCTTGCCTGCCAAATCGGGTATGCTGGCCAATGCATAACACCGATAGGGAATGAGAGTCTCAAGGACTCAAGCCTGCCTGTAACACACTCCGGAGTGGCACTCGAGGGGAGCGACCCACACGAGTAAAAGTACCTCAGTAATAAGTATCATAAGTGTCGTAAACAGCAGGACTGGATCATGACTATGATCAAAGTGGGAAAAGCCATACACTAAGAAACCCTGATCTGATGCCATAGTACTCAATAAGTGGGAAAAACCATCCACTAGAGAAAAGCCCGATCCCCTGCTGATGCCAAAAATAGACCAGACTCAACCCCATTCTGATGCAAGGATAAACACCCGGCCGACCGCCTACAGTCCGCGGTCACCGCAACACCCCACAAGTTTATAATCTAACATAACCTTGGCTATACTATCCCAAACCCCTGCTCATACTCGAGCGACAAGCAACTGAAAGCAAAAGAGAGCAATAAAACATGTCAAGTCTTAATATGATAGTGTAGCAATAAATAGTGGCCCTACCTGATGTCCGGGCATGCATGCAACTGTCTTTATTTTAAAAGTTGTAAAATAGTGTCAAAGATTTAAAAAGATTGATTTACTAAATAAAAGTCATTTGCATGCGAGATTATAGCCTTTGTCTTAATCACGGTGTCCCAATATAAGTCATCATATCATCTGTGGGGTTATATTAAATTTTAGGAGAGTTCGTCCCAGCGGTTCTCGTCAATTGTCACATTAGTTCGTCCCAATAGTTCTCATCAATTGTCCTGTTAGTTGTCCTGTTAGTTTGTCCTGTTAGTTGTCCTGTTAGTTTGTCCCAATGGTTCTTTATCATATTAGTTTGTCCCAGTGGTTCTCATCAATTGTCATATTAAATTTTAGGGGAGTTCCAGTAATCCCAGTGAGCTTGTCAAAAATGAGGTAAGCAACAACCGCCCACCTCGAACAGCTCAAATCACACCCAGATAGTCTCCTGGCTGTCCACAGTCCCCTAGAACTGCTGTCTGCCGAGAACGGTGCCCTACAGCAACACACATTGCACAGGGTGTAACTATATTATTCATAAAAATACAGCTTTTGCTGTTTTTCAAATAGCACGAAAAGAGAGGAGTTTTTCACCTCTGTATAGTGCTCAGAAAAATCCAGAAAAATTACGGTTGCGTTCCTCGCGAAGAGTAGATCAAAATCGACTCTTTAAACGCCTCGATCTGATGCTCCTACGCCAAGATAAAAATCGGAGAAGTTGACACTGTCCAGAAATTTCCACAGCAAAAAGGGGGGTCAAAGAGGCCTCGGGAATCGTGCCAAAAGTACGAAATGGAGCAAAGTGATCAACACGGAAATCGAAGCCTTACCTCTTAGGAACGCGCTGTCGCAAAAATAATCCAAAAATTCCTTCTGGTTAGCCCACAGGGAATTTTCGACGGAACTGCGACGGGAAATGGGCCGAAAAAGAAAACCGTCGCAGTGCGCCGCGTCGCAGATAACTCACTATCGGTACCTTCAAAAATTCTAAAATTCTGAGGAGAGAGAGAGGAGAGAGAGAGGAAGAATTTTTGTATAGGCCACTTTCTCTGGTTCTCTCTCTACAGCACGGAGCCCGAGGTGAGAAATGGTGGGGGTGGGAGGCTCTATTTATAATGGGCCAAGGACCCTCACCAGATCCCGGGCAGAACAGCAAACACCGAGATGGACCATCCAGGACGCGCCACGTGGCGACAAAACAGGAAACAGCCTTGTGCAATGCCACAGAGAATCCGCCACGTGTCCACGTGGTGCACGGGCCCGGTCCCCGCGCCGGGTCTTCCGGAAGATGTCGGCCAATCCGGGTGTGCCACGTGTCACAGTCCCCGTGGACTTCTAGAAGCCGGCCAGCCAATGGGAAGCTGCCACGTGGCAGAAGGAGTCTTCGGTGCACCCGGTGCACGCCAGGCCCATGGACCGCGCATCCGAGCCCCCCGCCCGCGCCTGCGCCGCCGCCCTCTGCCGCTGTGCCGCCGCTGCGCCCTCGCCCGCCGCCGCCCGCCGCCGCTTGCCGGTCGCCGGAACAGTAATTCCGGCGGCCGGAGTTACTGTTCCGGCGTGAACAGTAATTTTGCGCCGAAAAAATAAAGTAAATATACCGTTTCGATCGTTTTCGCGCGCTGAGTCCAAATACGACGTCCATTTCGCCAAATTCTCATCCGAAATTTTGCCGAAAGCTCCCGGAAAATTTCATTTGCTCCGATTTTCGCGCAGAGTCTATATTAAATGTCCAATTTCGATTCTACAAGCTCTGCTTCACCGAATAAGCTCCCTACAGTCACTGTTTAATGTTGCACAGTTCCTGCGGGAGTCCGGATCATCACATCCTCCCCCACTAAAAAGAGTTTCGTCCTCGAAACGAGACTAAACGATAATCCTCAGTCCGATGTCTCGAATAAGTAGGGGTGAGCATCCCTCATCTCCGACTCGAGCTCCCATGTAGCCTCGCGCTCGTCATGATTGCTCCATTGGATCTTCACATAGGGAATGGCCCGACTGCGTAATTCTTTCACCTCTCGATCCAGAACTCGCAGTGGGCGTTCTTCATACCTCAAATCCTCGCTGATCTCAAGCGATGTGAAGTCGATGACGTGCGATGGGTCGAAGATATACTTCCTCAAAGTAGAAACATGAAATACATCATGGACACCAGCAAGCCTTGGAGGAAGTGCGAGTCGGTAGGCAACTGGCCCGATACGCCCCAATACCTCAAAGGGTCCAATATATCGGGGGCTAAGTTTCCCATGAATGCCGAACCTCCTGATTCCTTTGGACGGCGAGACTTTTAGGAATACATGATCTCCAACCTGAAATTCTAAATCTCGTCGCCGAACGTCGGCATAGCTCCTCTGTCGGTTTTGGGCGGTCTGAAGATGCTTTCGAATCACCCGGACCTTCTCTTCTACCTCTATCAAGACATCTGGTCCCAAGGTCCGCCTCTCGCCTACGTCACTCCAATAAAGTGGTGATCGACACTTGCGTCCATACAATGCTTCAAACGGAGCCATCTGAATGCTCGCTTGAAAGCTATTGTTGTACGCGAATTCAGCCAAAGATAAATGTCGAATCCACCCTCCGCCGAAATCCAAGACACAAGCCCTCAGCATGTCCTCCAGGATTTGTATCGTCCGTTCTGACTGTCCATCCGTCTGCGGATGAAAAGCAGTACTGAACCTAAGCTGAGTTCCCAAGGTTGTCTGCAAACTCATCCAGAAACGTGAAACAAACCTCGGGTCTCTATCTGATACAATGGAGGCGGGGACTCCATGCAATCTAACTATCTCATCTAGATATAGCTGGGCTAGTTGCTCAAGTGGCCACGTAGTCTGCATGGGCAGAAAGTGCGCCGACTTGGTAAGTCGATCTACAACTACCCAGATAGCATCAGCTCCTCCCTGTGCCCTAGGTAGTCCGACCACGAAATCCATCGTAATGTGGTCCCATTTCCACTCGGGAATTGGGAGACTTTGTAACTTGCCAGCTGGCACTCGATGCTCAGCTTTCACCTGCTGACAAGTTAAACACTGCGCCACAAATCTCCCAATATCCCTTTTCATGCCTTTCCACCAGAAGTGTGCCTTGAGGTCCTTATACATCTTAGTCCCACCAGGATGTAGGGTATAAGGTGTATAATGGGCCTCTCGCAATATCTGTTCTCTAATCTCCACATCTATTGGCACACATGCTCGGTTTCTGTACCTTAGTACTCCCGAGGCATCTATTGTAAAGTCCCCAGACTGATCACTCGGAATTTGATCTCTAATCCTGGTCAAGTGGGGGTCCTCACTCTGTTTCTCCCTGATCCTGTCTAGCAGAGTGGGCTGTAAGACTAAAGATGTCAGCCTAGCAGAGACCCCAGGGGACACAACCTCTATCTCGAGTCGTCTCATTTCCTCTAATAGCGGTGCCTGGTCTGTGATCAACATAGACAAACTTTGCACCGCCCTCCTACTCAAGGCATCAGCGACCACATTAGCCTTGCCTGGGTGGTAGAGAATATCTACATCATAATCCTTTAATAGCTCTAACCACCTACGTTGTCTCAAATTCAACTCCTTCTGCGTGAACAGGTATTTTAGGCTCTTGTGGTCGGTGTAGATTTCACAATGCTCCCCATATAGATAATGACGCCAGAGCTTTAGTGCAAAAACCACGGCAGCGAGCTCCAAGTCATGGGTAGGGTAATTCTTCTCATAATCCTTGAGTTGCCTTGATGCATAAGCAATTACCATCCCTTCCTGCATCAGCACACAATCGAAGTGACCCATCCTTCTTTTTCACGAATAGCACCGGCGCTCCCCAAGGCGACACACTCGGCCTAATAAAGCCCTTATCCATTAAATCCTGAAGTTGCGCCTTAAGCTCTCGCAACTCAGCCGGTGCCATCCAGTAAGGAGCCTTTGAGATTGGCGCAGTTTCCGGAACTACGTCAATCACAAACTCAATCTCCCTATCTGGCGGCATGCGAGTCAGCTCAGGTGGGAAAACATCCGGGAACTCGCGGGCAATAGGGATATCCCCGAGTTCCGGTGCCGCCGTAGGCCCCTCAACAACACTAGCCAAAAAGGCTACACATCCTCGATGGATCATCTGCCTTGCTCGGGAAGTCGAAACCATAGAGGCAAAGAAAGCACTCTGACATCCCCGGTATACCATCATCTCCTGGCCTGGTTCTCTAAAAGTGACCGTCCTTGCGGCACAGTCAATAGTCGCGAAATACCGAGCCAGCCAGTCCATCCCGAGGACCACATCGAAGTCCTTCAATTGTCTCAGGACCAACAGGTCAGCTGGCATAATCCAGGACTCGATTTGCATCGGGCAGGACCAACAACACTCCTCCACATGCAAGGTGTGATCGGGGATCTGAACCTCTCGTGCACGTGGCAAAAGTCCTACCTCTATCCCATGTAATGATGCAAATGATTTACTAATAAAAGAATGCGATGCTCCAGTATCAAATAATGTACGAGTCCTAATGTCAGAAAGTAAGGTGATACCTGCCACCACGTGATCTGCTGCCGAAGAGTCCTCTACCTGTGCAGCATACACTCGCCCACTTTGAGCTGGAGGGCGATACTCCGTGGGATGGGAAGAAGATGGCCAGCTTGCTGGAGCATATGGCTGCTGAGCCGTCGACCGTTGCTGAGACGAAGAAGGAGCAGATGCTGAAGAAGGAGCCGTCGATGGTGCATATGGGCAGGCAGCTCGGAGGTGGCCAGACTGTCCACACCGATAACAGCGGCCAAACCTCAGATCACAAGCATCAGAGTTATGCTGTCCCTGGCAGAAAATGCACCTAACCGTAGCCTGGGGCTGCCTCGCCTGCTGCCTCTGTCGCGGAGGCCCTTGCTGCCGCGACTGCGATCTCTGCTGATGCGAATGCTGTTGCTGCTGATGCTGCGGTGGCCTCTGGGATCCCCCAGGCCCTCGCCGCTCAGAACGCCCACGGCCGGAAAACTGAGGCCGTGGCGGTCGTGGCGGCCTCCAAGAACTGGCCTGTCCCCCGTCGTCCTGCGCTGGTCGCTTCCTGTCTGCGCCTTGAGCGACCAGGCCCCCACGTCTGGCGACGACGTGGTCTCCCCTCTCAACCCACTGGGCATGCTCTGCTGCCTCCTCCAAGGTCTGTAGTCTCTGAGCATGCACCAGAGTATAGATTTCTGGGCGCAGGCCCGACTCAAAGAGCTCCACCTGGTGCGGTCCGTCCCTGGCGACGTAAGGTACGCAGTTGAGTAACCGCGTGAACTCCTGAAAGTAGTCCAATGCTGTCCGGTCGCCTTGCTGAAGATTCTTCAAATCATCTTCCAGCTTTTTCTTCATACTCGTGGAAAAGTACGTATCCAGAATCATCTTCTTGAACTCTGACCAGGGTAGCTGTCGAGTGATCTGGAACTCCAGAGGCTCTACCCGACGCCACCATGCATCAGCGTCCCCGTCTAAGCAGTGTACAGCCATATGTACCCTGTACTTCTGGTCAATGAAGAAGTCCCGGAATAACTTCTCCATTGACGAAAGCCAAGTCCCGATCTCCCACGGCTGGGTATTCCGCCCTGAAAACCTGGGCGGTCCCCGCTTACAGAACTGAGTAAGTTTGTCAGCAATCTCCTGCTCCTCCGCAGGAGTCAATGGCCGGATTGCTCCCTGAGCAACAGGGGATGCCGTGGTCACCGGTCCAACTGGGGAAGCCACAGCAGGGGAGGGTGGTACGGGAGAACTCTCAGGGGGTGCAACAACAGGCTGCGCCCTCTGTTCTAACATCTGCGTTAGCCGACCCATGGCCTCCTCCTGACGCTGCACGGCCTCTGCCATCTGGGCCATCTGAGCCTGAAGCTCCTGCACCTCACTCTGCTGGCCCTGCTCGGACTCCTCCGGCTCGGGCTCAGGGGATTCAGGCTGAGAACGCGTCAACATTCTACGTCGCGGAGGCATCCTATCACAAGAAACCACACTCAGTATCATATCCCCACACGACCCAATCTAGCGAAAGTCAAAGACACCCCCATATTTCGGTGACTTTATGTTGTCTGCAGCCAACATAACGGTTCACCAGAAATTAGGCATGTCGATCCCTCTTCTCTCACTGGAAGAGTCAAACAATAAATCAACGACTTTCGCAAATATCACGTCTCTCGTACCCTATTATCCTAGGGTCTACCAAAAGCCTAGGGTTTCCTAAGTCCCAACTGACCAATCCCTAAGCTCTGATACCAACTTAATCTGTCACGCCCCGGAACCCGGGCTCGCCAACAGATCCGCCGTGCACACGGGATTTCCCGAGTACACGAAGCGCTGGTAACCTGCTCCGATATAATATGAACAATAAAAGAGCATAATACAGAGCTGAAGTAGAAGAACCACATAGTATCTCATACTGGAACTAAAAATAAACTGTAATATGTACAATAATCTCCCAGCTCACCAAAATAATACAACCAGCCGGCGAAAGCCAGACTCAAAATAAAAGGAGAATATCACAGTCTGAGTGAAGGGTACAACGTCTATCTACAGCTCTCAGTCTCCCAGGAGATCTATCTACTCAGCGATCCCCTTACCTTTATCAGCCGCTGATAGCCTAGCAGCTCCCGCAGACGACTCTGCAAAATAAAGAAGAAGAAAGAAACAGAAAAGAATAATGGGGGTGAGAACTACCAGATAAACCAGTAGCCTCCCCTAGTGGGCAAAACCTCAACTCTGATGCACCCACTAGGATTACTAGAGGCCAGAAAGGAAAAAGTGGTAAAGCTGTAAGCAGAACTGCTGAATAAAGGGGAAACCACCACTAGCATGCCTCTAAATGTAGTGCCAAAAGGAATGACTGTATGTATGCATCAGTATCTAACATGCCTGCCTGAATAAACCCAATCTTATGCCACCAGTAAAACTGGTACTGCCTGCTGCGCCTTGCCTGCCAAATCGGGTATGCTGGCCAATGCATAACACCGATAGGGAATGAGAGTCTCAAGGACTCAAGCCTGCCTGTAACACACTCCGGAGTGGCACTCGAGGGGAGCGACCCACACGAGTAAAAGTACCTCAGTAATAAGTATCATAAGTGTCGTAAACAGCAGGACTGGATCATGACTATGATCAAAGTGGGAAAAGCCATCCACTAAGAAACCCTGATCTGATGCCATAGTACTCAATAAGTGGGAAAAACCATCCACTAGAGAAAAGCCCGATCCCCTGCTGATGCCAAAAATAGACCAGACTCAACCCCATTCTGATGCAAGGATAAACACCCGGCCGACCGCCTACAGTCCGCGGTCACCGCAACACCCCACAAGTTTATAATCTAACATAACCTTGGCTATACTATCCCAAACCCCTGCTCATACTCGAGCGACAAGCAACTGAAAGCAAAAGAGAGCAATAAAACATGTCAAGTCTTAATATGATAGTGTAGCAATAAATAGTGGCCCTACCTGATGTCCGGGCATGCATGCAACTGTCTTTATTTTAAAAGTTGTAAAATAGTGTCAAAGATTTGAAAAGATTGATTTACTGAATAAAAGTCATTTGCATGCGAGATTATAGCCTTTGTCTTAATCACGGTGTCCCAATATAAGTCATCATATCATCTGTGGGGTTATATTAAATTTTAGGAGAGTTCGTCCCAGCGGTTCTCGTCAATTGTCACATTAGTTCGTCCCAATAGTTCTCATCAATTGTCCTGTTAGTTGTCCTGTTAGTTTGTCCTGTTAGTTGTCCTGTTAGTTTGTCCCAATGGTTCTTTATCATATTAGTTTGTCCCAGTGGTTCTCATCAATTGTCATATTAAATTTTAGGGGAGTTCCAGTAATCCCAGTGAGCTTGTCAAAAATGAGGTAAGCAACAACCGCCCACCTCGAACAGCTCAAATCACACCCAGATAGTCTCCTGGCTGTCCACAGTCCCCTAGAACTGCTGTCTGCCGAGAACGGTGCCCTACAGCAACACACATTGCACAGGGTGTAACTATATTATTCATAAAAATACAGCTTTTGCTGTTTTTCAAATAGCACGAAAAGAGAGGAGTTTTTCACCTCTGTATAGTGCTCAGAAAAATCCAGAAAAATTACGGTTGCGTTCCTCGCGAAGAGTAGATCAAAATCGACTCTTTAAACGCCTCGATCTGATGCTCCTACGCCAAGATAAAAATCGGAGAAGTTGACACTGTCCAGAAATTTCCACAGCAAAAAGGGGGGTCAAAGAGGCCTCGGGAATCGTGCCAAAAGTACGAAATGGAGCAAAGTGATCAACACGGAAATCGAAGCCTTACCTCTTAGGAACGCGCTGTCGCAAAAATAATCCAAAAATTCCTCCTGGTTAGCCCACAGGGAATTTTCGACGGAACTGCGACGGGAAATGGGCCGAAAAAGAAAACCGTCGCAGTGCGCCGCGTCGCAGATAACTCACTATCGGTACCTTCAAAAATTCTAAAATTCTGAGGAGAGAGAGAGGAGAGAGAGAGGAAGAATTTTTGTATAGGCCACTTTCTCTGGTTCTCTCTCTACAGCACAGAGCCCGAGGTGAGAAATGGTGGGGGTGGGAGGCTCTATTTATAATGGGCCAAGGACCCTCACCAGATCCCGGGCAGAACAGCAAACACCGAGATGGACCATCCAGGACGCGCCACGTGGCGACAAAACAGGAAACAGCCTTGTGCAATGCCACAGAGAATCCGCCACGTGTCCACGTGGTGCACGGGCCCGGTCCCCGCGCCGGGTCTTCCGGAAGATGTCGGCCAATCCGGGTGTGCCACGTGTCACAGTCCCCGTGGACTTCTAGAAGCCGGCCAGCCAATGGGAAGCTGCCACGTGGCAGAAGGAGTCTTCGGTGCACCCGGTGCACGCCAGGCCCATGGACCGCGCATCCGAGCCCCCCGCCCGCGCCTGCGCCGCCGCCCTCTGCCGCTGTGCCGCCGCTGCGCCGCCGCCCGCCGCCGTGCGCCGCCGCCCGCCGCCGCTTGCCGGTCGCCGGAACAGTAATTCCGGCGGCCGGAGTTACTGTTCCGGCGTGAACAGTAATTTTGCGCCGAAAAAATAAAGTAAATATACCGTTTCGATCGTTTTCGCGCGCTGAGTCCAAATACGACGTCCATTTCGCCAAATTCTCATCCGAAATTTTGCCGAAAGCTCCCGAAAAATTTCATTTGCTCCGATTTTCGCGCAGAGTCTATATTAAATGTCCAATTTCGATTCTACAAGCTCTGCTTCACCGAATAAGCTCCCTACAGTCACTGTTTAATGTTGCACAGTTCCTGCGGGAGTCCGGATCATCACAGTATGCGACAAACCCGAGGTGAGCCCTCGACTCAGTAGGTTGATATGGTCTTGATGCTCACTGAAAATCCAAGGTATATGCATAGTTACTTGAAGTTAATTAAGTGTATTATGAGGACTTAGAGATTATGGGCCAACTTTTTTTGTACGGGCCTTTTGTCGGCCCAAGTTCATGAGCACGAGCTTTATCTCGCTGTCCCGGACGCGCTGAAACTTACGGCGCAAATTTTGGACTTCTGGCTTTAGAGAACGGGTCAAAATAATAAATGAAATTATAATTTTATGTAAATTTAAAAAAAAATTGTTATGGACCAAGTTGCAAATATGATTTCATGGCTGTCTACAGACAGTATTAACGCACCTACTAGACAATTTGATAGAGTGTCATAGATCCTTGTTGGGCGGAAATCGGATAAAGCTTCGTAAATCGGCAAAAATCGTCGATTTTACGGATTTCGACACAAGTTCGCATTTCAGTTTGGATTTAGTGAACCTTGTTGTTGCCTCGGTTTACCTTCGACCCAGTTTTGATTAACCTAGGGTCTTGATGTTATCATTAGGGCTCTAAAGGGCATTTTGGTAATTTATGGACGTAAATAATTGTGATGTCGGCCCAGTTTACCCGAACATCTAAAATGTGATGTTTAGGGATCAGCAAGTGTAGTTGACAGTTACAGATAGTCGTAGACCATCAGTGGGTCAGTTTTAGTGTATTTATATTTACTATATTGTTAGTCGAGATGGGATTGAGCGAGTCAGTTATTGATTCCAGCTATATGTTCAGGTCCCAGCAGTTCAGCACCAGCCTCCCAGTAGACTAGCGGGAGTTCGGGATCGGCCTACAATGAGGTGGGTTATCTTCGGTCCGGGCTTTATCTTTTCGGCCCTCTGGTTGCTTTAGTCCAGTCGGACACCTGTTTTTGGATTAGCTTATTGATTTGATCTATATGACCCATGATGACTTCATCTATATATCACATGATCTTCCCGATAGACATTGATTTCTCTGGATTGTCATATACACTTGTGATTGACATTATCTGTTACGATTAGTCCCGATGACTGGATCTATTTGCTAGATGATCATTTCTGATAGACCTTGATCTACATGAGACACATCATCTGTTCATCAGCTTTTATATTTCAGAACATAGATCTGCATGATTGGATTATACTTGTTGATACTTGTCACTTAGATACTGCTTTACATCCCGATATGCATGATTGATTGATCCTGATTGATAGATACAGACAGATGATTCCCTGATGGGATCTCGGCATGTTGCCGACTACCCGGTCACTAGACCGTGAGATTTATCATTATAATTTGCCATGCACTGCTGTACTTCACGAACATGGCCGGAGTCGCTCCCCGTGGAGCTTGTTCTTTACCGGTAAAGTGGTCTAGAGGAAAGACCCGTGAGCCCTTTTGCATCGAGACTGCTTGGCGTCTGTGAAGTGCAGGGTTATGTCAGCCGAAAAGGTGTCGAACAGTGGCTTTGCCTGAGGTCCTATGAGACCAATAGTGGCGCATGATTGGGTACTTGAGTTTCTTTCATTGACGCATAGCTTTTATCATCTCCATGATTTATCTACATGTAGCTATTCATCTTGTACCCTGATTGTTCAGTTCCTGCTTGATTACAGTTATTTACTATCAGCATTTGTTTGATACCTGCCTATACAGTTATTCAGCATGCTTATTTCGGTATATATTACTGCTCAGTATACCTTGATTACCAGTAGATCTACTATTTGATTATTCAGTTTGATCTGTATACCTTGATTATCAGTAGATCCGCTATTTGATCCTGATCATTATACTTGATTATCAGTATACCTGCTATTTGATTATTCTGCTCCTGATCATTATACTTGATTACCAGTATTCCTGCTATTTGATTATTCTGCTCCTGATCATTATACTTGATTATCAATATACCTGCTATTTGATTATTCAGCTCCTGATCGTTTTACCTTGATTATCAGTATACCTGTTATTTGGTTACTCAGCTTTTATACACTGACCAGCTACTATCCGCAGATTTTAGTATCCAGTAGGTACGATTAGCTATTTCTCGGCTCGTCGTGCCCACTGGGATACACTTATGTGTGTCTCACACCCTCGGGTGACTGTTTTTCAGGACTGTTGGGTGATGAGATGTCGGGACGGTCTGGTGAGGTGATCACGATAGAGCTGTTCCCCGGATGATCTGACATTTTGGGATATGATCAGATACGGTATTTTATTAGTTCAGTTATTAGATAGGTTATTAGTTAAGTTATCTGTACTTGAACTCTGAATGTATTATGTACTTGCCTAGCCGTGCATGTATAGGGGAGATTCTGTCTGTTGGATAGAGACTTTTCTATGCATGTGGCGGTCTGTTGCGCCCGGTTTCTGATAACTCTGATAAAAAAAAAAAAAAAAAAAAATTAGACCGATTTTTAAAACTCGGGGCGTGACATTTACTTTACTGTTACTTCCTAAGAAGCCTTCTTAGGGATTTAATTAGAAAAATATCAAAGCCATTGATGAGAAGTGGGATTCTTATTCTTTCTAGACTCAATGTCCTTTGATTTTTCGACTTGGTATGCATTTCTGCTAATACAAGGTTTATGACTTCTTAGACTTTTAAGGAGGAATGTTAGTCCAGTGAAATGTAAGACTTTGGGTTCTTTTCTGCTAATTTGAGGTCCATGACTTTCCAAGAGCTTTGTGAATGCTAGAGAGTCCAATGCAATTATCCAGTTATCTCCCGAAACCTATTTCATGTATATGTATATCTTTCATTTGTCTTGATTAATGTATTTTTAATGTCACTAAAGTATTAATGATTTGAGCTTATGTAGGAATTTTGAATTTAGAGTTTATTAATTTAAATTTTTGTTAATAAATTATATGATTAATAGTTTTGTTATTAATTTTAATTTTTGTTAAATTATATAGATGGATAGTGGGGATTATCATGATTCACCAATCTTTGATTGCTCGGATAATGAAAGTGTTGATGAAGAACCATCGTCTCCATTGATTGATACAATGTTTGTTGAAAGTAGAGAGTTGGATTCCTTAACAAGTAAACAGAGCCAGTGTGAACAATATACTTCAAGTTTAATTGTAGATGAAACTGAATCGTCAATTGATGAGCCGTTCATAGGGAGAGAATTTAAGAATGAAGAAGAAGCTTTTAAATTTTATAATATATATGCATATAAAGCCGGTTTTAGTGTAAGAAAAAAAACACACTACAAAGCTAGGAAGAAAGATAATATGATTATGTCACTACATTATGTTTGTTCAAAAGAAGGTCATTCCAAACATCGAAGTCAAGGGCAAGACAATAAAAGCACACCTAAAAAACAGATGCAGTATAGTCGAACTGGTTGTAAGGCACATTTAAGAGTGAAAATGATAGAAGATGGAAAATGGGCCACGACTGCATTTGTGAGAGATCACAATCATGATTTAGTTGTAAGTCCATCAAAAGTTCGTTTCCTTCGATCTCACCGTTCAATCACAAAGGACCAAAAGGATATGATTCATATGTTAAGTGAACAGAGTATTTCGACCACTCAAATTATGTCTTTTATGGCGGCAAAAGAAGGAGGATCATATAATATTCATTTCACAAGAAAAGATCTAAATAATAAGGTTTCGGAAAGAAATAGAAGGCTTAAAGGGATGGACATATCAACTACTATTAATTACTTTCGTGAGCGTCAAGTCAAAGATTCATCTTTTTTCTATGCAATAGAGGTTGACGAAGAAAATATGGCACGAAATTTATTTTGGATTGACGGACGCTCAAGAATGGCATACCAAAATTTTGGCGATGTTATTACCTTTGATACGACTTATATGACAAATAAGTATTGTATGCCGTTTGCTCCTTTTATCGGTGTTAATCATCATCGACAGTCAATATTTTTCGGTTGTGCTCTTATTAGAGATGAAACTGCCAACACATTTTGTTGGCTATTTAGCACTTGGCTTCAAGCAGTTTTTGGGCAACATCCTAAATCTATTATTACATATCAAGATCCAGCAATGCGAAAAGCAATCGAGCAAGTTCTACCAAACACTACGCATAGATGTTGTCAATGGCATATAATGAGGAAAGCAAGAGAGCATTTGAGTATACTTTATAGCACCAAGGAAAGGTTTAAACGGGATCTAGAATTATGCATAAACCACAGCTTGACTATAGAGGAGTTTGAGACTGGATGGAATATGATGCTTGAAAAGTATGAATTACATGACAACAATCATCTTCAAGTAATGTGGAATAGTAGACATCAATGGGTTCCGGCATATTTTAGAGATTCAGTTTTTGCTCAAATGTCTACATCACGGCGTAGTGAGAGTATGAATGCCTTTATAAAGATGTTTATGGATTGCCATACATCGATTTATAAGTTTGTAATTGTAATTTGAAAAGATTGTTTCAAGTCGTTATGATAAGGAGGATGAAGAGGACTTTAGATCAAAAGATAGTGAGCCAAGTTTGTGGTCATTTAATTAGTCCGATTGAAAAACAAGCTCGCGATATTTATACAAAGAAAGTATTCACTGAATTTAAGAACCAATTGAGAGCTAGTACAAGGTATGAAATAATGGAGTTGGAGGTGAATTCATTATACAACATTAGTTCAATAGAATCTTCTACATCATCCAGTAGAGTTAACTCCTACATAGTTTGCGTGGATAGACTTAAAGAGAATGTGGGTTGTAGTTGCAAGTTCTTTGAATTCAGTGGCATGTTATGTTCTCATGCATTAAAAGTCATGCTTCACATTCAAATGCATCATATTCCCGTCCAGTATATTATGAAAAGATGGACTAAAAATGCAAAAAGAGGATCCTCTAGCACAAATTTAGGATGTATGGTAGTTGGTGACTTTTCACATTCGAAAGATGCAAGATTTAATGCACTACTTCTGAAAATGCAAAAAATCCCATATATAGCCTCACAAAATTTTAAGGCATTTGAAATGGCTTGTGAAGACATAGATAAGCTCGTTGACAAGATTATTGCACACAATGAAGCATTAAAAGAGAAAGAAGGAGAAAATATTGGATATCGGCATGCAATTACTTTTACACAAGCAAGTGAAGTTGAACCTATCGTGAAGGACCCTCCACAATCACAATGCAAAGGAAAAAGAAAACCACAAAGATTCGAACCACTTTTTGAAAAGGGTGTCAAAAAAGCTAGAAAATGTACCTATTGTGGAAAGAAAGGGCACAATGTTCGTACTTGTAAAGAGGTAATTAATTTTATTCTAATTGATTTTGTCAAATGAGAAGTGCTAGGTGTACACCCCCAAATGGGGTGTACATCCTACACCCACCCATCCTAGGATGGGTATTCATCCACTCGTCACTCGATGTGACGAGTGAAATTCACCCACCCCTAAGATGGGGTGGGTGTAAGATGTACACCCCATTTGGGGTGTACATCTAGCATTTTCCTTGTCAAATATTCAAGTTCTAGTTAATTTTCTTATTTATACTTTTTGCATATATCAGTTTTAACCAATTTTAATTTCTTGTAGCTTGCATCGAGAGAAAAAGATGGTGCTACATATACTACAAAAAGTCAAGAAGAAACAGATAGTTCGGGCGACTCTGTATGAAGATGAAGTTGTAACATGCATGAAGAATAACTCGAATTAAGCTTCTTGTTTGTACTATGTATTTTGCTAGCAATAACTCTTAAATAGTGTATTTGCTTGTTTTGGAATGATACTTGTTATCTGTATGGTTTTACTTGTTGTAAAATGTTCAACAAATCTAGATAGTTTAACTTATTTTGTAATGATATTTGGAATGATTTTTGTTCTCCTCAATTTCTTATTTTCTGGATGCCTGATTGCATGCTTATTTAACTTTCATTTTATTTTTATTGGATAGTTGGTTATACTTACAAGTTGGTTTTGTTGTTCTTTAACTTGTAATTGAATTGCTTGTTCTTATAAGAAAAGATATCTCATGAGTCAAAAAAAAAAAAAAAAAAAAATCATACAGTGTGATTTGTGATTAAATTAAAAATATAAATTGAGTAATTAAAAACAATGTTCACAAACACGGTTCAAATAGCATTGAGCATATATATCCTTTAGTTACATTAAAATGTTCACATACATCACTGAGACTAAGACAAACAGTACAACCAAATACAACTTTATTTTAGAAAATCTTCTATCTGCCTTGACTTCTAGCTCCTTTAACTGATCTCGTATTGCAAGAAAATTTATATTGTTTGAGGGATCATCTGTTTGTGTTCCTGTAGATGTGCTTCCGCATGATGTCATCTCAGAATAACATTTTTCTGAAACATTAAGCTCTGAGTCACACCACCTGAAGAATTGGCACTAATTTCTACTTATTCTTTTGTTATACTTAAAACAACTATAGAAAGGCCTTCCAGGATTGGCAGAGGTACGAGAGATTCTAACAACTGCTTCATTGCCATAGTAGCATAATATAACATGCGATTGTATATAGCCCATACTCTTCCTTTTATTCATTTATAAAATTATCTGCAAAAAAAAGTAACAAAATATAAAATGATAAATAATTGTGAAACAACAATGAGAAGAGTAGATCAAAACACAATTTCATACATCTTTACCTCTATATAACTCATATCACTATACCATGGTTGTGAAAAAGACAATTACTAGTTGAGCTAGAAAATCATTCTGGAACTTTGCTTCAGACTTTGAAAAAAAAAATCAAATTTTTGAAAAAAAAAATCTGATTTTGATTAATTTTTGTTAAAATAATATTTTGTTAATACAATTAATAAAAAGGTCACCTAACTACCAGCAAATTAGAATTAACACAACAATGTCAGGATTAAGAAATGAACAATATCAGAGGCACATAGCTATTCCTCCTTAAAAGTCTAAAAAGTCATAAACCTTGTATTAGCAGAAATGCATACCAAGTCGAAAAATCAAAGGACATTGAGTCTAGAAAGAATAAGAATCCCACTTCTCATCAATGGCTTTGATATTTTTCTAATTAAATCCCTAAGAAGGCTTCTTAGGAAGTAACAGTAAAGTAAAGCATAATGTTATTCAGATAAAGAATACTTTTGTTTTCCCCTATAGTTGACTACAAAACCACTTTATGGCAAAGATGCTATGAAACTACTATTCAAGGTACGTAAGTAAGTAGCATCAAAATTTACATGAGAAAAAGAAATAGCACAAAGCTGTGATATGATCGACCCATATTCACCATTTACATCTCTTAAGATCCTTCATTGTATATTTCTTTGAAATTGAAAAATGGGCTAAAATACTAATTGAATGAATTATGAAGTGAAATTTAACTTTAATGGGGGAATTAATAAAAATGACACTTAACTACCAGCAAATGTATATGTTGCCTGTGACTGGAATGCAGTCTTGAAAAAAAGAAATCAGATTTTGAAAAAAAATCTGATTTTTGCAAAAATATTTTTACCTGTAACCTTTTGGTAAGGATTTGTGGGAGCGCAACGCCGGAGCAAGCGAGCGTGAGGGAGCGAGCGAGTGGGTACTGGGGACGCGACCTCAGATGGGAGAGCGACACGAGTGGGGATGGCGCGGCCTCAGATGGAGGTGAAGCGAGCGTGCGCGCCGGATCCTGATAAAGAAAGCTTGGGTTGGGAGAGAGAGCTTGAGTAGAGGATAGAGAGGTGGGGAGAGTAGAGGAGAGAGAGGTTGAGTGGGTGGTGAGAGAGGTTGAGAGGGTGGTGGGTTTCTCTGATAGAGAAGAAGAAGACAAAGAAATTCAGAAACAAAAATTAAAAAGAAAAGAAAAGAAAAGAAAAAGTAACTAACGGTGTTAAGTTGCTTTTTTCACTAAAGACCCTGCACGAATCTCGATGCGATCCAAAGGTAATAAAATGGGTGGCAAAGTTGTGTTGGTGCTATCAATAGCAATTCCAGCACAACTATATATATATATATATATATATATAGAGAGAGAGAGAGAGAGAGAGAGAGAAAGAGAGAGTAGGGCTACTATAGTTTTATGTGTATAGATTTATTTATACTTATAATTTTTCAGCCCTTAAATAAAGGAATGTGCAGTTAGAATTATAGTGGTCCCCTAGGGTTTGTACTATTTCACCAACAACCCACTAACCCCTAGGGGACCACTATAATCTTAACTGCACATCCCTTCATTTAAGGACGTGAAACTTATTAGTATGAAGGAATCTATACTCATAAGAGTATAGCAGCCCTACTCTCTTCTCTCTCCCTCTCTCTCTCTCTCTCTCTCTCTCTCTCTATATATATATATATATATATATATATTTGAAAAATACTTTTTATATACCTAAAATTTACAAGCATAGTACAATATTTCTAAAAATCCTTCAAACAAGAGATTGCAGCCTATTCAATTTCAGCTCTCGCAGAACTGAATGCCGGTATCCTGATTTTAGTATTGGTGCACAACATATTTAGTATCAATACTCTAAAGAAGTTTCATAGAACCCAAACCTTATTTCAACAAACCTTTTTATTATGTATCGGTTTATCAACTCCAGTTCAGGCACGCCGACTCATCAGCACTTTTAAGAAGTTATGCAAAATCCAAGAATTCTCCTAGTAGAAATCACTATTAAATACTGGTACTCTATTTTTCAGTATTGATATATATAATAAGCCTGCAACTTTGTAGATTTTGCACATCAAACTTTGTTTTCGCACTGTTGTCATGCTGAAATTATTTAACTGTCTCTCAAACTCACCTAGAACTCTCTAAATAGTATAAAATGCTATTTTCTACTAAAATTCTACTATTTTGTAAAAGTTGAGCGTACTACACCTATTGTTTAATTTTTATAGAATATTGTTTAGAACTTGACACAAAAATATGTCTGATAATTCAATATACAACATAAATCTATAATATACGGTAATATATAATGAACAAAAACAAGGTAGTATATTATGAACAAAAATGATTTATGTGCTGATATCTCTAACTTTATAACGAATGCTTACTTTTCTTCGTAGGTCAGCCTAATTATCTAAGGACAGTGGCCCAATGATCTTAAAAGAGTCCAGCTACTATACTACATAGTATTTGGTATTATCAAGTTTTCTACCCTTAGATTAATTTTTTTAATTATTTTCATCCGTTAGATTTTACTATTTTTCCAACCACTCATTAAACCCAAGGAGCCCACTATCATCTCAACCACACATCCTTTAATTCAACGGTTTAATAGCACCAATAACTTTGTACTATTAATAGTATTCCAGCCTAGCTCGACCCTAAAATACATATGCATATAATTAAAATATATACTAGAAAAGTACGTAAAAATAAAATAGCACTAATCGAGATGCCTGTATATAATTATATATATTTTTAATACATATACATTTTAGATTTTTGAGCCTAATTGGGACGAGCCAAGTAACCAAGTAATGCTCAAGCTCGACTTAAAATTATTATTATTATTTTTTCAGTTTAAACTCGATTAATTTAATTACGAGCTTGAGCCTAACCTATCAATGCTCCGCGTTGTTTTGAAGCTAGCTAAGACATGTAGTTGACCACAACGAATCAGTCAGCACGGACACGTGGCGCGACTGCATAGGCCACAACATTAATGGATGACGAGTTATGCGCTAGCACATGGCGCACACTTTTGTGCGAGCTTCACATATTATTTGCTAACGAAAAAGGTCAACTTTGGTTTAGTATATAGAATTCCATTTGTCGCTCTATGTTTTGATAAAGGCTTAATTATATTATTATCATACTAAATTATATTTTATAAATTTTATATTTTCTATGCTGGTATGTTGGTTGAGTAACTACTAAATCATTTTTAAAATTTTTAATTTTAAATAAAAATTAGTAGTTTGGTTCAAAACACTAAACATGCTTTGGCAAGAAAATAAAAAATAATATAAAACTAACAACAAAAATTATTGAAAATACTGAATGTTGATATTCGAGATTCCTAATTCGAAACTTAGTGAACGAAGCGGATAGTATATTATTATCTTTCTCTCCAAAAATATAGCACATGCAACTTGATAGAAAATTTCAATAAATCAATTTTGGCAGCTTATATTTTTCCGTAACAATATATTTATGGAAAATGGTATAAAGATATAATTTAGTTATATCTTTGATACAAAATAATAATAATAATAATAATAATAATAATAATAATAATACAGTAGCAAATGTGAATAAATCTATAGTTCAGTGCAAAAATTAATATAAAAGAATAATTCAATTGAGTCTTCGGCAAAAAAAAAAAAGAAAAAAAGAAAAAAAAAGTACAATATAACAAATAAAAATAATACTAAAGTATAGTGTAATGGCCGGTAATTAATTCTTTGAAATATTTTTTTGTATTCCGTGATCTTCTCTCTATTTTACTATAAAAACTTGTCGTTAAATAAAATTATAAAATTATACATTTTATAAATCACAGCGTGCTTATCATCCTATATATGGCTTGTAAAAATTTGGCGTAACGATATATTTTTATAATGACATATTGTTGATTTAATTACAGTGGGCCTTGTTATTTGGGCTATATAATTTGGTGAAGTCAAATATTTTATTTTTATATTTTCTGATTATATATTTGGACCTTTTACTTGTAAGCCCATATTTAATAGCTTTATTTTTTAAAGACTAAAGTACGGATGATTAGAATATTAAGAAAATATAGAGAGAGAAAAAGAAGTGGGAGAAAAGAAAAAACCCTAGAATTTGGTTTCATCTTGATTCTATCAAGAAGGATGTGAGATCTTCCTTGTGAGGTGTGGTTTGCACCATTTAGATAGAGTTAGAGATTGTTGGAGTTTCTCTTTATCTTTGAGGAAAGGTGATATCTCTCATATTTGTATCTCTCTTGTAATCTCCATGATTTGATAGTAAAAGCTTCTTTGCTTGTTCTCCCGTGGATGTAGGTATAGCCGAACCACGTAAAATCATTGTGTTCTTGTGGTTTAATTTTTATTGTTATTGCTTTGGTGCTTGGATCTCTATTTGGGTGTTTAGGGTGTGAATTATAAAATTGTCCACCAAGTGTTTGTGAAATTACCATCAATATTTTTCATCCTCATTTTATAACAATTGGTATTAGAGCTTGATTGGTGGTTATCTAAGCATTCACTTGTGTACATTCACTCGTTTTTCTAATGGAGAAAGCAATGGAATTTGAGAAGTTGAATGAAAGCAATTGGGCTATATGGAAAAATCATGATAGAGGATTATTTGGTTGCAAAAGAGCTTGATTTGCCAATATTGGGAAAAGGTGCAAAACCCACTACTATGGATAATCATGAATGGGACATACTTGACCGAAAATGTTTGGCGGCGATTAGGCCATGTATTTCACCATCGATTTTGTTTGATGTGTATCAATGCAAGACCGCATCCGAGTTATGGGAGGCTTTGGAGCAATCATTTGAGCAACCTTCCGGTGTGAACAAGATGCATGCAATGAAGATGCTTTTTCTCTTGAAGATGCAAGAAGGTTCGACTATTCGCAAGCATGTGAGTGAGTTCAACTCTATTGCGGCGCAATTGAAGTCTCTCAAAATCAATCTTGACGAAGAAGTCCTTTGTTTACTCCTTTTGAGTTCTTTACCTTCAAGTTGGGATACTCTTGTTACTATGGTGGCGAACACAATGGGGAACAAATTCAAGTTGAATAATATTGTTGCTTCGTTGTTGAATGAGGAAACTCGTAAAGCCACAAATCAATTGTCTAGTGATATGACTCAAGTACTAACTATTGATGAAAAAGGAAGGTCATTGAAGCGAGACCAATTTTTTAACACAAAAGAAAGATCTCAAAATAAAGGAAGATCAAAATCATAAGGTAGAAGGCTTACTTGTTGGTATTGCAAGAAAGCGGGCCATGTGAGGAAGGATTGTTATGCTTTGAAAAATAAGCAAAAAGGTAAAGGTAAGGACGTCAAGAATGAAGCTAACAACGCTTCGGATTGTGAAGGTGGAGTGACATTAAGTGTTGCGTGCACGGTCTTTTCTTGTGCAAACACTTGGGTTTTAGATTCCGGTGCTTCTTTTCATATATGTCCGGATTGATCATATTTTTCTAAATATAAAGAAATAGATGGTGAATATGTTTATCTTGGTAATGATCGGGCATGTAAAATTGTGGGCATTGGGAATATTGTTATAAAACAAACAAATGGCAATAAGCATACACTGACGAATGTGCGCCATGTTCCGGAGGTCACAAAGAATTTAATATCGGCGGGACAATTTCTGGTTTTTTTATCACTTTCGGAAAGGGCTCTTGGAAGATATCAAAGGGTAGTATGACTATTTTAAAAGGGTAAAAGGATGGAAGTCTCTATACACTTCATGGAATAGCTCAAAAAGATGATAATTCAAATTTGGTGGTTGCTACCACAAGTAAAGGCGAAGATATGCAAGTTTGGCATAATCGGCTTGGTCATCTAAGTGAGCATGGTATGAAGGTATTACAAGAACATAATCTTATTCCTTCCTTTGAGCATTCATTTCTTGATTTTTGTGAGCATTATATTATGGGAAAACAACATAAGGTTAACTTCAAAAGAAATTGTAATATCATAGATTTTGTAACACTTAATACCTCCTGCTAATAAAGTTTCCGTTTAGTGTAACTAATGTAACGGGTTTACTTAAGTCGATAATTCGGAGGTGAGGGTATTTTTCTGCGATAGAGCTCGGAAAACAGAGAACGGCAGTGCGATCGGATCCGGATCCCGACTTACGGAACTCCCGGAAAGGGGTAGAAAGTGATCGCAATGGCCAGGGGGTGCATCGAAATCCGCGTAAGTGATTTGGCACGCTTTTCGAGGAAAAAGAGAGAATTATCTTTAAAGAATTATCTTTAAAGAATTATCCCGAAGGATCTTAATTGAGGAATTAATTAATTGAGTAATTAATTAATTAGGATTTTAAAATACCCGAAGTGGATTTAGTCGTACAAAAAGATTTATTTTGTTTCTTCTCCCGAAAGAAAGAGAGAGAAAAGGAAAAAAAGACGAAACCCTAACCGGAAGGAAACGAGAGGAAAGACGAAACCCTAATCGGAAGGGAACGGTGGAAAAGAAGGAGAAGGCTAAAGGACCCAAATCCTCCCGACGAACGTGCCGAAACCGGGAGCGTGAACGGATCACCGTCTCCTACGATTAGAGGTAAACTAGATTTATTTTCGGATAGTTTCGCTCGGTTTTTGGGTTTCGGTCTTTCATGGAGTTTAGGAGTAGCCGTTTGCTACCCAACGCGTCGCGCCGCGAAGCCCTAGGGCATCGCCGCCACGACCGTGATACGCGCCGCGCGGGGACGGTGCCCGCGCGGCCGCGGCTAGAGCCGCGCGGGATCAAGATCCCCGCGTGGCCGCGGCTAGGGTAAGCGCCGCGAGGGGCCGGTGCCCGCGCGGCCGAGGCAAGCGCCGCGCGGGCGAGCGCCCGCGCAGTCGAGGTGCGCGCCGCGTGGGGCCCAAGCCCGCTGGGCCGCAGCTTGTGCCGCGCGGGCAGGCACCCGCTCGGCTGGGGCGTGCGCCGCGCAGGGCCATGCCCGCGCGGCCGCAGCTGGTGCCGTGTGGGCGGGTGCCCGCGCGGCGGCGGCAGCGCGTGCCGCGCGGGGCGCATGCCCGCACGGCCGCGGCTAATGCCGCGCGGGCTGGCGCCCGCGCGGTTGCGGCGCGTGCAGCGCGGGGTTGGTGCCCGCGCGGCCGCGGCAAGCGCCGCGCGGGCAGGTGCTCGCGCGGCGGCGGTAGCGCGTGCCGCACGGGGCGCATGCCCGCGCGGCCGCGGCTAATGCCGCGCGGGCTGGCGCACGCGCGGTTGCGGCGCGTGCCGCGCGGGGTCGGTGCCCGCGCGGCCGCGGCAAGTGCCGCGCTGGGCCGACGCCCGCGCGGCCGCGGCTTGTGCCTTGCGGGGCTGAGGTCCGCACGGTTGCGGATGGGACCGCGCGGGGTTGGTGCCCGCGCGGCCGCGGCTTGCACCGCGCGGAGCTAGGGCCCGCGCGGTCATGGCAAATGCCGCGCGGGGCCGGTGCCCGCGCGGCCGTACGACCCGCAACACCGCGGGGGCGGCCGCGTCGCTCAACGCGCGCGGGCGCCACCGCCGGGTCAAGTTGTCCTTAGTGTTTTTGAGTTGTTGGGCTCGGTTTATCCACTATTATATGTTCGATCTGACCACGACTCTTTTGGGGACTACTTCTAGGTCCGGGCGTCAACAGAGAGCAAGGTTCGGTCTCCGGAATATACGTTTCGCATAATCGAGGTGGGTAGGTGTTGGTTATTACCGGTGCGGTGTCGTTTCCGGATACTCGTTTTGATAAAGTAGATATGTTTATAGTTTGACTAACCCCATAACATGTGAATCCCTTTTACTATGTCAATTAAAGCGGCTGCGGTCGCAGGTGCGTTATACTTTTCTGACTTGAGCGGCTGAGGTCGCAAGGCAATAAATATACTCGTATTGCTTACACGCACACCGGCAATTTGGCCACTGCAGAGGGTGTATTTTTTCGGAAAGATGGTAAGTCGTTTACCCGTGTACCCCACAAGGGGAGGTTAGTGGGGACCCCTCAAGGAGAGGCGACTGCTACTTGGGCAGTGGAGGGGTTGGAGGCACCAAGAAAATGAGTACGGTATTGGGGTTGGGGCCCAAAATATTCTGAAAGCTGGGGTAGGTGCCCAGCGGGACTCTCAACAGGGATTTTCGATACATGAGGGGAGGGGGAAAGTAAATGCTCCGGTGATTCGGTGTGTTCATTCTATTACTGCGTTTACTTACATGTTTCTACTTTATCAGTCACTGACGACCCACACTGTGACATGTTCGAGTAGGGGTGGAATTCGGGACGACGGTGAGGCATCAGTTAGAGGACACTAGCCAAGAGGGCTAGTAAAACAATACGTTACTTTTCTTTACTTTTGGTTATTTCATCATACTATGGTTAGTTTAACTGTGATTTATTTACTGTGGTTTCTGATGGATGTTGGGATGAGGATTTTCGTATAATTAACTGGTGAATGATAGGATGTGTAATTGTGGCTTGTTTTCAAATACAAACCGGTTTCAAAAGTGTTTTCAAAGCAAGTGCCGTGTGGGCACCGATTTTAAAACCCGTGGATTTATCCTTTCAAGTTAATGGCTGCACAAAGAGTTTGCGAAAACGTTTTAGAAAACTGGGTGTCGAGTGGGCACCGATCTTCAAAACCCATGGGTTTATGCTATAGTCTTATAGAATAGCGGTGATGATGTGATTTAATATATTCCCTCCTCTTTGCCTGTCATGTTTGGAATGGTTAAAGTATTCGACTTGTTGGCAACGCCGTGCATATACAAAGGAGGCTCCGCCCGTTTGGGGAGTGAATTTGTATATGCGGCGGGTCTGATACGCGCCGGAGGCAAAGTTCAGTAAAACATTTTAGAAAAAAAAATGGGTACGTTTTCTGCGATGTTAGAACCTCCGGGGCGTGACAGATTTTATGGTATCAGAGAAAACAACTTTAACCAAGGTGATCATGACTAACATCCACAGAATGTAATGACACAAGTGACTAACTAAGTTGATAACCAAAGTGTAGGTGTGTCACGTACAAGCGTGAGCGCGGGGAAATAAGGGTTAGAGTCCCAAGGTTAGTAGGTCAAGGTGCTAGACCGATCGAATTTTGAATAATGATTTTTTTTCCCTTGCTCATAGTGAAGAATGGTTCGTACAAGATCGTCGACTGAAAATGCAGGAGCCGATGATGCGGCTCCTGCAACTGCGGAGAACGAACTAATCCGCCAACAGTTACGTGAGATGGCTGGACAACTGTCAACCCTCACAGAGCACGTGCGTCAACTGACGTAGCAGCAACAGGCCGTGCCTGGGGAGAACGCCCGGGTCCCGCCACCAGAAGCAATCGCGCCCGCGGCAGGACTATCTGGAACGCACGACGAAACAACGGCCGCTCCTCCCCAGACGGCAACCACCGGGGTGTCGATGGACCAACCGACCGCGCCATCGGCCGCACCCAGCCCAACGGCTTCAGGACCCGTTACGGGCGAAGCCCCCACCCAACGGACGGAACGGGACAGGGTGAGAGCGAACCTGTCCGAGTTCAAGAAACACGACCCACCCGTATTCGAGGGCGAGACGACCGATCCCTGGGTCGTGGAGAAGTGGGTGGATACGATGGAAAAGCTATTTGAGGATTTAATGATGGAGGAACATGAAAGAGTTCCCCTAGCGGTTCATTGTCTTGAGGGAAATGCCCGAATATGGTGGAAAACGGTGGGTCCGGATTCCACGAAGGGCGACGCCTTACCGACATGGACCGAGTTCAGAGAAAAGCTGTTCGGAGCGTTCTTCTCCAACAGTGTGAAACAACAGATGGAGGACGATCTGAAGCATATTCGGCAGGGGAACAGATCCGTCATGGAGTATCAACGAGAGTTTGTGAGGTTGGCAAATTGCGTCCCCTTCGTCATAAGGGACGAAGCTCATAAAGCACGCCTCTTCGTTGACGGATTACGAAGCAACATCTTCGAGGTGGTGCAAGCAGCGGACCTTCACACCTTCCAGAGGGTGCTGCAGCCCCCGTTCCGCAAAGGGACCTACCCGGCGACCAGCACTCCGCAGACTCTTCAGACGCTAAGTCCCTACCCCAATACGCCGTACGACGCTGGCCCAAGGGATGTGGACGGACTCCCCGGGCCGCTCCAGTGGAAGACGCAACGTCCCGGAATGACAAATAACAGGTAACGTATTATGGCACTGTTCTTGCTACCTTTGCTTGGGAAAAACCGTATACACCTGAGCGCCTTACCCCGGACTGTTCCTCCCCCCCCCCCCCCGTCTAGTGGTTCTGTTTTGCCCTTCCTAGCACGCACGAGCGGATAGGTTCTGATGTAGTAAGGCCAGAGGGTTTCCATTGCGGGTTAATTGGGTAATTAGAGATTAATTACGCCCCACACCCTGCCTAGTGGCAACAGGGCATGCGGGCCGATAAACAGGGTAGAACTCGGCCGTTTCAGACCTAGCGTCAGAATGGGTTGAGTTCGGGCAAAGAGTGAGCACTATGTCGGTACCCCTCTAGTGAGCTGGTTACGTGACCTACGGGTCGCGAGCCAGGAAACTTTGAGGGGGCAGATGCGTGGCCTTTTTGGCCTCGGTGGATGTAGCCACTCGACACACCCCCCCCCTCACTTTCGGACTTTCCACCAGTAAGGGGAGTTCCGGATGTCTTTTCGTCCGAACTCCCGGGGGTGCCACCTGGACGCGAGGACGACCTCTCTAAAGAGCTAATCCTGGGGACGAAACCCATCACGAAGGCGCCATATAGGTGGCCTTCGCCGAACTAAAGGAATTGAAGGCGCAGCTTGAGGACCTCCTGGACAAGGGGTTCATCCGACCGAGTGTGTCGCCGTCGGGAGCGCCTGTGCTCTTTGTAAGAAAGAAGGACGGGAGTCTACGGTTATGCATAGACTACCGGGAAATAAACAAAGTCACGGTGAAGAACAAATACCCCTTGCCACGTATCGATGACCTGTTTGACCAACTCCAAGGGGCAACCGTGTTTCCAAAGATTGACCTCCAGTCGGGCTATATCACCAACTCGGAATCAGAGGTGAGGATATACCAAAGACGGCGTTCCGAACTCGCTATGGCCATTACGAGTTCACGGTGATGCCGTTTGGGCTTACAAATGCCCCAGCGGTATTTATAGACATGATGAATCGGATTTTTAAACCATTCCTGGATAAATTTGTAGTAGTTTTTATTGACGAAAATCCTCATCTATTCCCGCACTGACAGGGAGCATGAGGAGCACCTCCGAGTGGTCCTTCAGACCCTAAGGGATCAAAAACTGTATGCCAAACTCAAAAAGTGTGAGTTTTGGCTACGTGAGGTCGATTTTCTGGGACGTATTGTCTCGGCCACGGGAATTGCGGTGGATCCGAGAAAGATAGAGTCGGTGACCGACTGGGCTCGCCCGACCACGGTGATGGAAATCCGAAGTTTCCTCGGGCTAGCGGGATACTACCGACGCTTCGTAGAAGGCTTTTCAAAGATAGCCACTCCCCTTACTCGACTAACCCGAAAAGGGGAGAAGTTCGTCTGGACGGCTCAATGCCAGAAGAGCTTCGAGGAGCTTAAGGACAGACTCACGCGGGCACCGGTACTCACGTTGCCACTGCCCGATGAGGATTACGAGATCTATTGTGATGCATCTCGAAGTGGACTGGGAAGCGTGTTGATGCAACAGAGGAAAGTCATCGTATACGCATCAAGACAGCTCAAGGATTATGAGCGGAACTATCCTACACACGACTTGGAGCTCGCGGCAGTCGTGTTTGCGTTAAAGCTCTGGAGGCACTACCTCTACGGGGCGCACTGTAATGTGTACTCCGACCACCAGAGCCTCAAATACTTGTTACGCAAAAGGAATTGAACTTACGGCAACGGCGGTGGTTGGAACTACTGAAGGACTACAATTTGTCCATCCATTACCACCCCGGAAAGGCAAACGTGGTGGCCGATGCCTTGAGCCGGAAGGGACAGGCGGGGGAGACGGCACTGAGCGCCCTTACCCAACAGGATC
Source organism: Tillandsia leiboldiana (assembly GCA_029204045.2). Taxonomy (NCBI): domain Eukaryota; kingdom Viridiplantae; phylum Streptophyta; class Magnoliopsida; order Poales; family Bromeliaceae; genus Tillandsia; species Tillandsia leiboldiana. The sequence continues at coordinate 20,301,239 of CM055072.1, forward strand.
GACTAATTGCACAATTCTCGCAACTGAGACTGGAGGTAGTGCCAACAGGAGCAGTTGCGAAATTTCTGTCCTTGGAAATAAAGTCTACGCTGATAGAGAGGATCGCAGAAGGCCAAGCGACGGACCCACAACTACAGCAGGTGCGGGATAAGTCATCCTTGGAACCAGGTGGGGATTTTGTGATCGGCGTCGATGACGTGTTGAGGTTCCGGGGACGAGTCTGCGTGCCTGACGTACCGGAATTAAGGAAAGAAATTCTGGCAGAAGCGCATAACGCCCCCTACACTGCGCATCCCGGAGGTACAAAAATGTACAGGGACCTGAGACAGACCTTTTGGTGGCCTAAATTAAAGAACGATGTGGCGCAGTTCGTGGCACGATGCCTGGTGTGCCAACAGGTGAAGGCGGAACACCAGCGACCGGCAGGAAAACTACAACCGTTGCCCATACCAGAGTGGAAATGGGAACGGATCACCATGGATTTTGTGACCGGTTTTCCGCGATCGCAACAAGGACACGACGCGATATGGGTCATTGTGGACCGTCTGACGAAATCAGCCCACTTTATACCGATTCACACGACGTGGAATAGAGATCGGCTGGCGCAGGCCTATATCGACGAGGTGGTGAGGTTGCATGGAGTACCGTCATCCATAACCTCGGACAGGGACACACGTTTCGTGTCAAACTTCTGGCGGAGCCTGCAGCAGGCATTGGGGACCAAGTTGCAGTTTAGCACGGCATTTCACCAGCAGACGGACGGGCAATCGGAATGAGTGATTCAGATTCTCGAAGATATGCTTCGAGCTTGTGTGCTAAGCCTGGGGGAGGGGTGGTCGCGTTACCTACCCCTCGTGGAATTTGCTTACAATAATAGCTATCAGGCTAGTATTCGGATGGCCCCGTACGAAGCCTTGTACGGACGCCGGTGTCGATCGCCCATTTGCTGGGACGATTTAGGAGAGCGGAAACTCTTGGGGCCAGACCTCGTAGAGGAAACGGAAGCAAAGGTGCGCCTTATCAGGCAGCGGCTGTTGACCGCCCAGAGCCGGCAGAAAAGTTACGCGGACCGGAGGCGACGGGAACTGGAATTCTCGGTAGGGGATTATGTGTTGCTACGCGTGTCACCGTCTAAGGGGACAAGACGGTTTGGCATACGAGGGAAGTTGAGCCCACGGTACGTGGGACCATTCGAAATCTTGGAGCGCGTGGGCCCGGTAGCGTACCGGTTGGCCTTACCGCCAAATCTTGAACGGGTGCATAACGTTTTCCACGTCTCGATGCTCCGGAAGTACTTATCTGATCCGTCGCACGTCCTCAACGCCTCGGCCGTTGAACTGCGGGAAGACTTGAGCTTCGAAGAAACGCCGATGCGGATCTTGGCAAGGGAAGAAAAGAACCTGCGAAACCGGACGATCCCCTACGTAAAGGTGCAATGGAGTAACCACGAGGAGCGCGAGGCGACGTGGGAACTTGAAACAAAAATGAGAGAGTGTTACCCCGAGTTATTTAGCGAGGAGTGAGATTAAGTTTCGAGGACGAAACTTCTTTTAAGAGGTGAGTGGTGTAATATCATAGATTTTGTAACACTTAATACCTCCTGCTAATAAAGTTTCCGTTTAGTGTAACTAATGTAATGGGTTTACTTAAGTCGATAATTCGGAGGTGAGAATATTTTTCTGCGATAGAGCTCGGAAAACAGAGAACGACAGTGCGATCGGATCCGGATCCCGACTTACGGAACTCTCGGAAAGGGGTAGAAAGTGATCGCAATGGCCAGGGGGTGCATCGAAATCCGCGTAAGTGATTTGGCACGCTTTCAGAGGAAAAAGAGGAAATTATCTTTAAAGAATTATCTTTAAAGAATTATCCCGAAGGATCTTAATTGAGGAATTAATTAATTGAGGAATTAATTAATTAGGATTTTAAAATACCCAAAGTGGATTTTGTCGTACAAAAAGATTTATTTTGTTTCTTCTCCCGAAAAAAAGAGAGAGAAAAGGGAAAAAAGACGAAACCCTAACCGGAAGGAAACGAGAGGAAAGGCGAAACCCTAATCGGAAGGGAACGGTGGAAAAGAAGGAGAAGGCTAAAGGACCCAAATCCTCCCGACGAACGTGCCGAAGCCGGGAGCGTGAACGGATCACCTTCTCCTACGATTAGAGGTAAACTAGATTTATTTTCGGATAGTTTCGCTCGGTTTTTGGGTTTCGGTCTTTCATGGAGTTTAGGAGTAGCCGTTTGCTACCCAACGCGTTGCGCCGCGAAACCCTAGGGCATCGCCACCGCGACCGTGATACGCGCCGCGCGGGGACGGTGCCCGCGCGGCCGCGGCTAGAGCCGCGCGGGATCAAGATCCCCGCGTGGCCGCGGCTAGGGTAAGCTCCGCGCGGGGCCGGTGCCCGCGCGGCCGAGGCAAGCGCCGCGCGGGCGAGCGCCCGCGTGGTCGAGGTGCGCGCCGCGCGGGGCCCAAGCCCACGCGGCCGCAGCTTGTGCCGCGCGGGCAGGCACCCGCGCGGCTGGGGCGCGCGCTGCACGGGGCCATGCCCGCGCGGCCGCAGCTGGTGCCGCGCGGGAGGGTGCCCGCGCGGCGGCGGCAGCGCGGGGCGCATGCCCGCGCTGCCGCGGCTAATGCCTCGCGGGCTGGCGCCCGCGCGGTTGCGGTGCGTGCCGCGCGGGGTCAGTGCCCGCGCGGCGGCGGCAGCGCGTGCCGCGCGGGGCGCATATGCGCGCGGCCGCGGCTAATGCCGCGCGGCCTGGCGCCCGCGCGGTTGCGGCGCGTACCGCGCGGGGTCGGTGCCCGCGCGGCCGCTGCAGGTGCCGCGCGGGGCCGACTCCCGCGCGGCCGCGGCTTGCGCTGTGCGGGGCTGAGGTCCGCACGGTTGCGGATGGGACCGCGCGGGGTTGGTGCCCGCGCGGCTGCGGCTTGCACCGCGCGGTCACGGCAAATGCCGCGCGGGGCCGGTTCCCCGCGCGGCCGTACGACCCGCAACACCGCGGGGGCGGCCGCGTCGCTCAACGCGCGCGGGCGCCACCGCCGGGTCAAGTTGTCCTTAGTGTTTTTGAGTTGTTGGGCTCGGTTTATCCACTATTATATGTTCGATCTGACCACGGCTCTTTTGGGGACTACTTCTAGGTCCGGGCGTCAACAGAGAGCAAGGTTCGGTCTCCGGAATACACGTTTCGCATAATCAAGGTGGGTAGGTGTTGGTTATTACCGGTGCGGTGTCGTTTCCGGATACTCGTTTTGATAAAGTAGATATGTTTATAGTTTGACTAACCCCATAGCATGTGAATCCCTTTTACTATGTCAATTAAAGCGGCTGCGGTCGCAGGTGCGTTATACTTTTCTGACTTGAGCGGCTGAGGTCACAAGGCAATAAATATACTCGTATTGCTTACACGCACACCGGCAGTTTGGCCACTGCAGAGGGTGTATTTTTCCGGAAAGATGGTAAGTCGTTTACCCGTGTACCCCACAAGGGGAGGTTAGTGGGGACCCCTCAAGGAGAGGCGACTGCTACTTGGGAAGTGGAGGGGTTGGAGGCACCAAGAAAATGAGTACGGTATTGGGGTTGGAGCCCAAAATATTCTGAAAGCTGGGGTAGGTGCCTAGCGGGACTCTCAACAGGGATTTTGCGATACATGAGGGGGAGGGGGAAATTAAATGCTCCGGTGATTCGGTGTGTTCATTCTATTACTGCGTTTACTTACATGTTTCTACTTTATCAGTCACTGACGACCCACACTGTGACAGGTTCGAGTATGGGTGGAATTCGGGACGACGGTGAGGCATCAGTTAGAGGACACTAGCCAAGAGGGCTAGTAAAATGATACGTTACTTTTCTTTACTTTTGGTTATTTCATCATACTATGGTTAGTTTAACTGTGATTCATTTACTGTGGTTTCTGATGGATGTTGGGATGAGGATTTTCGTGTAATTAACTGGTGAATGATAGGATGTGTAATTGTGGCTTGTTTTCAAATACAAACCGGTTTCAAAAGTGTTTTCAAAGCAAGTGCCGTGTGGGCACCGATTTTAAAACCCGTGGATTTATCCTTTCAAGTTAATGGCCGCACAAAGAGTTTGCGAAAACATTTTAGAAAACTGGGTGTCGAGTGGGCACCGATCTTCAAAACCCATGGGTTTATGCTATAGTCTTATTGAATAGCGGTGATGATGTGATTTAATATATTCCCTCCTCTTTGCCTGTCATGTTTGGAATGGTTAAAGTATTCGACTTGTTGGCAACGCCGTGCATATACAAAGGAGGCTCCGCCCGTTTGGGGAGTGAATTTGTATATGCAGCGGGTCTGATACGCGCCGGAGGCAAGGTTCAGTAAAACATTTTAGAAAAAAAAAATGGGTACGTTTTCCGCGATGTTAGAACCTCCGGGGCGTGACAGAAATGATATGCATAGAAAGGGCAAGCTATTGGAATTGGTCTATTCCGATGTTTGTGGTCCTTTTAATGTTAAGTCACTTGGATGTGCATACTATTTTGTTACTTTCTTAGATGATTATTCTAGAAAGTGTTGGATTTATCCTTTGACTTCAAAAGATAAAGTTTTTGAAACTTTTAAGAAATTTAAAGCCTGTGTTGAAAAGGAAAGTGAATATTTTATTAAGTGCTTGCAGACCGACAATGGTCGTGAATTTTGCTATAGTGCATTTGATGATTTTTGCTTAGAAAGTGGCATCAAAAGAGTGAAGAAGGTTCCCTATACTCCTCAACAAAATAGGATTATTGAAAGAATGAATCGAACCATTGTGGAGCGGATTCGAAGTATATTGTCTCACTCCGGCCTATCAAAGCCTTTTTGGGCCGAAGCGGCAAATACGACCGTTTACTTGATTAATAGATCACCTAGTGTTGCATTGGATGGAGACGTTCCGGAAATTATATGGAGTGGCAAAGACATTTCCTATGGGCACTTGAGAACATTTGGGTGTGAAGCTTATGTTCATATTCCGAAAGAAAGTAGAACAAAGCTTGATGTGAAATCAAGAAAATGTGTATTTCTTGGTTATGGAGGTGATGAGTTGGGCTATCGGCTTTGGGATCCCGTTGTTAGAAAAACTATTCGGAGTCGGGATGTTGTGTTTAGAGAGGATGTAATGTTTAAAGAAGGCACGGAAGAAGAGCAAAAGAAGGATAAGCTTGTTGTTGATGTACAAGTTGATCGTTCTTCTCAAGATATACATGAAGTTCATCCTCCACTTCATGATAGTGATGTTGGTCATGATGGTAATGATAATCATGAAGAAAGCACACAATCTATTGAAATTCAACATGATTCTCATGAGAGCGAAGATAATGTGTCTACCCCATCGGCACATGAATTGAGAAGATCAACTAGGCCACATAAACCCACCCAAAGGTACTCCCCTTCTTTATATTATGCTTTATTTACTGATTCGGATGAGCCCGAGTGTTTTCAGGAAGCAAAATATTGTCCCGAAGAAGCAAAGTGGCAAAGGGCAATGGAGGATGAGATGGATTCCTTATATCAAAATTGTGACACCCCCGGAATTTGGATTAGTCATATATATAAATGATATAATAGGACTAAATCTCTTAACCCGGCTATAGCATTTTGGATGGTAGCAAGATCCAAGAGGATACGAGAGTTAAGGGTGCTAGAGCTAGAGTAGTTCTAGGATGGGTGACCCCCTGGGAAGTAGGGCGACATAGTTGGTATCAGAGCCATTCACCAGCCGGAAATGTGAGATAAGTCTCGGCTGAGCCAGGGTTATATAGCAGGTAGAGCGAGGCTCCCCGGCTAATGATCGTTGTGGGTGGAGTGCAGCTCCCCACAAGGTCGGCTATGGCTAGCGAGACGAGTCTCATATCGCATGGTGCTTGTGAGTGTGCTTGAGCCTGACGTGGACGTCAGGGCTTAAAGGGGGGAAGATTGTGACACCCCCGGAATTTGGATTAGTCCTATATATAAATGATATAATAGGACTAAATCTCTTAACCCGGCTATAGCATTTTGGATGGTAGCAAGATCCAAGAGGATACGAGAGTTAAGGGTGCTAGAGCTAGAGTAGTTCTAAGATGGGTGACCCCCTGGGAAGTAGGGCGTCACAAAAATCATACTTGGGAGTTGGTAAAGCTTCCGATTGAAAAGAAAGCATTGAAAAATCGATGGATTTATGTGATCAAGAATGAAGCCGATGGATCCAAGCGGTATAAAGCAAGGCTTGTTGTTAAGGGTTATGGACAAAAGCAAGGTATTGACTTCAATGAAATATTTGCTCCCGTTGTTAAGCATTGCTCAATTAGAGTTGTTTTATCCTTGGTTGCAAATTTGGATATTGAGCTTGAACAACTTGATATTAAAACCGCTTTCTTGCATGGTGATTTGGATGAAGAAATTTATATGTTTCAACCCAAAGGCTTTGTTGATGAAGTTAATCCTAATTTAGTATGTAAGCTAAAGAAGGGATTGTATGGTTTAAAGCAAGCATCTAGACAATGGTATAAGAAGTTTGATTCTTTCATGCAAGATGAAGGCTACAAACGATGTGATTTTGATCATTGTGTTTACTTTAAAGGTTCAACATATGATCCATTCACTATTTTGTTACTATATGTGGATGATATGTTGATTGCTAGTAATGATCAAAATGATATAGCAAAGTTGAAGCTCGACATGTCGAAGAAGTTTGCTACTAAGAATCTTGGTGAAGCAAAGAAGATTTTGGGCATACAAATTAAAAGGGATAGGGAGCATGGCAAGTTATGGCTTAGTCAATCGGGCTATATTTCTAAGGTGCTTGAAAGATTTGAAATGAATGATTGTAAACCGATTTCTACTCCATTAGCCGGACATTTCAAGTTATCTAAGAAGAACTCTCCAAAGAATGAAATCGAAAGAGATAAAATGAAGAATGTTCCTTATAATTCCGTCGTTGGGAGTTTGATGTATGCTATGGTTTGTACAAGACCGGATATAGCTTATGCGGTTGGAGTTATTTCACGATATACGTCTAATTCGGGATGGGAGCATTGGCAAGCCGTTAAGTGGATTCTTCGGTATTTAAAGGGCACACAAAATGTTTGCTTGTGTTTTGGCAGAACTTCTTTAGAAGTGAATGGATATGTCGATTCCGATCATGCTGGTTGTGGAGAGACAAGAAAATCCACTACGAGATATGTTTTCACATTTGGAGGTAGTGCGGTTAGTTGGATGTCTAGATTGCAAGACATTGTTGCTTTGTCCTCTACGGAAGCCGAATATGTTGCCATGACCGAAGCGGCGAAAGAAATGATTTGGTTGAAGCGATTACTTACACAATTCGGAGTGAAGCAAAATAAATATGTCGTGCATTGTGATAATCAAAATGCAATTCATCTTGCAAAGAACGTCATCTTGCATATTGACGTTCGCTTTCACTTTATTCGGATGGCATTAGATTATCGATACTTGGATGTAGAAAAGATCGATACAAAGAAAAACCTTGCGGATATGTTGACAAAGGTTGTTCCTACGGAAAAGCTCAAATTTTGTAGGAAGCACTCTGGATTGATCGAGACGTAGATGGAGTGGTTGGAGAACAATGCATTGTGATGAAGCTTATTTGATGGATGGATATTTGCCTTCAAGTGGTAGGTTGTTGATTTAATTACAGTGGACCTTGTTATTTGGGCTATGTAATTTGGTGAAGTCAAATATTCTATTTTTATATTTTCTGATTATATATTTGGACCTCTTACTTGTAACCCTTTGGATCATAACTCTTTTGATCTAACGGCCTATATTTAATAGCTTTATCTTTTAAAGGCTAAAGTACGGGTGATTAGAATATTAAGAAAATATAAAGAGAGAAAAAGAAGTGGGAGAAAAGAGAAAACCCTAGGATTTGGTTTCATCTTGGTTCTATCAAGAAAGAGGTGAGATCTTTCTTGTGAGGTGTGGTTTGCACCATTTATATAGAGTTAGAGATTGTTAGAGTTTCTCTTTATATTTGAGGAAATGCGATATATCTCATTTTTGTATTTCTCTTGTAATCTCCATGATATAGACATAGCCGAACCACGTAAAATCATTGTGTTCTTGTGGTTTAATTTTTATTGTTATTGCTCTGATACTTGGATCTCTATTTGGGTGTTTAGGATGTGAATTATAAAATTGCCCACCAAATATTTGTAAAATTACCATCAATATTTTTCATCCTTATTTTACAACATATATAAAAAACCAAACTTATAGGATGATAAAGTAAGAGCAAATTAAGTGAAAATGTGCCAAACCTCGTGCCATTTAGTATTTGAAATAAGCCTGTCCACTTTTATAAATTTGGTTTAATTTTTTCTTAACTAAATTATAATATATTAAAATTAAAAATATATAATTACTCGCCATTAATTGGTTATAAAAACTTGCAGTTCCATCCATTTAAAAAGTGTTCAAAATAATTTAACTCAATATAATTATCTTTAAATTTTGAGTAATGCTACTGGTATTGTGGTACACCTCAAATTAAGACTTATATCTTACACCCACTCTATCCAAAAATCATTAATTTTTTACTCGGCACATCAATTTTTTTTTTTTTTTTTTTTTTTTTTTTTTTTTTTTTTTTACTAAAAATTATTAAAAAGTTTATAAATTTTAGGATGGTGAAGGTAAGATCTGCACTCCCCTTCGGATTGTACAAGTAGAATTTCTCTTAAATTTTAGTTAAAAATGTTTGAAGATGCTCTCAACTATATGCCATTTTTAAATAGGCCCCTAAGTATCTTTATCTGATTAACTCCTTCTTGACTTTTTTTAAAGTTTGTTGGTTAGTTATGTAAGTTAAAAATTTTGAAATTTTTTTTTTAATGATTCTATTAGTTATTAGCTGTTATTTGTATGAGTTTTAATTGCTGCAAAATAATTAAAATTATAAATTTGATATAATCGCTAAGAATATTAATAAATTTTTCTCAATTTAATTGACTAAAATTACTCAATTTAAGAATATAAAGTTAAATTAGTGTTAATCAGAAAAATTATGTTGAGAATGCCATTTCAAAATGGCTAGATTGAGAAGTCCTTCATATATTTTTAACTAGTTTTTACGAAGTCTCCTATTTAATTGATGAAAATTACATATATTCAAATAATTAAAAGTTCATGTGCTTGCCACAAATAAGAGAAATACGTACTCCCCTACTTTCTTTAATAAATAATAAAAATATCCTGAACCGTTGATCGACAAGAGATAAAAAAATAATTTTATTTATTACCAGGTTAATATGTAACTTTATAAAAAAGGTATTTTCATAATTAAACATCACAAAATAGAAAATATATATTAATTAAAATACCTTATAATAATTTAGTCATTAATTTAAAAAAATTTAGAATTACAATTTAGGCATTAGTTTAAAATTTTTAATTAAAAAAAAAATTAAAATTACAATTTAGGCATCAATTTAAAGAGATTTAGAATTACAATTTAGTCATTAATTTAAAGATTTTAATTTAAAAAGTTTTAGAATTACAATTTAGGCATTAATTTAAAAAATTTAGAATTATAATTTACGCATTAATTTAAAGAGTTTAAATTCAAAAAATTTAGAATTAAAATTTAGGCATTAATTTAAAGAGTTTAAATTAAAAAAATTTAGAATTATAATTTAGACATTAATTTAAAGAGTTTTAGAATTACAATTTAGGCATTAATTTAAAGAGTTTTAGAATAACAATTTAGGCATTAATTTAAAGAGTTTAATTTAAAAAAATTTAGAATTACAATTTAGGCATTAATTTAAAGAGTTTAATTTAAAAAATTTTAGAATTACAATTTACGCATTAATTTAAAGAGTTTAAATTAAATAATTTTAGAATTACAATTTAGGCAGTAATTTAAAAAGTTTAGAATTATAATTTAGGTATTAATTTAAAAAGTATAATTTAAACAGTTTTAAAATGACAATTTAGGCATTAATTTAAAGAGTTTAATTTAAAAAATTTTAGAATTACAATTTAGATATTATTTTAAAGAGTTTTAGAATTAAAATTTAATCATTAATTTAAAGAGTTTAATTTAAAAAGATTTAGAATTACAATTTAGACATTAATTTAAAGAGTTTTAGAATTGCAATTTAGACATTAATTTAAAAAGTTTTAGAATTACAATTTAGGAATTAATTTAAAGAGATTTAGAATTACAATTTAGGCATTAATTTAAAGAGTTTAATTTAAAAAAATTTAGAATTACAATTTAGGCATTAACTTAAAGAGTTTAATTTAAAAAAAAATTAGAATTACAATTTAGGTATTAATTTAAAGAGTTTAATTTAAAAAAAAATTAGAATTACAATTTAGGCATTAATTTAAAGAGTTTAAATTAAAAAAATTTAGAATTACAATTTAGACATTAATTTAAAGAGTTTTAGAATTACAATTTAGACATTAATTTAAAAAGTTCAATTTAAAAAGTTTTAGAATGACAATTTAGACATTAATTTAAAAACTTTAATTTAAAAAAATTTAAAATTACAATTTAGGTATTAATTTAAAGAGTTTAATTTAAAAAAATTTAGAATTACAATTTACGCATTAATTTAAAAAGTTTAAATTAAATAATTTTAGAATTATAATTTAGGCATTAATTTAAAAAGTTTAGAATTACAATTTAGGCATTAATTTAAAAAGTTTAATTTAAAGAGTTTTAGAATGACAATTTAGGCATTAATTTAAAGAGTTTAATTTAAAATTTTTTAGAATTACAATTTAGACATTATTTTAAAGAGTTTTAGAATTAAAATTTAGTCATTAATTTAAAAAGTTTAATTTAAAAAAATATAGAATTACAATTTAGACATTAATTTAAAGAGTTTTAGAATTACTAATTAGATATTAATTTAAAAAGTTTTAGAATTACAATTTAGACATTAATTTAAAGAGATTTAGAATTACAATTTAGGCATTAAATTAAAGAGTTTAATTTAAAAAAATTTAGAATTACAATTTAGGTATTAATTTAAAGAGTTTAAATTAAAAAATTTTAGAATTACAATTTAATTAGGCATTAATTTAAAGAGTTTACGTCAAAATATTTTAGAATTATAATTTAGACATTAGTTTAAAGAGTTTTAGAATTATAATTTAGCGATTAATTAAAAAAGTTTAATTTAAAGAGTTTTAGAATGACAATTTAGACATTAATTTAAAAAAATTAATTTAAAAAAATTAAAATTACAATTTAGGTATTAATTTAAATAGTTTAATTTAAAAAATTTTAGAATTATAATTTACACATTAATTTAAAGAGTTTAAATTAAAAAATTTTAAAATTACAATTCAGGCATTATTTTAAAAAGTTTTAGAATTACAATTTAGGCATTAATTTTAAAATTTTAATTTAAAGAGTTTTAGAATGACAATTTAGGCATTAATTTAAAAAGTTTAATTTAAAAAATTTTAGAATTACAATTTAGGCATTAATTTAAAGAGTATTAGAATTAAAATTTAGTCATTAATTTAAAGAGTTTAATTTAAAAAAATTTAGAATTACAATTTAGCCATTAATTTAAATAGTTTTAGAATTACAATTTAGGTATTAATTTAAAAAGTTTTAGAATTACAATTTAGGCATTAATTTAAAGAGTTTAATTTAAAGAGATTTATAATTATAATTTAGGCATTAATTTAAAGAGTTTAATTTAAAAATTTTAGAATTACAATTTAGGCATTAATTTAAAGAGTTTTAGAATTACAATTTAGGCATTAATTTAAAGAGTTTAATTTGATTAAAAAATTTAAAAGTTTTTAATTTAAACATTAATTTTATATTATAATTTTGAAAAATTTCAATGTACTTAAATATTTGATTTAATAGAAATATATGGTATAATTCAAATTTATTTTTAGAATAGAATTGTACGGACTAAGTTAAATCAAATTTAAATAGTAAAATTTGATCTTTTAAAATAATGAGATAATATATTATAAATTAAAATATAAATTGATAATAAAAATTGATAATAAAATTAATAGATTCCTAAATTCTATTGTCACGCCCCGAGTTTCAAAACAACGGTAGAATTTTATTTTATTTTATTTTATTTTATTTTATTTTATTTTTTTTAGTTCAAACTTTAAAATCAGGACGTGAGCAGACCGCCACATGCATAGGAAATTCTCTGTCCACACGGACAGAGTCTCCCCTATACATGCTCGGCTAGGCAAATGCAGTGATACAATTAGAGAGCAATAATCACTTAACTAGTGTCACGCCCCGAGTTTTGAAAAGCAGGCTAAATTTTTTTTTTTTTTTTATATAAATCAGAGTTCGCAAACCAGGCGTAACAGACCGCCACATGTATAGTAAATTCCCTGCCCAACTGGACAGATCCTTTCCTATACATGCACGGCTAATCATAATCAGTCAATATCAGAGTAGTCTAAACTACGCATGCAAGACTAGTCAATTTATAATAATTAAACTGAAATGCGGAAAATAAAATACACTGACTAAATAAGGGTCGATACTATCGCAATCGTCTCACCAACGTGTCCCGACATCCCATCACCCAGCGACCTGAAAAACAGTCACCCGAGGGTGTGAGACACACCGGAGTGTATCCCAGTGGGCACGACGAGCCGAGAAATAGCTAATCGTACCTACTGGGTACTAAAATCTACGGATAGTAAGAATCATAGGGTAAAGCTGAACAATAAGGCAGATCTACTGATAATCAACAGAATCCACAGATAAGCTAACTAGGTCGGTAATCAATCATAAGGAACTGCAGATAAGTAATACTGAAAATCAGGGTATCACAATGATAATCGATCATAAAGGCTGTAGATCATACATGCTGGAAATCAGGATAATGTCTATAAGAAACATGCATAAAGAACTGCAAGAGATAAAAGTATGTCTACAGATAATAATGCTGGAAATCAACATAACTGAACAGCAATGGTACGAAGTAAGAATCATGCGTCAAAGACAGAACCCAAGTACCCAATCTATGCCAGTATTGGTCGCGAGGACCTCAGGCTCATACCACCTGTCTGGCACCTATCTGGCTGACATAACCCCGCACCCACTGGTGCCGATCTGGGGGCTCACGGGTCCCTCTCAAGACCACTTTACCGGTAAAGAACACTGTGACGGTGGCCAAACCGTCAGTGTACGTGACGTACAGCGTGCGTGGTAGTCATCATGCTATGCTCAAGCTCACGGTCTAATGACCGGGCAGTCGGCAATAAGACGAGATCCCAACAGGGAAATCATCTATCATATCGATCAGGATCAATCAATAATGCATATCGGAACATCCAGTAGTATCAATTAATCATGCATATCGAAACATCGAGTAGTATCTATCAATCATGCATGTCGGAACATCGAGTAGTATCTATCGATCATGATCAATCAATCATGCATATCGGAATATCAACAATAGTATCTATTAATCATGCATATCGGAACATCGAGTAGTATCTATCGATCATGCATGTCGGAACATCGAGTAGTATCTATCGATTAGGATCAATCAATCATGCATATCGGAATATCAACAATAGTATCTATTAATCATGCATATCGGAACATCGAGTAGTATCTATCGATCATGATCAATCAATCATGCATATCGGAATATCAACAATATATCGGCCGACAGGAATCAACAGGTATAATCCGATCATGACATCTATGTAACAAGATGTGAAAACTGACAAGTAGCTGTATATCATGTATCTACGGAATCAATGTCTATCGAACGATCATGCGGTATATAGATCAACTCATCAGATATAATCAAGAATAGGAGTACTGACAAGCAGAGGTATATGGTGTGACTAAGGAATCACTGTCTATCATATGGCATAATCAAGCATAGGGATGCATGATAAAATCTACAGGGCTAGTCTCATGCACAGGTCTAACAGAGTCCATGTCAATCAGATGGATCATGATATGTCAAACGAGATCAACATATGTCAAGATAGGTCATATAGATATAATCCGTAGGGCAAATCAAAAACAGGTGTCCGACTGGACTAAAGCAACCAGAGGGCCAAAAAGCTAAAGCCCGGACCGAAGATAACCCACCTGGATGAAGGCAGATCCTCGAACTCCCGCACAGCTACTGGGAGGCTGGTGCCGAACAACTGGGCCCTGAATAAGAAGCTATGATCAGTAAAGGACTCATACATACCCATCCCGACGACACAACAGTAACGGAGTGCTTAAACGGGGATAATATGTCGATTTACGGACGTAATCCGATTCCCGATCAACGAGAACCTACTGAACTCTAACAAGATGCCTAGTAGGTGTGTAAACACTGTCTAAAGACAGCCCACAAGTTCGAATTGCGTTTTAGTCCAAAATACATCTTAATTTGCATAAAATCATTGAATTAATCCACTGTTTCGACTCGTTCTTAAAATCCGGGGGTCCAAAAGCTGCGCTGTAACTTTCAGCGCGTCCGTTACGACAAGACCCAGGCCGTGCTCACAAGAATTGGGCTGAGACCAGGCCCATTTACAAGTTGGCCCATAAACATTAGGGTTCCAAATAGCAACAATGCTAAAAGTTAACATCTACTTGATCAAATCCAGGGCTAAGTGGAGCATCATGTTCAGAAGAGTACACAGGGTTGAGGGCTCACCTTTGGCTTGCCGGAGCTTGGCCGGAACAGTAGCCGGAGCAGCACCAACAAAATGCTCAAGCTCGGGTTGGGGTGCTCTCGGATCAACCCTGCTCAGACCTGCACCAGAGGGGAGCATCAGATAAAAGGAGGTCTCTGAAGTTGTTTGGTGCAAGTGGGGTCGAGCCCCGGCGGCCGGAGGCGGCGGCGGCCGGAGTTAAGCCCGAGAGTGGTGATTTCGGGTGCATGATGGAAACAAGCAACAGGGGTGCCCCAGTCCCAAAATAAAATCATGGAGCACCTTAAAATCTTATTTAGGGCTTACCTTTAGAGGTGGCCTGAGCCCGGTGCGTCGGAGGTGGCCGGAGCCGAGCTCGGATGAAGTCTCGGGTGCAACTGTGCAGGTGCAGATCCCATCGTTAAAAGAGCCATGCAAAATGATGGGAATGCTCTAAAAGGTTCCAGAAGCTCACTTGGGCAGTTTTCCGGTGCCGGGGATCGCCGGAGTCCAACCCGAAGCCTAAATCGGGTGCAACCTTGGAAATCCAAAACCCCGCGTCAAGAAGGACATGCAACACCACAGGGTGCTTTAGAAGGGTTCACTTAACGTACCTGCACCGTTTCCTGGCGTCAGGAGGCGCCGTCGACGCGCGGCGGCGGAGCCCGGGGAAGCCTCGGTGGCCGTTAATGGCGGATTCCGGCGGGGTGGCTCCGGGCCGGTGCAAGTTGGACCAGGAGGTCTGCCCCGATGCCACGAAGCTCGGTGCAGAGGTGGCCGGTGCCGGGATGCAGCGGCGGCGCCGGACGGTCGATGCCGGCCGAAGTTGAAAAACTCAGTTTCTAGGGCTTGTCCGCTCGGGTCCGATCCTCAACCGATCGTCGTCCAACTTTGTGGATGAGCTGCAGTCGTCGAGAGGAGTCGATCCAACGGTGTTGATCTCGATCTTGACGGCCGGATGAAGCCCGCGCCCGTGTTTGATCAGAAAACGATAATCCGGCGAGGGTGGCTCCCGCCGGCGATCGGGATGGCGGCCTCGGCTCGGCCTGCACCCGGAGGGTCGCCTCGATGTCAGAAACACCATGATCGTGTCCATGGCCCAAAATAAAAAGAAAAGTTCCAAGCTTACCTTCGCCGGAATTTCGAGAAGGAAAGAGAACGGCCGCGGCGGCGGCTGGGGCCGGCTCCACTCGGGCTTGTATGCGGCTTCACAGAGGAGTCCTCAGACTAGGTCTGGGTCGCCTAGGAACCTCCCGAGTACCCTCCTCTTCAACAACCCGAGAGCAAAGCCTTTATTGATGCTTTCTTCTCCGGCGACGGGAGGCGGCGGCCGGTGCGGGCTACCTCCTATGGGTGCGGCTGAGGGAGAGGGAGAAGTTGAGGGGAGCGGCTAGGTCAAGAGGCTAAGGTTTAGGGTTTGTGGAAAACCCTAGCTCGTGACATGCATTATATATAGCATTTGATACAATTGCTATTTAGCCCTTCTAGTCTTGCCATTTGCTGTTAGGTCCTCTACAGTAACTTTCCTTTGCACTCAAGTCCTTAACTAAGAACTGGCACGCAAATCGAGGCAACTTCAATGGGGTTTTATATGCAAATATCCCCTTTTTTCGCCTTGTTTCACGCTTTTTGAGACTTTAGGGTCGTCAAACTGAAATTCCGTCAGTGCCACGGTGTCCAGAACGTCGAAATCGTTCGAAACGACTACCTGAAGTGCTATGTTCGGTTTTCAGACGGCGATTTGGCGAACGTTAGCACTTAGGGTATTTGAAATCTAGGGTTTACTGTTCATCAACAGTACCAAGGCACTGTGCACTTAAGTCGCGGGTCCCGCCCGCTTCTTCGTCGATTTCTGGAAGATCCGACCGTCGGATCTGAACTTGCTTAATATGGTTTTCACTCGATTCGACGAGACGGTCGTGCTGGTGATCTCGGATTTTCGAGATTCGGCTCGGATTAAAAAGCGACATTTTCGCCTTACAACTGTGCAATTAACACTGCAGGAAAGGGGGTCAGCTTATGATTTGAAATTTCAACTTGGCTTTTATTCATCTTCTTTTATTTATTTATATCCAAAAATTCAAATTCTTACAACTAGACATAATCATAAACTTCTACACTAAATATATCCACAAGATATAATCCAAATAACTTCAACTCAAAAATACAAAGTCAAAACTAAGATCATGATACTGTAACGGTAAATACTAACACTGGGCCACCGTGGCCAATAACAGGGAACAACTCTAGCGCAACAGCTCACTGGATTGTCCCAATCTCCCAGTACCCGACTGACCTGAAAAATGGTCACCCGGGGGGTGTGAGATACACTCTACATGTATTCCAGTAGGCACGACGGGCCGATAAATAGCAAGTCGTACCTATCGGATACAATGATAAGCGGATAGCAAAAGCACGATATAACTGAAAGCTGAATAACAAGATGCTGAACTAGAACTAAGCATGCTAGAGTGAAAACAAAGGTAAAAGCAGGGGTACTCGAATAGATAAGCTAATTGTGTTGTAACTGGCAAATCCGACACACAGAGCTGATCATGCTACAGAGCAGAGCTAATGTGATAATTAATATCTATCAATGGTATAAATAAAGAATGCTGAAACTCATATGCCAGTCATGCTAAAATACTGAAACAATTAACATAGATAAATCATGCATCAATACAAGAAGTAGAGTACCCAATCACCTGCCACTGTTGGTCCCAAGGACCTCAGGCTAAATGCCACTATTGGTCTCACAGAACCTCAGGCTAAATGCCACCTGTACACCAATCTGCTGTCATAACTCTCTGGGCTCACGGGTCGCCGCTGCTGACCACTTTACCGGTAAAGTACACCACTGCGGGGGATCAGCCCGCTAGTGTACGTGAAAGAACAGCTGGCTCGGTGGCGATCATAATGCTGATGCTCAAGCTCATGGTCTAAAGACCACACACACGGCAATAAGCCGAGAAATCCCTATCGGGATGCTGAAGGCTGTAACCATCACGGATGCTGTATAAACGAATCTGAACAACATGAGCTGAATATCTAAACTGTAACTGAAACTGAATAGCAGAACTGTACTCCTATTCTATCATGCATCATAGAACAGAAAATGCTGATATAACTAGGCTGATAACCAAACAAACATGGTATATGTCAAGCTGTATATATATATATATTACGGAACTGTACTCCTATTCTAAGGTGACCTGCTATTGCATATCACAACTTAAAAATAATCAAATCTGAGCCGTTGAACAGGTATGGATAGACGATAACTAAAAAAAAATAAAATATATAGAAGTATGGCTCAAAAAAAAAAGAAGAAAGTATAGGAGTATGGCTCCACAAATAATTGCTAGGTCTATTTTAAAATGAGCAATAGTTAACGGGTCTTGATATATTTTAACCTGAGAGGCAACTTTACCGAAACGTTTTACAACAGTATTTTGGACCGGCAACTTTTTAATAAAAAATAAATTTTAATTAATATATATATATATATTTCCTTCTCATTTTTTTTTTCTCCCCTTGCTTTATTTATTTATTTTTATTTTGTACTATTTTGAATTGAGATTTTAAGATTGGATCGGAGTTCAATCAATCACTCATCTGAGATCGTGTAATCAAGAAAATCGGAACCATCTGAAGTGTTGTATCACTAGAGTAATTATATCGAAAACTTACACAAAGAGATGCTAAACTTAATTTAGGACAGCGCTATGTCTCATCAGGCTATTTTATAAAGCCCATTTTCTTTTGAATTAGTTTTATTTTTAAATTTAATATTTATTTGTTAGCGTATTTAATTAAATACTGTGAGATCAAATCAAATTTTAAAAGTTACTCCAAAACTTTTGAGCTATCTGATGCCTAAGTAATATGTTTTGAAAACACATAATTATTTATTTATTTTTTTTAAGAGAAAGGTATTATGCTATCCGCTTTGTTTATTTCAAAATAAACTTAGCTTGAAATGTAAAGCAATTAGGCTTCGAACTCGAGTATCAACCATCAAATTCTTTACCACTTGCGCTAGAGATAGTTGATGAAAACACATAATTTTGTATATGCTTTCTTGATGGCTTAAATTATATTGGTCCAACTAGATTTCAAACTAAATATATTAATGACCAAAACTAGTGTGTAACATATAGGAGGCTATGGAAAATGCTAGATGTACGTCTCGAAATGGGTGTATATCTTACATTCCATCCATTTCAGGTAGGATGAATTTTACTGATTACTTCGAAATGATCAATAAAGTACACTCTATCTTTGGATGGATGAGCTATACATCGTATATGTCACGCCCCGGGGTCGAACTGTGACCCGGGCTCGCCAACAGATCCGCCGTCTGTACGGAAACTGCCGTACAGACGAAGCGTCTAACCTGCAAAAGAGATCTATAGCTAAACAAGTATCAGAGCTGAAAGGAAGCTGAAACCTTAAGCGGTGAAAAGTCCAAGTATACCAGTCCACTAGCACCCACAACATAAGTACAAAAGCACTAATTGGTACAAAAGTGGAAACTAAAAAGTACAAGTGACACTAACACCGACACCACCGACTCGGGTAGGAGCTAGCAGCCACGCCCTTACCTCGGTCAGGAAGCTCCGAACGAGCCAAACCTGGAACGGTCGCCTCAGGAACACCTGTCATCACAGCGGGTGTGAGATCTACTGCAACAGTCAGATCTCAGTGGGTACCAAAGCTAAAACCCACTCAGTCTGCTGGAGACAAAAACATATAGATAGATAGATAGATAGATAGATAGAATAGCTGGAAATGAATCTATCGCTACATGTCTCGATGCAATGCAGGAAATAAGTTCTCAGTCTCTCTCACGGGAGGCCTGGAAACTACGAACGTCTGCCCTCCCTACAGCCCTTATCAAACAGGAACAGGTTGTAGGCTTAGCCGCCCATAGTTTCCGCCCCCGCATTGGGACTGCTAGAACTCTAACAAGACACTAGAAGGCCACCTCAATTCCTTCTAGTAATCACCTGGTAACTCGGCCAGGGCATATTACCTCTCTGGCAACTCGGCCAGTGGTATTTATCCATCTGGTGACTCGGCCAGTGATAACTATCTCTCTGGTAACTCGGCCAGTGATATTTATCCCCCTGGTGACTCGGCCAGTGATAACTATCTCTCTGGTAACTCGGCCAGTGATATTTATCCCCCTGGTGACTCGGCCAGTGATAACTATCTCTCTGGTAACTCGGCCAGTGATATTTATCCCCCTGGTGACTCGGCCAGTGATAACTATCTCTCTGGTAACTCGGCCAGTGATATTTATCCCCCTGGTGACTCGGCCAGTGATAACTATCTCTCTGGTAACTCGGCCAGGGATATTTATCCCCCCGGTGACTCGGCCAGTGATAACTATCTCTCTGGTAACTCGGCCAGTGATATTTATCCCCCTGGTGACTCGGCCAGTGATAACTATCTCTCTGGTAACTCGGCCAGTGATATTTATCCCCCTGGTGACTCGGCCAGTGATAACTATCTCTCTGGTAACTCGGCCAGTGATATTTATCCCCCTGGTGACTCGGCCAGTGATAACTATCTCTCTGGTAACTCGGCCAGTGATATTTATCCCCCTGGTGACTCGGCCAGTGATAACTATCTCTCTGGTAACTCGGCCAGTGATATTTATCCCCCTGGTGACTCGGCCAGTGATAACTATCTCTCTGGTAACTCGGCCAGTGATATTTATCCCCCTGGTGACTCGGCCAGATCGGAAAACTCGTATACTCTAACGATACTACTAACACTCGTGTCCAAGTCGGAAACGACAACCCTCGACTTACACGACTGTTCCGCAATTACCTGATAGTAAGGATACGATACCTTTGCATTCGGAAGCATAAAGGGCATTCCGTAGTTCATTGGGAGAAACCAACCCACCTGCGATCAATCCGCGAAAACCGTGCGCCAAACGGAGGTCCCGATGCGATCCCGCAGCTCCACGCGGCAAAACACGCGCCACCGGCCACGTGAGAAGCTAACACTATGCCACAACTGCGAGACAAGAAGAGGGACCGGGATCAGAAAACATGCGGCTAAAACCGCGCTCACAAAGGCAAAAGAAACCCATCCGGCGACGAGAAACGCCGCGCGTTGCGCGGAAAACCCATCGCGCACACACGCCGCGGCGCGTCGCCGGGTCGCAGCCTGCGCGGCAAAAAGCGGCGCAGCAACACGGCCCCACAAACCCAGCCGCGCGGCGCTGGCCCAGCCGCCCGCGCGGCGCACAGCAAGCCCGCGCGGCACAAGGCCGCCCGCGCGGGGCCCCTGCAGCGCCGCGCGCCCACGGGCGCGGCCTGCAGGCCCGCGCGGCACAGGGCCGCCCGCGCGGGGCCCCTGCAGGGCCGCGCGCCCACGGGCGCGGCCTGCAGGCCCGCGCGGCACCGGGCCGCCCGCGCGGGGCCCCTGCAGGGCCGCGCGCCCACGGGCGCGTCCTGCAGGCCCGCGCGGCACAGGGCCGCCCGCGCGGGGCCCCTGCAGGGCCGCGCGCCCACGGGCGCGGCCTGCAGGCCCGCGCGGCACCGGGCCGCCCGCGCGGGGCCCCTGCAGGGCCGCGCGCCCACGGGCGCGGCCTGCAGGCCCGCGCGGCACCGGGCCGCCCGCGCGGGGCCCCTGCAGGGCCGCGCGCCCACGGGCGCGGCCTGCAGGCCCGCGCGGCACAGGGCCGCCCGCGCGGGGCCCCTGCAGGGCCGCGCGCCCACGGGCGCGGCCTGCAGGCCCGCGCGGCACAGGGCCGCCCGCGCGGGGCCCCTGCAGCGCCGCGCGCCACGGGCGCGGCCTGCAGGCCCGCGCGGCCCCCCTGCAGTGCCGCGCGCGCAGCGCGCGGCCTGCAGGGTTGCGCGGCCCCGCGGGTCGCCCGCGCGGCACCTTGCAGTGCCGCGCGCACAGCGCGCGGCCTACAAGGCCGCGCGGCACAGGGGGTGCCCGCGCGGCACCCCTGCAGTGCCGCGCGCCCAGCGCGCGGCACCCCTGCAGTGCCGCGCGCCCAGCGCGCGGCCTGCAGGGCCGCCCGCGCGGCACCTTGCAGTGCCGCGCGCCCTGCGCGGCCTGCAAGGCCGCGCGGCACAGGGGCTGCCCGCGCGGCACCCCTGCAGTGCCGCGCGCCCAGCGCGCGGCCGGCAGGGCCGCGCGGCCCCAAGGCAGCCCGGCGCCCTGCTGCACCACTTGGCAGCAGGGCGCAAGCTGCGCTCAGCACTCCAGCGCCCCCCGCGCACGGCCGCCGCACCCTAGCCACGCGCTGCCGAAAACGCGCCGCGCGCGCGACTCGCGCAGCCTCGCCACGCCCCGGACGACCAGTCCGCAAGGCTCCGCCCACAGGGAGCAGAAAAGAGAGAAAAGAAAACAATAAAATAAATCCAACCTCTTCGCGGCACGCCGGTCCTAGCACGGCTCCACGTCCACGCTCGGGGAAGAAACGCACACGAAAAGCTTCCTTCAAGCCCTTCCTCTTCTTCTTCCTTCCCTCTCCCTTTCCTCTTTTTCCTTTCTTTCCCTGCTTTCTTCCAAAGCAACAGAGGAGGCCACCTTATAAAGCAATAATTAATTAAATAATTAATCCAAAAAGTCCACCCCAACTCACTTTTTGCCTTCGGGCTCTCCGTCGCTGCCCGGAACCTCCCGAGCTCCGCTGTAAATCAAAAGTACACGCGCTCACAGCTTTTTCTCTTCAAAAAGCTCATCCGTTGAGGCGGGGTGCTCAAATCAAATATCGGCTCCAAAATTGCCAGTTCCGACTCACTTTTTGCCTCCGGGTCCTCCGCGTCAGTCCGGAACCTCCCGAACCTCGCTGTAATCATAAAATACACCTGCTCCAAGTGTTTCTGAATTTCCGGCACTCCACGGTGAAGTCGGTAATTTCCAAATCTCATCCTCAATCGACATACAAAGCACGGAAAACCCCAAATCGAGCTGGAGCTTCTGCGTTGATCCGAATCATCCCGGCATCAACTGTAAACTCAAATGCAACATGCCCAAGGCAACTCTCTGCTCCATGCCAACTGCGTGGTCGGCGCGCTATCCGAAGACCCGGTATTCTACACTCTCCCCCCCTTAAAAAGGTTTCGTCCTCGAAACTCAACTAAATCCATACATAGGAGGGTAATCCAAAAACAAAAGGAATGGGGGATCCTCGAATTGCCCAGGGCTCTCAAGTGGTCACTCACATTCCTCATGCTGACAACACTGATCATTCCCCAAAGGTAGGATTCGACTGCAAAATTCTTTGGATTCACCAACAAGAATTGCATCGGTCGAATGGGTAAAGCAATCCTCGTCCATCTCCAATGAAGGGAAAGCAAAACAAAACTGGCGGGGTTCAAATAGACCTCATCCAGCCTGATCACTGCTCGAGGATCCACACCTCGCATAACCCATCTCAAAAAAAAAATAACTCTCAGGCTGGTAGTTTCCCTCGATTCGAGATCTCATAAAACCGAAGTTTAAGCCTCCTTAAGGCAAAACCCCTCTGATGCCTCTTAGTCACCAAAACTCCAGTTCCACAAAACATATGTCACCTCCCTTAACAGGGGAAAACTCTCAACCTCGAGAACCTTCAACAATTCTGGCACTCAACTCCCTGGGTTACATTGCTCGCCTAAACAGGGCGTAACTGAACATAAAGTCTTCGCCGGGACAAAGCAATCATACATCCATACAAAATCTATCCACCGGCGTTACCTCAACCCGACCTCCTGAGTGTCCAAGCACTTAAGGTTCGAGGATTCTGAATAATTCCATGACCTCTCTATCACGGCAATATCCGGATCAATGCTGGTATCTTCCTCAGCTCTGCCTCTCGCAAGTTACACTGGCCTTGCATAGTCCAAGAGCTTCTGATCTCTATCATTAACATGGGTCTAGGCCCAACCCAAACGGTATCTTTCTTCGTTGGGTCCTCTGACACTCGTGCGGCTGAATCACAAGGCCTAAACACAAAATCTTTCGATGACCAAGTGCAACTCTCAAAGCTTGGCAACCACTTCTTCTCATAGAAGTTGCAGCCCTAACCTCAGGAGCCCCTCATGCTCCAAGTCGCTTCGGAGGTAAGCAAAAACCCACGACGGTAACACCACCAACCCGTCCTGTGAAACAGGGAAATCACAGCTCTCAATCAGTAGGGCATTAGTCAATCTACTTGACCACGCATACCGCTCAAACTGCCCTACTGGTTCCAGATCAGTATCCAGGCACAGCCCTCGGCTGTAAGGTTCCATAAAGATATCAATCACTCGAAGGCATCTGCCCAAGCACAAGGCGAGACTAATCAAGTTCGAACCTTACAAGAACTCACACGGTTGTGTACCCACAACGTGACCTCACCACTGTGTAACAACCGCCTGGATCCTCACTGTCGTATCCCCACGACGAGGTACTAGGTCTCACAGACCTCTCGATCCGTCAAATCTCGCAACCGCGCTCACAGCTCTATCTGTCTCACGGTTGATACACCACGAGGTGCTGTCGAAGTTGGCGCGGTTCCCAACCACGTCAATCACTGTCTCGATCTCAGTCCCAATCAAGTAACTACCTGGTAACTCGGCCAGGGGCATTAACCACCTGGTAACTCGGCCAGGGGCAAGTAACCACCTGGTAACTCAGCCAGGGGCAGGTAACCTCCTGGTAACTCAGCCAGGGCATCATACATCAACACATCCTATAAAAATACACTCCTCCTGACCAGGTCCACGGAGGGTCAAAGTCCTCTCTCTCGACAATCCATGATAACATAAATTGGGACGAACGATTCCTATCCAACCTCGTATCAACACCTCTGACTGATGTAGGACTAACATCTCGATGATCAAACCAAGGTCCTAGTTGCACTGGCAGGACAGGCAACACTCATCCACGTGCTTCACGTGATCTGAAATCTGATCCAAACGTGCACAACCATCAGTCCAGACACTGGCCCAAACGAAGGTACCCCTGCTCCACCGAAACGCACAAGCGGCGTTGGCAAAAAGCATGCTCTAATTCCGACGACCACACCAGGTGAGACGCGATCCACAACCCTGGCGTAGAATGCGGCCCATGCAAAAAGGGGACTCACATCCTGGCACTGCTGCTGAAGCAAGTACTGTCGAGAACCACCCGGTCTCTGTCTCCTCTGAGACCCATGATCCTGTGGGTGGGATCATGGCAACCTCGAATCACGCAACTATCGCAAAATCGGCGATGCCGGAGCTCTCTCTCCGAAACTGGTCCCCGCTCACCGTCTCCCTCGGACGTGATCAATGATCCTCGATCAATCCATCGAGCATGCACACTCACTGCATCCTAGGTCGGCACTCGCCGAAGATGCACAAAGAGATTGGTATCTCGATGCAGTTCCCTCTCGAACATAACCAACCTCTAAGCCTCATCCTAGGCGACCCGGGGTACACCGCTCAACCGTCACAGAAACTCACCCCAGAACATCAACTACGCTCCCGATGGTCCAACAAAACGAATTCGACGCCACCAGCTCTCTTGGCGTCCTAATCCAAAAGTGCAAAACCAAGCGCCCTGATGCTTATCCTGGATGAACAAATCCTCGAACAATTCTTCCATAACAGCGTTCCAGTTCTCGGCCTCCCACGGCTCCAACTCTGTCCCGAAATCTGCAAGGGATGGAACTGGATGCGGTACACAACCGATCAGCAACCTCTCGCTGCTTCCGCACCATCAGTGGTGCGATCAGGGTCGAAATCGACAAAGTTGCGGCCGGAGGTACCGCTGGCGATACTCCGGGAGATGCTCTCGGTCCAGGCATGTGCACCACACGCTCCATGCTCTCATCCTGGCGCCGTATCGCCTCAAATACTAGGACTGCTTGGGCCCGGATCTCTCAAGCCTCTCCCGGCTCTATCCATTTAGCTTTTCGCTACACGAGCCCCTCATCCCAGGTCAAACACACCCTCGCCGCTGCACGACGTCTCAGAAGCATCCAAAAACCACTGCAACAGAAAAACATTAGGACCAAGACTCTCTCGACCCAAACAAGTGAAAGTCTAAACATGTTGACCTTTCTAAAGCATTATGTTGTCTGCAGCCAACACAATCACCTTTAGAGAAAAACATGCGAGGTCACTCACCCCAATCCTCTGGGGGAGGTACACCCTCAGACAAGACTCTCGCTAAGGTCACGCCTCTCACGACAGTCTTCCTACTGTCCAACCAATAGCCTAGGGTCTCTAAGTCCTCAACGACCTATATTCCTAGGCTCTGATACCACCTATATTCCTAGGGTCTCTAATACCGGGTCTTCGGATAGCGCGCCGACCACGCAGTTGGCATGGAGCAGAGAGTTGCCTTGGGCATGTTGCATTTGAGTTTACAGTTGATGCCGGGATGATTCGGATCAACGCAGAAGCTCCAGCTCGATTTGGGGTTTTCCGGGCTTTGTATGTCGATTGAGGATGAGATTTGGAAATTACCGACTTCACCGTGGAGTGCCGGAAATTCAGAAACACTTGGAGCAGGTGTATTTTATGATTACAGCGAGGTTCGGGAGGTTCCGGACTGACGCGGAGGACCCGGAGGCAAAAAGTGAGTCGGAACTGGCAATTTTGGAGCCGGTATTTGATTTGAGCACCCCGCCTCAACGGATGAGCTTTTTGAAGAGAAAAAGCTGTGAGCGCGTGTACTTTTGATTTACAGTGGAGCTCGGGAGGTTCCGGGCAGCGGCGGAGAGCCCGAAGGCAAAAAGTGAGTTGGGGTGGACTTTTTGGATTAATTATTTAATTAATTATTGCTTTATAAGGTGGCCTCCTCTGTTGCTTTGGAAGAAAGCAGGGAAAGAAAGGAAAAAGAGGAAAGGGAGAGGGAAGGAAGAAGAAGAGGAAGGGCTTGAAGGAAGCTTTTCGTGTGCGTTTCTTCCCCGAGCGTGGACGTGGAGCCGTGCTAGGACCGGCGTGCCGCGAAGAGGTTGGATTTATTTTATTGTTTTCTTTTCTCTCTTTTCTGCTCCCTGTGGGCGGAGCCTTGCGGACTGGTCGTCCGGGGCGTGGCGAGGCTGCGCGAGTCGCGCGCGCGGCGCGTTTTCGGCAGCGCGTGGCTAGGGTGCGGCGGCCGTGCGCGGGGGGCGCTGGAGTGCTGCGTGCAGCTTGCGCCCTGCTGCCAAGTGGTGCAGCAGGGCGCCGGGCTGCCTTGGGGCCGCGCGGCCCTACCGGCCGCGCGCTGGGCGCGCGGCACTGCAGGGGTGCCGCGCGGGCAGCCCCTGTGCCGCGCGGCCTTGCAGGCCGCGCGGGGCGCGCGGCACTGCAAGGTGCCGCGCGGGCGGCCCTGCAGGCCGCGCGCTGGGCGCGCGGCACTGCAGGGGTGCCGCGCGGGCACCCCCTGTGCCGCGCGGCCTTGCAGGCCGCGCGCTATGCGCGCGGCACTGCAAGGTGCCGCGCGGGCGACCCGCGGGGCCGCGCAACCCTGCAGGCCGTGCGCTGCGCGCGCGGCACTGCAGGGGGGCCGCGCGGGCCTGCAGGCCGCGCCCGTGGCGCGCGGCGCTGCAGGGGCCCCGCACGGGCGGCCCTGTGCCGCGCGGGCCTGCAGGCCGCGCCCGTGGGCGCGCGGCCCTGCAGGGGCCCCGCGCGGGCGGCCCTGCAGGGGCCCCGCGCGGGCGGCCCTATGCCGCGCGGGCCTACAGGACGCGCCCGTGGGCGCGCGGCCCTGCAGGGGCCCCGCGCGGGCGGCCCTGTGCCGCGCGGGCCTGCAGGGGCCCCGCGCGGGCGGCCCGGTGCCGCGCGGGCCTGCAGGCCGCGCCCGTGGGCGCGCGGCCCTGCAGGGGCCCCGCGCGGGCGGCCCTGTGCCGCGCGGGCCTGCAGGCCGCGCCCGTGGGCGCGCGGCCCTGCAGGGGCCCCGCGCGGGCGGCCCTGTGCCGCGCGGGCCTGCAGGCCGCGCCCGTGGGCGCGCGGCCCTGCAGGGGCCCCGCGCGGGCGGCCCTGTGCCGCGCGGGCCTGCAGGCCGCGCCCGTGGGCGCGCGGCGCTGCAGGGGCCCCGCGCGGGCGGCCTTGTGCCGCGCGGGCTTGCTGTGCGCCGCGCGGGCGGCTGGGCCAGCGCCGCGCGGCTGGGTTTGTGGGGCCGTGTTGCTGCGTCGCTTTTTGCCGCGCAGGCTGCGACCCGGCGACGCGCCGCGGCGTGTGTGCGCGATGGGTTTTCCGCGCAACGCGCGGCGTTTCTCGTCGCCGGATGGGTTTCTTTTGCCTTTGTGAGTGCGGTTTTAGCCGCATGTTTTCTGATCCCGGTCCCTCTTCTTGTCTCGCAGTTGTGGCATAGTGTTAGCTTCTCACGTGGCCGGTGGCGCGTGTTTTGCCGCGTGGAGCTGCGGGATCGCATCGGGACCTCCGTTTGGCGCACGGTTTTCGCGGATTGATCGCAGGTGGGTTGGTTTCTCCCAATGAACTACGGAATGCCCTTTATGCTTCCGAATGCAAAGGTATCGTATCCTTTCTATTAGGTAATTGCGGAACAGTCGTGTAAGTCGAGGGTTGTCGTTTCCGACTTGGACACGAGTGTTAGTAGTATCGTTAGAGTATACGAGTTTTCCGATCTGGCCGAGTCACCAGGGGGATAAATATCACTGGCCGAGTTACCAGAGAGATAGTTATCACTGGCCGAGTCACCAGGGGGATAAATATCACTGGCCGAGTTACCAGAGAGATAGTTATCACTGGCCGAGTCACCAGGGGGATAAATATCACTGGCCGAGTTACCAGAGAGATAGTTATCACTGGCCGAGCCACCAGGGGGATAAATATCACTGGCCGAGTTACCAGAGAGATAGTTATCACTGGCCGAGTCACCAGGGGGATAAATATCACTGGCCGAGTTACCAGAGAGATAGTTATCACTGGCCGAGTCACCAGGGGGATAAATATCCCTGGCCGAGTTACCAGAGAGATAGTTATCACTGGCCGAGTCACCAGGGGGATAAATATCACTGGCCGAGTTACCAGAGAGATAGTTATCACTGGCCGAGTCACCAGGGGGATAAATATCACTGGCCGAGTTACCAGAGAGATAGTTATCACTGGCCGAGTCACCAGGGGGATAAATATCACTGGCCGAGTTACCAGAGAGATAGTTATCACTGGCCGAGTCACCAGGGGGATAAATATCACTGGCCGAGTTACCAGAGAGATAGTTATCACTGGCCGAGTCACCAGGGGGATAAATATCACTGGCCGAGTTACCAGAGAGATAGTTATCACGGGCCGAGTCACTAGGGGGATAAATATCACTGGCCGAGTTACCAGAGAGATAGTTATCACTGGCCGAGTCACCAGATGGATAAATACCACTGGCCGAGTTGCCAAAAAGGTAATATGCCCTGGCCGAGTTACCAGGTGATTACTAGAAGGAATTGAGGTGGCCTCCTAGTGTCTTGTTAGAGTTCTAGCAGTCCCAATGCGGGGGCGGAAACTATGGGCGGCTAAGCCTACAGCCTGTTCCTGTTTGATAAGGGCTGTAGGGAGGGCAGACGTTCGTAGTTTCCAGGCCTCCCGTGAGAGAGACTGAGAACTTATTTCCTGCATTGCATCGAGACATGTAGCGATAGATTCATTTCCAGCTATTCTATCTATCTATCTATCTATCTATCTATATGTTTTTGTCTCCAGCAGACTGAGTGGGTTTTAGCTTTGGTACCCACTGAGATCTGACTGTTGCAGTAGATCTCACACCCGCTGTGATGACAGGTGTTCCTGAGGCGACCGTTCCAGGTTTGGCTCGTTCGGAGCTTCCTGACCGAGGTAAGGGCGTGGCTGCTAGCTCCTACCCGAGTCGGTGGTGTAGGTGTTAGTGTCACTTGTACTTTTTAGTTTCCACTTTTGTACCAATTAGTGCTTTTGTACTTATGTTGTGGGTGCTAGTGGACTGGTATACTTGGACTTTTCACCGCTTAAGGTTTCAGCTTCCTTTCAGCTCTGATACTTGTTTAGCTATAGATCTCTTTTGCAGGTTAGACGCTTCGTCTGTACGGCAGTTTCCGTACAGACGGCGGATCTGTTGGCGAGCCCGGGTCGCAGTTCGACCCCGGGGCGTGACAGATTAGTTGGTATCAGAGCCATTCACCAGCCGGAAATGTGAGATGAGTCTCGGCTGAGCCAGGGTTATATAGCGGGTAGAGCGAGGCTCCCCGGCTAATGACCGTTGTGGGTGGAGTGCAGCTCCCCACAAGGTCGGCTAAGGCTAGCGAGACGTGTCTCACATCGCCTGGTGCTTGTGAGTGTGCTTGAGCCTGACGTGGACGTCAGGGCTTAAAGAGGGGAAGAATGTGACACCCCGGAATTTGGATTAGTCCTCTATATAAATGATATAATAGGACTAAAATCTCTAACCCGGCTATAGCATTTTGGATGGTAGCAAGATCCAAGAGAAACATGAGAGTTAAGCGTGCTAGAGCTAGAGTAGTTCTAGGATGGGTGACCCCCTGGGAAGTGGGGCGTCACAGTATATCCAAAAATAGATGTACGAATAACATTATATATATATATATATATATATATATATATATATAGGCTGGAATATTATTAATAGTACAAAATCATTTGTGCTATTAAGTTTTCAACCGTTGAATTAAAAGATATGTGGTTGAGATGATAATGTGCCCCTTGGGTTTAATAGATGGTTGGGAAAATAGTAAAATCTAACGGGTGAAAATAATTAAAGGAGTTAATCTAAGGGTTGAAAACTTGATAGTACCAAATGCTTGGTACTATCGATAATATAGTAGCCGGACTCTCTCTCTCTCTCTCTCTCTCTCTCTCTCTCTCTATATATATATATATATATATATATATATATATATATATATATATATATATATATATATATATATATATATATATATATATATATGTAAGTGACAGAGTGTCTTGCTTGGACCTGGTGTACCAAGTTAATTGTATAAACTTGTGTAAGGTGCCTAAACCAATGTTTAATAGACCGATCGACCACAAAAACAACTTTTTCTTCTTTTATTTTTTGTTGTGCTTTTATCCATAGGCCTCCTACCTCAACCATCTAAGTAACATATATATGTTAATTAATCCGAATATGGAGTAATTACCTCCAAATTTAAGCGTGCACGCACAAATATATGATTAAAATCACTTAAATAATAGTGGTTTGGTAGGTAAGGGCTAATTTGTGAAGATCCGTGTCACGCCCCGGGTGTAAACCGGAATCCGGGCCCGTCTACAAATCCGCCGTGCACACGGTATTTCCCGCGTACACGAAGCGCCAAACCTGCTCAGATATAAGAGATAATAATAAAAGAGCAATAAAAACAGAGCTAAACTAAAAACTATACATCTCAGACTGAAGCTGAAAATAAAATACAATACATCTGTATAAATGATACATCTGTCTCTCCCAGCTCACCAAAATAAATACAACCTGCTGGCAAAAGCCAGTCCCAAAGTAAAAGTACAACCGTATGAGGAAACATGGGTACACCAACAGTCCAGCTAACCCGCTCATCCTGCCTCGAGATCTATCTACTCAGCCGTCCTCTCTCCTCGACCCGCCGCTGAAAGCCCAGCAGCACCCGCAGAAGACACTGCAAAACAAGGGAGAAGAAAAAGAGGAAAGAAGAATGGGGGTGAGAACTACTAGTAAACCAGTAGCCTCCCCTAGTGGGTAAAACCTCAAACTCAGACACACCCACTAGGTCTACCAGAGGCAAAAAGGAAAGAAGTGTGGTAAGAAATGAAACTGCTGAAAAAGGGAAATCTACCACTACTATGCCTCTAAAATGCAGTCCTAGACTGGAATAACCGTATGCAACAGTAACCAACCGTCCCAGATGAACCCAATCTGTACCGCCCTCATCATCGGGCAAGTAAGCCGCGCCGATGTGATAGCAAAACTCCTGCTGCCACCCTCATCATCGGGCAAATAAGCCGCGCCGATGTGATAGCAAAACTGTCAATAACTGCCTGGCCCCGGCCTCCGGAGGGGATCTCGAGGGGAGCGACCCACACGAGGAAAGCATCACCGGGCAATAACCGCGCCGGTGTGATAAGTATCAAAAGCAGGACTGGATCACAACTATAAAGCCCCAGTGGAACACACCCCTCCACTAAAAGAAACTGATCCCCAATCTGATGCATAAGTAATCATCCGGTCAATCGCCCAATATCCGCAATTGCCGCAATACCCCAAAATCCACGACCAGGTCTCACAACCGACCTCCGGTCAATCGCCCAATATCCGCGGTCGCCGGAATACCCACAATCACAATCATGTCCCACATCCGACATCCGATCAACCGCCTACTATCCGCGGTAGCCGCAATAACCCCCAATCCAAAAATCGGGTAAAATAATCCGTATCCGGTCAACCGCCTACTATCCGCGGTAGCCGCAATACTTGTGACGCCCCACTTCCCAGGGGGTCACCCATCCTAGAACTACTCTAGCTCTAGCACGCTTAACTCTCATAACCTCTTGGATCTTGCTACCATCCAAAATGCTATAGCTGGGTTAAGAGATTTAGTCCTATTATATCATTTATATATAGGACTAATCCAAATTCCGGGGGTGTCACATTCTTCCCCCCTTTAAGCCCTGACGTCCACGTCAGGCTCAAGCACACTCACAAGCACCAGGCGATGTGAGACTCGTCTCGCTAGCCTTAGCCGACCTTGTGGGGAGCTGCACTCCACCCACAACGGTCATTAGCCGGGGAGCCTCGCTCTACCCGCTATATAACCCTGGCTCAGCTGAGACTCATCTCACATTTCCGGCTGGTGAATGTCTCTAATACCAACTGTGACGCCCCACTTCCCAGGGGGTCACCCATCCTAGAACTACTCTAGCTCTAGCACATTTAACTCTCATAACCTCTTGGATCTTGCTACCATCCAAAATGCTATAGCTGGGTTAAGAGATTTAGTCCTATTATATCATTTATATATAGGACTAATCCAAATTCCAGGGGTGTCACAATACCCCACAACCCATAATCAAACACAACCTGTCACCGACCCTAAGGTCCCCGCTACACTATCCCAAACCCCTGCTCGAACCCGAGCAACCAGACTCAAAGGTCTAAATAAGAAGGAGAAAAGGAAACAAATATGGTTTCTCCTAAGTCAAGTCCCAATATGATAGTGTAGCAATAAAAAGTGGCCTATCTAGATGACCATACAAGCATGCATATGTCCTCAAGAGCGATAAAAGAAAGTGTGACAAATAGTGGTTCCACATGTGTATCAATTAATAGCTCCGCATGGATATAACCGTCAACATGCTAAAATCATTATTCAACCACACATGTCTATAGTCCCTGATCCATGATAAATCACCAGAGTGGTACCCGCACATAGATATGTCAGTGTCCCGACAATTTATCCATTTAACCCACTTTCATAAAATCTATGTGCTAACATGGCATGTTAATTATTACTATTAAAATATCCCAATAATCATGTTCCAACATGCTATGTCCACCAAATTAATCTCACATAAATCATCCACCTATGCATGTACAACAGATCCTCAAGTGGTACTCTCCCACAAAACATTTCATATTATCCCAACATGAAAGTAAATTCCACATGCAAGGTTAAGTGCTAATATTCTATCCATACAAACATGTATAAGTCCCAACCACTATCAGATATCCACAATAGTATTTTCCATATGATAGGCTCACAACTAATTTCAATTTAAGCATGCATGTCCATAGTTGATCATTCAATGTGTTGGTTTTTATATATCCACAAGGATCTAGATAAGTACTATCAAACAACTAGAGGGGGGGTGAATAGGTGTAATACTTATAAAACCAAATCTCAGTGCAAAATAAAAACCAATGCGGAAAATAAAAAACAGCACACCGAGATATACGTGGAAACTCCAATCCAGGAGAAAAACCACGGGACCAACACGCAATAACAATCCACTAAGAATAGAAGAATAACAAGGTGATTACCGACTCCACGGACTCAAACCCCTCCTTCAGCTTCTTCGGATCTTGCGCTCACCGATTGGATGTCCACGCAATAACAATCCACTAAGAAAAGAAGAATAACAAGGTGATTACCGTCTCCACGGATTTAACCCCTCATTCAACTTCTTCGGACCTTGTGCTCCAACGATTTTGCACGTCCACTGCACACGTTCGAATCCACGAACGCCACTCGAATCCACGAGCACACGTTTCGAATCCATGAAACGCCTTTAGCACACCGAATCCACGATGCCACGTCGAATCCACGACGCAAACTCAGCCGGTAAGAAAATTGGCTTCGATGGTGATCCTTTGCTTAGATTCTCATTGAGGAACCGTAGAAGAAATCTCTAAGCAAAGATTAGATCAATTCGACAAAAGATAGATCTTGGAAGAACCGTTGAATTGACCTAAAAGAGGCTATAAAGAAGAACAATGAAAACCTAGCCTCTAGGGTTGCTCTCAAGTGTTTTATAAATTAATCGGCCGTGCTCCCCACGTTTTTGAGAAACCCTAAATGTCTATTTATAGTTTAGAAACCTTTGGAAAGAGATAAGAATCAAAAACTTACTTTATCTGGAAATTTTCAGGACGGCGATCCGGATCGGATTTACTGTGATCCGGATCGTCGTAACGAGTCAGGCTATTCCAGAAAAAACAGGGTTCGGGATCCGGATCGAAATGGCTATGATCCGGATCGGATTTGCCAATGAACAAGTACCCTTCGGGATCCGGATTGGACTGTCTGATCCGGATCCTGAACATGTCCCATGTCCAGTTTTTGATTTTTATGCAATTAAAAATTCATCCAAGTGTTTCTACACTATAAGAAAGCATTCGGATCACCAAAATTATTTAGTTAACCATACCTGATCCTTTTGAATACTTTCTTCTTGAGATTGATGTAACTGATCCACAATTCTTCAACTTCAATCTTCAAGACTCAAGACACTGAGTGTCAACTTGAGCTCTTGTTGAATCTTCTCTAAGTCTTTGATTGCTGATTGACAATTTGATCCCTTTAAGACTCCGACTCAACTCACTGACTTGACTCACGAAATATGCCAACACCAAAATGCCGTAACACAATGTAACCAATGAGAGGATCTCTCTAATATTCCTAGGGGTATGTCAGAAAATGAGGAGTATAGCAACCACCCACCTCGATCGCTAAATCCAAGTCCAAATAGTGCTCTCGCCCAAACAGATAAACCGCCGCGATCACTGTACAAAATATCCCCAATATACACACAAATAAGCACACAAATATCCAAATACATGCTGTCCAGAATTCAGTCCCGAAGATGCCGTATTTTTACCTGCGAGAAATGCTCAGAAAAATCCAAGAAAAAATACTGTCACGATCCTCGCGATGAACCGGTCGAAACGAGTACCTGCACGTTCAAATCCGAATTTCCTACACTGAGATACAAATTCGACAAGGGAACCACCCCGAAAGAATTCTGTATAGAAAACTGTAGCACCTAACACTGAAAATAATACCTTTTTCACCTTCGAAAAATATTTAGAAAATTCTCAAAAAATTTGAGGGTATTTCTTGCGCTGTGTAGATGAAAAACGCCTCTTGGCACGCCTCGATCCGACGCCTGTGCGCGAAGATATCGCCGAAATACCACAGTGCTGTCCAAAACTCCGCCCAAGAAAAAGGGTCAAATGAAAGCTCGGGGAACTCCAAGATAAACTCGAAACGAGGGGAAACTCAAATCACGAAGATCGTAGCCCTACCTGTCGAAAAGCTAATGGCGCAAGAATCGACAAAAACAGTGGTCGGAGTAAGCCAGGGGAGTCCTCGCACCAAAACGCGACGAAGAAGATCACAAACGAACGAGCGTCGCGCCGTGCCGTAAAAATAAAAACCTCAGAATACGTGCCGCAGAAAAATCCAGGAATCTGCAGATGGAACCGGCTCTGGGAGAGGAGGAAAACTCGTGAAGGTTGCACTGAGAGAAGATGAGCAGGAAAAGAGCTTCAGGGAGAAGTTCGGGCTCTATTTATAGGCCCAAAACGACAAATCCGGAAATACCGGATTTGTCCCAACTTTCGGGCGCAAGGCCCGATTTCGGACGCCCGAAAGCCCTACGGGCCGGCCCGCTACGAGCGCCCGGAACGCCCGGGGAGCGCCACGTCACCCCGAACAGGCGACAGCAAATCCCGCCGCCACGTGGCCCGCAATGATGCCCCGACCAACCCTGGCGCGCCGGCTGGCACGCCGCCTGGCGCCCCCTGCCAGGCACGGTTCTCGAGGCGACCTCCCGCGCCTCGGTGGACCCCGCCTTCCTGAGCCCGCCAACTGGAAGCTGCCACGTGTCCGCCCGGTCCATGCACCACTCCGCTCAGCTCCGTGGTCCCAGACCACTGCACCGACCCTACCGCATGCCGCGACGTGTCCAACGCGCTCCCGTGCACCGCGCGCTGCCCGCGCCCGCGCGCTGCCCGCGGCCGCTCCGCCGCCTGCCCGAGCCCCTCCGCCGCGCTCCGCCGCTCCCCGCCGCGCTCCGCCGCCGCCGTCGCTGCCCGCCGGCCGCCGGAGTTACTGTTCCGGCGTGAACAGTAACAAGTGGCGCAAAAATCAAGTAATTAGCCCAATTTCATCGTTTTCGCGCGCTGAATCCAAATTTGATGTCCGTTTTGCCAAATTCTAACTCCAAAATTTGCCGAAGGCATCCGGAAAGGTGTTCTTTTGTCCAAACTTCGCGCTGAGCTCAATTTTAATATCCGTTTCGCGCGAAACCACTTCTAAAGATCCGACGGAGTTAACCGATCACCCACGTGATCCATTTAAGCCTGAAGTCCGCCACTTGTGTCCAATTGGTGCACAAACACCTCCAACGCGCAGTACAGGCCCCCCAGAAGCCACCAATCACTCTACAACAGCTCTGCGGAGATCCAGGTCATCACAATCCGAATCCCCGCGGATGGTTTGTAGTGTGTTTAGTGACTTCTGGATGCCCTTTTTGTGTGATGGAGGTATTTTGTGCGCGAATCGGACTCAAGAAATGGACCCCGCGCGAAAAATAGATCGACTTTGCCTTTCGGATGCCTTCGCCGAAAAAATAAAAGTGGTTTCTCTCAAAACGGACACCGGATTTGGATTCAGCACGAAAAACGATTGAAATTGGCTATTTGGGCGTATTTTTCTGAGTCCGGACATCCGAAAACGGACAGCCGAAAGTTTACAGTGTATTCGGGTACACGGGGGAGCCGTGGACCGAGGGGGGGACACGTGGCAGCTTCTGATTGGCCGGCGCACCAGGCACGGTCCACGAGGCAGGCGCGGGCAGGTGGGCGTGGCAGGCGGGCAGATGGGGGCAGGCATGCGTGTCGGGGGCGCCGCCACGTGGTGGCGCGCCACCCGCGCGCGTTGTGCCGGCCACGTGGCGCGGCCCGGATGGCCGGGCCCCCGTTGCGGCGTGTACTAGGACACATGGTGCGCCCGGATCAATCCGGGCGCATTGCACAGTGTCCCCTATTCGGCGTCCGAATCTTTCGGGCGCCCGAAAGCGTACCCCAAAGTCCGAAAAAGGGATTTTTTAGATTTTTGCCTATAAATAGGCCCTTGGAGCCCCCTCTTTTGGGGTTTTTTGGAATTTTTCGGAGCCCCCCTTTGGCTGAGATTTTTCTACTTCGAGTCCTCTACATTTTCAAGGATTCTTGGTATTTTTGGAAGCCGCGACATCGATGTTTTCCCCAACTCGGCGCACTTCGACGCTTCTCCGATTTTGGCCATTCCCGTCGACGTTTTGTCCGCGGACTCCACTGAGCGACCCGAGGGAGTTTTCAGCCGATTTTTGCGGCGACGTTTTCATGAGAGGTAGGTCTTTGATTTCTGTACTTATTGTTCCTCTCTATTTTGAGTTTTTATGAGACTTTTTGGAGCTTCTTTAGACCCCATTTTCTGCAATAATTTTCTGGACAACGGAGAAGTATTCTTGCATTTTCTCAGCCTATGGTTGTCGGAACTAGAAATTTAAGGACTCAATTTGCATCTACACTTCGCGAGGAACGCAGCCGTATTTTTTTCTGGATTTTTTTGAGGTCTCTACAAAGGTGAATATTTTCGGTTTTTAGGACTGTTGAGCAAAACAATAAATGCATATTTTTGAGAGTGTAACTTTTGCGGCGTTCGGCTTGTGATACAGTTTTTGCGGCAATTTTGGTGTTTTGCGGGGAAAGTACAGGTTGGAACTCTCCATCATGATCGAGGCGAGCATATTTTCCTTTTGGTCCTGGACAGAAATTATGCTTGGTTTGGCTTCTACGCCTTAGCGACGCGCTCGCTGATTTTGTTTTGGACTTGTGGGCAGCGTGGAGTGTTTTGATCGCCGCCGATTATCTGGGAGGAGTTTTTGGATGATTTTCATTGCGTTGGAATCTTGAGAGGCTGAGGAACGTGCATGCCAAGTTTCAGCTCGATCAGACCCTGGATTGTTGTGTTTCAGGTGGGTTGGATTTTCCTCCAAATCGACGGACTATTTTCTAATTCAATCTTGTAGTGGACAAGCATGATAGATATGTTGATTGAGATGCGTGCAAGGTAGAGTTAGTGACTTATTTATTGATCGAGATATATGCATGATATAGTTGGGGACTTATTTATTGATCAGGATCTATGCATGATAGAGTTAGCATTTTGAGTATTGGTTATGTTGTACGTTTAATTGTGGAACCTTGACTAGCACCCCGTCATATGTTTGCATGTTTAACCAGACTAGTAGAAAACCCTCACTTGGACTAGGTTCTTTTATGTTTTAGTCTTCCTACACATTGCATGTTTTTCCCCTCAACTTATAGTTTTCTCCTCGCCCGGGTAGTGGGCCGAGTGGTCAGGAGAGTGCAGGACGCATGTTGCGCTCGTGCCGGGGGGCCGAGTGGAGTCTGGTGGTTGAGATTAGTTTGGTGCTAGTGTCGGGAGCCGTTTGGGATGACGGTGATCCCGGGTTGTTGGGTTTTCTTCTGATTGGTTCACTGCCACTTAGTTGAGGCAGTGTTGATCTTATGATTGTCACGCCCCAGGGTCGAAACTGCGACCCGGGCTCGCCAATAGATCCGCCGCCTATACAAAACCCCGCATAGGCGAAGCGTCTAACCTGTAAGAAAAGGTACTACAGCTAAACAAATATCAGAGCTATAAAATAAACTGTTGTAAAACAGAAATCCAACCACTGTACAACTGGAAATAATGATACAATATCAATCTCACAAAAGTAGAATCATAAAAATATCCTCAAATACAATAACCCAAAACTCAACAGGGAGGTAAACCGAAATAATACATCAGTGTACAGGCTCTCAGTACAAGTCAGATCCTCACAATATAGTGATCTCTCAAACGCGAAAATAAAATAATCTACTGACTGTACTACAAGTCTCCAATGTGGGGGTACAGCTACTCTCCAAAGATAGGTAGGGATCTAGCTCGTGACTCCCTCGCCTCGAACAACAACAGCAGAATCAGCAACACCCGCTAAGACTCTGCAAAACAAAGGAGAGGAAAGAAAAATGAGGGGGAAAACCCCCAACGGGTGTGAGAAATAAACCAACAGGGAGTTCTCAGTGTGTACCACCACCAGGCCCGACGGTCTGCCCACTAAGTCTACTAGAGGTATAAGATAACCATGCAGTAAAAACTAAGCAAGAAAGCTGGAGATACTCTACAGCTACCATGCCTCTATCTAAATGCTCAAATGGGAAAACACCAATGAAAGGTATGCAACCACTCGCACACCAGGTGCACAATCGAGCTGACTGCCACATCTGGTCCAGTCAAGCCTGCGCCTCCCTAGTGTATCAACGTAGGGTGTCCAACCGGACTAATTCGCTATCAAATAGTGGCACATGCAGGCTATAGTCGAAATCCACGCTCTCTCTCAGAACGGAAAGACTCAAGATTCTCAACATCTCGCACAACGGTCGAAGTACTCACAACGACCCCGGGACCATCGTCAACCCCAAACGGTTCCCAACAACACTAGTACTGGTCTAATCACAGCTACCAGACTCCACTCATCCCCCAGGCACGAGTGCAACAATAAAAGTATCCGCCTGAATAAACCCAATCAATGGACCAGTAAAAACTGGCACTGCCTTCTCAAACTGTCTCAAGTATCTCTGTCACAGATCGGCACTCACTGACCGAAAATCAATGTCCGGTACTCACTGGCCACTGTGTAAATCGCATACTCCGGAGTGGCACTCGAGGGGAGCAACCCGCTCGAGTAAATAAGTAACCTATGTCAAGTATCTCTGTCAAGTATCTCAATAAAGCAGGGCTGGATCACGACAATGATCAAAGTGGGAAAATCCATCCACTAAAGAAAATCCGATCCCCAAACTGATGCACAAGTACTCAATAAGTGGGTAACTCCATCCACTAAAGGAAACCCGATCCCCGATCTGATGCACAAGTAAACATCCGGTCAACCGCCCAATATCCGCGGTCGCCGTAATACCCCATAATCTGGTACAACAACCAACATCCGGTCAACCGTCCAAAATCCGCGGTTGCCGCAACACCCCACAACCCACAATCAAGTCCAACCTGTCCCAGATTCAAAGTCTCGACTACACTATCCCAAACCCCTGCTCGAACCCGAGCAACATGAACCACAAGACTGACTAAAAAGGAGAAGAGAAGCAAAGATGGTTTGTCCTAAGTCAAGTTCCAACATGATAGTGTAGCAGCAAAAGATGGCCTACCTAGATGTCCATACAAACATGCATTTGTCCTCAAGAAAGATAAAAGGGAGTAAATCATGTTAAGGAATTTATTTTGGCGTATTTCGTGAAAGTGTTTAAGTCTTGAAGATTGAAGATGAAGAAGCTTGGATCATATACCTCAATCTCAAGATAGAAGAATTCAAAAGGATCAGGTACGTTTAACTAAATAAGTTTGGTGATCCGAATACTTCTTATAATGTAGAAACACTTGGACGGATTTTTAATTGCTTAAAAATCAAGAAACTGGACTGTTATATGTTCAGGATCCGGATCAGGGTACTACAGTCAGGACCCCGAACATAGGTAGGTTCATATGCAAATCCAGTCCGGAACACCCCTGTTTCAGTCCGGACCCCGAACGTGGATTTTGCTGAAATCGCATGAACAGTCCGGACCGTAGGTATTTCAGTCCGGACCCCGAACGCTGTTTTTTCAGGAATTCTCTGAAAAACAACGACAGTCCGGATCAAGCCAAATCCAGTCCGGACCGTCGTACGGGTAAAATTCTGTTACAGTCAGTTTTTGATTCTTATCCTCTTCCAATGGTTTCTAACCTATAAGTAAACCCTAATTCTATCTTTTAGGGTAATCCACAATAAGTTTTTATTTCCGTAAATGAACGAGAAAAATTAACGGAAGAAAAACTTATAAATCCACATATAGAGAAGAAAGGAAATAACTAGATTTAATTCTATGTTTCTTCATCTATATTAATTAATTCGATTCTAGGTTTTCATACTCAGATTTTGAGTAGAATCAAATTAATGAATACTTAGATGGCATTTCCGATCTATCTTTGATCTAAGTATTCGGCGGATCATCACCACCAACAAAACAACGATTTTCCCCAAAATCGGCGCGTGGATTCGCGTGGCCTTGTGGATTCAAGGTGCTACCGCTCTCGTGGATTCGGAGCGAGGTACGTTCGTGTGATCGAGACGTACTACTTGGTGGAGACCGTGGATTCGGTCAGACATCGTGGACTCGACGTTGGACGCCGTGGATTCGGCGTTGGACGCAAATCGTGGATTCGAGGCGCGTTGCGGAGCGAGCGGAGAAGATCAACTCGGAGCGTATGGAAAAAGGATGAGTCGTGTGTGAGTATGGTATATCACCTTTGTACGTGTTTAATCTTAGTTGATTTCACCGTGTTATCAGTCCCGTGGTTTTTTACTCCTGGTTTTGGAGTTTTCCACGTAAAATCTCTGCGTGTTATTTATTTTTCCGCATTGGATTTTATTACGCAAAGATTTTTGAGTGTTTATTGTTTACACCTATTCACCCCCCCTCTAGGTGTTTTTTCCCCTATTTAGATCCATATTATCATAACCCAACAAGTGGTATCAGAGAGGGAATAGGGTTGTAAACAATGGTTGAAGGTGGAAACATCAACAGACCACCGTTCTTCGATGGAACAAATTATGCCTACTGGAAAGTACGGATGAAAGCATTTTTAATATCCATCGATGAACGGGTGTAGCAATCAATCGAGTTAGGGTGGTCAAATCCAACTGAAATTATTGCTGATGTTCGCACCATCAAACCTAGGTCGAAATGGACTAAGCTAGAGATTGACTCATCTTCTTACAACGGCAAAGGAGTTAACGCCTTATTTAATGCTTTGTCACAAACTGAATTCTCTCGCGTCTCGGCATGTGAGACTGCGAAAGAAATCTGAGATGTTCTGTAAGTTACACATGAGGGAACAAACCTTGTGAAGATTCAAAAGCTGCAAATGCTTACGAGCAAATTTGACTCTATTTTCATGGCAGAAAATGAATCATTCACAGATTACTATACACGATTGCAAGACATCGTGAATACATGTGCTAACTTGGGAGAGATAATTCCAGAATCTAAAGTTGTAAGAAAGATTTTAAGGACTCTTCCTAAAAGATTTCGTTCCAAGGTTACGGCCATCGAAACAGTTAAACACCCGGACAAAATCCGTGTAGAAGAATTAGTTGGTGCACTTCAAACATATGAAATGACATTTCCTACTAACTATTCTTCTGGAAAGGCATCCTCTTTTAAGTCATCAGGTTTTGCGTTGAAAACAACAAAAGAAGAAGACGCGGATTCATCCTCCTCAGACGATGACGAGAACCTATCTATGGAGGATTTCGAGAAGCAACTTGCTCTCTTGACCAAGAAATTTCGCCGAAACTTTCGAAGGGTTAATTCAAGTAAAACCTCATCCTTCGTAAAGTCGAAGAAAGGCAAAGGTTCTTCAAGCTTCAAGTCAAGAAAGCAAGAGAGTTTTTCAAAGGACAAGAAAAACTCAGAGGGACAAATCCAATGCTTCAAGTGTCGAGGATACGGCCACATCTCAACGGAGTGTCCCAATAAGAATCCGTCGAAGAAGAAGGCGATGCAAGCCGTCACTTGGGATGACACCTCAACGTCCAATGAGTCATCTTCTAGTGATGAAGAAAACAACGCAACGGCATTCCACGCGTCCACAACTTCACCTTTCGTGTGCTTTATGGCAAGTACATCCGATTCATTGTCCAACAACTCCCAAGTTGAAAAGAATGCAACGGACGACGAATCGAGTAATTCCGAAGGTGAAGACTTTGCTTTTGCCTACCATAAACTTTTAAAGGATTCAAAGAAACTGGCAAAGCAAAACAAGGGTTTGAGAGGGAGATTGCAGGATCTCGAAGAAGAAGCAAAAAGGGCAACTTCTCTCTCAAACGCTCTTGAAGTGAAAAGGGATAACTTGATCAAAGTAAATGTTTCCCTTCAAGAGAAAAATGAGCATTTCGAGAAGGAACACGTAAAATTGGTGGATAAAGCAAGTTACTTCTTGAAGCTCTACTCCGAGGCTCGTCAAGAAAAAATGGAAATGACGAAGACCATTTTCCAACTTAAGGATGATCTAAAGCGATTTTCTTCTGGAAGGAGCAAGTTGGATAAGATGCTTGGTCTTGGTCAAACAAATCGTTTGGGCCTTGGATACAATCGAACTGGAGACAGTCCTAGTTCGAGTGGAACAGTTTTTGTGCCCCAGTCGACATCTCCTCCCCCGACGACGGAATTCACTGCATACAACGACAACAACCCTACCTCACCTATTTCGGGTTCATCAAGTACAAAGGTATGTTTTCGTTGTGGTTTTGCAGGGCACATAAGAAGAGATTGCAAGATTGGAGCAAAACGATCAAATCAAGCACCTATTGCAACAACTACCAACAAGGTCATTCCCCGGAAATCAAAGGAGAATTTTTCAAAAGAAAAGAACCTTGGTAGTTCACCTCACAAGACGATGTCAAAGAAAAGCGATGAATCAAACAAGACGCTTTCACCAAGGAAAATAACTTCACAATCATTGCCGATGCAGTCCAAAAAGGTTTGGGTGCGCAAAGGTGAAATCTTCCCTTTTCTTGTCATTCATACTTCTTTACATGCTTATGACAATTCGTCTTGGTATCTGGATAGTGGATGTTCCCGTCATATGACCGGTGACAAAAATTGATTTCAAACTTTAGAGAAAACCTCCGGAGGACTTGTAGTTTTCGGAGATGGTCGTTCTTCTAAAATTGTTGGAAAAGGGACAATCACTATTCCAGAAGGCCCGGTTTTGAACAGTGTTTTATTTGTTGAAGGCCTTAAGACTAACCTCATTAGCATTAGTCAATTATGTGATAATGGTTTTTCAGTTAACTTTTCTTCTTCAGAATATATTGTAACTGATAAGGACCAATTATTCTTTTTGAAAGGGGTTAGATCTGAAAATAATTG
The DNA here is from genome assembly GCA_029204045.2 of Tillandsia leiboldiana. Lineage (NCBI taxonomy): Eukaryota > Viridiplantae > Streptophyta > Magnoliopsida > Poales > Bromeliaceae > Tillandsia > Tillandsia leiboldiana. Next base: position 20,345,292 of record CM055072.1, read on the forward strand.
CTATGTAGTTCCAAACAAAATTTCTGAAAATTATAACCTAGTTTCTTTGGATAATGAAACTCTTTGGCATGAAAGACTAGGTCACATAAATTTTAAGGAACTAGCTTGGATTTCAAATAAAGACGTGGTTAAGGGGGTTCCTAAACTTTCTTTCAAAGAAAACATTGTGTGTGGAGGTTGTCAAAAGGGAAAACAATCAAGGACTGCACACAAGAACTTGAACCACGTGGGTACCAATCGGCCTTTAGAATTACTGCACATGGACTTAATGGGGCCGACTCGTCAACCATCTTTGGGAGGTAAATGGTACATTTTTCTTTTGGTTGATGATTTCTCTAGATATACATGGGTAACATTTTTAAAAGAGAAATCGGATACTTTCGACTCTTTTCATGAGATTTGTCATCGTATTATGATTGAGAGAAATGAAAAGATCGTTCGTGTTCGAAGTGATAGAGGTGGAGAATTCATCAATTCTAAATTCATTGATTTTTGCACTTCCAACGACATAAAATATGAATTCTCTGCACCCTATACACCTCAGCAGAATGGTGTAGTCGAGCGCAAAAACAGGGTTGTACAAGAGATGGCGCGTGTTATGCTTCACAACCGGAAACTCCCGTTATATTTTTGGGCTGAAGCAGTGAACACCGCCGTCTACGTAATTAATCGAGTGTATTTGCGCCCGGAAACTTTAAATACACCATATGAACTATGGTTTTGTAGAAAACCAAATATCAAATATTTTTGTATCTTTGGGAGTCGCTGTTACATTTTACGTGACCGCGAAAATCTTAGAAAATTTGACTCTCGAAGTGACGAAGGGATTTTCATGGGTTATTCTACAAACAGTAGAGCATATCGGGTATTTAACCTGGAATCTAAAACGATGGTAGAATCTATTAATGTTAAAGTAGATGAAGCTTTTCATTTTGCATCTGATAAATCTACCCCTGATATGTCTCTTGATGATGATACTCCTGTAAATGCATCTTCTCATAATAATTCTTCCGATAATGTTGATGCATCTAATGGTTCTTCAAGTTTATCTGATATGCAGGAATCATCACATGTACCTCCGAGCACTCCGTTACCTCAAACGCTACGTATCTCCAAGGATCATCCAGAGTCGAACATTATTGGAGACCCACGAGAAGGAGTCAGGACTCGGAGACAGTTGGTTTGTGGAGTCACATGTTATGTCTCCATGATAGAACCAAAGAACGTCGATGAAGCTCTTCAGGATGATTACTGGATTGAAGCAATGCAGGAAGAGCTCCATCAGTTCGAAAGAAACAAAGTCTGGGAACTAACGAAGCCACCGAAGCAACACAACGTAATTGGTACTAAGTGGATTTTCAAGAATAAGAAAAACGAGGATGGTACCATAATTAGGAACAAAGCACGCCTAGTTGCTCAGGGCTATTCACAAATTGAAGGTATAGACTTTGATGAGACGTTCGCCCCGGTAGCTCGTCTCGAGTCAATTCGTATTTTGTTCGCAATTGCTTGTCATTTTAAAATCAAACTCTTTCAAATGGACGTTAAGAGCGCCTTTTTAAATGGGTTTTTGAACGAGGAAGTTTATGTGGCTCAACCGAAAGGTTTCATTGACCATAAACTACCTAACCATGTTTTTCGTTTGAAAAAGGCTCTTTACGGTCTAAAACAAGCACCGCGAGCATGGTACGAAAGATTGACAAAGCACCTTTTGGAAAAGGGCTACACTCGAGGGGGAGCAGATCGGACTCTCTTTGTGAAGCATTATCAGGATAACTTTATTGTGGCACAAATCTATGTCGATGACATTGTATTTGGTGCAACAAGGGACAATGATGCTTCTAAATTCGCTGAAACCATGAAAAGCGAATTTGAGATGTCTATGATGGGCGAACTAACATACTTTCTTGGATTGCAAGTGAAACAAAATGAAGAAGGCATCTATCTGTGCCAATCCAAGTATGCAAAGGAGTTGGTCAAGAAGTTCGGATTAGAGAACTCTAAAGACTTTCCGACTCCTATGGGAACTAGCAACAAGGGATTAGGAAGTGAATCTCTTAGTGAAAGTGTAGACGAGAAGCTTTATCGCAGCATGATTGAAAGTCTACTCTACTTCACGGCTAGTCGCCTGGATATATCCTTTAGTGTTGGGATCTGCGCGAGATATCAGTCAGCACCAAAGGAGGTTCACCTGAAAGCGGTGAAAAGGATCATCCGGTACGTCAAAGGAACCGTGAATTTCGGAATTTGGTATCCTATGAGAACAACTCTTGACATAATAGGATATTCAGATGCCGATTGGGCAGGATCTGTGGATGATCGGAAGAGTACGAGTGGTGCATGTTTTTATCTTGGCCATTGTCTTGTTGCATGGCATAGTAAAAAGCAAAACTGCATTACACTCTCGACTACCGAAGCGGAATATATTTCAGCGGGTAGTTGTTCAACCCAACTCATTTGGATGAAAAGCGTGTTGAGCGACTTTCGAATTCCTGCGTCTTCGGTAACTATTCTTTGTGACAACACTAGTGCTATAAATATTTCTAAAAATCCTGTGTTGCACTCGAGAACAAAACACATTGAACTTAGATATCATTTTCTAAGAGAGCTAGTTGAATCAAGTATTCTTCAAATTTCCTACATTTCAACTGAAGATCAATTAGCTGACATTTTAACAAAACCTTTGGATCAAAAACGGTTTATTCATTTGCGTAAAGCAATAGGAATGCTTTCTTTGAAATAACACTTTTTGAACACATTGCTTAGGTTAGGTTTTGTTTTGTGTTTTTGTAGAATATTAATTGAGCATATGTAATTGACTTTACTTGCATCCTTTCATATTTATTAGAAATTTATTATGGCTTGGATATCATAATGATTCATTTGATGCGATGATCTTTTATATCAATTAGTTCATTTTTAATTGATCAAAGTCAATTTCTCTCTCAAATGATCTCTTGGTATAGTTTTTATCATATTTGAAAATTGAGTTAAGTATGAACTCGAGATCAATTTTTGGTTGAATACCTCATATCTTAAATAATTGATAGCCAATTGAGGGGGAGTTTATTAAAATTTTTATGCTCAAAAGATGTGGAAAGAGTTACATCCCAATGAGGAGTGTGAAAACTACCACCATATGGAGGAAAGAGCTACCACCTCAGTCGTCCGAGTACTGTGTGCAGCTACCACATGTATACAAAGCATGGTTTTTCGTGATTGAATAGATAAAATGCTTTTTGGAATACTTGACTCTGTCGAATTCCAAGGTTGGTATAAGGTGGGTATTTTTATTGAAAGATGCTCAAAGAGCCACTCCTTACAATAAATTGACTAGATATATTATCTAACTTATTTGGGATTTCAAACATCTATCGATCTTTGTGTTTCATTTTCTTTACCAAATCGATGATTTGATAAACACATTACTCATTAGATCATGATAGATGTCATTGAACTTGTTCAACTTTAAAGGTTTTAATTTTTATAAATTTTCGTTTCATTACTTGGATATTATTGATAGATCTCTATTTCTTTTGATATGAAACGATGACTTTTGTTTAAAGTTGACATGCAAAAGTGCTTACATACTTTTTCTGGATTTTCTAGAATTTTTCTAAATTTTTCTGAAGAAAAAGTTGGAGCCGATCCGGACTGGATTCTTGCGCCGTTCCGGACCGCGGCTAGGGTTTATATGAAACAAAAGGGTTTTTGATTTTATTTCACCGCAAGCTTTTGTTTCTAAGTCTCCAGAGTTTCTCTCACTAGAAAACAACCAATTTGGAGCCTTTCTAACTCGAGTTCTTCGGATTCAAGTAAATTTCTTTGATCAAAATTCAATTTTTCCACTGTTTTTTGATTGTTCTTCAAACGTGAGTGGAAATCATGATTCGAATCCAATTTTAGACAGTTTTTGATCAAATTTCTTTTGAAATAACAACTCTGAGTAGATTAGTTTTGTGTATATGCTTGGTATTCTTTTGATTAACGGATTTTTAGGCTTCGATTTCTGAAAATTCGGTTTTAGGGCATATAATGAGAATTTTTAAAAATCATGGAATTGATCTATTTTTAAAATTCTTTTTGCAAAACTAATTTGATTCCTAGTCTCTCCACATGATAATGATTGTTTGGGTACAATTTTTCAAAATTTTGAAAATTAAATAATTTTTCGTGTTCTTGAGTTCTTGCTCGTAGGTTCTTTAATTACTAACGCACTAGCAGCAAGGATGGCTTTTTCTTGGATTATTGTGCTCATTGTGGCATTAGTAGGAACTCGAGCATCTGTTAAAAAGGAACAAGATGGAACAAATCTAGAAGAGACGAAGAATGTTCCTCTAATTGAGTCAGAATCAGAAGAAGAAGAAGATTGGGACGCATTTTGTAAAGAAGTACAACAGGCTGTTGATGACGAAGATAGGTTTTATTTAAAGAACAAGAAGCTGATGAAGTCTTCCTCAACAACCAAGCAGTACACTAGGCGAAAGAATTCAAGGGGTGGTGGAATTCGGATCAATGAACCCCTCGTCAGAGCTCACTCTCTGCCTAGAGAATCTCCATGGAATGAAGATCAAAATGCACCATCAGCATCCACACAACCTCCTTCGACCTCCAGGAGAGACACCACAGAAGCAAATATATTGTCCTCTATCCAACGAGAACAGTGGAGATTGTCTAATGAACAAGAAATTATATCAATTGACATTGAACACATCAATTATGGACAACAACAGATAAAAAGAAAATATTCCAAAATATCAAGAATGCTTAAAGGAATTTTGAACAAATTGGATTGTAGCAGTTCAGACAGGTCTGATCTGGAATGATCATTTGCTCTAATGATCTAATCTTGGGTTTCTTTGTTGTTCTTTTTAATCTTTTGTTTTTGCAGGTTTTAGTTCTAGTTCTTATATTCTGTTTTTAAACATTTGACTCCCTTTTATTTTTGTATAATCTTTGGCTAACTTTTAGTGACAAAAAGGGGAGAGAGATAATGAACAATGGAAACAATGTTTAATGTTTGTGAGAACGTTGGAACATTAAAACTTGAAAGGTAAGTATGACAACAACTTTGGTTTTGTATTGTGAATAATTGCATGTCTCGACTAACTATTTGACTAACTATTTGGGCATGTTTTATTACTAACAAGTTGTTTGTTGACTAACATACTTATGACATTTGGAATTTATTGCTTTGAAGATATGTCTATCTCTGATTGGTATTTTAATACATATCTGATTTTGCAAATGTCATGGTGAGTATAAACTTCATCTCTCTGGTTGGTTTTTGAATGCTAAAATTCTTAAGGTATCTAACGATTTCTCTTGTCAAGAATTATTTCTTTTGCAGAGAGTACAAACGTCTAAGTCTAGAGTTTGTTTTAGGAGTTTATCTCATGTATTCATTTTTATTTGGATCTCAATTGTAAATTTTTGTTGTATGGTGATAGCAACAAAAATATCTTTTTGAATTTTCTTAAGTGGATTTATGTTTTGTCACGAAACCGCCAAAGGGGGAGATTGTTAAGGAATTTGTTTTGGCGTATTTCGTGAAAGTGTTTAAGTCTTGAAGATTGAAGATGAAGAAGCTTGGATCATATACCTCAATCTCAAGATAGAAGAATTCAAAAGGATCAGGTACGTTTAACTAAATAAGTTTGGTGATCCGAATACTTCTTATAATGTAGAAACACTTGGATGGATTTTTAATTGCTTAAAAATCAAGAAACTGGACTGTTGTATGTTCAGGATCCGGATCAGGGTACTACAGTCCGGACACCGAACATAGGTAGGTTCATGCGCAAATCCAGTCCGGAACACCCCTGTTTCAGTCCGGACCCCGAACGTGGATTTTGCTGAAATCCCATGAACAGTCCAGACCGTAGGTATTTCAGTCCGGACCCCGAACGCTATTTTTTCAGGAATTCTCTGAAAAACAACGACAGTCCGGATCAAGCCAAATCCAGTCCGGACCGTCGTGCGAATAAAATTCTATTACAGTCAGTTTTTGATTCTTATCCTCTTCCAATGGTTTCTAACCTATAAGTAAACCCTAATTCTATCTTTTAGGGTAATCCACAATAAGTTTTTATTTCCGTAAATGAACGAGGAAAATTAACGGAAGAAAAACTTATAAATCCACATATAGAGAAGAAAGGAAATAACTAGATTTAATTCTATGTTTCTTCATCTATATTAATTAATTCGATTCTAGGTTTTCATACTCAGATTTTGAGTAGAATCAAATTAATGAATACTTAGATGGCATTTCCGATCTATCTTTGATCTAAGTATTCGGCGGATCATCACCACCAACAAAACAACGATTTTCCCCAAAATCGGCGCGTGGATTCGCGTGGCCTTGTGGATTCAAGGTGCTACCGCTCTCGTGGATTCGGAGCGAGGTACATTCGTGTGATCGAGACGTACTACTTGGTGGAGACCATGGATTCGGTCAGACGTCGTGGACTCGACGTTGGACGCCGTGGATTCGGCGTTGGACGCAAATCGTGGATTCGATGCGCGTTGCGGAGCGAGCGGAGAAGATCAACTCGGAGCGTATGGAAAAAGGATGAGTCGTGTGTGAGTACGGTATATCACCTTTGTACGTGTTTAATCTTAGTTGATTTCACCGTGTTATCGGTCCCGTGGTTTTTTACTCCTGGTTTTGGAGTTTTCCACGTAAAATCTCTGCGTGTTATTTATTTTTCCGCATTGGGTTTTATTACGTAAAGATTTTTGAGTGTTTATTGTTTACACCTATTCACCCCCCCCTCTAGGTGTTTTTTCCCCTATTTAGATCCATATTATCATAACCCAACAAGTGGTATCAGAGAGGGAATAGGGTTGTAAACAATGGTTGAAGGTGGAAACATCAACAGACCACTGTTCTTCGATGGAACAAATTATGCCTACTGGAAAGTACGGATGAAAGCATTTTTAATATCCATCGATGAACGGGTGTGGCAATCAATCGAGTTAGGATGGTCAAATCCAACTGAAATTATTGCTGATGTTCGCACCATCAAACCTAGGTCGAAATGGACCAAGCTAGAGATTGACTCATCTTCTTACAACGGCAAAGGAGTTAACGCCTTATTTAATGGTTTGTCACAAACTGAATTCTCTCGCGTCTCGGCATGTGAGACTGTGAAAGAAATCTGGGATGTTCTATGTGGTGACCCAGATCTCCGCAGGGCTTCTACAGTGCGATTAGCAGCTTCTGGAGGCCTATGTGGCATGTCGACGGTGTTTCTGCACCAATTTGGACTCAAGTGATGGACTTCGGGTGTATACTGGATCACGTGAGTGATCGGAGGACCCCGTCGGATGTTTTGATGTGGTTTCGCGCGAAATGGTTATTAAAATTGGACTCAGCGCGAAATTTGAGTAAAGAACACTTCTCCGGGAATTTTCGGCAAATTTTAGAAGAGGAATTTGGCAAATCGGACTTCGGATTTGGATTCAGCGCGCGAAAACGGTCAAGATGGACTATTTACTTGTATTTTTCGGAGCCCGGATGACCCGGCACGGATTTCGAGGTGTTTGGTACTGTTCCGGCCGCCGGAGGGGCGCCGGCGGCGGCGGCGGGCGGCGGAGCGCGGCGGCTGGCGGCGGCGGAGGCGCGCGGTCCACCGCGGAGGCGTGCACCCGGGGGGCTGGCCACGTGGCGGCTCCCAGTTGGCGGGCGCAGCAGGCGCGGTCCACGGGATCGTCGCGGGTGCACGGTGGACCGGGTGCGGACACGTGGCTGATTTTGGTTGGCGGGTTCTGGTGCGCGCGGTCCACGCGACGGGAGGCAGGTGCCTCGGGGCGCGTGCCCGACGTGCGGCAGCGGGAGGCGCGGTCGCGCACGTGGGCGCGGCGTGGGCGCGGTCGGGGGCGACGTGGGGGCGCCACGTGGCACCACGTGGTTGGTCGGGCGCAGCGGAGCACAGCACAGTGCTTGGACACGTGGCGCTGCGTGGTTCGCTGGCTCAGGTGCGCCGGGCGCAGGGAGCAGTGCTGGGCCACGTGGCGGCCCGTGAGCGTTCCGGGCGCACACAGTAACGGGCCCGGCCCGTTACTGTAGCAGCCCGGAAGTACCGGGCGCCCGAAACTTTGGGCCAAAAGTCCAAAGGTGGATTTTCGGGCTGGGCCTATAAATAGCTGTCTTGTGGGGGAGTTTTGCCCCCTTTCCCGAGCTCCCCTGCCCATGGCCCCTTTAGCAAAGTTGGAGATCTTCATCTTGCGCATCTTCTGGCAGAGGCCCGGATTTTTTGGAACCCGCGGCGTCGACGACTTCGGCATCGGAGCGCAGTGTGGCGATTTTTCATCGGAGGCCCGTTATCGTCGCAGTTTGATCTGAGAGGTCTACCGAGCTACTCCGTCAGTATTTTTGGACGATTTCTGCGGCGTTGGAGTCACGAGAGGTACGTCTTCGACTTTCGTGTTGATCATCTTACTGGATTCAGAGTTTATGACACGGTTTTCGAGGCATTTCTAAGCCGCTGTTTTCTGGTGGAGTTTTTGGACAGCGGCCCCTTGCCGGAATTTTATCTCCGCACCCGAGTGTCGGATCGAGATGAGCCTATACACTTTTTGGATCTACTCGTCGCAAGGATTATCATTGTATTTTTCTGGGATTTTTCTGAGGCTTGCCCGAAGGTATACTATTCCCCTTTTATCTGTGTTTGAGTTTACAGTTGTGTGGTTGTGAGTGTTTGCGCACCTGTACTGTGGAATTTGTAACTCGGCCTACGGGGCTCGGATTTGGGCGTGCAGGTACCCGTTTCGAAGGTCTCGACGAGACGCTCGTTGTGATATTTTTATTGGAATTTTTGGAGTTCATTTTACAGGTGAAAATTTCGCATTAAGGGGACTGTTCCCAGCAGATTTGTGATGCTTGGATTTTATGGAATTAAGTGTAACTTTGGGTTGTGTTTTTGTACCCAGGAGGTATTGATCACTGTTCCTGTATTGTTGGATTGGTGGGTGTGTAGAGATATCTGTTTCTGGACTTTCTCAGCTGTGCGACTCCGGACAGTTAGCATTTTCAGGTGGGTGGCCTTGTCTCCAAGATTGATGGACTGTGCTTTAAATCTGCTATAGTAGGACTATGCATGATAGTGAAATGCTTGTGCAGCATGTTAGAATGTAGGAATTGCTATACCTTGTATTATCTGATGGTATTGTCATCTCCTTGCTTTCTACCATCTGTAATTATAGTTATTGGAACTTGACCTAGCACCCCGTCATATGTTGCATGTGTAACCAGACTAGTAGAAAACCCTCACTTGGGCTAGGGTTATTTCTGCTTTAGACATCCACACTTCTACTTTCCTGGACATAGTGTTCTTCCTCGCCCGGGTAGTGGGCCGAGTGGTCAGGAGTTATCTTTTAGTGTGGGATGCATGTTACACTCGTGCTTGGGAGCAGAGTGGAGTCTGGTAGATGTAGTTGGTTGTTCTTCTGTAGCGGGAGCCGTTGGGTAGACGGCGGTCCCGAGATGTTTTATTTTTCTTGTTTTATCTGTCGCCGCTGTGTTAGTGGCAGCGGTAGATCAGTGTTAGCAGGACCTTAACCCAGAACCTTTTTGGACACTCATATGATTTTTATCAACCAAATGGTTTCTTCCAAGCATCGTAGGGTCGCCGGAGTCGGTTCATGTTTGATTGGACGAAGGCATTAGCCCTTCGAGGCTTGGATATAAAACTTGGTTTCAACTGTTTTCCTAAAAAGAACTAAAAATCATGAAATATGGATTTCTTACAGATCAAAGGGCTTCAGTAAGAAATGTCACCTTTTTCCTATAAATTAACCACCCGAGATGATTCGAGTGGTCTGGGTTCTAAGGTCTGCATTCTCCTTGGGACGAGAACAACGAGAGGCTATGCCTAAAGCCTGTTCTTGTTTGATTTGGATTGTAGGTTCTAGTCTTTCGGGGTTCCCGGACCCTTCCTCGGGTCAGTGGATGCGATGTTGGCCTGTAGAGGCAGTTGTTCGCAGTGGATGCGACTTTGTGCTATGAGTTGGTAGAGTGTGATCTAGAGGTTGTTTCTCTGATTTAGTGGTGGAGATGGTTCTCCCACTTAGCTTTGAGGATCTTGGGGTTCTGGCAGATCGAGTCGTGGAAGTTTCCCGACTCAGCCATGGTCGTGCTTTATCAGATTGAGCCGTTGAGGGTTCTCCGACTTAGCTGTTTGAGTCGAGGTTCTTTTTCCGACTGAGTTGTGTTTGAGCTTGGAGTTACCGATCTGTTTGATCGTGGATCATAGCCTGCATGAGCCGCATTTGGCTTGACAGAGATACTTTACAGAGATACTTTACAGAGATACTTGAGATGGGTTACTTTGACTCGAGCGGGTCGCTCCCCTCGAGGGCCACTCCGGAGTAGGCGAGGCCGGGTTGTGTACCGGCGTGAGTTTGAGCTTTTCTATTGCGACTTGTTGTTGCATTTGTCCCTCTGGTTGTGCTGGTGTTGGCAGTCATGGACGTCCTACGTAAGTCCGCTCCTCCGGGACGTAACGGCAGTAGGTTGGCGCATGTTGGCAGTCATGGACGTCCTACGTAAGTCCGCTCCTCCGGGACGTAACGGCAGTAGGTTGGCGCAGGCTTGACTGGACCTGATGAGGCAGTCAGTTCAGATTGGGTGATCAGAGATGAGAGTTAGTTGTGGCATCATGTTCTTTCTGTTCCACTCCTTGAGCATCTAGGTAGAGGCATGGTAGCTGTAGAGTTTACTTTTCCAGCTTTCCTTACAGCACTGCTTATGTTACTTTATGCCTCTAGTGGACTTAGTGGGCAGACCGTCGGGCTTGTTGGCGGCACCCACTGAGAACTACTTGGGACGTAGTTCTCACACCCGTCGTGGTGTCTTTTCCCACAGGAACTTCTACTCTGGTTCCTGTTGTTCCTGTTGCTGATCCTTCTGACCGAGCGAGGGAGTCGCGAGCTAGTTCCCTACCCGTCGTTGGAGTGTAGCGGTACCCCTTCAGAGGAGAGCTTCAGTAGATTAGTTATTTTATTTTCCTCCTTGAGAGACTGTTGTAGTGAGGATTGTTGTATTGAGAGCCTGTACACTGATGTATTTATTGGAGATACCTCCCGGTTGAGTTCTGAGTTTGTATATGAGGATATTGTATGATTATCTTTTTGGGAGACGGACATTGTTGTATTATTTCCAGTTGTACGGTGATTGATTTAGTTATACAGCAGACTTTTTATTTTTAGCTCTGATATCTGTTTAGCTGTAGTACTTCTCTTGCAGGTAGGACGCTTCGCCTATGCGGGTTTGGCATAGGTGGCGAATCTGTTGGCGAGCCGGGTCGCAGTTTCGACCCCGGGGCGTGACAGAATAGAGTGGTATCAGAGCCTAGGTTGTAGGTCATTGAGGACTTAGACACCCTAGGCTTGTGGTTGGACATTAGGATGACTACGTGAGAGTCGTGACTTTTAGCGAGAGTCCTGATCGAGTTTTGTACCTCTCCCATGAGACGGGATGAGTGATTGGCATGTTTATGCTCCTAAGCGATTATGTTGGCTGCAGACAACATAATGCTGTGGAATTGATAACATGTCTTAGACTTTCACTGGATTGGGTCGTATGGTTGTTGTGTCCTGATGTTTGTTATTGTGCAGTGGTCTACGGTGCTTGTGAGACGTCGTGCAGTGAGGAATGCGCTTTCCGCATCTGATTAGTAACCCGAGCAGCGGGAGGCAGAGCTATCAGAGCAGAGCGAGACCCAAGAGTTATGGATCCAGATGGCACAGACGTCGGAGGCTGTCCGATGCCAGGAGGAGGCCATGGAACGTTTGATGCGCTTGTGGGAGCTGAGAGCACAGTTAATTTCAGTACCGCTTGAGTGTCCTCCAGTACTCTCTTCCTATGCAGTGGTATCTTCAGTTGTACCAGTGGCGCCGATGGAGCGAGCAGCCCCCTCCGTGCCGACGAGCAGTGCCGAGGCACCGAGGCAGGGTGGATAGTGGATAGTAGCTGAGCTTAGGGACATCATTGATCGATGGAGCCAGTCCCGGCAGTCTGAACCATCCCGATTCATAGGTTTGAGTTGGAGCCTTTGTAGGCAGAATTGGGGTTGGTGGTGATGGAGAGACTCTCGGAGAGCCTCCATGTGCTAGGGAGTTTATACAGTTGTCGAACTGCACGCTCCAGGTTTTGAGGGACGAGGCGCATAGGATATGTTTGACGGGGAATGGTTTGCGCCAGGATACCTTTCAGTTTAGTTGGTCCCTCCGTTTTGAATTATGACGCTATCGATGGGTAGGCATTGTGTGTGGAGCTGACGCTGCAGTTCCTGGATAGGGATCGGACGCCAGAGGCGGAAGTTCGGATATCGGCGCTTGCGTCGGG
>CM055072.1:20357740-20382552 GCA_029204045.2 Tillandsia leiboldiana
AATGATGGACTTTGGGTGTATAATGGATCACGTGAGTGATCGGAGACCCCGTCGGATGTTTTGATGTGGTTTCGCGCGAAATGGTTATTAAAATTGACTCAGCGCGAAATTTGAGTAAAGAACACTTCTCCGGGAATTTTCGGCAAATTTTAGAAGAGGATTTGGCAAATCGGACTTCGGATTTGGATTCAGCGCGCGAAAACGGTCAAGATGGACTATTTATTTGTATTTTTCGGAGCCGGATGATCCGGCACGGATTTCGAGGTGTTGGTACTGTTCCGCCGCCGGAGGGGCGCCGCGGCGGCGGCGGGCGGCGGAGCGCGGCGGCTGGCGGCGGCGGAGGCGCGCGGTCCACCGCGGAGGCGTGCACCGGGGGGCTGGCCACGTGGCGCCTTCCCAGTTGGCGGGCGCAGCAGGCGCGGTCCACGGATCGTCGCGGGTGCACGGTGGACCGGGTGCGGACACGTGGCTGATTTGGTTGGCGGGTTCTGGTGCGGCGGTCCACGCGACGGGAGGCAGGTGCCTCGGGGCGCGTGCCCGACGTGCGGCAGCGGAGGCGCGGTCCGCGCACGTTGGCGCGGCGTGGGCGCGGTCGGGGCGACGTGGGGGCGCCACGTGGCACCCGTGTTGGTCGGGCGCAGCGGAGCACGCACGTGTTGGACACACGTGGCGCTGCGTGGTTCGCTGGCTCAGGTGCGCCGGGCGCGGGGAGCAGTGCTGGGCCACGTGGCGGCCCGTGGGCGTTCCGGCGCACAGAACAGTAACGGGCCCGGCCCGTTACTGTAGCAGCCCGGAAGTACCGGGCGCCCGAAACTTTGGGCCAAAAGTCCAAAGGTGGATTTTCGGGCTGGGCCTATAAATAGCTGTCTTGTGGGGGAGTTTTGCCCCCTTTCCCGAGCTCCCCTGCCCATGGCCCCTTTAGCAAAGTTGAGATCTTCATCTGCGCATCTTCTGGCAGAGGCCCGGATTTTTTGGAAGCCGCGGCGTCGACGACTTCGGCATCGGAGCGCAGTGTGGCGATTTTCATCGGAGGCCCGTTATCGTCGCAGTTTGATCTGAGAGGTCTACAGAGCTACTCCGTCAGTATTTTTGGACGATTTCTGCGGCGTTGGAATCACGAGAGGTACGTCTTCGACTTTCGTGTTGATCATCTTGCTGGATTCAGAGTTTATGACACGGTTTTCGAGGCATTTCTAAGCCGCTGTTTTCTGGTGGAGTTTTTGGACAGCGGCCCCTTGCCGGAATTTTATCTCCGCACCCGAGTGTCGGATCGAGATGAGCCTATACACTTTTTGGATCTACTCGTCGCAAGGATTATCATTGTATTTTTCCGGGATTTTTCTGAGGCTTGCCCGAAGGTATACTATTCCCTTTTATCTGTGTTTGAGTTTACAGTTGTGTGGTTGTGAGTGTTTGCGCACCTGTACTGTGGAATTTGTAACTCGGCCTACGGGGCTCGGATTTGGGCGTGCAGGTACCCGTTTCGAAGGTCTCGACGAGACGCTCGCTGTGATATTTTTATTGGAATTTTGGAGTTCGTTTTACAGGTGAAAATTTCGCATTAAGGGGACTGTTCCCAGCAGATTTGTGATGCTTGGATTTTATGGAATTAAGTGTAACTTTGGGTTGTGTTTTTGTACCCAGGAGGTATTGATCACTGTTCCTGTATTGTTGGATTGGTGGGTGTGTAGAGATATCTGTTTCTGGACTTTCTCAGCTGTGCGACTCCGGACAGTTAGCATTTTCAGGTGGGTGGCCTTGTCTCCAAGATTGATGGACTGTGCTTTAAATCTGCTATAGTAGGACTATGCATGATAGTGAAATGCTTGTGCAGCATGTTAGAATGTAGGAATTGCTATTCCTTGTATTATCTGATGGTATTGTCATCTCCTTGCTTTCTACCATCTGTAAATTATAGTTATTGGAACTTGACCTAGCACCCCGTCATATGTTGCATGTGTAACCAGACTAGTAGAAAACCCTCACTTGGGCTAGGGTTATTTCTGCTTTAGACATCCACACTTCTACTTTCCTGGACATAGTGTTCTTCCTCGCCCGGGTAGTGGGCCGAGTGGTCAGGAGTTATCTTTTAGTGTGGGATGCATGTTACACTCGTGCTTGGGAGCAGAGTGGAGTCTGGTAGATGTAGTTGGTTGTTCTTCTGTAGCGGGAGCCGTTGGGTAGACGGCGGTCCCGAGATGTTTTATTTTTCTTGTTTTATCTGTCGCCGCTGTGTTAGTGGCAGCGGTAGATCAGTGTTAGCAGGACCTTAAACCCAGAACCTTTTTGGACACACATATGATTTTTTATCAACCAAATGGTTTCTTCCAAGCATCGTAGGGTCGCCGGAGTCGTTCCATGTTTGATTGGACGAAGGCATTAGCCCTTCGAGGCTTGGATATAAAACTTGGTTTCAACTGTTTTTCCTAAAAAGAACTAAAAATCATGAAATATGGATTTCTTACAGATCAATGGCTTCAGTAAGAAATGTCACCTTTTCCTATAAATTAACCACCCGAGATGATTCGAGTGGTCTGGGTTCTAAGGTCTGCATTCTTCTTGGGACGAGAACAACGAGAGGCTATGCCTAAAGCCTGTTCTTGTTTGATTTGGATTGTAGGTTCTAGTCTTTCGGGGTTCCCGGACCCTTCCTCGTGTCAGTGGATGCGATGTTGGCCTGTAGAGGCAGTTGTTCGCAGTGGATGCGACTTTGTGCTATGAGTTGGTAGAGTGTGATCTAGAGGTTGTTTCTCTGATTTAGTGGTGGAGATGGTTCTCCCACTTAGCTTTGAGGATCTTGGGGTTCTGGCAGATCGAGTCGTGGAGTTTTCCCGACTCAGCCATGGTCGTGCTTTATCAGATTGAGTCGTTGAGGGTTCTCCGACTTAGCTGTTTTGGTCGAGGTTCTTTTTTCCGACTGAGTTGTGTTTGAGCTTGGAGTTACCGATCTGTTTGATCGTGGATCATAGCCTGCATGAGCCGCATTTGGCTTGACAGAGATACTTTACAGAGATACTTTACAGAGATACTTGAGATGGGTTACTTTGACTCGAGCGGGTCGCTCCCCTCGAGGCCACTCCGGAGTAGGCGAGGCGGGTTGTGTACCGGCGTGAGATTGAGCTTTTCTATCGCGACTTGTCGTTGCATTTGTCCCTCTGGCTGTGCTGGTGTTGGCAGTCATGGACGTCCTACGTAAGTCCGCTCCTCCGGGACGTAACGGCAGTAGGTTGGCGCATGTTGGCAGTCATGGACGTCCTACGTAAGTCCGCTCCTCCGGGACGTAACGGCAGTAGGTTGGCGCAGGCTTGACTGGACCTGATGAGGCAGTCAGTTCAGATTGGGTGATCAGAGATGAGAGTTAGTTGTGGCATCATGTTCTTTCTGTTCCACTCCTTGAGCATCTAGGTAGAGGCATGGTAGCTGTAGAGTTTACTTTTCCAGCTTTCCTTACAGCACTGCTTATGTTACTTATGCCTCTAGTGGACTTAGTGGGCAGACCGTCGGGCTTGTTGGCGGCACCCACTGAGAACTACTTGGGACGTAGTTCTCACACCCGTCGTGGTGTCTTTTCCCACAGGAACTTCTACTCTGGTTCCTGTTGTTCCTGTTGCTGATCCTTCTGACCGAGCGAGGGAGTCGCGAGCTAGTTCCCTACCCGTCGTTGGAGTGTAGCGGTACCCCTTCAGAGGAGAGCTTCAGTAGATTAGTTATTTTATTTTCCTCCTTGAGAGACTGTGTAGTGAGGATTGTTGTATTGAGAGCCTGTACACTGATGTATGTATTGGAGATACCTCCCGGTTGAGTTCTGAGTTTGTATATGAGGATATTGTATGATTATCTTTTTGGGAGAACGGACATTGTTGTATTATTTCCAGTTGTACGGTGATTGATTTAGTTATACAGCAGACTTTTTATTTTTAGCTCTGATATCTGTTTAGCTGTAGTACTTCTCTTGCAGGTAGGACGCTTCGCCTATGCGGGTTTGGCATAGGTGGCGAATCTGTTGGCGAGCCGGGTCGCAGTTTCGACCCCGGGGCGTGACAGAATAGAGTGGTATCAGAGCCTAGGTTGTAGGTCATTGAGGACTTAGACACCCTAGGCTTGTGGTTGGACATTAGGATGACTACGTGAGAGTCGTGACTTTTAGCGAGAGTCCTGATCGAGTTTTGTACCTCTCCCATGAGACGGGATGAGTGATTGGCATGTTTATGCTCCTAAGCGATTATGTTGGCTGCAGACAACATAATGCTGTGGAATTGATAACATGTCTTAGACTTTCACTGGATTGGGTCGTATGGTTGTTGTGTCCTGATGTTTGTTATTGTGCAGTGGTCTACGGTGCTTGTGAGACGTCGTGCAGTGAGGAATGCGCTTTCCGCATCTGATTAGTAACCCGAGCAGCGGGAGGC
Source organism: Tillandsia leiboldiana (assembly GCA_029204045.2). Lineage (NCBI taxonomy): Eukaryota > Viridiplantae > Streptophyta > Magnoliopsida > Poales > Bromeliaceae > Tillandsia > Tillandsia leiboldiana. The sequence goes on from CM055072.1 coordinate 20,362,150, forward strand.
AGAGCTATCAGAGCAGAGCGAGACCCAAGAGTTATGGATCCAGATGGCACAGACGTCGGAGGCTGTCCGATGCCAGGAGGAGGCCATGGAACGTTTGATGCGCTTGTGGGAGCTGAGAGCACAGTTAATTTCAGTACCGCTTGAGTGTCCTCCAGTACTCTCTTCCTATGCAGTGGTATCTTCAGTTGTACCAGTGGCGCCGATGGAGCGAGCAGCCCCCTCCGTGCCGACGAGCAGTGCCGAGGCACCGAGGCAGGGTGGATAGTGGATAGTAGCTGAGCTTAGGGACATCATTGATCGATGGAGCCAGTCCCGGCAGTCTGAACCATCCCGATTCATAGGTTTGAGTTGGAGCCTTTGTAGGCAGAATTGGGGTTGGTGGTGATGGAGAGACTCTCGGAGAGCCTCCATGTGCTAGGGAGTTTATACAGTTGTCGAACTGCACGCTCCAGGTTTCGAGGGACGAGGCGCATAGGATATGTTTGACGGGGAATGGTTTGCGCCAGGATACCTTTCAGTTTAGTTGGTCCCTCCGTTTTGAATTATTGACGCTTCGATGGGTAGGCATTGTGTGTGGAGCATGACGCTGCTGTTTCTTTGGATAGGGATCGGCCGCCAGAGGCGAGTTCTGGATATCGGCGCTTGGCGTCGGGTGATGGAGGACAGACTGACCGGCAGAGGCATTTCTCATCTCCGTACCTGGATGGCGAATTTTCGAGATGCCAGAGATCGGGTGGACCCCGATGGCAGCATCAGCATCTATATCAGAGTAGCGCAACGGTAGCGTGGATTTGTTATCTGCGGATGACTTTATTCGTCGCCTCAATGTGAGCAGAGACAGAGGTTGTGCTCCCTTGTGGTTTATGTCCTATGCAGTTGAGGCCGCGAGTTATACGGGTGGACTTATTGGTAATTATGGCAGTTCGGCGTTTCGACCTAGTGCTTGGGTTTTGGTTGGCACAGTGCCACAGGATGTTAGACTGCGGGAGGTGAGGACTTTGACCTTCTGCGAGGCAGACGAGAGGAGATTTGGTTGTTGAGGTCGTTAGAGCACAATGGTTATAGCGACAGTGTGAGAGGTGCTTACGGCGGCACCGGGACCCAAAGATATCTCTGTTGCCACGAGATTCCGGGTGTGATTTCACCTGAGCTGTTGATAATGCCGCCGGTTAGGGAGATAGATATTGAGGTTGGCGTGGTTCGGGGAACCGCGCCACCCTCGGCAGCACCTCATTGGATATTGCCAGTAGAGCTGTGAGAGCTGATGGCGCAGTTGCAGGATCTGATGGATCGAGGGGTCTGTTTGACCTAGTGCCACGCCGTTGATATACGGTGGTGATGCCACATCGTTGATACACGATTGTGAGGGCCTTTTATGGGTCGAGTGTAGACAGGTCCAAGTATTATTCTGGACCTTTTGATGGAATTATACTCCGGCAGTTGTACGATTGATGCAGGTACAGATTTTGGAATCTTACGGCTGAGTATTTCGCCAAGATGGTGTTCAGGTCACGGTAGGGGCATTATGTTTTAGTAAGGCCAATTGGATTGATTAACGCCCTACCACTCTTTTGGTTTGAGGAATTGTGCTCCAGCTGTACTTGATTGCTTTGGTAACTAGATCCTCCAGGGATATTATGATCTACTCCCTGAGCAGCTGGGAGCATGAGGAGCACTGGTGGATGTGTTACCATGCTGTGTGGATGAAGCTGTATGCCAGATTATTGAGATACAAGTTTTAGCTTTAGAAGCTTACCTTCTTGGGTCACATTGTGTTAGCCATAGGAGCGGCGGTGGAATTCTGGCCAATGTGGATGCTATTTGAGTTTGGCTGAGATCAACATTTATTGCTGAGGTGAGGAGTTTTTTTGGATTTGGCAGTGCCAGGAGAGCATGGCGAATGGATGATGTGACTGGTACTAGCGCCGATTGCAGCTTTGCCAGAGATGGGGGATGGACCTTGTGTCAGTGATGCCTCCCATAGTGGCTGTGGAGTTACCATTGGGTTATTCTTGAGCATTTTGTATCACCCCGCTAGGGCCACTGTGGTGGCGGATACCTGGAACCGGAGAGCTATTTGGGGTTGAGTTTGATGATTCCGTTGCTGGCGCTGGGTGGGACCGTTGCGGAACAGGGCTCGAGGTTGTGTCCCTGAGGGTCCCTTTTGACGGTAGACTGCGGTGAAGCAGTCCATGCGATTGGTCAGGATCCGAGAGTGTTTGAGCGAGGACCCTAGCCGATTAGGGCTTCTTTTCTCTGGACGACCGTATGGGGTATGTTCGGATCGCCTGGTTGAGCTGGCACTAGGGAGCGGTTTTGGTGCGTGCTACATTGGTTGTTCTCTCTTTTCCCCCAGCCTTTTCCTTCCACGTCTCAGCTCAGGAGTGTTAGGCTTGTGGATTCCTCGCCCGTGATGACTCGTTTCCTTTGAGATCTGCGAGTACTTGTGGTACGAGGGATGCCGTTGCAAATTCTGGCTCATGAGATGAGAGAATTATGCAATTTGGGCCATGCCGTACCAGTTGTTGTTGTTGTTGTGGAGTAATCACGGGGAGTGACAGGTGACTTGAGAGCTGGAGACGGCAGTGTTATGTACCTACCCTTGTTTTGTGGCACCTTTTGGGTTGAGCTAGTTTCGAGGACGAAACTTTCTTTTAGTGGGGGAGGATGTGGTGACCCAGATCTCCGCAGGGCTTCTACAGTGCGATTAGCAGCTTCTGGAGGCCTATGTGGCATGTCGACGGTGTTTCTGCACCAATTTGGACTCAAGTGATGGACTTCGGGTGTATACTGGATCACGTGAGTGATCGGAGGACCCCGTCGGATGTTTTGATGTGGTTTCGCGCGAAATGGTTATTAAAATTGGACTCAGCGCGAAATTTGAGTAAAGAACACTTCTCCGGGAATTTTCGGCAAATTTTAGAAGAGGAATTTGGCAAATCGGACTTCGGATTTGGATTCAGCGCGCGAAAACGGTCAAGATGGACTATTTACTTGTATTTTTCGGAGCCCGGATGATCCGGCACGGATTTCGAGGTGTTTGGTACTGTTCCGGCCGCCGGAGGGGCGCCGGCGGCGGCGGCGGGCGGCGGAGCGCGGCGGCTGGCGGCGGCGGAGGCGCGCGGTCCACCGCGGAGGCGTGCACCCGGGGGGCTGGCCACGTGGCGGCTCCCAGTTGGCGGGCGCAGCAGGCGCGGTCCACGGGATCGTCGCGGGTGCACGGTGGACCGGGTGCGGACACGTGGCTGATTTTGGTTGGCGGGTTCTGGTGCGCGCGGTCCACGCGACGGGAGGCAGGTGCCTCGGGGCGCGTGCCCGACGTGCGGCAGCGGGAGGCGCGGTCGCGCACGTGGGCGCGGCGTGGGCGCGGTCGGGGGCGACGTGGGGGCGCCACGTGGCACCACGTGGTTGGTCGGGCGCAGCGGAGCACAGCACAGTGCTTGGACACGTGGCGCTGCGTGGTTCGCTGGCTCAGGTGCGCCGGGCGCGGGGAGCAGTGCTGGGCCACGTGGCGGCCCGTGAGCGTTCCGGGCGCACACAGTAACGGGCCCGGCCCGTTACTGTAGCAGCCCGGAAGTACCGGGCGCCCGAAACTTTGGGCCAAAAGTCCAAAGGTGGATTTTCGGGCTGGGCCTATAAATAGCTGTCTTGTGGGGGAGTTTTGCCCCCTTTCCCGAGCTCCCCTGCCCATGGCCCCTTTAGCAAAGTTGGAGATCTTCATCTTGCGCATCTTCTGGCAGAGGCCCGGATTTTTTGGAACCCGCGGCGTCGACGACTTCGGCATCGGAGCGCAGTGTGGCGATTTTTCATCGGAGGCCCGTTATCGTCGCAGTTTGATCTGAGAGGTCTACCGAGCTACTCCGTCAGTATTTTTGGACGATTTCTGCGGCGTTGGAATCACGAGAGGTACGTCTTCGACTTTCGTGTTGATCATCTTGCTGGATTCAGAGTTTATGACATGGTTTTCGAGGCATTTCTAAGCCGCTGTTTTCTGGTGGAGTTTTTGGACAGCGGCCCCTTGCCGGAATTTTATCTCCGCACCCGAGTGTCGGATCGAGATGAGCCTTTACACTTTTTGGATCTACTCGTCGCAAGGATTATCATTGTATTTTTCTGGGATTTTTCTGAGGCTTGCCCGAAGGTATACTATTCCCCTTTTATCTGTGTTTGAGTTTACAGTTGTGTGGTTGTGAGTGTTTGCGCACCTGTACTGTGGAATTTGTAACTCGGCCTACGGGGCTCGGATTTGGGCGTGCAGGTACCCGTTTCGAAGGTCTCGACGAGACGCTCGCTGTGATATTTTTATTGGAATTTTTGGAGTTCATTTTACAGGTGAAAATTTCGCATTAAGGGGACTGTTCCCAGCAGATTTGTGATGCTTGGATTTTATGGAATTAAGTGTAACTTTGGGTTGTGTTTTTGTACCCAGGAGGTATTGATCACTGTTCCTGTATTGTTGGATTGGTGGGTGTGTAGAGATATCTGTTTCTGGACTTTCTCAGCTGTGCGACTCCGGACAGTTAGCATTTTCAGGTGGGTGGCCTTGTCTCCAAGATTGATGGACTGTGCTTTAAATCTGCTATAGTAGGACTATGCATGATAGTGAAATGCTTGTGCAGCATGTTAGAATGTAGGAATTGCTATTCCTTGTATTATCTGATGGTATTGTCATCTCCTTGCTTTCTACCATCTGTAATTATAGTTATTGGAACTTGACCTAGCACCCCGTCATATGTTGCATGTGTAACCAGACTAGTAGAAAACCCTCACTTGGGCTAGGGTTATTTCTGCTTTAGACATCCACACTTCTACTTTCCTGGACATAGTGTTCTTCCTCGCCCGGGTAGTGGGCCGAGTGGTCAGGAGTTATCTTTTAGTGTGGGATGCATGTTACACTCGTGCTTGGGAGCAGAGTGGAGTCTGGTAGATGTAGTTGGTTGTTCTTCTGTAGCGGGAGCCGTTGGGTAGACGGCGGTCCCGAGATGTTTTATTTTTCTTGTTTTATCTGTCGCCGCTGTGTTAGTGGCAGCGGTAGATCAGTGTTAGCAGGACCTTAACCCAGAACCTTTTTGGACACTCATATGATTTTTATCAACCAAATGGTTTCTTCCAAGCATCGTAGGGTCGCCGGAGTCGGTTCATGTTTGATTGGACGAAGGCATTAGCCCTTCGAGGCTTGGATATAAAACTTGGTTTCAACTGTTTTCCTAAAAAGAACTAAAAATCATGAAATATGGATTTCTTACAGATCAAAGGGCTTCAGTAAGAAATGTCACCTTTTTCCTATAAATTAACCACCCGAGATGATTCGAGTGGTCTGGGTTCTAAGGTCTGCATTCTCCTTGGGACGAGAACAACGAGAGGCTATGCCTAAAGCCTGTTCTTGTTTGATTTGGATTGTAGGTTCTAGTCTTTCGGGGTTCCCGGACCCTTCCTCGGGTCAGTGGATGCGATGTTGGCCTGTAGAGGCAGTTGTTCGCAGTGGATGCGACTTTGTGCTATGAGTTGGTAGAGTGTGATCTAGAGGTTGTTTCTCTGATTTAGTGGTGGAGATGGTTCTCCCACTTAGCTTTGAGGATCTTGGGGTTCTGGCAGATCGAGTCGTGGAAGTTTCCCGACTCAGCCATGGTCGTGCTTTATCAGATTGAGCCGTTGAGGGTTCTCCGACTTAGCTGTTTGAGTCGAGGTTCTTTTTCCGACTGAGTTGTGTTTGAGCTTGGAGTTACCGATCTGTTTGATCGTGGATCATAGCCTGCATGAGCCGCATTTGGCTTGACAGAGATACTTTACAGAGATACTTTACAGAGATACTTGAGATGGGTTACTTTGACTCGAGCGGGTCGCTCCCCTCGAGGGCCACTCCGGAGTAGGCGAGGCCGGGTTGTGTACCGGCGTGAGTTTGAGCTTTTCTATTGCGACTTGTTGTTGCATTTGTCCCTCTGGCTGTGCTGGTGTTGGCAGTCATGGACGTCCTACGTAAGTCCGCTCCTCCGGGACGTAACGGCAGTAGGTTGGCGCATGTTGGCAGTCATGGACGTCCTACGTAAGTCCGCTCCTCCGGGACGTAACGGCAGTAGGTTGGCGCAGGCTTGACTGGACCTGATGAGGCAGTCAGTTCAGATTGGGTGATCAGAGATGAGAGTTAGTTGTGGCATCATGTTCTTTCTGTTCCACTCCTTGAGCATCTAGGTAGAGGCATGGTAGCTGTAGAGTTTACTTTTCCAGCTTTCCTTACAGCACTGCTTATGTTACTTTATGCCTCTAGTGGACTTAGTGGGCAGACCGTCGGGCTTGTTGGCGGCACCCACTGAGAACTACTTGGGACGTAGTTCTCACACCCGTCGTGGTGTCTTTTCCCACAGGAACTTCTACTCTGGTTCCTGTTGTTCCTGTTGCTGATCCTTCTGACCGAGCGAGGGAGTCGCGAGCTAGTTCCCTACCCGTCGTTGGAGTGTAGCGGTACCCCTTCAGAGGAGAGCTTCAGTAGATTAGTTATTTTATTTTCCTCCTTGAGAGACTGTTGTAGTGAGGATTGTTGTATTGAGAGCCTGTACACTGATGTATTTATTGGAGATACCTCCCGGTTGAGTTCTGAGTTTGTATATGAGGATATTGTATGATTATCTTTTTGGGAGACGAACATTGTTGTATTATTTCCAGTTGTACGGTGATTGATTTAGTTATACAGCAGACTTTTTATTTTTAGCTCTGATATCTGTTTAGCTGTAGTACTTCTCTTGCAGGTAGGACGCTTCGCCTATGCGGGTTTGGCATAGGTGGCGAATCTGTTGGCGAGCCGGGTCGCAGTTTCGACCCCGGGGCGTGACATTCTACAAGTTACACATGAGGGAACAAACCTTGTGAAGATTCAAAAGCTGCAAATGCTTACGAGCAAATTTGACTCTATTTTCATGGCAGAAAATGAATCATTCACAGATTACTATACACGATTGCAAGACATCGTGAATACATGTGCTAACTTAGGAGAGAAAATTCCAGAATCTAAAGTTGTAAGAAAGATTTTAAGGACTCTTCCTGAAAGATTTCGTTCCAAGGTTACGGCCATCGAAACAGTTAAACACCCGGACAAAATCCGTGTAGAAGAATTAGTTGGTGCACTTCAAACATATGAAATGACATTTCCTACTAACTATTCTTCTGTAAAGGCATCCTCTTCTAAGTCTTCAGGTTTTGCGTTGGAAACAACAAAAGAAGAAGACGCGGATTCATCCTCCTCAGACGATGACGAGAACCTATCTATGGAGGATTTCGAGAAGCAACTTGCTCTCTTGACCAAGAAATTTCGCCGAAACTTTCGAAGGGTTAATTCAAGTAAAACCTCATACTTCGTAAAGTCGAAGAAAGGCAAAGGTTCTTCAAGCTTTAAGTCAAGAAAGCAAGAGAGTTTTTCAAAGGACAAGAAAAACTCAGAGGGACAAATCCAATGCTTCAAGTGTCGAGGATACGGCCACATCTCAACGGAGTGTCCCAATAAGAATCCGTCAAAGAAGAAGGCGATGCAAGCCATCACTTGGGATGACACCTCAACGTCCAATGAGTCATCTTCTAGTGATGAAGAAAACAACGCAACGACATTCCACGCGTCCACAACTTCATCTTTCGTGTGCTTTATGGCAAGTACATCCGATTCATTGTCCAACTCCTCCCAAGTTGAAAAGAATGCAACGGACGACGAATCGAGTAATTCCGAAGGTGATGACTTTGCTTTTGCCTACCATAAACTTTTAAAGGATTCAAAGAAACTGGCAAAGCAAAACAAGGGTTTGAGAGGGAGATTGCAGGATCTCGAAGAAGAAGCAAAAAGGGCAACTTCTCTCTCAAACGCTCTTGAAGTGGAAAAGGATAACTTGATCAAAGTAAATGTTTCCCTTCAAGAGAAAAATGAGCATTTCGAGAAGGAACACGTAAAATTGGTGGATAAAGCAAGTTACTTCTTGAAGCTCTACTCCGAGGCTCGTCAAGAAAAAATGGAAATGACGACGACCATTTTCCAACTTAAGGATGATCTAAAGCGATTTTCTTCTGGAAGGAGCAAGTTGGATAAGATGCTTGGTCTTGGTCAAACAAATCGTTTGGGCATTGGATACAATCGAACTGGAGACGGTCCTAGTTCAAGTGGAACAGTTTTTGTGCCCCAGTCGGCATCTCCTCCTCCGACGACGGAATTCACTGCATACAACGGCAACAACCCTACCTCTCCTATTTCGGGTTCATCAAGTACAAAGGTATGTTTTCGTTGTGATTTTGCAGGGCACATAAGAAGAGATTGCAAGATTGGAGCAAAACGATCAAATCAAGCACCTCTTGCAACAACTACCAACAAGGTCATTCCCCAGAAATCAAAGGAGAATTTTTCAAAAGAAAAAAACCTTGGTAGTTCACCTCACAAGACGATGTCAAAGAAAAGCGATGAATCAAACAAGACGCTTTCACCAAGGAAAATAACTTCACAATCATTGCCGACGCAGTCCAAAAAGGTTTGGGTGCGCAAAGGTGAAATCTTCCCTTGTCTTGGACAGCATTGGAGTTTTTATGGGTTTTCTCCGCGCTCGAGCGACGGAATCAGGTATGCAAGTACTCGATTCGTATCTACGCGACGCAAGGAACATCACCATGATTTTTCTGGAATTTTTGGAGGTAGGCACGAAGGTGAAAATTCCACTTTTTCTGGATGAAGTGTTACAGATTTTGTACTTGGGATTTTTGGAGGTAGTCACCTTGCCGATTTTGTATCTTGACCTACAGGTGTCGGTTTTGGACGTGCAAGTACTCGCTTCGATCGGCTCGACGCGACGAACGCAGCGGTTATTTTTCCGGATTTTTTTGAGTTCATCTCGCAGGTGAGATTTAGCCATCTTCAGGGCTGGTTGTGTGGACAACGGCTTGTTGTATGTTATTGGGATTGATTGTTCGCCGTTCGGTTATTGTTACAGTTTGGGTGTTTTGCGTGGACTACGGTTATTGGACAGCGAGGAGGCTTTTACAGCTGTGGACTGCGCATTTCCATGTGGGTGGTTGTTATATCCCTCTTTTCTGACTTACCCACTAGGAGTATTAGAGAGATCCTTTTGGGATATCTATGAACGGTAATTGCTATTCTTATGAGTTTGTCTTGTGAGACGCATCATGTTGGAAATGTTATTAGAGAACCACTATGTGGGAAACATAATTGTATTTAGAACTTATGCATGCTTGTGTGGAATTATGGATTGCTATGTTAGCACTAAACCTTGCATGTAAATCTGATTATAATATTGAGGCCATGTAATTTACCTTGATGGTGGAATATTTGCATGCTCGTGTCGGTATATAGATTTCTGTGTTAGCCCTTAACCTTGCATGTGGAATTGTTTATTATATTGGGCCAAGATGATTTATCCTGTTAGTGGTATTACTTGAGGATAGGTGACATGCATAGGTGGATACTATTATTGATCAATGACTTAATTAATTTTCCTTGAGAACACTTGCATGCTTGTATGGACATCTAGATAGGCCATCTTTTATCGCTACACTTTCATGCTGGAACTTGACTTAGGAGAAACCTTGTTTGCTTCTGTTCTCCTTACTCTTTAGTCAGGTGGTTATTATTGCTCGGGTTTGAGCAGGGGTACGGGATAGTGTAGCCGGGACCTTGGGGTCGGGGACAGGTGGTATTTGATTATGGGATGTGGGGTATTGCGGCTACCGCGGAAAGTAGGCGGTTGACCGGATGTCGGATATGGGACATGATTGTGATTGTGGGTTATTTCGGTGACCGCAGATATTGGGCGGTTGACCGGTTGTCGGTTGTTGGGCTTGATTGTTGACGGTGGGTATCGCGGCGACCGCGGATATTGGGCGGTCGACCAGATGGTTACTTATGCATCAGATTGGGGATCGGGGTTCTTTAGTGGAGGGTTTTGTTCCACTTGAGTATAGTCGTGATCCAGTCCTGCTTTTATGATACTTGTGACAGTGATTGAGTTCTATTATCACACCGGCGCGGCTTTATATGCCCGGTGATGCTTTCCTAGTGTGGGTCGCTCTCCTCGAGTGCCACTCCAGAGCGCGTGGGGCACCAGCTAGGTGCCGGTTAGGCATTGAGTTTTGCTATCACATCGGCGCGGCTTACTTGCCCGATGATGAGGGCGGTACAGATTGGGTTCATCTGGGACGGTTGGTTACTGTTGCATACGGTTATTCCAGTCTAGGACTGCATTTTAGAGGCATAGTAGTGGTAGTTTCTTTTCTACAGTAGTTTTCTTGCTTACCACACATCTTTCCCTTTTGCCTCTGGTAGACCTAGTGGGTGTGTCAGAGTTTGAGAATTTACCCACTAGGGGAGGCTACTGGTTTACTAGTAGTTCTCACCCATATTCCTCTTTTTCTTCTCCCTTGTTTTGTAGTGTCTTCTGCGGGTGCTGCTGGGCTTTCAGCGGCGGGTCGAGGAGATAGGACGGCTGAGTAGATAGATCTCGAGGCAGGATGAGCGTGTTAGCTGGACTGTTGGTGTACCCATGTTTCCTCAGACGGTTGTACTTTTACTTTTGGGACTGGCTTTTGCCAGCAGGTTGTATTTATTTTAGTGAGCTGGGAGAGACAGATGTATCATTTTTACAGATGTACTGTATTTCATTTCCAGCTTCAGTCTGAGATGTAGTAGCTTTAGTTCAGCTCTGTTTTTATTGCTCTTTATATTTATCTCTTATATCTGAGCAGGTTACTGGCGCTTCGTGTACGCAGAAAATTTCGTGTGCACGGCGGATCTGTAGACGGGCCCGGGTTCTGGTTTTCACCCGGGGCGTGACAAACATTCCCTTAGGTAAGCATTCACTAATCATCAACATGGATATCCAAATCTTGCAAGTCCTCATAATATATAACATGAATATTAATCTTGCAATTCTTTATACAATTATCATTACTAAGCTTACCTTCAACCACATACATTGTACTCTAAACATGCATGCATTCTATCAGATAGAATTAGAGAACCGTCCACCGATTCTGGAGACGAAGCAACCCACCTGAAACGCTTTCCATAGGCAAAGCCGAAGTAGGTGAAGTGCGTAGCCACTCGCTAACAAAAATCCCCCGAAACCGCACCCTCGGTACTCGGTCGTGCAAGCCTCTGCTCCAACCAACATCACAACCAACAATCAAACAACACCACTAAACACCCCAAACATCACTTGCTGTTTTGCCAAAACAGCACAGAGAAGGGCCTTTTTCACCTGCGTGCAGTCCTCCGAAAATCCAGAAAAATCACGGTTGCGATCCTCGCGATGAGTAGATGCAAATCGAGTATTTATACTTCTCGTTTCGACACCTGTAGGCCAAGATACAATTAGAACATCGCCGTAAGCCAAATTCCTCACGAACACAAGTCTGTGGAAAATCAGTCCCAAAGAAGCTTAATTATCACCTTCGAAGAGTCCTTCAAAAATTCCGGTAAAAATACGGTCGCGTTCCTCTCGAAGTGTAGATGCCGATCGAGTCCTCAAATGTCCCGATCCGATGCCCGTAGGTCGAGAAATCCCAACAATACTCCACCGCTGTCCCCAAACCTCGCAGCAATACAAGAGTCAAAAGGTACCTCTGGAACACCACCAAAAACTCAAAACAGAGCAAAGTGATCAACATGGAAATCGAAGGCATACCTCTCGTGAACGCGCTTCCATGAAAATCGGCTCCAAACTTTATCGGGGTAGCTTAGGAGGCCTCGCGCACTGAAAAGCGACGGTAGAAGCCACAAACGAAGGAGCGTCGAAGTGCGCCGCGTCGCAGACAACGCCGATGTCGCGGCCTCCAAAAATACCCAAGATCCATCGGAGGGTAGAGGACACAACGTAGAAGTGCTCTGCCAAAGGGGGGCTCCCATAAAATCTCCAAAACCTCGAACTGGCCCACCCAAAGCCTATTTATAGGCTGAAATCCAAGAGGAAAAAGTGCAATTTTCGGGCGCCCGAATACAGTGCCGCCGAAAACCCACATTCGCGGAGCGCCTGAATCGCTCATGTCGCGCCACGTCACCCATAACAGCGGACAGCGAAACCGGCCACCCAGACCGTGCTGCGTGGCCCGCACAGTGCACGCGGTGGTTGGCGCCAGCCAACCACGCGCCGCCACGTGGACCGCACCACGCCCGCCCCGGTCAGCGCCCACGTGCGCGCCTGCCGCGCCGCCTGCCACCCTGCCACGCACGGATCCCGAGGCGCTCCCCGTGCACCTCCGTGGACCGCGACCACTGCACCAACCAAACGGCTGCCACCACCTGTCAACTGCGAGCCAATGGGAATCCTCCATGTGGCACACCAGCCTTCACGCGCCGCGGCCTGCCCGCGCGCCTGCCCGGCCCGCGCCTGCTCCCGTGGGCCGAGCCCACTGCGCCGGGCCTCCTGCTCCGCCACGTGGCGTACGGCACCGATAGAAAGCCGCCACGTGGCACACCCTTAGTCCACCGGTCCACCATGCACCCGACAACACTGAAATCTTCCAGGTATCCGTTTTCGGGCGTCCGGACTCAGAAAAATACAACCAAGTAGTCGATTTCCATTGTTTTTCCGCGCTGAATCCAAATCCGATGTTCGTTTCGCGTGGAACCACTTCTAAAATTTGACGGGGCATCCGAATACACTCGTGATCCTTTTTACACACTGAGTCCACTTCTTGGGTCCGATATGCGCACAAACACCTCCAATACTCAACATAAGCCTCCACAAGCTGCTGATCAAACACTAATCCTATCGCGGGGATCCAGGTCCTCACAATGATAGCAGGACCTTGAACACAGAAATACTTTTGGATACGCATGATTGTAGTAAACTAATGTTTCTTTCCGAGCTTCGAGGGGCGCCAGAACTTGTTCTCATTTGATTAGGGCAAAGGCACTAGTCCTTCGGGACTAGGGAAAATAAAATCGTCTTTAACTGATTTTCTTATGAACTAAAGGGTATTAAAATTGGGTTTTCCTTCAATCAAGATGGTTTTCAAATTAGAAGTTACTTGCTGTCCTCACCCAGAGAGGGGTCGAGCAGAAAAGGGTTTTCAGAAACAAATGTCATCTTTTATATAAATTTCCTCGCCCCGACGAGGGTTCGAGCGATCTGGGTTATAAGGGCTGCCTCCTTTTTGGGACGAGAGCTACGGGCGGGTGTGCCTGAGACCTGTTCTTGTTTGATTGGGGTTGTAGGCGTCAGTTTTCCCGAAATTCTCTGTCCCGGTGTTGTTGGTCGGTTGGGCTTTGATGTTGGGCTGATGAGTGTTCCGGTCCCGGTGTTGTTGGTCGGTTGGGCTTTGATGTTAGGCTAATGGGGGTTCCGGTTGGGGTGGTTAGTTGATTTGGGTTGCGAGTGTTAAGGATTTTGTATTGGCGTATTTCGTGAAGTGGTATAAGTCTTGAAGATTGAAGATGGAGAATTGTGGATCAATTACACCAATCTCAAGAAGAATGGATTCGGAATGATCAGGTATGTTTAATTAAATAATTTTGGTGATCCGAATACATTTGTGTAGTTTAGAATCACTTGGATAAGTTTTCACTGCATAAAAATAAAAAACCGAACAAGTTGGATGATCAGGATCCGGATCAGACCATTCCAGTCCGGACCCCGAACATAGTTTAGTTCATGCGGAATTCCAGTCCGGACCTCCCCTGTTTCAGTCCGGACCTCGAACTATGTGTTTGCTGAAATTGCATGAACAGTCCGGACCTCCCCTGTTTCAGTCCGAACCCCGAACAGTTTTTTCAGAAAAATTGCTGAAAAAAGACGACAGTCCGGATCAGCCAAATCCAGTCCGGACCGCCGTGCGGGAAAAATTTTGTTAAGTTAGTTTTTAAAGCTTATCTCTTTCCAAAGGTTTCTAACCTATAAATAAACCCTAATTTCATCTTTTAGGGTATCCCGAATCAAGAAAAAGGGAGATAACCGAAAAATAATAGAAAAATCCACAAATATAGAGAAGAAAGGAAAACACGATTAAATTCATGTTTCTTCGTATATATTGTTCAATTTGATTCTAGGGTTTTCAAAACTCCAATTTTTGTAGAATCAAATTGAAGAATACTTAGATGGTATTTCTGTATCTATCTTTGATCTAAGTATTCGGAGGATCATCACCAAACAAAAACAACGATTTTACCAAAAATCGGCGCGAGGATTCGCGTGGCCTTGTGGATTCAAGGTGCTACCGCTCTGAGGACCCGGATCCCCGCGATGGATTACTGGTTGATCAGCTGCTTATGGAGGCCCATGTTGGGTGTTAGAGGTGTTTGCGCGTGTATTGGACCCAAGGATTGGACCCGGCACGAAAAAACAGATCAAGTTCACTTTTTCGGGAATTTTTGATAATTTTAGAAGTGGAATTGGGCAAAACGGACATCGGATTTGGATTTAGCGTGCGAAAACGATGAAAATGGACTATTTACTTGAATTTTTCAGAGACTGGATGCCCGCGCACGGAATTCGAGGCATGGAGCACTGTTCCGGCAACGGGCGGCGGCGGGCAGCGGCGGAGCACGGCGGCGCACGCGCGGGCAGGCGCCGGGGCAGGCGCGGGCAGGTGCGAGGGCGCGGGCAGGCCCGCGGGTGCGGGCAGGCGCGCGCGGTGCAGCGGGGGTGTGTGCCACGTGGCATCTTCGTATTAGTGCGGTTTGGACACGTGGCAGGGTTGTATTGGCTGGTGCATGAGCGCGGTCCACGGAGCGAGCAGACAGTTGCCTCTGGAGGCGTGCGCGGCATGGGCGCCGGCAGTGCGACAAGCGCACGTGGGCACGCCGACCGAGGTATTGAGGCGCGCGAAGGCGGGCGCGGGGGGCGTGGCCACGTGTCGCGAGCCGGTTGGCAGGCGCCGCTGTTGCCTGTTCGGGGACACGTGCCGCGTTGTGGTGGTTCCGGGCGCTGGATGAACGGCTCAGATCGGGCGGTTTCGGGTGCACTGTAGCAGCACGAAAACTTTCGGGTGCCCGGAAGTGGGGACATGGATGGTATTTCTAGATTTGTTCTGTTTTGGCTATAAATAGCCCCCTTTGGCTGCCATTTCGAGCCTTTAATTTCCTGAGCTCCCCTGCGACTGAGCCTTGAAGCAATATTGTTCTTCACCTTGTGCTCCATCTCGTGAGGGATTTGCAGAGTTTTTGGAGGCCGCAGCATCGGCTTTTTCTTCGATGCGGCGCACTTCGACGCTTCTTCGATTTTGGCTTCTACCGTCGCATTTCAGTCGATTTTGGCTTCTACCGTCACATTTCAGTCCGCGAAGCACCCTGGATCACTCCGATGGAATTTTGAGACGATTTTTGCAGCAGCGCGTTCATGAGAGGTATGCCTTCGATTTCTGTATTGATCACTTCGCCACGTTTTGGGTTTTTGGCACGGTTCCTGAGGCATACATTGACCCTATGTACTGCTGTGAGCTTTGGGACAGCGGTGGAGTATTTTTGGGATTTTTCGGTCTACGAGCATCGGAATGAGACGTTTAAGGACTCGATTGATATCTACGATTCGAGAGGAATGCACCAGTATTTTTATAGGATTTTTCTGAGGACTCTTCGAAGGTGATAGCTTCTTTCAGACTGGTTTCCTGCAGATTTTGTTTTGTGGGTAGTTTGACTTGCCGCAGTGTTTTAATTGTATCTTGGTCTACAGGTGTCGGAACGAGGTGTTTAAATACTCGATTTGTATCTACTCATCGCGAGGATCACAACGGTGATTTTTTCGGATTTTTCTGAGGACAGAATGCAGGTGAAAAAGGGCCTTCTTTTGTGCTGTCTTGGAAAAATAGCAGGTGTTTGTTGTGATGTGGTCTAATTGTGGGCTGTGATGTTGGTTTGAACAGAGACTTGTGCGACCGTGTGCCGAGGGTGCAGTTTCTACAGATTTTGGATTGTGAGCGACTACACACTTCTCCGACTTCGGCTTTGCCTGCGGAAAGCGTTACAGGTGGGTGGCTTCGTCTCCAGAACCGGTGGACGGTTCTCTAATTCTATATAATAGAATGCATGCATGTTAGTGTACCAATTTTTGATTGAGATGCAAGCTTGGTAATGACATTGGTTTGAGGAATTGTATGATATGATATTCAGATATGCCTAATGGAAACATGCAAGATAAGATATTCTTGTCTGGTAATTGAGAGCATGCATAATTCATTGTACAACCTATAGCTTTGAGATGTGAGCATAAGAATGATATAGTTCATGTAGATTGAGGCTTACATGATTTATGGTACACATTAGATACCTTCGAGATATTAAATGTTCAATGATTGTATTTACCTATGCTAGTTGAGAGCATGTTTAGGGAGATGAGGCTTATTTTGATTGGTTTTGGTGGTTATATCCATTAATGTTCCCTGCTTATGATTCAGTTTATTTAAATGCTATTATTGGAGCTTGACCTAGCACCCCCGTCATATGCTACATGTTTAACCAGACCAGTAGAGAACCTTCACTTGGGCTAGGTTCTTTTATGCTTTAGACATCCCACACTTTGCATCTTTCCTGGACATAGTGTTGCCTCGCCCGGGTAGTGGGCCGAGGGGTCAGGTTTCTGTGGGACATTGCTGCACTCGTGCCTGGGGGCTGAGTGGAGTCTGGTAGCTGAGTTTAGATTGTCCTAGTGTCGTGGGGAGCCGTTTGGGTAGACGGTGGTCCCGGGCAGTCGAGTATCTTCTGGTCAGTGTTGTTCGGAACCGTTGGGGTTGACGGTGGTTCTGGGTCGTTGAGTGTTGTCCGACCCGTTTTATTAGCCCTGAGTTGTGGGTCGATCCCGGCTGTGGAGTATCTCCAGCCAGTGTGTTTTGTGCCACGAGTTGGTGGAGTTTGCTAGTGTCTCGAGATTCGAGAGAGCTGATCAGCTGAGTCGTCGAGAGTACTCCGACCGTTGTGCTAGATGTTTGAGTATCTTGGGTCCTTCCGTTCTGAGATTGAGCGTGGATTTTGACTATAGCCTGAAGGAGCCACTTTGAGCTCGACAGAGTGCGCGCGGATACCTTTTTCCTCGGTGGGGTCGCGCCTCTCGAGTGCCCCATCCGGAGTGGGCCTGTTACTTTTGTATCGCGACTTATCGATGCAGTCCCTCTGGCTTTGCCAGTTTTGGCAATCACGGATGCCCTACGTAAGTCCGGTCCTCCTTGGATGTAACGGCAGTAGGTAGGTGCAGGCTTGACTGGATCCTATGAGGCAGTCAGTTCGATTGGGTCGATTGAGCACCTTGGGTGCGAGTAGTTACATATATTTTCATCTGTACCACCCATCGAGCATTTAGATAGAGGCATGGTAGCTGTAGAGTACCTCCAGCTTTTCTTGTTCAGTTTTTACTGCATTGTTATCTTGTGCCTCTAGTAGACTTAGTGGGCAGACCGTCGGGCTTGGTGGCGGTACCCACTGAGAACTACGTGTTGATGTAGTTCTCACACCCGTTGGGGGTTCTCCCCCTCCTTTTTCTTTCCTCTCCTTTGTTTTGCAGAGTCACCTGTGGGAGATGCTCATTCTGCTGTTGTTGTTCGAGGCGAGGGAGTCGCGAGCTAGATCCCTACCTGTCTTTGGAGAGTAGTTGTACCCCCACATTGGAGACTTATAGTACAGTCCGTAGATTAATTTTATTTATGCTCATGAGAGATTATTGTAGTGAGGTTATGACTTGTATTGAGAGCCTGTACACTGATGTATTATTTCAGGTTGCCCTCCCTGTTGATTTCTGGGTTTTGTATCTGAGGATTTTGTATTTGATCATGTTTGGGTGGTGGATATTGTATCTTTATTTTCAGTTGTACAGTGTTGGATTTGAGTTCTTTTCAGCTTTTTATTTTACAGCTCTGATATCTGTTTAGCTATATTAGTTTTCCTTTGCAGGTTGGATGCTTCGCCTATACTTGATTCTGTATAGGCGGCGGATCTGTTGGCGAGCCCGGGTCGCAGTTTCGACCCCGGGGCGTGACAGATTAGAGTGGTATCAGAGCCTAGGATGTAGGTCATGGTGGACTTTAGAAACCCTAGGCTTGTGGTTGGACCCTAGGAAGACTTCGTGAGAGTCGTGATTTTAGCGAGAGTCCTGATTGAGTTTTATACATCTCCCAAGGGATGGGATGAGTGATCGGCATGCTTATTCTCCTAAGTGATTATGTTGGCTGCAGACAACATAATGCTGTGGAATAGGTGACATGCCCTAGACTTTCGCTAGATTGGGTCGAGTGTTTATTTTGTGCTGATGTGCTGTTTTGTCGTGGTGAGCGGTGTCTCCCCGACGCTGAGTTTTGACCTGTGTGTATCCTCAGTGGTAGCAAATTCAGTGGCGCCGATGGTGCGAGTAGCCCCCTCTGTGCCGACGATTAGTGCCGAGGCACCGAGGCAGGGTGGATAGCTGACAGCTGATGAGCTGTGGGACATCATCGATCAGTTGAGCCAGTTTCGGCAGATGAACCACCCCGATTCATGGGTTTGAGTTGGAGCCTTTGGAGGCAGAATTGTGGTTGGTGGTGATGGAGAGACTATTTGAGAGCCTTCTTGTGTCAGAAAGTTTATGCCGTTGTTGAACTGCGCACTCCAGGTTTTGAGGGACGAGGTGCATAGGATATGTGTGACTGTGAGTGGATTGCGCCAGGATACCTTTCAGTTTATTCGGTTCCTCTGTTTTGGATTATGGATGCCTCGATGGAGTAGGCTTGAGTGGAGCGTGGCGCTACAATTCCTTTTGGATAGGGATCTACCGCCAGAGGTGAGTTCTGGATAGAGGCGTTTGGCGCTAGCTGATGGAGGACAGATCGGCCGGCAGAGGCATTCTCGATTTCCTTCTCCAGGATCATGGATTTCTGTGACGCCAGGGGTCGGGTGGACCCCGATAGCAGTACCAGCATTAGTAGCAGCAGCAACGGTAGCGTGGATGTGTTATCTACGGAGGACCACATTCGTCGCCTCAGTGTAAGCAGAGACAGAGGTCGTGCTCCCTATGTGATTGGTATAGAAATTTTCTGGCAGACCGGATTTTGATGACGAGGTAGACGGAGCGACGACCACTTGCGTCGAGCGGATGGGTCTGTGCTGCCTGGTTTGAGGCCGCCACGATAGTGGATCGGATTGTCGCGGGTGTGATTTCATTATAGTAGTTTGAGTTGGAGCATTGTGCATCCCTGCATGGACTAGAGGCAGAGTCATTACAACGTGCACTAGAGGTACTGGTTCATGTCGGTGTAGTGCATGTGGAGGAGGCTTGAGGATCATGTCCAGTGCCATTGAGACCACGAGTTATACCGGCAGACTTATTGGCTTTTGTGGTAGTTGGTGTTTTGACCTAGTGCCTGAGATTGGTTGGCACAGTACCACATGATGGATGACTGTGGAAAGTGTGAGGTCCCGGAATCCCCCGCGTAGGGTTGCTGGTTGTTGGGCAGCTTTTAGTGGCCGTTGGGAGTGGTTGTGCGCATGTCGGGCCCGAGAAATGGATTTGTGATGCAATTTGGAATTTAGTTGCATCACTGGAGACCTGCGTGGTGTGTCAGCGATGTTTGCGCGCAATTTGGACACAAGTGGTGGACTTCGGGTTTAAAATGAGATCCCGTGGGTATTTGGAGGACCCGTCGGGTGTTTAGAAGTGGTTTCGCGCGATTCAGATGTCAAAATTGGACTCCGGGCGAAGTTTGAATAAAAGATTACCTCTTCGGTCGCCTTTGGGAATTTTTAGAGTTGGAATTTGGCAAATCGGACTTCAGAATTGGACCCGGCGCGAAAATCGGATCGAGTGGGCTTTCGGCAAATTTTCGGACGAGAATTTGAAGAAACGGACATCGTTTTTGGATTCAGCGCGCGAAATAGCTAAGAATGGACTATTTACTTGTTGGTTTTGGAGCCCGGTTGAATTGCGCGTTTTTCGAGGCATCGCGGCACGTTTTTGGGGTGGCAGCGCGGCGCGGATCCCGAGGGCGTACGGACGCGACAGGGGGGCAGACGCGCCTTCGGCGCGGGTCGGGCGGGGGCCGCCACGTGGCGGGCCCCCGTTGGCGGCCGCGCGGGCGCGGGGGCACGCGCCTGTGTGGCGCGCGCGTGTCCCGCGCCTGGCGCGGGCGCGGTGTAACGCGCCCGTGTGGCGGGCGTGTTACCGCGCGCCGCGTGGCACCCGGAGCGCGTGCGTGGACCCGGTGCACGCGCCCCGCCCTTGTTAGCCGGCTGGGGTGGCTCCTGATTGGCCGGTGCACCGTGCACCGATGCACCGTGGACCATCTCTCTCTCCCTTTCTCTTTTTCTTCTTCTTCTTCCTCCCCGCACACGCCATTTTCTCCTCTTCTTTTCTTTTCTTCTCCAACCGAGAGCGAGAGGGTGTGAGGGAGAGGATTGTGGGTGGTGCGGCGGTGCGTCGTGGGCCTCGTGGAGCGCGCGAGATTTTCCGAGGGGAGCGTTTCGGCGACGGC
>CM055072.1:20382652-20427117 GCA_029204045.2 Tillandsia leiboldiana
TCCGTTTTTGCGTGCGAACTCCAGCACTGGTGCAGCCCATTTTGCCGTGCGGATTTCGGCACTGTGCTCCGTTTTGCGTGCGGACTCCGGCAGCGGACATCGTTTTGCGTGCGGATCGCGTGGAGGCCAATTGCAAGTGTCTACCAGACAATTGGTGGCAATCGAGGTGGTGGCCTTATCTCCAAGTTTTTATGGACTGTACAGTATTTCTACTGATGTAGGACTATGCATGATAGCTTATTTTCTTGTGTAGCATGCTAGATTGTAGGAATGGTTATTCCTTTTTCATCTGTTAATATAGTTATCTTGGAACTTGACCTAGCACCCCCGTCATATGTTGTGTGTAACCAGACCAGTAGAAAACCCTCACTTGGGCTAGGGTTATTTATGCTTAGACATCCACACTGTTCTTTCTTCCTGGACATAGTGTTTATCCTCGCCCGGGTAGTGGGCCGAGAGGTCGGGACTTTCTTTTAGTGGGATGCTTTGCACTCTTGCTTGGGAGCAGAGATGGAGTCTGGTAGTTGTAGTGGGTGCTTATTCTGTGCCGGGAGCCGTTTGGGGTAAACGGTAGTCCCGGAAGGTCTTGTTTCCCTGTTGTGGCCGTCGTGGAGGAGCCGTTGCGCAGACGGCAGTCCCGGGCCGTCCGAGTATCTTCCGGTCAGTGTTGTTGGGAAACGTTGGGTTGACGGTGGTCCCAGGTCCGTTGAAATGTTGTCCGACCGTTTTGTTACCCTGAGTTGTGGTCGTTCCTTGGCTGTGGAGTACTCTAGCCAGGTGGGCTTTGTGCTGCGAGCGTGTTGGAGAGGCTAGTGTCTCGTGTTTCGTGTGAGCTGATCAGCCGAGTCGTCGAGAGTGCTCCGACTGTGGTGCGAGATATTTGGGATCTTGAGGCCTACCGTTCGAGAGTGGGAGCGTGGATTTTGACTAGCCTGCATACGCACAATGTTGACTACTATGCCGCCCGTTTTCTTCAGTTGGAGTCGCGCCCCTTGAGATGCCGCTGTGGATACGATGGTTGGCCTGTTGAGGCAGTTTTCCGCAGTAGAGGCAACGATGGGCCTGTTGGAGGCAGTTTGCGCGAGGGATGAGTTAGTCGGACAGGACGCCCCACGTAAATTCCGTCCTCATGTGGATGTGTGGTAGTGGGTAGGTGCGTTCCTAGTCGACAGGCGCAGGCTTGACTGGACCCTATGAGGCAGTAAGTTCGATTGGGTCGATTGAGCACCTTGGGTGCGAGTGGTCACTTTTACTTTCATCTGTTCCACTTTTTGAGTATCTAGATAGAGGCAAGGTAGCTGTAGAGTAGCTCCAGCTTTTCTTGTTCAGTTTTCATTGCACTGTTATCTTTTTACCTCTAGTAGACTTAGTGGGCAGACCGTTGGGCTTGTTGACGGCACCCACTGAGAACTACTGTGGGAAGTAGTTCTCACACCCGTCGTGGTGTCTTTTCCCCAGGGACTTCTTCTCCTGTCCTGTGCTCCTGTTGCTGATCCTTCTGACCGAGGCGAGGGAGTCGCGAGCTAGTTCCCTACCCATCGTTGGAGTGTAGCGGTACCTCTTCCGAGGAGAGCTTCAGTAGATTAGTTTACTACTTTTACCTCTGTTGAGAGAACTTTGTTGTGAGGTATAGAGTTGTACTTTTCCTTTTCAGTTTGAGAGACTGTTGTAGTGAGGATATTTTTGTTGTGAGAGCTTGTACACTGATGTTTTTATTGGAGATATCTCCCTTTTCAGTTTTGTATCAGAGGACTTTGTATACGATCGTATTTGGGAGATGGATATTGTATTATTTTCAGTTGTACAGTGTTTGGATTTCAGTCTTTAGTTGTTTACTTTCAGCTCTGATATCTGTGTACTGCAGTTGATTCTTTATGCAGGTTAGACGCTTCGTCTGTACGGCAGTTTCCGTACAGATGGCGGATCTGTTAGCGAGCCCGGGTCGCAGTTTCGACCCCGGGGCGTGACAGAAAGAGAAAGGACTATGACCTTCTGCGAGGCAGACAAGAAGAGGGTGCTTGTAGAGATAATTGGAGCACACAAGTTACAGCGACAGTGTGAGAGGTGCCTACGGCGGCACCGGGACTCAAGGATATCCCTTTTGCCGTGAGACCCCAGGTGTGAGTCCACCTGAGCTGTTGTTGATGCCGCCGTTAGGGAGTTTGAGTTTGCGTTTGACGTGGTTTTGGAAACCGCGTCAACCTTGACAACACCTTATTGGATATCACCTGTAGAGTAGAGAGGGCTGTTGGCGCCGTGGCAGGATCTGATGGATCGAGGAGTTTGTTGGACCTAGTGCCACGCCGTTGATATACGGTGGTGATGCCACGTCGTTGATACACGACTGTGAAGGGTTCTTTTGTGGTTTGAGCACTAGCAGGTCCGAGTTTTATTTAGGACCATTGATTGAGTTATACTCCGGCAGTTGTTCCTATGTGAGGCATGTATCAGTTGGGGATCTTGCAGCTGAGTATTTTGCCTAGACAGCGTTCAGGACACGGTATGGCCATTATTGCGCTCTTAGTGAGGCCAAGTGGATTGACTAATGCCCTGCTGCCTTTATGATTTGTGGAATTGTGTGTTCCAGCTGTATTTGGACGGATAGATAAAAGTGTTCTGCATAGATATTGGATTGACTCCCTGAGTGACTGGATCTTGAGGAGCACTTGTGGATAGTGCTACAGTGTCTGTGAGAAGGAAGCTGTATGCCAAGTGGTTGAGGTACAAGTTTTAGCTTCGGGAGCATTATTCTAGCTGTAGGAGCAACTGTGGAAATCCAGCCAAAATGGATGCTATTCGAGATTGGCCGAGACCAACACTGTTGGTGAAGCGAGGAGCTTCTTGGACTGGGCAGTGCCAGCAGAGCTTGACGAATGGATGTTGAGGCTGATACCAGCGCCGATTTTAGCATTGCCAGTGTTGGGTGATGGATTTGCGAGTTATAGTGATGTCTCCCTTAGGGGCTGTGGAGTTACTATTGGATTATTGTTGAGCACCCTTTTTCACCCCGACAAGCCACGGTAGTGGCGGATACCTTGAGTGGGGGAGTTGTTTGGGGGTTGAGGTTGATGATTCCACAGCTGGCGCTGTGTGGTGTTGTTGAAGCTGTTAGGGCTTGAGGTTGTGTCCCTAGGGGTCGTGGTTAGATTATAGCTTTCGGTTGTGCTGCCACAGCAGGAATAGCTTCAACACTTCTCTCCCTTTTTCACGTCTATATGCCGAGGCTCGCGAACGGGCCGAAAACTTTGAAAGGCTGCTCCAGAATGGAGACGGTGTCGGAGCCTGTTCTTGTTTGATTGGGGTGAAGGCACTGCCCTTTCGAATTTTGCGGACCTTTCGCTGTTGTCGGCGGTTTTCTAAATTGAGAGTTGGGGTTGATGATATTCCTGATGTTGGGCTTTTCTTTTTCTTGCTTGGTTGCGTGGGTGTGGTTTGGATCATCCTGGTTGAGTTGGTACAGAGAGTTTGATTTTTGGAGCTTGTTGTTTTTCCCCCCAGCCTTTTGTTGGAGTCCTTGAGGTTTTTCCACGTCTCAGCTCAGGAGTGTTATACTTATGGATCCCTCGCCGTGTTTGACTCGCCCCTTTTGAGATCTGTGAGTGTGTGGAGTACGAGGGACGCTCATTGCGAATTCTGGCTCGTGAGATGAGAGAATTGCGCAATTGGGCCATGCCGTACCGGGTATTGTTGTTATTTTTGGAGTACTCACGGGGAGTGAGTGGTGACTTGGGAGCTGGAGACGGTGAAGATGAGTACCTGCCCTTTATATTTATGACTCCTGTTTGAGTTGTGTTAGTTTCGAGGACGAAACTTTCTTTTAGTGTGGGAGGATGTGAGGACCCGGATCCCCGCGATGGATTACTGGTTGATCAGCTGCTTATGGAGGCCCATGTTGGGTGTTAGAGGTGTTTGCGCGTGTATTGGACCCGGCATGAAAAAACGGATCAAGTTCACTTTTCCGAGAATTTTCGATAATTTTAGAAGTGGAATTGGGCAAAACGGACATCGGATTTGGATTCAGCGTGCGAAAACGATGAAAATAGACTATTTACTTGAATTTTTCGGAGCTCGGATGCCTGCGCATGGATTTCGAGGCATGGAGCACTGTTCCGGCAACCGGGGGCAGCGCTGGCGGCGGAGCACGGCGGCGCAGGCGCGGGCAGGCGCGCGTGGTGCAGCGGGGGGTGTGTGCCACGTGGAATCTTCGTATTGGTGCGGTTTGGACACGTGGCAGGGTTGTATTGGCTGGTGCATGGGTGCGGTCCACGGAGCAAGCAGGCAATTGCCTCGGGAGACGTGCGTGGCATGGGCGCCGGCAGCGCGACAAGCGCACGTAGGCACGCCAACCGAGGTGTTGACGCGCGCGAAGGCGGGCGCGGGGGCGTGGCCACGTGTCGCGAGCCGGTTGGCAGGCGCTGTTGTTGCCTGTTCGGGGACACGTGGCGCGTTGTGGTGGTTCCGGGCGCTGGATTAACGGCTCAGATCGGGCAGTTTCGGGTGCACTGTAGCAGCCCGAAAACTTTCGGGCGCCCGGAAGTGGGGACATGGATGGTATTTATAGATTTGTTCTGTTTTGGCTATAAATAGCCCCCTTTGGCTGCCATTTCGAGCCTTTTCCCGAGCTCCCCTGTGACTAAGCCTTGAAGCAATATTGTTCTTCACCTTGTGCTCCATCTCGTGAGGGATTTGCAGATTTTTTGGAGGCCGCAGCATTGGCTTTTTCTGCGACGCGGCGCACTTCGACGCTTCTTCGATTTTGGCTTCTACCGTCGCATTTTAGTCCGCGAGGCACCCTGGATCACTCCAATGGAATTTTGAGACGATTTTTGCAGCAGCGCGTTCATGAAAGGTATGCCTTCGATTTCTATATTGATTAATTTGTCTCGTTTTGGGCTTTTTGCATGGTTCCCGAGGCATACATTGACCCCTTGTACTGCTGTGAGGTTTGGGACAGCGGTGGAGTATTTTTAAGATTTTTTGGTCTACGATCATCGGAATGAGACGTTTAAGGACTCGATTGATATCTACGCTTCGAGAGGAACGCACCAGTATTTTTATCGGATTTTTCTGAGGAATCTTCAAAGGTGATAATTAAGCTTCTTTCAGACTGGTTTCCTGCAGATTTTGTTTTGTGGGTAGTTTGACTTGCCGCAGTGTTCTAATTGTATCTTGGTCTACAGGTGTCGGAACGAGGTGTTTAAATACTCGATTTGTATCTACTCGTCGCGAGGATCACAACGGTGATTTTTTCAGATTTTTCTGATGAAAGAATGCAGGTAAAAAAGGGCCTTCTTTGTGCTGTCTTGGAAAAACAGCAGGTGTTTGTTGTGATGTGGTCTAATTGTGGGCTGTGATGTTGGTTTGAACAGAGACTTGTGCGACCATGTACCGAGGGTGCAGTTTCGGCAGATTTTGGATTGTGAGCGACTACACACTTCACCGACTTCGGCTTTGCCTGCGGAAAGCGTTACAGGTGGGTGGCTTCGTCTCCAGAACCGGTGGACGGTTCTCTAATTCTATATAATAGAATGCATGCATGTTAGTGTACCAATATTTGATTGAGATGAAAGCTTGGTAATGACATTGGTTTGAGGAATTGTATGATATGATATTCAGATATGCCTAATGAAAACTTGCAAGATAAGATATTCATGTCTGGTAATTGAGAGCATGCATAATTCATTGTACAACCTATAGCTTTGAGATGTGAGCATAAGAATGATATAGTTCATGTGGATTGAGGCTTACATGATTTATGGTACACATTAGATACCTTCGAGATATTAAATGTTCAATGATTGTATTTACCTATGCTAGTTGAGAGCATGTTTAGGGAGATGAGGCTTATTTTGATTGGTTTTGGTGATTATATCCATTAATGTTTCCTGCTTATGATTCAGTTTATTTAAATGCTATTATTGGAACTTGACCTAGCACCCCCGTCATATGCTACATGTTTAACCAGACCAGTAGAGAACCTTCACTTGGGCTAGGTTCTTTTATGCTTTAGACATCCCATACTTTGCATCTTTCCTGGACATAGTGTTGCCTCGCCCGGGTAGTGGGCCGAGGGGTCAGGTTTCTGTGGGACATTGCTGCACTCGTGCCTGGGGGCTGAGTGGAGTCTGGTAGCTGAGTTTAGATTGTGCTAGTGTCGTGGGGAGCCGTTTGGGTAGACGGTGGTCCCGGGCCGTTAAGTATCTTCCGGTCAGTGTTGTTGGGAACCGTTGGGGTTGACAGTGGTCCCGGGTCGTTGAGTGTTGTCCGACCAGTTTTATTAGCCCTGAGTTGTGGGTCGATCCCGGCTGTGGAATATCTCCAGCCAGTGTGTTTTGTGCCACGAGTTGGTGGAGTTTGCTAGTGTCTCGAGATTCGAGAGAGCTGATCAGCTGAGTCGTCGAGAGTACTCCGACCGTTGTGCTAGATGTTTGAGTATCTTGGGTCCTTCCGTTCTAAGAGTGAGCGTGGATTTTGACTATAGCCTGCAGGAGCCACTTTGAGCTCGACAGAGTGCGCGGATACCTTTTTCCTCGGTGGGGTCGCGCCCCTCGAGTGCCCCGTCCGGAGTGGGCCTGTTACTTTTGTATCGCGACTTGTCGATGCAGTCCCTCTGGCTGGGCTAGTTTTGGCAGTCACGGACGCCCTACGTAAGTCCGGTCCTCCTTGGATGTAACGGCAGTAGGTAGGCGCAGGCTTGACTGGACCCTATGAGGCAGTCAGTTCGATTGGGTCGATTGAGCACCTTGGGTGCGAGTAGTTACATATATTTTCATCTGTACCACCCATTGAGCATTTAGATAGAGGCATGGTAGCTATAGACTACCTCCAGCTTTTCTTGTTCAGTTTTTTCTGCATTGTTATCTTATGCCTCTAGTAGACTTAGTAGGCAGACCGTTGGGCTTGGTAGCGGTACCCACTGAGAACTACGTGTTGATGTAGTTCTCACACCCGTTGGGGGTTCTCCCCCTCCTTTTTTTTTCCTCTCCTTTGTTTTGCAGAGTCATCTGTGGGAGATGCTCATTCTGCTGTTGCTGTTCGAGGCGAGGGAGTCGCGAGCTAGATCCCTACCTGTCTTTGGAGAGTAGCTGTACCCCCACATTGGAGACTTGTAGTACAGTCCGTAGATTAGTTTTATTTATGCTCATGAGAGATTATTGTAGTGAGGTTATGACATGTACTGAGAGCCTGTACACTGATGTATTATTTCAGGTTGCCCTCCCTGTTGAGTTCTGGGTTTTATATCTGAGGATTTTGTATTTGATCATGTTTGGGAGGTGGATATTGTATCTTTATTTTCAGTTGTACAGTGTTGGATTTGAGTTCTTTTTAGCTTTTTATTTTACAGCTCTGATATCTGTTTAGCTATATTAGTTTTTCTTTGCAGGTTGGACGCTTCGCCTATGCGGGGTTCTGTATAGGCGGCGGATCTGTTGGCGAGCCCGGGTCGCAGTTTCAACCCCGGGGCGTGACAACCGCTCTCGTGGATTCGGAGCGAGGCGCGTTCGTGTGATCTAGACGTGTCGCAGTGGTGAAGATCGTGGATTCGGCTGGACGTCGTGGATTCGACATTGAACGTCGTGGATTCGGCGTTGGGACGCAAATCGTGGATTCGACGACCGTTCGGAGCGAGCGGAGAAGATCAACTAGGAGCGTATGGAAAAGGTTGAGTCGTAGGGTTACGGTAAATCACCTTGTACGTGTTTAATCTTAGTGGATTTCGCCGTGTTATCGGTCCCGTGATTTTTTACTCATGTGACGGAGTTTTCCACGTAAATCTTACGTATTTTATTTATTTTCCGTATCGGGTTATTTTTTTTACGCAACGATTTGGTGTGTTTATTGTTTTCACCTATTCACCCCCCTCTAGGTGGTTTTTTCCCTATTCATATCCATATTAGTCATAACCCACAAGTGGTATCGGAGCGGGAATAGGGTTGTAAACAATGGTTGAAGGTGGAAACATCAATAGACCAGCGTTCTTCGATGGAACAAATTATGCATATTGGAAAGTACGCATGAGAGCGTTCTTGATTTCCATCGATGAACGGGTTTGGCAATCAATTGAGTTTGGATGGAAAATTCCTACTAAGATTATTGTCGATGGTGTCACCATGAAACCTAGGTCGAAATGGACAAAGGAAGAAATTGATGCTTCTTCTTACAACAGCAAGGGAATTAACGCCTTATTTAATGCCTTGTCACAAACCGAATTCTCTCGCGTCTCGGCATGTGAGACTGCGAAAGAAATCTGGGATACTCTACAAGTTATACATGAGGGAACAAGTTTAGTGAAGATTCAAAAACTGCTAATGCTTACGAGCAAATTTGACTCTATTTTTATGGCAGAAAATGAATCTTTCACAGATTATTATACACGATTGTAAGATATCGTTAATACATGTGCTAACTTGGGAGAGAAAATTTTAGAATCTAAAGTTGTAAAAAAGGTTTTGAGAACTCTTCCTGAAAGATTTCGCCCTAAGATCGCAGCCATTGAAACAGTAAAACACCCGGACGAAATCAAGGTAGAAGAATTAGTTGGTGCACTTCAAACGTATGAAATGACTTTTCCTACTAACTATTCTTTTGGAAAGCCTTCCTCTTCTTCTAAGTCTTCAGGTTTTGCTTTGAAATCAACAAAAGAAGAAGACGTGGATTCATCCTACTCAGACGCTGATGAGAATTTATCAATGGAGGATTTCGAGAAACAACTTGCACTCTTGACGAGGAAATTTCGCCGAAGCTTTCGAGGGGAAAATTCAAGCAAATCCTCATCCTTCGTTAAGTCCAAGAAAGGCAAAGGATCTTCAAGCTTTAAGTCAAGAAAGCAAGAGGGTTCTTCAAAGGACAAGAAGAACTCTGAGGGACAAATCCAGTGCTTAAAATGCCGAGGTTATGACCATATCTCAACGGAGTGTCCCAACAAGAATCCGTCAAAGAAGAAGGCTATGCAAGCCCTCACATGGGATGACACTTCCTCTTCCAATGAGTCATCTTCCAGTGATGAGGATAACAACGCCACAGCATTCCACGCATCCACAACTTCACCTTACATGTGCTTTTCAACGACTTCCTCTGGTTCATTATCCAACTCCTCCTTAAATGAAAAGAATGCAACGGATGATGAACCGAGCGATTCCGAAGGTGAAGACTTTGCTTTTGCCTACCATAAATTATTGAAGGATTCAAAGAAATTGGCAAAGCAAAACAAAAGTTTGAGAAGAAGATTGCGGGATCTTGAAGAACAATCTAAAGAGGCAACTTCTCTCTCAAACGCTTTTGAAGAGAAAAAGGATAACTTGATCAAGATAAATATTTCCCTTCGAGAGAAGAACGAGCATTTCGAGAAGGAGCATATCAAATTGGTGGATAAAGCTAATTACTTCTTGAAGCTCTACTCCGAGGCTCAACAAGAAAAATTGGAGATGACGAAGACCATACTTCAACTTAAGGAAGAATTGAAGCGATTCTCTTCTGGAAGGAGCAAGTTGGACAAACTGCTTGGTCTTGGTCAAACGAATCGGTTGGGTCTTGGATACACTCGAACCAGCAAGGATCCGAGTTCGAGTGGAACGGTTTTTGTGCCCCAGTCGGTTTCTCTTCCGACGACGAAAATCACTGCATCCAACGTTAACAAGCCTACTTCATCTACTTCGAGTTCAACATGCACAAAGGTATGTTTTCGTTGTGGTTTTGCAGGACGCATAAGACGAAATTGCAAGAATGGAGCGAAGCGATCAAATCAGGCGCCTCTTGCAATAACTACCAACAAGTTCATCCCCCGGAAATCGAAGAAGAATCTTTCGAAGGTAAAGAACTTTGGTAGTACACCCCACAAGACGACGTCATCATGGATTCCAAAGAAAAGTGATCAACCGAACAAGATGCGTTCACCAAGGAGATCAATGTCACAATCATTGCCGACGTACCCCAAAACTCGTAAGGTTTGGGTGTGCAAAGGTGAACTCTTCCCTTGTCTTGTCATTCACACATCACTATATGCGTATGACAATTCGTCTTGGTATCTGGATAATGGTTGCTCACGCCACATGACCGGAGATAAAAACATTTTTCAAACCCTTGAGAAAACCTCCGGAGGACATGTAGTTTTTGGAGATGGACGATCTTCAAAAATAGTTGGCAAAGGAACAATTACTATTCCAGATGGCCCGGCTTTGAACAATGTTTTGTTTGTTGAAGGCCTTAAGACTAATGTCACGCCCCGGGGTCGAAACTGCGACTCGGGCTCGCCAACATATCCGCCACCTATGCAAAATCCCGCATAGGCGAAGCGTCTAACCTGCAAAAGATAGTACTATAGCTATGCAAATATCAGAGCGAAAATAAAGTGCTGTAAAATAAAATCCAATCACTGTACAACACGAAATAAAGTACAACATCCATCTCCTAAAATACAGATAATCATCATACAATGTCCTCGGTACAGCATCTCTACTCTATAAAAGGGAGATAAACTAAAGCTATAGTACATCAGTCTCTCCAAATACAAAAGATCCCTCTCAAAGTAAACAATAAAACCAGCTGACAGCTACAAGGAATTTCCAACCAGGGGATACAGCTACACTCCTCGGGCGGTAAGGATCTAGCTCGTGACTCCCTCGCCTCGAACAACGACCGAAAGATCAGCAACTCCCGCAGAGGACTCTGCAAAACAGGAGGAAGAAAAGAGGGAAACAACAATGGGGGGTGAGAACCACTAGTAAACCAGTAGCCTCCCCCTGTGGGTAAAGCCTCCAACTCCGGCGTACCCACTAAGTCTACCAGAGGCAAGAAAATGAATAAGTGGTAAAGCTGTAGACCGAACTGCTGAAAAAGGGAAAACCACCACTAGCATGTCTCTAAATGCAATACCGAAAGAAATGACTGTATGAATGCATCAGGAAACAGTATCTGTCCAAATAAACCCAATCCAGCCACCAGTAAAAACTGGTACTGCCTGCTCTGCTGTCGAACTCAAGAACCCAGTAACTGATCGGCACACGGCTCGATCTCAATATAAGTAACAGACCGGCACACGGCTCGGTCTCAATATAAGTAACAAATTGGCACACGGCTCGGTCATAAGCCTACCTCCGGAGTGGCACTCGAGGGGAGCGGCCCACACGAGTAAAGTATCTCTGTCACAAGTATCATGATATAGCAGGACTGGATCACGACTATGATCAAAGTGGAAAAATCCATCCACTAGAGAAATCTGATACCCAATCTGATGCAATAGTACTCAATAAGTGGGAAACTCCATCCACTAGAGAAATCTGATACCCAATCTGATGCATAAGTAAACATCTGGTTAACCGTCCAATGTCCGCGGTCGCCGCAACACCCCACAAGACCAAAATCTGATAAAGTAATCAACATCTGGCTTACCGCCTAATGTCCGCGGTTACCACAATAACCCACAATTCACAATCGGGTAAAATAATCAATATCCGGTCAACCGCCTACTGTCCGCGGTTGCCACAATAACCCACAAATCCAACATCAAGTACATCCTGTCTCCGACCCTAAGGTCCCGGCTACACTATCCCAAACCCCTGCTCGAACCCGAGCAACATGACTCAAAAGTCTAAATAAGAAGGAGAAAGGAAACAATCATGGTTTCTCCTAAGTCAAATCCCAATATGATAGTGTAGCAATAAATAGTGGCCTATCTAGATGTCCATACAAGCATGCAAAAGTCCTCATACAAGATAAAAGAGAGAATATCAAATAACAGTTCCACATGTGTATCAAATAATAAATCCACATAGATATAACCATCATGCTAAAATCATCAGCCAACTACACATGTATATAATCCCTGATCCATAATAAATCCCAAAGTGGTACCCGCACATAGATATGTCATCATGTCCCAATAATTAATCTATTTAACCAACTTTCATAAAATTTATGTGCTAACATGGCATGTTAATTATCACTATCAAAATATCCCAATAATCGTGTTCCAACATGCTATGCTCATAAAATTAATCTCACATGCTAGGCTCACAAGTATATCATTCAATCATGCATGGTAATCAATCACATAGTCCAAGTGGGGAATTCTCTAATAAACTTAGTGAGCAAGTCAGAAGTTGAGGTATGCAACAACCACCCACCTCGATCGCAGAGCACGCGAAACAGCCCAAATATGCCCTCACTTCAGGTAAACACGGCACACTGCACGGTAATCCAAACGGCGTACAATTAATCCAAAAATGCACAATAACCCGCTGTCCAACAATCAATTCTGAAAATGGCTAAATTTCACATGCGAGATGAACTCAGAAAAATCCGAAAAAATAACCGCTGCGATCGTCGCGTCGAGCCGATCGAAACGAGTACTCGCACGTTCTGATCTGATACCTGTAGGCCAAGATAAAAATAAAACACCGCTGCATGCTCAAAACTTCCCACAAACAAAAATCCTATAGCATTCTGTCCAGAAAAGTGGGATTATCACCTTCGCAACAACCTCCAAAAATCCCAGAAAAAATCACCATTATGTTCCTCGCGACGAGTAGATCCAAATCGAGTACTTATTCGCCCAGTTCCGATGCCCGTAGGCCGAGATATAAATCAAACAAGCCCCCGCTGTCTAAAAAGTCACCACAGAAAAAGGGGGGTCAAAAGGTGCCTCGGGAACCATGGCAAAAACCCAAAACAGAGCAAAATGATCAACACAAAAAACGAAGCCTTACCTCTCTAGAACACGCTTCCGCAAAAATTGCACAAAAATTTCATCAGGGTAGCCCAGGGGAGCTCTCAGACTGAACTGTGACGGAAAAGCCCACTGTAAGAGAATTGTCGCAGTGCGCCGAATCGCAGATAACACAAATGCCGAGGCCTCCAAAAAATTCGGGAATCCATCAAGAAGTAGGGGACAAGGTGATGAACAAATTCCCTTAAGGATCCAGCCCGAGAGGAGCTCGGGAAAAGGCCCAAAAGAGCAGCCAAAAGGAGTATTTATAGCCCATTCCAAACAAATGACTTAATTACCTCTGTGTCCCAAGTTCCGGGCGCCCGAAACATTTCGGGAGCAAACAGTGCGCCGATCCGGGCCGTCGATCCAGCGCCCGAATTCACCACAACGCGCCACGTGTTCCCGAACAGCAAACAGCAAACCCGGCCGATCCTGTCCTGCCGCGTGGCCCGCCCTGGTCAACGGGGTGGGTGGCGCCCGCCAATGGCGGGCCGCCACGTGGCGCACGCGTGCGCCACGTCGGCGCCGTGGCCGCCACGGCAGCCGCCACCCTGCCAACCGCCGCCTGCCACGCCACCTACCCCCCGTACGCGCACAGTGACGCGCCCAATCCCCGCGCGCCACGTGTCAAGCCCCCACGCTCGCTGCGCCCAGTGCACACACTCCGTGCACCCGACGAACCACAAACTGCCATGTGTCCACCTCTCAACCAATAGGAAATCACCACGTGGCACACCACCAGCCTGCACCCCCGCGCCTGCCCGCGCACCTGCCCGGCCTGCCCGAGCACCCTCGCGTGCGCCGCGCCCACAGAACCGAACCAATGAAGAGCTGCCACGTGTCCCGCTCCGGTCCACCGTACACCCGCGCGCTCTACCGTGAACCGAGCGCGCTGCGCCCGCCAATCCGGCGCTGCCATGTGTCATCCCGCCCGGTCCACTGCACCAGCGCCTCACCCCGTGGACCGAGAAGCATGCGTCGGCCAATCCGAAGCTACCACGTGTCCCGATCGGCGGTCCACAGCTCCCTCGTGTATCAAAATGCACTAGAAACTTCCGGGTCTCCATTTTTGGGCGTCC
The DNA here is from genome assembly GCA_029204045.2 of Tillandsia leiboldiana. Lineage (NCBI taxonomy): Eukaryota > Viridiplantae > Streptophyta > Magnoliopsida > Poales > Bromeliaceae > Tillandsia > Tillandsia leiboldiana. The sequence continues at coordinate 20,396,438 of CM055072.1, forward strand.
GGACTCAGAAAAATACAAGTAAATAGCCGTTTTTCATCGTTTTTCCGCGCTGAATCCAAATACGGCCTCCGTTTTACACAAAGCTCCTTCCAAAATTTGACGGGGGTATCCGAATACACTCGGTATCCATTCAACGCACTGAGTCCATTTCTTGAGTCCGATACACACCCAAACACTCCCATCTCCCAAGATAGTCCTCCAGAGGCCACTGATCAAGCCATAATCCCCCAATGAAGATCCGGGTCATCACAACTAACCTCATAAGCATTAGCCAACTGTGTGATGATGGTTTTTCAGTTAATTTTTCTTCTGTAGAATGTCTCGTAACTGATGAAAACCATTCATTCATTTTGAAAGGGGTTAGGTCACAGAACAATTGCTATGTAGATCCTGGTAAAATAAGTCAAAATTGTAACCTAGTGTCACTTGATAATGAAACACTTTGGCATGAAAGACTATGTCACATAAACTTTAAGGAACTATCTAGAATATCTAACAAAGACATAGTTAGAGGTGTTCCTAAATTGAACTTCAAAGAAAACCTTGTGTGTGGTGGTTGTCAAAAGGGAAAACAAACTAGATCCATTCACAAGAATTTGAACCATGTAGGAACAAAACGCCCATTAGAATTATTGCATATGGATTTAATGGGGCCAACTCGTCAACCTAGTTTGTGTGGAAAATGGTATATTTTTCTTATGGTTGATGATTTCTCTAGATATTCTTGGGTAGCATTTTTAAAAGAGAAAGCGGATACTTTTGACTCTTTTCATGATATTTGTCATCGTATTATGATTGAGAAAAATGAAAAGATTGTCCGTGTTCGCAGTGATAGAGGTGGAGAATTCACCAATTCAAAATTCATTGATTTTTGCACTTTAAATGGCATAAAACATGAATTCTCTGCACCTTATACACCGCAGCAAAACGGTGTAGTCGAGCGCAAAAATAGAGTTGTTCAAGAGATGGCGCGTGTTATGCTTCATAGCCGGAAACTCCCTTTATATTTTTGGGCTGAAGCAATTAACACCGTGGTCTATGTGATCAATCGCATCTATTTGCGCCCGGGTACTTTGAATACCCCATATGAGCTATGGTTTAGTAGAAAACCTAATATCAAGTATTTTCGTATCTTCGGGAGTCGCTGTTACATTTTACGCGATCGAGAAAATCTTGGAAAATTCGACTCTCGAAGTGATGAAGGAATTTTTATGGTTATTCTACAAACAGTAGAGCATATCGAGTATACAATCTTGAATCGAAGACGATGATAGAATCAATTAATGTTAAAGTAGATTAAGCTTCTCATTTGTCTTTTGATAAATCTACCCTTGATATGTCTCTTGATGATGAATCTCCTGCTAATGATATTGCATCTTTGCATGATAAGCCTTCTAAAAATTTTGATACATCTCATGGTTCTTCTAGTTCATCTAATGTGCAGGAATCATCGCAATTACCCTCGTGTATTCCGTTACCTCAAACGCTTCGAATCTTCAAGGACCATCCGGAATCAAACATCATTGGAGATCCTCAAGAAGGAGTTAGAACTCGGAGGCAATTGGAATGTGGAGTCGCATGCTACGTCTCCATGGTAGAACCAAGGAATATTGATGAAGCTCTTCAGGACGACTATTGGATTGAAGCAATGCAAGAAGAGCTCAATCAATTTGAAAGGAACAAAGTCTGGGAATTAACGAAGCCCCCGAAGCAACAACATATAATCGGTACAAAATAGATTTTCAAGAACAAGAAAAATAAAGAAGGTACCGTTATTCGGAACAAAGCACGACGAGTTGCTCAGGGCTATTCACAAGTTGAAGGTATAGACTTTGATGAAACTTTCGCCCCCGTAGCCCGTCTCGAGTCTATTCGTATCTTATTTGCTATAGCTTGTCATTTTAAAATAAAACTTTTTCAAATGGACGTTAAGAGCGCATTTTTAAATGGTTTTCTAAATGAAGAAGTTTATGTTGCTCAACCGAAAGGTTTCATTGATCATAAACTTCCAAATCATGTTTTTCGATTGAAAAATGCTCTTTACGGTCTAAAACAAGCACCACGAGCATGGTACGAAAGACTAACAAAGTACCTTTTGGAAAAGGGCTATACTCGAGGGGGAGCCGATCGGACACTCTTTGTGAAGCACTTTCAAGACAATTTCATTGTAGCACTTTCAAGACAATTTCATTGTAGCACAAATCTATGTTGACGACATTGTGTTTGGTGCTACAAGGAATAATGATGCTTCAAAATTCGCCGAAACAATGGAAAGCGAATTTGAGATGTCCATGATGGACGAGTTGACATATTTTCTTGGATTGCAAGTTAAGCAAAGTGAAGATGACATTCATTTGTGTCAATCCAAATATGCGAAGGAGTTGGTCAAGAAATTTGGATTAGAAGATTCTAAAGACTTTCCGACTCCCATGGGAACTAGCAATAAGGGACTTGGATGTGAATCTCACGGAGAAAAAGTAGACGAGAAGCTCTACCGAAGCATGATTGGAAGCCTACTTTACCTTACGACTAGTCGCCCGGACATTGCCTTTAGTGTTGGTATTTATGCGAGATATCAATCAGCACCGAAGGAAATTCACCTGAAAGCGGTGAAACGGATCATCCGGTACATCAAAGGTATGTTAAATTTCGGAATTTGGTATCCTATGGGCACATCTCTCGACATTATAGGATATTCGGATGCCGATTGGGCTGGATCAGTGGATGATCGGAAGAGCACGAGTGGTGCATGCTTTTACCTTGGCCATTGTCTTGTTGCATGGCATAGTAAGAAGCAAAACTGCATTGCTCTCTCGACTGCCGAAGCGGAATACATTTCAGCGGGAAGTTGTGCAACTCAATTGATTTGGATGAATAGTGTATTGAGTGACTTCCGCATCCTCGCGACCTCGGTAACAATACTTTGTGACAACACTAGTGCCATTAACATTTCAAAAAACTCTGTGTTGCACTCAAGGACAAAACACATAGAACTTAGATATCACTTTCTTAGAGAGCTAGTTGAATCAAGTACTTTACAAATCTCTTATGTTTCAACTGAAGATCAATTAGCCGATATTTTGACAAAATCTTTGGATCAAAAACGCTTTATTCACTTGCGAAAAGCAATTCGAATGCTTTCTTTGAAATAACAATTTTTGAACCATTGCTTAGATTAGGTTTTGTTTTGTATTTTGTGTTCTTTTTGTTGGTATATAGAACATTAACTGAGCATTTGTTAAATTGACTTTATTTGCATCTTTTCATATTTTGAGAAATTTATTATGATTTGGATATCATTATAATTCATTTGATGCAATGATCATTTATATCAATTATTTCATCTTTAATTAATCAAAGTCAATTCCTCTCTCAATGATCTCTTGGTATAGTCTTTATCTTATTTGATAATTAAGTTAAGTATGAACATGAGATCAATGGTTGGTTGAATACTCAATATTTTACATAATTGATAGCCAATTGAGGGGGAGTATTATTTAAAGTTTCATGCTCAAAAAATGTGGAAAGAGTTACATCCCTAGTGGAGTGTGAAAACTACCACCACATGGAGGAAAGAGCTACCACCTCGGTCGTCTGAGTACTGTGTGCAGCTACCACATGTTTAACAAGCATGGTGTTTCTTGTTTATTAGATAAAATACTTTTTGGAATACTTGACTTTGTCGAATTCCAAGGTTGGTATAAGGTGGGATTTCAAATTGAGAGATGCTCAAAGAGCCACTTCCCTAGATATATTGACTTGATACATTATCTTATTTATTTGGGATGTCAAACATCTATCGATCTTTGTGTCTTTATTTTCTTTATTCAATTGATGATTTGATAAACACGTTACTCATTAGATCGTGATTGATGTTTTGAACTTGCTCAACTTTAGAGGATATAACTTTTATAAATTTTCGTTTCATTATTTGATTATTAATGAGATATTTAGCATAATCTATTTCTTTTTATGTGAAACGATACTTTTTGGTTAAAGTTGATATGCAAGAATGCTTACATACTGTTTCTGGATTTTCTGGAATTTTTACAATTTTTTCTGGAAAAAAAGTTGCAGGCAGTCCGGACTGGATGGACTCAGTCCGGATCCCGAACGATGGGATTTCCTACGCGAAGCCGATCCGGACTGAACTCCAACCCGATCCGGACCGCGGCTAGGTTTTAATAGAAACGAAGGATCTTTTGATTTCTATTCTCTTCTAAACTTTTATTTCTAGCTTCCTAGAGTTTCTCTCTCTAGAATCAACAATGTTTGGATCTTTTGCAACTTGTTTTCACCTGATTCAAGTAAGTTCTTTTGATCAAAACCTCTGTTTTTCACTGTTTTTCTATTGTTTTTCAAAACGTGAGTGGATTTCATTCTATGAATTTGTTTTTAAACGGCTTTTGGTCAAATTTTTTTTGAAATAAGAACTCTAGATACATTAGTTTTGTTTTTATGCCTTGTATTCATTTGATTAACGAATTTTTGGGCTTCGATTTCTAAAAATTCGGTTTTAGGGCAAAATTCGAAAATTTTCGAAAATCATGTGATTGATCTATTTTTAAAATTCTTTTTGCAAAACTAACTTGATTCCTAGTCTCTATACATGATAAGGATTGTTTGGGTAAGATTTTTCAAATTTTTGAAAATTAAACAATTTTTCATGTACTTTGAGTTCTTGCTCACAGGCGACTTCTTCATCACCCTCAACCAAGATGATGTTTGGTTGGATAATAGCACGAATTGTTGCCATGGTCAGCACAGCAAGCAACAACGGCAACAGCAAGAGCAGCAGTACCAGCTTCTACTTCAGAGGATGAAGCCTCTGTGACGTCAATCTATAAAGAGCAACAACGGCTATCATCTGAACAAGAACGCATGTCAGAGGAAATAACTAAGATCTCAACAGACATGGTTCAGATTTCTGCCGACCAAGCTGACTTGAAGAAGAAACACAAATCTCTTGCCAAATTGGTTAAGAAGATTTTTCACAAACTTGGATGCAGCAGTTCGGATGAAAATGACACTGACTGATGTTTTCTTAAGTTTTCATTTTGTTTTCTTCTAATGTCTTCTCTTGCAGGTTTTACTTTTCTTAATTTTTGTGAACTTTGCTTTACCCTCCTTTTAATTTTGGCTAATTTTTGTGACAAAAAGGGAGAGAGAGAGACATAGACAGAACTTGGAAAGACTTGAGAGACTTGAACTTTGAAAACTGAACGTGAAGGTAAGTTCTAAGTTGAACTTGATCATGCCCCGACTAACTATTTGATTAACTATTTAGGCATGTAATATTACTAACAAGTTGCTTGATAACTGACATATTTTTAACTTGTTAATTATTTTGATATGACATTTGGATTTTAATGATTAATGTCGTGGTGAGTATAAACTCTATCTCTCTGATTGTTTATTGAATATTTAAATTTTTGAGGTATCCAACGATTTCTTTTGTCAAAAATTATTTCTTTTGCAGAGAGTACAAACGTCTAAGTCTAGAGTCTGTTTTAGGAGTCTATCTCTTGTATTCATTTTTATTTGGATCATTCATGTAAATTTTTGTTGTATGGTGATAGCAACAAAAATATCCTTTTGAAATTTTTAAGTAGATTTTTATTTTGTCACGAAACCGCCAAAGGGGGAGATTGTTAAGAATTTTGTATTGGCGTATTTCGTGAAGTGGTATAAGTCTTGAAGATTGAAGATGGAGAATTGTGGATCAATTACACCAATATCAAGAAGAATGGATTCGGAATGATCAGGTACGTTTAACTAAATAAGTTTGGTGATCCGAATATATTTGTATAGTTTAGAAACACTTGGATAAGTTTTCAGTGCATAAAAATAAAAAACTGGACAAGTTGGATGTTCAGGATCCGGATCAGACCATTCCAGTCCGGACCCCGAACATAGTTTAGTTCATGCGGAATTACAGTCCGGACCTCCCCTGTTTCAGTCCGAACCCCGAACTATGTGTTTGCTGAAATTGCATGAACAGTCTGGACCTCCCCTATTTCAGTCCGGACCCCGAATATTTTTTTCAGGAAAATTGCTGAAAAAAGACGACAGTCCGGATCAGACAAATCCAGTCCGGACCGTCGTGCGGAAAAAATTCTGTTAAGTCAGTTTTTGAAGCTTATCTCTTTCCAAAGGTTTCTAACCTATAAATAAACCCTAATTTCATCTTTTAGGGTATCCCGAATCAAGAAAAAAGGAGATAACCGAAAAATAATAGAAAAATCCACAAATATAGAGAAGAAAGGAAAACACGATTAAATTCATGTTTCTTCATCTATATTGTTCAATTTGATTCTAGGGTTTTCAAAACTCCTATTTTTGTAGAATCAAATTGAAGAATACTTAGATGGTATTTCTGTATCTATCTTTGATGTAAGTATTCGGATGATCATCACCAAACAAAAACAACGATTTTACCAAAAATCGGCGCGAGGATTCGCGTGGCCTTGTGGATTCAAGGTGCTACCGCTCTCGTGGATTCGGAGCGAGGCGCGTTCGTGTGATCGAGACGTGTCGCAGTGGTGAAGACCGTGGATTCGGTTGGACGTCGTGGATTCGACATTGAACGTCGTGGATTCGGCGTTGGGACGCAAATCGTGGATTCGAGGAGCGTTCAGAGCGAGCGGAGAAGATCAACTAGGAGCGTATGGAAAAGGTTGAGTCGTAGGGTTATGGTAAATCACCTTGTGCGTGTTTAATCTTAGTGGATTTCACCGTGTTATCGGTCCCGTAGTTTTTTACTCCTGTGACGGAGTTTTTCACGTAAATCTTGCGTACTTTATTTATTTTCCGCATTGGGTTATTTTTTTTACGCAACGATTTGGTGTGTTTATTGTTTTCACATATTCGCCCCCCCTCTAGGTTGTTTTTTTCCTATTCAGATCCATATTAGTCATAACCCACAGCGAGTTCTCCGATTTGTTCGATCGTGGGTTTGATTATAGCTTGCATGTGCTACAGATGTGATACTTGGTTCCTCGCTGTTTTCCTCAGTGGGGTCGCTCTTCTTGAGTTGCCGCTCCGAATGCGATGGTTCGGCCTGTTGAGGCAGTTTTGCGCGATGGTTATATTAGTCCGTTGGGACGCCCTACGTAATTCCAGTCCTGATAGGAGAGTGGTTGTAGGTGAGCGCAGGCTTGACTGGCCTCTGTTGGCAGTCATTACGATTGGGTCGTTTTGGGTACCTCGAGTTAAAGTGGTTGCATATTATCATCTGTTTCACTCTTTGACCATCGTAGATAGAGGTATGATAGCTGTAGATTTCTTTTCAGCTGATCTATTCTTGTTTACAGTATTACCTGTTATGCCTCTAGTAAACTTAGCGGGCAGACCGTGGGGTTGGAGACGGTACCCACTGAGAACTACGTGTTGGTGTAGTTCTCACACCCTCTATTGGTGGTAGTTTTTGCAGAGGCATTCCTTCCCGCCCCTGCTTCGGTTGGCTCGACGGATCGTGGTGAGGGAGTCGCGTGATAGATCCCTACCAGTGTTGTCTTTTCGGTGAGATAGATGTACCAACCCGATTTGTGGGTTTTACTGTACACTGTTGTATTTATGATTTTAGTTTACCTTTCTTTTTAGATTCATAAATGTTGTAAGGTGGATTCTACTTGTACTTTGTTTCGGTGGACCAGATTGTTGCATTATTATTTTTGGAGTTGGATATTGTAATTTTATTTCAGTTGTACAGTAGTTTCAGATTTTTATTACTGCACTTATTTTCAGCTCTGATATCTGTATAGTTGGTAGTTGTTACATTTTTCAGGTTGGACGTTTCGCTTATGCGGGGTTTCCCGTATAGGTGGCGGATCTGTTGGCGAGCCCGGATCGCAATTTCGACGCCGGGGCGTGACATAATTCGCGTAAGTAATCGGCCTAATTAACTCTTTTAATATAAATACAAGAGAGATACATTGTTCAATAATATAAATTAAATTTCACACAAGTGGTTTGAGAGCTTGTTTGACACTATTTTTTTGTCGGAGTTCTCATCTCACACAATACTTCCATAATAAAAAAATTTGACTCAAAATAATTCAGCAACATGTACAAAATAACGACTACAAATTCTGCACCAACAAATCGCACAACAACCCAAAAGCTGGGCTAAACTAGGGAAGGGTCCAAGCAATAATTTTTGCTAGATTTTTATTATTTCTACTCTCTTTACCCGTTCAACAAATATAGCTTATTATTAGTTGCCATTGTGGCTTATTTTTAACTCCTTCAATGCATTAGAAAATTTTCATTGATTTTTGGTAGGTTTCCTCCAATGTATTAGAAACATCAACTGAAAATGTAAAAAGAGAGGTAAATTTGGGAATTACAAATCATCGTATACGAAGAGACTATAGGTGAATATTACCCAATTATTTATTATATTGTAAGATCCTAAGCTTTGAAATTTACATATAAATTTTCACTTTGACGAAAGTAGAACCAAACACAAGCAACTAATCACGAACCCACAAATTTGTGAAAATAAAAATAAGCAGAGGTCGTCAACAACATACAACATACGACTCTACTTCGAAAGGAAAAAAGGAAATGTGAACTCTCCGAGTTCCAAACACAAACCTCCTTTTTCATATATAGGATTCTACGCTAGAACAAAGCAATGTTATTTGCCTGAAGCAAAATCCTTTTGATTGCTATATAGGTTCTAATTTTTTTTAACAAAAACTTGAAATGGAAATAAGAAGTGGAAGAGGGATAGATAATTTTATTGAAATGGCCCAAATCGTTACAATGACGTAAATCCTGAGATCAAATGCACCGCTTATGACAAAATTTTACAAATTATCAGTTTGGTGGGCGGGACAGAATACGATCCTAAATAGCTTCGTGTCAAGAAAATTGCCCGTGGCCTCCTTTCTTTATGACAGACATTATACACCTAAATTAGAGTAAAAAATTAAAGAAAACTCGTATAAAGATTCCAATGCTCTCTGCTCTACAGCTACAGTTTGGATTTTTTGAGTAATTCTCCCCCACCCCCCCACCCCCTACCCACCACCTTCATAGGTTTCGCTTCTTCCTAGAAGATGATTCAGCTCCGGGAACAATGCCGTCTTCAATTTCTCTCTCTATCCACACGTCTTCACTACAGTCGACGGAGGTACCGGCTTTCCCATAAACTTCTCTCTGCCTTTTCCTCCTCTTAATCAGCTCCTTTATTCTGCAAACGTCGGCTTGATCAAGGCCTTTTTCCACCACGCCATTACTTGTCGAGCACTCATAATCTCTTTGCGAACCACCCTCTTCCACGTTTAGATCGTGGCAAGAATTGCTGGTGGAAAAGCCGGGCCCGCTTAGAACCGAGTCGGGGCTGCTAGAAATCTGCTGCTTTTCCTCCGCTGGAGCTTCCGCGATTGGCTTCTCAAGATGTGGGGTAGCCACCGATCTTTGCTTGGAAGCATATAGCTCCATCATGCGCCGGATTACAGCTGCATAGATAGAAAAAATTCCATTAGTCTCGACTTTCCGTTATTATGTTTGCATTCATGAACTAATCTAAAATTGCAGGAAAAATATTTTTTTTTATTTCAACATCTTTCAATAAAAAAAAGTAGACGATTCACAAGTCCAAGTGACAAGTCATGTATGTTTTGTATATATAATAAGCTAGTTCAAATTGCAAAAGGATATAAAAAAAGAAATTACCTTTAACAATTTTTTGGGTTAATCAGTCAAAATTCCTTAAATTCGCTCTCGATATCAATTAGAACCCCAGAGCATTGATTTCCACAATTTAGTCCAGAAGTTTTGAGTTAATCAGCTAATTCCCTAAGTTCGATCTCAATATCAATTAGAACCTCAGAGCAATGATTTCCACAACTTAGTCCCCGAAGTTTAGTTCCCGGTAAACAAACTCCAAAGAGGATGTGAATGTGGCATCTAGACCCACGAACGAGTTTATAGTGTCACACTATACAAACTATTGGGACTAGATTGCCAACATTGAAACTCTTCAAGGACATTAATTGAAAACCAGTCAAACTTCAAGGAGTAAAGTTGCAATTAACCCAATTTTGTACTCCAAAAATTGCAAAAAATCACCTTCTAGCTGCCGAGGGTTGACATCAAACTCATTCCACCATGCATACCCCCTTCCTGAGGGGAGTTTGACATTATGAAACTTAGCAGCGAGGAAGAGTGACCCTGCCGCTATATAATGGGGCTTATATTGCAGGCACAGTGTAGTCCGGAGCCTAAAATACACAAAGCATCATAAAATTAGGCCAAGGTATATAAAACAGAAGGGACTTTTTACAAGGGAGAACAAAAGAAACAACCAATTTTGCAGTTTAAAATTAGAAACTTTTTTTTTCTTTTTTTTCTTTTTTTTCCCTTTGGGAATTTAGTCCCTCTAAAATTTTAGGACCAAATTAACCCCCTACACTGCATGATTTCATAGGAATCGGCCATCATTATACTATAGTCAAGGTTAATTTAATTGGTCCTAAAGTTTAAAAAGACGGGCGAAATTTGCTAGAACAGAAAGAAATCTTCAGCAACAAATATAAAAGCACAAAATTAGAAATTAAAATATACCAATCATTCACGAAATTCCACGCTACTTGTCGAACATCCTTGCAAGTAATCCTCAGTTTATTTAAAGCATCAAGAAGTGGCTTGTATGGATGCTGCACATTGAAATCGAACCGTATAGTGGATAGAAGTAATCTCTCCCCGATCAAGATCAAGGCCTTCTGCTTCTCAAAAACATCCTGTCATGGGACGAGATATTCAGGGACTGAAATTTATAAGCGAAAATTTTCAAAGACTCAGTCGCAGTAGCGTGAAAGTACGAAGACCCATTTAACTATAGGCCATTAGGAGAAGACCACGCAAAACTTTTTTTTTTTCTGTTGTAATTAATACCTAAATGTTTGTTTGTTCTGATCTGAGTTTTTCCTTGAAAATGAATTGGGGATTCCATTATATAATATTAGGCTAAAGGAACTCTGGGTTTTGTTAGAGCTAGAAGCTATCTGCTGACAAACCTGTTATCTCAAATAAAAAATTACGGAAGTTTAAAGGCGTAACCCAAAACGTAAATTGACGGGATCACTGTACAGCATTACGTTAAAAGATGCGAGAATGAAAAGTTTCTAGTACCTTCTGATAAATTCTTCGAGCAGCAGTAGAATCTCTTCTATACATAGTTTCATAGGCCACCCTCACAACATAGTCCAATGCACAGGGGGTGTCTTCGACCTTGGACGCGAGAAATATGCATACTGTTGCAATGGTCTGAAGAAAAACAAAAACAGGGGTATTAATATAGGAATAATGAACCTTTATATTGAGAAATAAACATTGACTACAAATAGGGAAAATATTTTCTGAGAGATATAGCTGGAACAATTAATTTCACTCCATAAAATCTTTAAAAGAAGCACAATCCGGATTGAAATGTCAAGTACACAGTTCAAAATAGCAAGCAGAAAAGTAATGCAGATACAATCCTATAGATATCGCTGCATTCACGTTGGCACCCCTGAAATATTAAGAACTCCAATTTACCCCATTAATCTATAAGCAAAATAATAAATATCACCTAAGGAACCGTGATGGAAGGAGGTAAAGTGATATCAGTTTCAATATTACAGGGTGGCAAAGTGGAAATAGCGACATTTCTAGGAGCTTTTCTTATGAATTAGCTGAAAAGCAAATGATGATATAAGTTTCAATACTTACAGACAAGCGTTATTTACAAAGATGGATCCTTCGGTTTCGTTTAGTTCACTCAAAATAAATCTCGCATCCAAGTTGTGTCACAGAACTTTATATATTCTCCGAGCAAAAATGCCGAAAACTTGAATTCGGCAAAATGAAGTATATATTTTTGTTTTCCTGATATATGCCAAAACCTCTCATAGCCTACACAACCCTCAACTGACCCAAAATTGGTATATAGTCAGCTATAAAGGATCAATATCTGACAGCAGAAAAAGAGAAAGGGTAAACTTTCAGGGGGGAGGAAAAAAATCAATAACTCTACATTTAATATTGCAAAATTACAGCCAATCGCAGAAAAAGGACGTGACTGTAGAATAATTTAATTCACTACCAAAATATTTACGTAGGATGATATAAATAAATAGAGGATTCGACTAACAATCATTCAGCAGAGCAAAATAAAAAATACAAAGCCTGATATATACGTCACAACAAAAATTGTACTAAGATGCCAATCAAAAGAATCAAACACACAATTTCTTTTAAGCTATTCGAGCAATGATTAATTATTCTAGCCAATCCGGTAGATCTTAGATATGCACTACCCACATATCATGCCTTGGAATTTCCTTTTATAAACATGTAAAAGTATTATTATACCCTAGTGGTTACAACTCTTCATTACACCCTTTTAAACCCTTCATACAGAGAAACGCATGAATTGGCACCTCCTTGTAAAGGCATCTTTCCAAATTCACATTTCACATGGCAGACACCTAATGAACGCAGCATCTTCGCCAAATAATAACGTCTCCACCAATCTCAACTTTGGTGGCCTCTAGATTATAGAGTTTGTAGGCTTTTTGATCACTAAGTCTACCTAATAGATTTGCATTCCAGCGTAGAACATCTAACTTAACTTTTCTTCCTATATACTTCAGAATAGGCAATGCACTCAAATACACTCAGAATAGGCAATTAACTCAAATAAAAACATGACCAGCATCAACCATGTAATAAAGCTAAATGAATGTAAGAGCCTGTGATAACTTAGTATTTTGGCTGCGACAGCAAAACCAAAGATCAAATTCAAACCTTTGATCAGTTTAATTATCAGGATTTTGTATAAGAATTGCAGGAGAATCACGTAAAATTGAATGTATGATGCTACACACCTGCCACTCATTTTTTGCATGAGACTGATGGAGATAGAAGCGATGACAAAACATTATTGCCGTTGCAATCGCAATCTGAGGTCTGCACGGTAAATTGAACAATTAGCATTCTCATACAAAAAAAGAAGAAGACATATTTGCTTCCCATAAAACATCATGGACGTAATGATAAAGTATGCTTAAGAATAGCTCTTTTAAAAGCAATCCATTCAATATCCATCCAATACAGGATAGCTCATAAAGATGAAGAAAAATGCACATATAGGGAAATTGATTACCTGAATAAAGCTGATAGACAAAGTATAAATTTATTAATATAAAAAACAGTCACTGAGCAGATAAAAACAAAGAATAATGTGCAAGTTAAGTTTTTTCATGAAAAAAGAAAAGAAGAGTAACCAAGCCGATAAGCACAAAAAGTGGCGTTCAATCTACTGAAAAGAGGACAACTGGATGGTCGCATAGCAGAAACCAGAAAGACGAATGAATAGGTTACCCCAATGTAGAGAAAAAGGAACTCATTTCTTGCCAACCAACGTATATACTAGGAAAAGGTAAATACAGATCGCTGGAATATGCATTACTTCCCAAATTTTTTTTCTGAAAGTTCTAAAACCTCTCAAAAATAGTAATATCAAACCAAATTTAGCCACAAAGATATTACCATTGCCATTTAGACTGTTATCTTCACATATTGCTCCTTAAAGAATATTAAATAAAAAAGGTGAAATTGTTATCTACATACCCTGGTATATACAAGAAGTCACAAATAAAACAGAAGAAACAACATAACTTGCCCCATTACATGTTAAAAGTGAAACGAGGATGAGGAAGCACATACAATTTAAGTCTCCTGCCAACATCCCCAATGAATGAACAGTACAACATCCGAAGCTCTGATTCCTTCCTCTGATCAATGCCGTCTTTTCTTGAAGGGCAGTTGTTCTCAATCTCTTCTCTGCTGAAATACCAAGATCGCATTCGCTCGTAATATAACTCGTCTACAGTTGCGCAATCTTTATCCATGGCCATCCACTCCAAAAGAGGATGGCCTAAAAGACCCTCCTTCCTCTTACAATCTGAAGCTTCACTTCTTGGGTACAAGCAGTATGGTTTTACACTCCTACAAACCAGAAATATTTTTCACAATAAGATTGATGAAAAATAATTAAAAGAACAACATAAATTTGAAAAGTAAAGTGATTTCCAATATGTAATTGCACATAGATTGATTAAAATCATCACCAAGAAAACCAACAGATAGATTAAATTCTCTGGATCAGATATCTACAGCAACAAAAAAAACAGCTATTCTTGGCATGAGAAAAGAAGAAAAAGAAAGGTTCAGACAAACGTGTGCCCTAATTTTTGTATGAAATCAAGAACACAACTTTCAAAGAGACAATTTCTAATATATTCTCATCTACATATTGATTACAATTTTTGTATGAAATCTAGAACCCACAAATATCAATTAAAATCACCATCAACAAATAAAATAGGTGAAAGAATCTGGATCAGAGATAAACAGTAACAAATACAGCTATTTCTGCCAGGGGAAAAAGAAGAGAAGAAAGGATGAGACATCCGGCAAGTCGTAATTTTCATGTGAAATCAAGAAATCACAACCTTCAAAGGAAATGTCCTAAAAAGGGGCTCCCCCCTCTCTCAGCTTGAAGCTTAACTTCTTCTTACTAATGACAAATGCATTGCTTCACTTACTTTTTACAGGTCGCAGCTACCTTCCTAAAAACTAGTAATAAGGGTCAAATAAGAGTGATAAAAACAAAAAACTCCACAAGGAAACAAGAATTAGGAGCTACATATATGTCCACTTAAATAAAATCCGCATATATTTAATAAAAATCACTAAAAAGAAACTAAGAAAGATGCAAGAATCCAAACCAGAGATGTACAAAAAAAAAAAAAAGCCATTCTTTTTGTAGGGAATACTGAATATGATAACAAGATAGCTTCTTTTTGTACCAAAAGAAAGGGAACAACATATCAAACAGATGATGTGCCCTAATTTCGTCATACGAAATCAGAAAACCATAACCTTTGTTCGTTCAACTGGATTAGAAAGAAGACGAACGAAATTATTAAGATCTCCATATAATGTAAGAGTAAATACACAAATTCCACATATATTTATCAAAATCACTACCGAGTAACCAAAATAGATCGAAAAAGAATCCGACTCAGAGATCTACAGTAACAAATAGAACCATTATTTTGTTAAAAAAAAAAAAAAAAAAAACGAAAATTGAAACAAGAAAGCTATTTTTCCGTACCAAAACAAAAGAGAGCAAACGATCAAACAGGTGATATGACCTAATTTCTTCACAAGAGATCAGGAAACCACAACCTTCATTCGTCCAACTGAAATAAAAATAAGAAAGACGAAATTTGTGGAATCTCCACACATGTCACCTATAAAAAGAGTTTTTTTTTCTTTTTTTTTGCAATAATAGGCGAAAATTCTAAGAACACAGCATCAATCAGCATCAAAAGGGAAGAAAACGACGGATCAAACAGATGATACGCCTTAATTCTTCATACGAGATCAAGAAACCAACACCCACGATCTTGAGAAGGAGAAGAGTTACCTGAGGCGAATTCGATCAAGGGAGGCGAATTCGATCAAGGGAGATCGCACGCCGAGATCGGAGAAGATCGAAGAGGGACGATCAAGGGAGATCGCACGCCGAGATCGGAGAAGATCGAAGAGGGAGAAGAAACCCCAGCGATCGAGGGAGAGCGCCAGGATCGAAGAAACCCTAACGATCGAGGGAGAGCTCCAAGATCGGAGGAGGGAGACGGAGAAGACGAAACCCTAAATTTGAGCTCAGAGATATCTTATCGCACTTTTGTTGTCTCTCGTTCCTTTTTGAGGGGCAGAGACAAGACTCCTTTATTAGATGACGCCAACTAACTCCGGATTTTATTATTATTATTATTATTATTAAACTAATTATATTCGGTGAAAATATACAAATAAACCCCTCAATTATACACTATTTTGAATTTACCCTTCAGCTTAATTTTTTTTTTTTTTGAATCGACTCTTCTTAACTTCGACTTGAAATAAAAATTTAAAATTCGATATGGGATCGAATAGAAGATCAAAAATTCGAATCCAAAATTAAAAAATTCATATCCTGCTATTTAATATAATAAATATTAAATTAAATTATTAAAAAATATATATTAATTATTAAATTATAAATATTCAAGAAATTTTTTTGGAATGAAATGTTCTTGGCTTCCATTTTTTTAAACTAAATAATTTTACTCAAAAGAAAATTAGAAATTTTATTAAATTGATTAATAATTCAACGAATTTAATAAATTTAATTATTTTTTAATAAAAAATATAATATTTTGAAAATTTGGATTAGTTCTGTATATAAATGATATAATATGACTAAATCTCTTAACCGGATTATAATATTTTGGGTGGTAGCAAGACTCAAGAGGTTAAAAGAGTTAAACGTGCTAGAGCTAGAATAGTTCTAGGATGGATAACCCTCTAGAAAGTTGGGGTACCACTGTGATGATCCGGACTCCCGCAGGAACTGTGCAACATTAAACAGTGACTGTAGGGAGCTTATTCGGTGAAGCAGAGCTTGTAGAATCAAAATTGGACATTTAATTTAGACTCTGCGCGAAAATCGGAGCAAATAGAATTTTCCGGGAGCTTTCGGCAAAATTTCGGATGAGAATTTGGCGAAATGGACGTCGTATTTGGACTCAGCGCGCGAAAACGATCGAAACGATATATTTACTTTATTTTTTCGGCACAAAATTACTGTTCACGCCGGAACAGTAACTCCGGCCGCCGGAATTACTGTTCCGGCGACCGGCAAGCGGCGGCGGGCGGCGGCGCACGGCGGCGGGCGGCGGCACAGCGGCAGAGGGCGGCGGCGCAGGCGCGGGCGGGGGGCTCGGGTGCGCGGTCCATGGGCCTGGCGTGCACCGGGTGCACGGAAGACTCCTTCTGCCACGTGGCAGCTTCCCATTGGTCGGCCGACTAGGGAAGGTGACACGTGGCGCTCCCCTATTGGCCGACATCTTCCGGAAGACCCGGAGCGCGGACCGGCCACGTGCACCACGTGGCCACGTGGCGATTTTTCATTGGGCCTGCACAGGCTGTTTGCTGTTTTGTGGACACGTGGCGCTTTCTGGTTGGCCCATTTCGGTGTTTCCTGTTCGGATCCGGATCCCGTGTGGGAATATTCCCTTTGGCCCACTATATAAGAGGTCCCCCACCCCCCTCTCTTTGCACCTCGGTTTTCGAGCCTTTAGAGAGAGAACCAGAGAAAGTGCCCTCTACAAAAATTCTTCCTCTCTCTCTCCTCTCTCTCTCCTCAGAATTTTAGAATTTTTGGAGTTACAGTTAGTGAGTTATCTGCGACGCGGCGCACTGCGACGGTTTTCTTTTTCGGCCCATTTCCCGTCGCAGTTCCGTCGAAAATTCCCTGTGGGCTAACCAGGAGGAATTTTTGGACGATTTTTGCGACAGCGCGTTCCTAAGAGGTAAGGCTTCGATTTCCGTGTTGATCATTTTGCTCCATTTCGTACTTTTGGCACGTTTCCCGAGGTCTCTTTGACCCCCCTTTTTGCTGTGGAAATTTCTGGGCAGCGTCAACTTCTCCGATTTTTATCTTGGCGTAGGAGCATCAGATCGAGACGTTTAAAGAGTCGATTTTGATCTACTCTTCGCGAGGAACGCAACCGTAATTTTTCTGGATTTTTCTGAGCACTATACAGAGGTGAAAAACTCCTCTCTTTTCGTGCCATTTGAAAAACAGCAAAAGCTGTATTTTTATGAATACTATAGTTACACCCTGTGCAATGTGTGTTGCTGTAGGGCACCGTTTTCGGCATACAGCAGTTCTAGGGGACTGTGGACAACCAGGAGACTACCTGAGGTGTAATTTGAGCTGTTCGAGGTGGGCGGTTGTTGCTTACCTCATTTTTGACAAGCTCACTGGGATTACTGGAACTCCCCTAAAAATTTAATATGACAATTGATGAGAACAATTGGGACAAACTAAATTGATGAGAACTATTGGGACTACTAACAGGACTACTAACAGGACTACTAACAGGACAATTGATGAGAACCGCTGGGACAAACTCTCCTAAAATTTAATATAATTCCACAGATGATATGATGACTTATATTGGGACACTGTGATTGAGACAAAGGCTATAATCTCGCATGCAAATGACTTGTATTCAGTAAATCAATCTTTTTAAATCTTTGACACTATTTTACAACTTTTAAAATAAAGACAGTTGCATGCATGCCCGGACATCAGGTAGGGCCACTATTTATTGCTACACTATCATATTAAGACTTGACATGTTTTATTACTCTCTTTTGCTTTCAGTTGCTTGTCGCTCGAGTATGAGCAGAGGTTTGGGATAGTATAGCCAAGGTTATGTTAGATTATAAACTTGTGGGGTGTTGCGGTGACCGCGGACTGTAGGCGGTCGGCCGGGTATTTATCCTTGCATCAGAATGGGGTTGAGTCTGGTCTATTTTTGGCATCAGCAGGGGATCGGGCTTTTCTCTAGTGGATGGTTTTTCCCACTTATTGAGTACTATAGCATCAGATCAGGGTTTCTTAGTGGATGGCTTTTCCCACTTTGATCATAGTCATGATCCAGTCCTGCTGTTTACGACACTTATGATACTTATTACTGAGGTACTTTTACTCGTGTGGGTCGCTCCCCTCGAGTGCCACTCCGGAGTGTGTTACAGGCAGGCTTGAGTCCTTGAGACTCTCATTCCCTATCGGTGTTATGCATTGGCCAGCATACCCGATTTGGGCAGGCAAGGCGCAGCAGGCAGTACCAGTTTTACTGGTGGCATAAGATTGGGTTTATTCAGGCAGGCATGTTAGATACTGATGCATACATACAGTCATTCCTTTTGGCACTGCATTTAGAGGCATGCTAGTGGTGGTTTCCCTTTATTCAGCAGTTCTGCTTACAGCTTTACCACTTTTTCCTTTCGGGCCTCTAGTAGTCCTAGTGGGTGCGTCAGAGTTGAGGTTTTGCCCACTAGGGGAGGCTACTGGTTTATCTGGTAGTTCTCACCCCCATTACTGTTTTTCTCTTTCTTCTTCTTTATTTTGCAGAGTCGTCTGCGGGAGCTGCTAGGCTATCAGCGGCTGATAAAGGTAAGGGGATCGCTGAGTAGATAGATCTCATGGGAGACTGAGAGCTGTAGATAGACGTTGTACCCTTCACTCAGACTGTGATATTCTCCTTTTATTTTGAGTCTGGCTTTCGTCGGCTGGTTGTATTATTTTGGTGAGCTGGGAGATTATTGTACATATTACAGTTTATTTTTAGTTCCAGTATGAGATACTATGTGGTTCTTCTACTTCAGCTCTGCATTATGCTCTTTTATTGTTCATATTATATCGGAGCAGGTTACCAGCGCTTCGTGTACTCGGGAAATCCCGTGTGCACGGCGGATCTGTTGGCGAGCCCGGGTTCCGGGGCGTGACAGATTAAGTTGGTATCAGAGCTTAGGGATAGGTCAGTTGGGACTTAGAAAACCCTAGGCTTTTGGCAGACCCTAGGATGATAGGGTACGAGAGACGTGATATTTGCGAAAGTCGTTGATTTATTGTTTGACTCTTCCAGTGAGAGAAGAGAGATCGACATGCCTAATTTCTGGTGAACCGTTATGTTGGCTGCAGACAACATAAAGTCACAGAAATATGGGGATGTCTTTGACTTTCGCTAGATTGGGTCGTGTGGGGATATGATACTGAGTGTGGTTTCTTGTGATAGGATGCCTCCGCGACGTAGAATGTTGACGCGTTCTCAGCCTGAATCCCCTGAGCCCGAGCCGGAGGAGTCCGAGCAGGGCCAGCAGAGTGAGGTGCAGGAGCTTCAGGCTCAGATGGCCCAGATGGCAGAGGCCGTGCAGCGTCAGGAGGAGGCCATGGGTCGGCTGACGCAGATGTTAGAACAGAGGGCGCAGCCTGTTGTTGCACCCCCTGAGAGTTCTCCCGTACCACCCTCCCCTGCTGTGGCTTCCCCAGTTGGACCGGTGACCGCGGCATCCCCTGTTGCTCAGGGAGCAATCCGGCCTTTGACTCCTGCGGAAGAGCAGGAGATTGCTGACAAACTTACTCAATTCTGTAAACGGGGACCGCCCAGGTTTTCAGGGCGGAATACCCAGCCGTGGGAGATCGGGACTTGGCTTTCGTCAATGGAGAAGTTATTTCGGGACTTCTTCATTGACCAGAAGTACAGGGTACATATGGCTGTACACTGCTTAGACGGGGACGCTGATGCATGGTGGCGTCGGGTGGAGCCTCTGGAGTTCCAGATCACTCGACAGCTACCCTGGTCAGAGTTCAAGAGGATGATTCTGGATACGTACTTTTCCACGAGTATGAAGAAAAAGCTGGAAGATGATCTGAAGAATCTTCAGCAAGGCGAACGGACAGCATTGGACTACTTTCAGGAGTTCACGCGGTTACTCAACTGCGTACCTTACGTCGCCAGGGACGGACCGCACCAGGTAGAGCTCTTTGAGTCGGGCCTGCGCCCAGAGATCTATACTCTGGTGCATGCCCAGAGACTACAAACCTTGGAGGAGGCAGCAGAGCATGCCCAGTGGGTTGAGAGAGGAGACCACGTCGTCGCCAGACGTGGGGGCCTGGTCGCTCAAGGCGCAGACAGAAAGCGACCAGCGCAGGACGACGGGAGACAGGCCAGTTCCTGGAGGCCGCCCCGACCGCCACCGCCTCAGTTTTCCGGCCAAGGACGGTCGGAGCGGCGAGGGCCTGGTGGACCCCAGAGGCCCCAGCAGCGGCAGCAGAGATCCCAGCCGTCGCAGCGTGGGTCGCAGCGACAGCCTCAGCAACAACAGCAGTCACGACAACCACGGGCCCCCAGCAATTGTATTTTCTGTGGAGGTCAGCACTTTTCCAACACCTGCGACCAGCGGTGGGGTCGCTGCTATAGATGTGGACAGTCTGGCCACGTCCGAGCTACTTGCCCTTTTGCGCCATCGACGGCTCCTTCTTCAGCATCTGCTCCATCTTCATCTCAACAGCGGTCGACGGCTCAGCGGCCATATGCTCCAGCAAGCAGGCCATCTTTTTCCCATCCCACGGAGTACCGCCCTCCAGCTCAAAGTGGGCGGGTGTATGCGGCGCAGGTAGAGGACTCTTCAGCCGCAGATCACATGGTGGCAGGTATCACCCTACTTTCTGGCATTAGGACTCGTACATTATTTGATACTGGAGCATCGCATTCTTTTATCAGTAGATCATTTGCATCATTACATGGGTTAAAGGTAGGACTTCTACCACGTGCACGAGAGGTTCAGATTCCCGATCACACTTTGCACGTGGAGGAGTGTTGTTGGTCCTGCCCGATGCAAATCGAGTCCTGGATTATGCCAGCAGACCTGTTGGTCCTGAGACAATTGAAGGACTTCGATGTGGTCCTCGGGATGGACTGGCTGGCTCGGTATTTTGCGACCATTGATTGTGCCGCAAGGACCGTCACTTTTAGAGAGCCAGACCAGGAAATGTTGGTATACCGGGGATGTCAGAGTGCTTTCTTTGCCTCTATGGTTTCGACTTCCCGAGCGAGGCAGATGATCCATCGAGGATGTGTAGCCTTTTTGGCTAGTGTTGTTGAAGGGCCTACGGCGGCGCCGGGACTCGGGGATATCCCTATTGCCCGCGAGTTCCCGGATGTTTTTCCATCTGAGCTGACAAGCATGCCGCTAGATAGGGAGATTGAGTTTGTGATTGACGTAGTTCCGGGAACTGCGCCAATCTCAAAGGCTCCTTACCGGATGGCACCGGCTGAGCTGCGAGAGCTTAAGGCGCAACTCCAGGATTTGATGGACAAGGGCTTTATTAGGCCGAGTGTGTCGCCTTGGGGAGCGCCGGTGCTATTCGTGAAAAAGAAGGATGGGTCACTTCGATTATGTGTAGACTATAGGGAATTAAATAAAGTGACCATCAAAAACAAGTACCCTTTGCCGCGCATCGATGATCTTTTTGATCAGCTGCAAGGGTCTTGTGTCTTCTCTAAGATAGATTTGCAGTCCGGTTACCACCAGTTAAAGGTGAAGGCCGAGGATATTCCGAAGACGGCATTCAGATCACGGTACGGGCATTATGAATTCACAGTTATGCCTTTTGGGCTAACTAATGCCCCTGCCGCATTCATGGATTTGATGAACCGGATCTTCCGACCTTATTTGGACCGGTTCGTGGTGGTGTTCATTGATGATATCTTGGTCTACTCCCGAAGTGATGCTGAGCATGAGGAGCACTTAAGGATTGTGCTGCAACTTCTGCGAGAGAAGAAGTTGTTTGCCAAGCTAGCAAAATGCGAGTTTTGGCTTCGAGAGGTAGTCTTCTTAGGCCATGTGATTTCCGCCGCAGGTGTGGCAGTGGACCCAGCGAAGATTGAGGCAGTCCGTGATTGGCCCCGACCGACGACGGTTTCTGAGGTACGTAGCTTTATGGGTTTAGCTGGGTATTACCGTCGGTTTGTGGAAGGCTTTGCGAAGCTCTCCACACCCCTCACTCGCTTGACGCGTAAAGGAGTGAAGTTTATCTGGAGTGAGGACTGTCAAAAGAGCTTTGAGGAGCTGAAGAATAGACTAATGACCGCCCCTATCCTTTCCCTCCCTGTTATGGGAAAAGGATATGTGATCTACAGTGATGCATCACACAGCGGACTTGGTTGTGTGTTGATGCAGGAAGGGAGGGTAATTGCTTATGCATCAAGGCAACTCAAGGATTATGAGAAGAATTACCCTACCCATGACTTGGAACTTGCGGCTGTGGTATTTGCACTGAAGCTTTGGCGCCATTACCTATATGGGGAGCATTGTGAAATCTACACCGACCACAAGAGCCTAAAGTACCTGTTCACGCAAAAGGAGCTGAATTTGAGGCAACGTAGGTGGTTAGAGCTATTAAAGGATTATGATGTAGATATTCTCTACCACCCAGGTAAGGCTAATGTGGTCGCTGACGCCTTGAGTAGGAGAGCGGTGCAAAGTTTGTCTATGTTGATCACAGACCAGGCGCCGCTATTAGAGGAGATGAGACGGCTCGACATAGAGGTTGTGTCCCCTGGGGTCTCTGCTAGACTGACATCTTTAGTCGTGCAGCCCACTCTGCTGGACAGGATCAAAGAGAAACAGAGTGAGGACCCCCACTTGGCCAGGATTAGAGATCATATTCCGAGTGATCAGTCTGGGGGCTTTTCGGTAGATGCCTCGGGAGTACTAAGGTATAGAAACCGAGCATGTGTGCCAATAGATGTGGAGATTAGAGAACAGATATTGCGAGAGGCCCATTATACACCTTATACCCTACATCCTGGTGGGACTAAGATGTATAAAGACCTCAAGGCACACTTCTGGTGGAAAGGCATGAAGAGGGATATTGGGAGATTTGTGGCTCAGTGTTTAACTTGTCAGCAGGTGAAAGCTGAGCATCGAGTGCCAGCTGGCAAGTTACAAAGTCTCCCAATTCCCGAGTGGAAATGGGACCACATTACGATGGATTTCGTGGTCGGACTACCTAGGGCACAGGGAGGAGCTGATGCTATCTGGGTAGTTGTAGATCGACTTACCAAGTCGGCGCACTTTCTGCCCATGCAGACTACGTGGCCACTCGAGCGACTAGCCCAGTTATATCTAGATGAGATAGTAAGATTACATGGAGTACCAGCCTCCATAGTATCAGATAGAGACCCGAGGTTTGTTTCGCATTTCTGGAAGAGTTTGCAAACAGCCTTGGGGACTGAACTCAGGTTCAGTACAGCTTTTCATCCGCAGACTGATGGGCAATCGGAGCGGACGATACAAATCCTGGAGGACATGTTGAGGGCTTGCGTCCTGGATTTCGGCGGAGGGTGGATTCGGCATTTATCTTTGGCTGAATTCGCGTACAACAATAGCTTTCAAGCGAGCATTCAGATGGCTCCGTTTGAAGCATTGTATGGACGCAAGTGTCGATCACCACTTTATTGGAGTGACGTAGGCGAGAGGCGGACCTTGGGACCAGATGTCTTGATAGAGGCAGAAGAGAAGGTCCGGGTGATTCGAAAGCATCTTCAGACCGCCCAAAGCCGACAGAGGAGCTATGCCGATGTTCGGCGACGAGACTTAGAATTTCAGGTTGGAGATCATGTATTCCTGAAAGTCTCGCCGTCCAAAGGAATCAGGAGGTTCGGCATTCGTGGGAAACTTAGCCCCCGATATATTGGACCCTTTGAGGTATTGGGGCGTATCGGGCCAGTTGCCTACCGACTCGCACTTCCTCCAAGGCTTGCTGGTGTCCATGATGTATTTCATGTTTCTACTTTGAGGAAGTATATCTTCGACCCATCGCACGTCATCGACTTCACATCGCTTGAGATCAGCGAGGATTTGAGGTATGAAGAACGCCCACTGCGAGTTCTGGATCGAGAGGTGAAAGAATTACGCAGTCGGGCCATTCCCTATGTGAAGATCCAATGGAGCAATCATGACGAGCGCGAGGCTACATGGGAGCTCGAGTCGGAGATGAGGGATGCTCACCCCTACTTATTCGAGACATCGGACTGAGGATTATTGTTTAGTCTCGTTTCGAGGACGAAACTCTTTTTAGTGGGGGAGGATGTGATGATCCGGACTCCCGCAGGAACTGTGCAACATTAAACAGTGACTGTAGGGAGCTTATTCGGTGAAGCAGAGCTTGTAGAATCAAAATTGGACATTTAATTTAGACTCTGCGCGAAAATCGGAGCAAATGGAATTTTCCGGGAGCTTTCGGCAAAATTTCGGATGAGAATTTGGCGAAATGGACGTCGTATTTGGACTCAGCGCGCGGAAAACGATCGAAACGATATATTTACTTTATTTTTTCGGCACAAAATTACTGTTCACGCCGGAACAGTAACTCCGGCCGCCGGAATTACTGTTCCGGCGACCGGCAAGCGGCGGCGGGCGGCGGCGCACGGCGGCGGGCGGCGGCGCAGCGGCGGCACAGCGGCAGAGGGCGGCGGCGCAGGCGCGGGCGGGGGGCTCGGGTGCGCGGTCCATGGGCCTGGCGTGCACCGGGTGCACCGAAGACTCCTTCTGCCACGTGGCAGCTTCCCATTGGCCGGCCGACTTCTAGAAGCACGTGGGAAGGTGACACGTGGCGCTCCCCTATTGGCCGACATCTTCCGGAAGACCCGGAGCGCGGACCGGCCACGTGCACCACGTGGCCACGTGGCGATTTTTCATTGGGCCTGCACAGGCTGTTTGCTGTTTTGTGGACACGTGGCGCTTTCTGGTTGGCCCATTTCGGTGTTTCCTGTTCGGATCCGGATCCCGTGTGGGAATATTCCCTTTGGCCCACTATATAAGAGGTCCCCCACCCCCCTCTCTTTGCACCTCGGTTTTCGAGCCTTTAGAGAGAGAACCAGAGAAAGTGCCCTCTACAAAAATTCTTCCTCTCTCTCTCCTCTCTCTCTCCTCAGAATTTTAGAATTTTTGGAGTTACAGTTAGTGAGTTATCTGCGACGCGGCGCACTGCGACGGTTTTCTTTTTCGGCCCATTTCCCGTCGCAGTTCCGTCGAAAATTCCCTGTGGGCTAACCAGGAGGAATTTTTGGACGATTTTCGCGACAGCGCGTTCCTAAGAGGTAAGGCTTCGATTTCCGTGTTGATCATTTTGCTCCATTTCGTACTTTTGGCACGTTTCCCGAGGTCTCTTTGACCCCCCTTTTTGCTGTGGAAATTTCTGGACAGCGTCAACTTCTCCGATTTTTATCTTGGCGTAGGAGCATCAGATCGAGACGTTTAAAGAGTCGATTTTGATCTACTCTTCGCGAGGAACGCAACCGTAATTTTTCTGGATTTTTCTGAGCACTATACAGAGGTGAAAAACTCCTCTCTTTTCGTGCCATTTGAAAAACAGCAAAAGCTGTATTTTTATGAATACTATAGTTACACCCTGTGCAATGTGTGTTGCTGTAGGGCACCGTTTTCGGCATACAGCAGTTCTAGGGGACTGTGGACAACCAGGAGACTACCTGAGGTGTAATTTGAGCTGTTCGAGGTGGGCGGTTGTTGCTTACCTCATTTTTGACAAGCTCACTGGGATTACTGGAACTCCCCTAAAAATTTAATATGACAATTGATGAGAACAATTGGGACAAACTAAATTGATGAGAACTATTGGGACTACTAACAGGACTACTAACAGGACTACTAACAGGACAATTGATGAGAACCGCTGGGACAAACTCTCCTAAAATTTAATATAATTCCACAGATGATATGATGACTTATATTGGGACACTGTGATTGAGACAAAGGCTATAATCTCGCATGCAAATGACTTGTATTCAGTAAATCAATCTTTTTAAATCTTTGACACTATTTTACAACTTTTAAAATAAAGACAGTTGCATGCATGCCCGGACATCAGGTAGGGCCACTATTTATTGCTACACTATCATATTAAGACTTGACATGTTTTATTACTCTCTTTTGCTTTCAGTTGCTTGTCGCTCGAGTATGAGCAGAGGTTTGGGATAGTATAGCCAAGGTTATGTTAGATTATAAACTTGTGGGGTGTTGCGGTGACCGCGGACTGTAGGCGGTCGGCCGGGTATTTATCCTTGCATCAGAATGGGGTTGAGTCTGGTCTATTTTTGGCATCAGCAGGGGATCGGGCTTTTCTCTAGTGGATGGTTTTTCCCACTTATTGAGTACTATAGCATCAGATCAGGGTTTCTTAGTGGATGGCTTTTCCCACTTTGATCATAGTCATGATCCAGTCCTGCTGTTTACGACACTTATGATACTTATTACTGAGGTACTTTTACTCGTGTGGGTCGCTCCCCTCGAGTGCCACTCCGGAGTGTGTTACAGGCAGGCTTGAGTCCTTGAGACTCTCATTCCCTATCGGTGTTATGCATTGGCCAGCATACCCGATTTGGGCAGGCAAGGCGCAGCAGGCAGTACCAGTTTTACTGGTGGCATAAGATTGGGTTTATTCAGGCAGGCATGTTAGATACTGATGCATACATACAGTCATTCCTTTTGGCACTGCATTTAGAGGCATGCTAGTGGTGGTTTCCCTTTATTCAGCAGTTCTGCTTACAGCTTTACCACTTTTTCCTTTCGGGCCTCTAGTAGTCCTAGTGGGTGCGTCAGAGTTGAGGTTTTGCCCACTAGGGGAGGCTACTGGTTTATCTGGTAGTTCTCACCCCCATTACTGTTTTTCTCTTTCTTCTTCTTTATTTTGCAGAGTCGTCTGCGGGAGCTGCTAGGCTATCAGCTGCTGATAAAGGTAAGGGGATCGCTGAGTAGATAGATCTCATGGGAGACTGAGAGCTGTAGATAGACGTTGTACCCTTCACTCAGACTGTGATATTCTCCTTTTATTTTGAGTCTGGCTTTCGTCGGCTGGTTGTATTATTTTGGTGAGCTGGGAGATTATTGTACATATTACAGTTTATTTTTAGTTCCAGTATGAGATACTATGTGGTTCTTCTACTTCAGCTCTGCATTATGCTCTTTTATTGTTCATATTATATCGGAGCAGGTTACCAGCGCTTCGTGTACTCGGGAAATCCCGTGTGCACGGCGGATCTGTTGGCGAGCCCGGGTTCCGGGGCGTGACAGATTAAGTTGGTATCAGAGCTTAGGGATAGGTCAGTTGGGACTTAGAAAACCCTAGGCTTTTGGCAGACCCTAGGATGATAGGGTACGAGAGACGTGATATTTGCGAAAGTCGTTGATTTATTGTTTGACTCTTCCAGTGAGAGAAGAGAGATCGACATGCCTAATTTCTGGTGAACCGTTATGTTGGCTGCAGACAACATAAAGTCACAGAAATATGGGGATGTCTTTGACTTTCGCTAGATTGGGTCGTGTGGGGATATGATACTGAGTGTGGTTTCTTGTGATAGGATGCCTCCGCGACGTAGAATGTTGACGCGTTCTCAGCCTGAATCCCCTGAGCCCGAGCCGGAGGAGTCCGAGCAGGGCCAGCAGAGTGAGGTGCAGGAGCTTCAGGCTCAGATGGCCCAGATGGCAGAGGCCGTGCAGCGTCAGGAGGAGGCCATGGGTCGGCTGACGCAGATGTTAGAACAGAGGGCGCAGCCTGTTGTTGCACCCCCTGAGAGTTCTCCCGTACCACCCTCCCCTGCTGTGGCTTCCCCAGTTGGACCGGTGACCGCGGCATCCCCTGTTGCTCAGGGAGCAATCCGGCCTTTGACTCCTGCGGAAGAGCAGGAGATTGCTGACAAACTTACTCAATTCTGTAAACGGGGACCGCCCAGGTTTTCAGGGCGGAATACCCAGCCGTGGGAGATCGGGACTTGGCTTTCGTCAATGGAGAAGTTATTTCGGGACTTCTTCATTGACCAGAAGTACAGGGTACATATGGCTGTACACTGCTTAGACGGGGACGCTGATGCATGGTGGCGTCGGGTGGAGCCTCTGGAGTTCCAGATCACTCGACAGCTACCCTGGTCAGAGTTCAAGAGGATGATTCTGGATACGTACTTTTCCACGAGTATGAAGAAAAAGCTGGAAGATGATCTGAAGAATCTTCAGCAAGGCGAACGGACAGCATTGGACTACTTTCAGGAGTTCACGCGGTTACTCAACTGCGTACCTTACGTCGCCAGGGACGGACCGCACCAGGTAGAGCTCTTTGAGTCGGGCCTGCGCCCAGAGATCTATACTCTGGTGCATGCCCAGAGACTACAAACCTTGGAGGAGGCAGCAGAGCATGCCCAGTGGGTTGAGAGAGGAGACCACGTCGTCGCCAGACGTGGGGGCCTGGTCGCTCAAGGCGCAGACAGAAAGCGACCAGCGCAGGACGACGGGAGACAGGCCAGTTCCTGGAGGCCGCCCCGACCGCCACCGCCTCAGTTTTCCGGCCAAGGACGGTCGGAGCGGCGAGGGCCTGGTGGACCCCAGAGGCCCCAGCAGCGGCAGCAGAGATCCCAGCCGTCGCAGCGTGGGTCGCAGCGACAGCCTCAGCAACAACAGCAGTCACGACAACCACGGGCCCCCAGCAATTGTATTTTCTGTGGAGGTCAGCACTTTTCCAACACCTGCGACCAGCGGTGGGGGTCGCTGCTATAGATGTGGACAGTCTGGCCACGTCCGAGCTACTTGCCCTTTTGCGCCATCGACGGCTCCTTCTTCAGCATCTGCTCCATCTTCATCTCAACAGCGGTCGACGGCTCAGCGGCCATATGCTCCAGCAAGCAGGCCATCTTCTTCCCATCCCACGGAGTACCGCCCTCCAGCTCAAAGTGGGCGGGTGTATGCGGCGCAGGTAGAGGACTCTTCAGCCGCAGATCACATGGTGGCAGGTATCACCCTACTTTCTGGCATTAGGACTCGTACATTATTTGATACTGGAGCATCGCATTCTTTTATCAGTAGATCATTTGCATCATTACATGGGTTAAAGGTAGGACTTCTACCACGTGCACGAGAGGTTCAGATTCCCGATCACACTTTGCACGTGGAGGAGTGTTGTTGGTCCTGCCCGATGCAAATCGAGTCCTGGATTATGCCAGCAGACCTGTTGGTCCTGAGACAATTGAAGGACTTCGATGTGGTCCTCGGGATGGACTGGCTGGCTCGGTATTTTGCGACCATTGATTGTGCCGCAAGGACCGTCACTTTTAGAGAGCCAGACCAGGAAATGTTGGTATACCGGGGATGTCAGAGTGCTTTCTTTGCCTCTATGGTTTCGACTTCCCGAGCGAGGCAGATGATCCATCGAGGATGTGTAGCCTTTTGGCTAGTGTTGTTGAAGGGCCTACGGCGGCGCCGGGACTCGGGGATATCCCTATTGCCCGCGAGTTCCCGGATGTTTTTCCCATCTGAGCTGACAAGCATGCCGCTAGATAGGGAGATTGAGTTTGTGATTGACGTAGTTCCGGGAACTGCGCCAATCTCAAAGGCTCCTTACCGGATGGCACCGGCTGAGCTGCGAGAGCTTAAGGCGCAACTCAGGATTTGATGGACAAGGGCTTTATTAGGTCCGAGTGTGTCGCCTTGGGGAGCGCCGGTGCTATTCGTGAAAAGAAGGATGGGTCACTTCGATTATGTGTAGACTATAGGGAATTAAATAAAGTGACCATCAAAAACAAGTACCCTTTGCCGCGCATCGATGATCTTTTTTGATCAGCTGCAAGGTTCTTGTGTCTTCTCTAAGATAGATTTGCAGGTCCGGTTACCACCAGTTAAAGGTGAAGGCCGAGGATATTCCGAAGACGGCATTCAGATCACGGTACGGCATTATGAATTCACAGTTATGCCTTTTGGGCTAACTAATGCCCCTGCCGCATTCATGGATTTGATGAACGGATCTTCCGACCTTATTTGGACCGGTTCGTGGTGGTGTTCATTGATGAATATCTTGGTCTACTCCCGAAGTGATGCTGAGCATGAGGAGCACTTAAGGATTGTGCTGCACTTCTGCGAGAGAGAAGTGTTTGCCAAGCTGCAAAATGCGAGTTTTGGCTTCGAGAGGTAGTATTCTTAGGCCATGTGATTTCCGCGCCGGTGTGGCAGGGACCCAGCGAAAGATGAGGCAGTCGTGATTGGCCCCGACCGACGCCGTTTTGAGGTACGTAGCTTATGGGTTTAGCGGGTATTACCGTCGGTTTGGGAAGGCTTTGCGACGCTCTCCACACCCCTCACTCGCTGACGCGTTAAAGGCGTGAAGTTATTGGAGTGAGGACTGTCAAAGAGCTTTGAGGAGCTGAAGAATAGAC
>CM055072.1:20427217-20479764 GCA_029204045.2 Tillandsia leiboldiana
TCTGGAGTGAGAACTGTCAAAAAGGCTTTGAGTAGCTGAAGAATATACAAATGACCGCCCTATCCTTTTCCCTCCCTGTTATGGAAAAAAGATTGTGATCTACAGTGATGCATCCACACAGCGGACTTTGTTGTGTGTTGATGCAGGAAGGATGGTAATTGCTTATGCATCAAGGCAACTCAAGTTAGAGAAGAATTACCCTCCCTGACTTGAACTTGCTGCTGTGGTATTTGCACTGAAGCTTTGGCGCCATTACCTTATGGAGGCATTGTGAATCTACACCGACCACAAGAGCCTAAAGTACCTGTTCACTGCAAAAGGAGCTGAATTTGCGCAACGTAGGGTGGTTAGAGCTATTAAAGGATTAGATGTAGATATTCTTCTACCCACCCAGGTCAGGCTATGTGGTCGCTGACGCCTTGAGTAGAGAGGCGGTGCAAAGTTGTCTATGTTTGATCACAGACCAAGGCGCCGCTATTAGAGGAGATGAACGCTCGACATAGAGGTGTGTCCCCTGGGTCGTCTGCTCGACTGACATCTTTAGTCGTGCAGCCCCCTCTGCTGGACAGGATCAAAGAGAAACAGAGTGAGGACCCC
This sequence comes from Tillandsia leiboldiana, assembly GCA_029204045.2. Lineage (NCBI taxonomy): Eukaryota > Viridiplantae > Streptophyta > Magnoliopsida > Poales > Bromeliaceae > Tillandsia > Tillandsia leiboldiana. The sequence goes on from CM055072.1 coordinate 20,427,815, forward strand.
CACTTGGCCAGGATTAGAGATCAGATTCCGAGTGATCAGTCTGGGGGTTTTCGTAGATGCCTCGGAGTACTAAGGTACAGAGACCGAGCATGTGTGCCAATAGGATGTGGAGATTAAGAACAGATATTGCGAGAGGCCCATTATACAACCTTATACCCTACATCCTGGTGGGACTAAGATGTATAAAGACCTCAAGGCACACTTCTGGTGGAAAGGCATGAAGAGGGATATGGGAGATTTGTGGCTCAGTGTTTAACTTGTCAGCAGTGAAAGCTGAGCATCGAGTGCCAGCTGGCAAGTTACAAAGTCTCCCAATTCCCGAGTGGAAATGGGACCACATTACGATGATTTCGTGGTCGGACTACCTAGGGCACAGGAGGAGCTGATGCTATCTGGGTAGTTGTAGATCGACTTACCAAGTCGGCGCACTTTCTGCCCATGCAGACTACGTGGCCACCGAGCGACTAGCCCTTATATCTAGATGAGATAGTAAGATTACATGGAGTACCAGCCTCCATAGTATCAGATAGAACCCAGGTTTGTTTCGCATTTCTGAGATTGCAAACAGCCTTGGAGACTGACTCAGGTTCGTAACATAGCAGCTTTTCATCGCAGACTGATGGGCATCGGACGGACGATACAACGCCTGGAGGCCATGTTGAGGGCTTGCGTCCTTGATTTCGGCGGACGTGGATTCGGCATTTATCTTTGGCTGAATTGCGTACAACAATAGCTTTCAAGGAGCATTCAGAATGGCTCCGTTTGAACATGTATGACGCAAGTGTCGACAACCACTTTATTGGAGTGCGTAGGCGAGAATGGCTGACCTTGGGACCAGATGTCTTGATATCGGCAAGAGAAAGGGTCCGGGAATTGATTCGAAAGCATCTTCAGACCGCCCCAAAGCCGACAGAGGAGCTATGCCGATGTTCGGCGACGAGACTTAGAATTTCAGGTTGGAGATCATGTAATTCCCTGAAAGCGCGCCGTCCAAAGAATCAGAGGTTCGGCCAAAAAAACAAAAATTCGTTGTGAAACAGCCCCCGATATATTGGCCCTTTGAGGTAATTGGTGCGTATCGGGCCAGTTGCCCTACCGACTGTCGCACTTCCTCAAGGCTTGCTGGTGTCATGATGTATTCATGTTTCTACTTTGAGGAAGTATATCGTCGACCCATCGCACGGCCATTCGACTTTCAACAATCGCTTGAGATCAGCGAGGATTTGAGGTATGAAGAACGCCCCCTGCTAGTTCGGATCGGAGGTGAAATAATTACGCAGTCGGGCCATTCCCTAGGTGCAGTATGCCAATGGAGCAATCATGACGAGCGCGAGGCTACATGGGAGCTCGAGTCGGATGATGAGGATGCTCACCCCTACTTTATTCGAGACATCGGACTGAGATTATTGTTTAGTCTCGTTCGAGGACGAAACTCTTTTAGTTGGGGAGGATGTGATGATCCGGACTCCCGCAGGAAGCTGTGCAACATTAAACAGTGACTGTATGGAGCTTATTTCGGGTGAAGCAGAGCTTGTAAATCAAATTGGACATTTAATTTAGACTCTGCGCTAAAATCGGAGCAATGGAATTTTCGGGAGCTTTCGGCAAAATTTCGGATGAGAATTTGGCGAAATGGACGTCGTATTTGGACTCAGCTCGCGGCGAAAACGATCGAAACGATATATTTACTTTATTTTTTCGGCACAAAATTACTGTTCACGCCGGAACAGTAACTCCGGCCGCCGGAATTACTGTTCCGGCGACCGCAAGCCGGCGGCGGGCTGGCGGCGCACGTGCGGCGGGCGGCGGCGCAGCGGCGGCACAGCGGCAGAGGGCGGCTGCGCAGGCCGCGGGCGGGTGGCTCGGTGTGCGCAGTCCATGGGCCTGGCGTGCACCGGGTGCACCGAAGACTCCTTCTGCCACGTGGCAGCTTCCCATTGGCCGGCCGACTTCTAGAAGCACGTGGGAAGGTGACACGTGGCGCTCCCCTATTGGCCGTACATCTTCCGGAAGACCCGGAGCGCGGATCCGGCCACGTGCACCACGTGGCCACGTGGCGATTTTTCATTGGGCCTGCACAGGCTGTTTGCTGTTTTGTGGGACACGTGGCGCTTTCCTGGTTGGCCCATTTCGGTGTTTCCTGTTCGGATCCGGATCCCGTGTGGGATATTCCCCTTTGGCCCACTATATAAGAGGTCCCCACCCCCCTCTCTTTGCACCTCGGTTTCGAGCCTTTAGAGAGAGAACCAGAGAAGTGCCCTCTACAAAAATTCTTCCTCTCTCTCTCCTCTCTCTCTCCTCAGAATTTTAGAATGTTTGGAGTTACAGTTAGTGAGTTATCTGCGACGCGGCGCACTGCGACGGTTTCTTTTCGGCCCATTTCCCGTCGCAGTTCCGTCGAAAATTCCCTGTGGGCTAACCAGGAGATTTTTGGACGATTTTCGCGACAGCGCGTTCCTAAGAGGTAAGGCTTCGATTTCCGTGTTGATCATTTTGCTCCATTTCGTACTTTTGGCACGTTTCCCGAGGTCTCTTTGACCCCCCTTTTTGCTGTGGAAATTTCTGGACAGCGTCAACTTCTCCGATTTTTATCTGGCGTAGGAGCATCAGATCGAGACGTTTTAAAGAGTCGATTTTGATCTACTCTTCGCGAGGAACGCAACCGTAATTTTTCTGGATTTTCTGAGCACTATACAGAGGTGAAAAACTCCTCTCTTTTTCGTGCCATTTGAAAAACAGCAAAAGCTGTATTTTTATGAATACTATAGTTACACCCTGTGCAATGTGTGTTTGCTGTAGGGCACCGTTTTCGGCATACAGACAGTTCTAGGGGACTGTGGACAACCAGGAGACTACCTGAGGTGTAATTTGAGCTGTTCGAGGTGGGCGGTTGTTGCTTACCTCATTTTGACAAGCTCACTGGGATACTGGAACTCCCCTAAAAATTTAATATGACAATTGATGAGAACAATTGGGACAAACTAAATTGATGAGAACTATTGGGACTACTAACAGGACCTACTAACAGGACTACTAACAGGACAATTGATGAGAACCGCTGGGACAAACTCTCCTAAAATTTAATATAATTCCACAGATGATATGATGACTTATATTGGGACACTGTGATTGAGACAAAGGCTATAATCTCGCATGCAAATGACTTGTATCGTAAATCAATCTTTTTAAATCTTTGACACTATTTTACAACTTTTAAAATAAAGACAGTTGCCTGCATGCCCGGACATCAGGTAGGGCCACTATTTATTGCTACACTATCATATTAAGACTTGACATGTTTTATTACTCTCTTTTGCTTTCAGTTGCTTGTCGCTCGAGTATGAGCAGAGGTTTGGGATAGTATAGCCAAGGTTATGTTAGATTATAAACTTGTGGGGTGTTGCGGTGACCGCGGACTGTAGGCGGTCGGCCGGGTATTTATCCTTGCATCAGAATGGGGTTGAGTCTGGTCTATTTTTGGCATCAGCAGGGGATCGGGCTTTTCTCTAGTGGATGGTTTTTCCCACTTATTGAGTACTATAGCATCAGATCAGGGTTTCTTAGTGGATGGCTTTTCCCACTTTGATCATAGTCATGATCCAGTCCTGCTGTTTACGACACTTATGATACTTATTACTGAGGTACTTTTACTCGTGTGGGTCGCTCCCCTCGAGTGCCACTCCGGAGTGTGTTACAGGCAGGCTTGAGTCCTTGAGACTCTCATTCCCTATCGGTGTTATGCATTGGCCAGCATACCCGATTTGGGCAGGCAAGGCGCAGCAGGCAGTACCAGTTTTACTGGTGGCATAAGATTGGGTTTATTCAGGCAGGCATGTTAGATACTGATGCATACATACAGTCATTCCTTTTGGCACTGCATTTAGAGGCATGCTAGTGGTGGTTTCCCTTTATTCAGCAGTTCTGCTTACAGCTTTACCACTTTTTCCTTTCGGGCCTCTAGTAGTCCTAGTGGGTGCGTCAGAGTTGAGGTTTTGCCCACTAGGGGAGGCTACTGGTTTATCTGGTAGTTCTCACCCCCATTACTGTTTTTCTCTTTCTTCTTCTTTATTTTGCAGAGTCGTCTGCGGGAGCTGCTAGGCTATCAGCGGCTGATAAAGGTAAGGGGATCGCTGAGTAGATAGATCTCATGGGAGACTGAGAGCTGTAGATAGACGTTGTACCCTTCACTCAGACTGTGATATTCTCCTTTTATTTTGAGTCTGGCTTTCGTCGGCTGGTTGTATTATTTTGGTGAGCTGGGAGATTATTGTACATATTACAGTTTATTTTTAGTTCCAGTATGAGATACTATGTGGTTCTTCTACTTCAGCTCTGCATTATGCTCTTTTATTGTTCATATTATATCGGAGCAGGTTACCAGCGCTTCGTGTACTCGGGAAATCCCGTGTGCACGGCGGATCTGTTGGCGAGCCCGGGTTCCGGGGCGTGACAACCACAGTTGGTATCGGAGCCATTCACCAGCAGTAAATGTGAGATGAGTCTCGATTGAGCCAAAATTATATAGCGGGATGAGTCTCGACTGAGCCAAAATTATATAGCGGATAGAGCGAGGCTCCCCGGTTAATGACCGTTGTGGGTGAAGTACAGCTCTCCATAATTAAGTCAGTTAAGGCTGACGTGGACGTCAGGGAAAAGAATGTGACACTTCCAGAATTTGAATAAGTTATATATATAAATAATATAATAGGACTAAATCCTTTAACTCGGTCTCGATTGAGCCAGAATTATATAGTGAGATGAGTCTCGACTGAGCCAGAATTATATAGCGGATAAAGCGAGGCTCTTCGGTTAATGACCATTATGGGTGGAGTACAGCTTTCCATAATTAAGTCGGCCAAGGCTGATGTGGACGTCAGAGAAAAGAATGTGACACTTCTATAATTTGAATTAGTCCTATATATAAATGATATAATATGATTAAATTTCTTAACCCGGCTATAGCATTTTGGATGGTAGCAAGACTCAAGAAGTTAAGAGAGTTATAGTATTTTGCGTGGTAGTAAGACCCAAGGAGGTTAAAAGAGTTAAGCGTGTTAGAGCTAAAGTAGTTCTAGAATAGATGACTCCTGAAAAGTTGGGGCGCCATAAAAAATAGCTCAATTTATAGTTAACTATAACTAATAAATTTACTAAATTTAATAAATTTTCAACTTAACTAAATACAAAATTTCAAATAAAAAAAAAAAAAGAAAAGAAAAGAAAAAAAAGAAGGTGAGGGGTATCATTTGGGAAAAAAAAGGTTGAGGAAGCTCTTTGAGAGTAGAATATATTTGAGGGGCGTCCCACACATTTTTCACCTACAATTAATTGTGTGGCTCACAAATGACGCGGTAGACCAGGTCCAGACGATGATAATACATATATTAGTAGCAAGCGCAGCATCGGAGGGATCTTCGCCAATCTAGGCGTGGGAAATTTAGACGCGCCCTCGTGAATCACGTGCTCACCTCAAGCGTCAAACGTCCCAACGACAACCACCGCCAAATGTAATTTTATCTACTCGATTAATTGCACCATTCGTCTCTTTTATTATTATTATTATTTATTTTTATTTTTATTTTTATTTTATTTTTAAACCTTGGTAATTTTTGTTGTTGTTGTTGTCGTCATTATATAGCTAACTTTTTTTTTTCTTTTTTAATTTCGTTATTGCTTGGTTCTAACAATCCGAATTCTCAATTTTTACGGATCATAGGATCACATCACGTCATCTTCAACAACTTTTTTTCTTACTCATTAGATCACCCGAACTAGCTGAAAAGAACAGTAAAATCTTATCTGTTAGATCCCTTGAGCTATTAGAAAAGAAGCAACTGATTCACTTAAAAGTTTCCTCCCACTACCTACCCTAATTAAAGTATGTGGAAAACTTAATGCGAACCACCAAGAATGGAGCTATGTATAAATCCAAAGTGAGGATGACCCTCCCCAACTTTGGTGCTAATATAATGCTCTCTTTTTTGTCTCTTCTTATTTGTTTTATGAGCAATGCAATATACACACCCATATCTCACCTATCTAACGGATGAGATATTTTTATTAATCACATCAAATGATTAGTGAGTAACATCTCACCCATTGAATGTGTGAGGTATAGAATGTAAACTATTGTGTTAAATTTAATTGCTTTGTTAGCTAATAATAGTTGATTATGAAGATTTTATTTAGGAAAATAAAATTATATTAGTAACTGAATTACTGTTAGGGTGCGTTTGGTTCTCGTTATGTAGCTGTTGAGGTCAAAATTTTCGCCACTTAAGGAAGTGACTCGTGACGTGTACCATCGGCTAAAGAATATCAGTCGATAGAGAAGTCGACAAAGGAAGACCCATGCCTTGACCAGGACCAATTTCAGCCGAAGGCAAAGGGGCCGCCTCAGTCGAATGACGAAAGAGGCGAGGTTAGGATCAACTCTCAACTGCTCGAGCCGCAAGAGGAAAGATCTGGGATGGAAAGAATGCGAGATTAGAGCGCGACTCTCGTAACTGACTCCGAAACGGCAAGTGACGCCCAGCATTGGAAAGGGCCGAAGATCACGCTTCGGCACATCGATTAGGGGATGAATCTGGACGGAAAACGGCTATTATCCTATTGAGGAGAATCGACTCAAAAGGAAATAGTTGAGGAATTTATGATGATTCCCCTTAGATCACGCCGATTACTAAAATCAACGGTTATACACATGGTTCGTAAATGTATAAATAAGCGAACCATCGAAGAAAAAGGGGTCCTGCAATCTCGTAAGCCAGTGACTACCCATGTTTTTTCATACCTTTCATACCCGCATTTACTACTTTCCTAGATAAGTTTCATACCAACATTTACCACACTTCCTAGGAGTGGACTTTAATTGTAATCGATTCCCAGTTACCCTTTGTAACCCTTCTCCAAGCAATACAAATTCTTAATCGGCTCCTTAGCCGTGTCAAATCCTTGTCTCTGATCCCCAGTTCGGCTCCTCTAGGCCGAACTCCGTCTGTCTCCAAACCTCAGTTCGGCTGATCTAGGCCGATCTCTCCTGAGAGTTTGATTGAGAAGAACCCGGTCAAGCAGATCCTTCATCGGTCCGACCGCTTGATCCCTTGGGCACGCGGCACATCACACTTAGAGGGTCAACCCCATGGGCCGACGGTCACCGTAACTTTTCGACCCAACAATCTTTTTGGCACGCTCGGTAGGACCCTTAGGTAAACTCTTACCGTTCTCCTATTGTTAAATTATTAGACGACAACTGTGGTGTCCTGGATGCCTCGGTTACCTGTGTGGCGTGGCCGCGCGTCTGGCGGCGAGAAAACACATGTTATTGGTGTTTAGAGTGCGTTATGCGTCAAACGGATGCCAAAAACGAACTCAGCGCTCGAAAACGGTCAAAAATGACTGTTTCCATAATTTTTGGGCTTACCGGGCATTTTTACTTTGTGCGCGGGTCTACAGGTTCTGCGGTGCACCGGGAGCACCGAAATCTCGCGTCGCCACGTGTCAGCGCGGGTTGGCGCAGCTTTGCCACGCGTCGCGCCCACGTTGGGCCACGTGCGGACATGCGCGGACGTGCGCGCTCCGCGGCCTCGCGCAGCGCGTCCTCACGCGGCGCCACGCGGCGCCCTCCCGTTGGAGGGCGCCCACGCCTGCCCCCCCGGGCGCTGCGTAGCTGGGCCGAGCTGGGATCGGCCCAGCGCTGTGCGGGGGCACAGTGCCCCCTCACTCTCTCTCTCCCCTATTTTCTCTCTTTTTTTCTTTTTTTTCTTCTTCTTCTTCTCCTTGTAGCAGCTCTTCCTCCTCTTCTCAAGCTTTTTGCACCTGGGATTCTTCACAGCAAGACACCTCTCACTCTTCTACAACTTCACCTCCACCATTGTTGGCCACAAGGGAGCTTGGGGAGACTATCTTCTTGCTCAAGTGTAGCACACCATTAGTGCAGTTTCGGAGCTTCACCGTCGCATTTTGTTGCAAAATTTCCCCAGACCTCATCTCTTGGAATTTTGAGCTGAAATTTGGAAGGGTTCTTCACGAGAGGTAAATCTACAAGTTTGATATTCAACTTTTTTCATGGATCTTGGGATTTGTTTGGAGTATTTTTGGTTTTTTTGGAACCATCCCGCACAGATTTTGTGCTTGGACGCTCTTGAGTAATTTTGAGTTTTCTCTTTCATACGAGCTCGAATTTAGGAGTTCTTTAGCTCGATTTGCATCTACACTCGACGAGGAATCTATCGCCATCTTTCTTACTAGATTCGGAGCTCGTTTGGTGAGGTAAATGTCGCCATCTTGCAGACCCTTCATTGCAGATTTTTAGTGGTGCAGTTTTTCGTGTTCCTTTGAGCCACGAGCTGTTGTATGGTGGTAGCTACGAGATTATCATGATTTTTGGGGATCTCTTTGTATGGATGTGTTAACAAGATATAAAAGAGCATTTTTCATGTTGGAACTTAAGAGGAATTACATTTAAATTAAGCTCTAAAAATTCCTTCCCTTATCACCTTGGACTATTGCTGAATTTTTGGATTTTGTCGCGTAGCGCTTGTTATTTCATCATTTATGCCCAATCCGGGAGTCGGATTGGGGTGATTTTTGCACCACTTTTTTCCTGAGGAGCCGAGGTATCTTCACGCCGGATTTCAGCTTGATCGGGCTTTCGATTGATAGTTTTCAGGTGGGTTATTTTTGTCTCCAAAACGGCGGACGGTTCTCTAACTCTATTTTGTTAGTATGCATACATGACTAAGTGTACACCCTATATGTTTGAGTTGTAAGCGTGGTAATTGTTCATGTTATGTGAATGAGAACTTACAAGATTTAGATATTCATGTGATGGTCATTGAAAGCTTACATAGGTGTAGTGTTCCCCTATGAGATTGAGAGCATGCTTGATTTAATGTACAACCTATAGGATTGAGATGTAAGCATGAGAAATGATCTAGACTATGTGGATTGATACTTACTTGATTTATTGTATATGTTTTGGTGAATTTGAGATCTCGCAGGTTGTAAAATAGTTATGTTTACCTTATACTAGTTGAGAGCATGCTTAGGAAGATGATGTTTATTTTGGTTGATATTGAGATCATGTCTGATAGTGTTCCCTATTTATGTTTCAGTTGAACTAAACACTATTATTGGAACTTTGACCTAGCACCCTGTCATATGTTGTATGCTTCAACCAGACTAGTAGAAAACTCCAACTTGGGCTAGTTTATTTATGCTTTAGATACTCCCACACTTTTATTCGCTTTTCCTGGACTTAGAGTGTTCCTCGCCTGGGTAGTGGGCCGAGTAGTCAGGTTGTTGTGGGATGCATGTTACCCTCATGCCTGGAGGCCGAGTGGAGTCTGGTAGCTGTGATTAGATCAGTGCTAGTCTTGGGAGCCGTCTGAGTCGACGGTGGGTCCCAGCTGTCGAGTATTTCCAGCCAGTGAGTTTGAGATGTGATTTGGGTAATGTCGATCTTGTTGATCGTGGATTTGGATTATAGCCTGCATGAGCCATATTGAGCTCGACAGAGATGCGCGGATACTTTTCTCGGTGGGGTCGCGCCCCTCGAGTGCCGCTCTGGAGCTAGGCCTGTTACTTTGCTATCGCGACTTGTCGACGCAGTCCTTCTGGCTGGGCCCTTTTTGGGCAGTCACGGACGCCCTACTGTCTGCGATCTTGAATGACTCATCTCGCGCGGTTCCTCTTTTTCGGGATTCTCGTGGGATGGTATTCACTATTCAGATGAATATTTATATGTGGATGGGTGTATGGGTATCAGGTATTGCAGATCCATGACTTCCAATAGACGCAAGCATCTATTGTTAATTACCCCCATGTGATTGTGGCACCTTCGATTAAGAGACCTTTGTGAGGAGGATATAATAAATCGTATCCTAATGATTGACCAAATCCTAAGTATATGTGTTAAGATTTAGCTGGATTTGAAATTGACTTGATCCCGATTATATGTGTTGAGGACTAGTCGACATTAAACTCTAATTATATGTATTAGAGTTTAATTGGGTTCAATTGGCTCTAAGTATATGTATTAGAGTTCAATTATATTTGATTTCACATTTGGCGTATGTTCCAAAGTGGAGACATGACCAAACCCCAAGGACATGTATTGAGGTGGGTCGGATTTGATGCTACTCGAAAGTATGAGGTGGCTAAGTCCTATATGTATTAGGATTGGCCGAGTTTGATATGTTTTTCACTCTAGTTATATGTGCTAGAGTAAAAGGTTGACTAACCCTAAGTATATGTATTAGGATTAGTTGAGTTGATTTGGTTTCTACCCTAGATATATGTGCTAGAGTAAAAGGTTAACTACACCCTAAGTATGTGTATTAGGGTTGGTTGGGTTGGTTTGGATGAACTCTAAGTATATGTGTTAGAGCTCGATCGAATTAGATTTGGCTAAATTCTAAGCATATGATTTAGAATCTAATCGGTTTGAATATAATTTTGCCTTAATTATGTGTTAAGGCGATGAGATTGAATGGGTTTTGGGTTTTATTTATGGATTGAATGGGTTTTGGATTTTTTATTTGTGGATCGAATGGGTTTTGGGTTTTTTTTTTTTTTTTATTTGTGGATCGAATGGGTTTTGGGTTTTTTTTTTTTTATTTGTGGATCGAATGGGTTTTTGTTTTTTTTTTTTTTATTGTGGATCGAATGGGTTTTGGGTTTTCTTTTTTTTATTTGTGGATCAAATGGGTTTTGGATTTTTTTTTTTTGTGGACTCGGCTTATATTATATATGGACTGGATTTGGGGCAATATGTGGACTGAGTCTATGTCATATGTGGATTGGATTCAGTGCCCATATATGGACTGGGCGCGTTATTTATTAGGCCTCTTGGACTTAGGCTCCAAGTTGATTAGACCTCATTTGAATCTTGTTTGAAATCGACTCTGGATTCAAAAAAAATTTCTGTTTGTTTCAATATCCCCTTTTATTTTATTTTATTTGGGGTCCGAAGAAAATTCCCTAATCTTATTTTGGGGTTCGAAGAATTTTTTTTTTTTTTTTAAAAATAATAATAATTTGGGGTCCGAAGAGATCCCGTTATTTTATTTTGATTTGGGATCCGAAGAAATCCATTTTTTAAAAAATAATTTGGGGTCTGAAGAAATCCCCGTTATTTTATTTTGATTTGGGATCCGAAGAAATCCCTTTTTTAAAAAATAATTTGGGATCCGAAGAAATTCTCGTTATTTTATTTTGATTTGGGATCCGAAGAAATTCCTTTTTTTTAAAAATAATTTGGGGTCTGAAGAAATCTCCGTTATTTTATTTTGATTTGGAATCCGAAAAAATTCTTTTTTTAAAAAATAATTTGGGATCCGAAGAAATCCCTTTTATCTTATAATTTGATTTGGGATCCGAAGAAATCCCTTTTTGACTGAGCCTAAATCCGGATGTCTGAAGAAATCACCCGAACCGGCTTGGAACGAGCCTAAAGTTAGGGTGTCCGAAGAAATCACCCGAACCGGCTTTATTAAATTTTTTATTTTTATTTTTATTTTTTTTATTTTGAACCTAAGTCTGGATGTCCGAAGAAATCATCCGAACCAGTTTGAATGAGGCTAAAGTTAGGGTGTCCGAAGAAATCACCCGAACCGGCTTTATTTTTCTTTCCTTTTTTTTATTTTTTTTTTCTTTCTATTTTCTCTATTTATAATGGGGAGTGGGAGAGAGACGTCGCGTGGGGTTTGTTGCTTTCTATTTTCTCTATTTATAATGGGGAGTGGGAGAGAGACGTCGCGTGGGGTTTGTTGGGATTTGTTAAGATATTGGCGAGGAAATGTGGGTTTGTTGAGGGAAAGACGTGCGTGGGAATATGGGTTCGTTGTGGAAAAGACGAAGTTCAAATTTGTATATGTTGAGGAAATTAGAATTTTAAAATTGAAAGGATATGTTCAAATTTTAAAATTTAAATTTTAAAATTGAATATGTTCAAATTTTAAAATTGAACGGTTATGTTCAAATTTCAATATGTTGAGGGAGTATGGTTATATATATTCAAATTTTAAATTTCAAATTTCAAAATTGAATATATGTTCAAATTTCAAAATTAAATAGTTATGTTCAGATTTCAATACGTCGGAAAAATATGTTTGTATTTAAATTTTAAATTAAATATAAATATGTTCAAATTTCAAAATCGAACAGTTATGTTCAAATTTCAATACGCCAGGAAAATATGTTCAGAAATCTAACGGTTATATTCAAATTTGAGAAAGTGTGGTTTTAAATTTTAAATTTTAAATTTCGAAATTGAATATGTTGTTATGTTCAAATTTCAAAATTGAGGGGGTCAAATTTCGAACGAGAGAATTTGCTTGGATTCAAAAATTCAAAATTGAGTTCCAAATAAATAGGATATGGGTAAGTTTGGATAAATCGGTTGAAAGATATTTTGAAATTTGGTTGGAAATTTGAATTTCGAATGAAATAGGAGTCTGAGAGATATTTTGAAATTTAGTTGGAGATTTGAATTTCGAATATGAGTTTGGATAAGTCGGTTGAGAGATATGTTGAGGTGATTGATGGATGAAGGATTTCGGCTGAATTCAAAATTCAATTAAAGTATAGGTGGTATTTGAGAGATATTTTGAGATAAAATATTATTGAGGGATTTCAGTTGAATTCAAATTTTAAATTTGAGTATATGTGGCATTTGAAAGATATTTTGAAATTTGGTTGGAAATTTGAAATTCAAAATTCAAAATTTAATTTGAACATAATTTTTGAAATTGAATCTTTAAACAAGAAGTTGACTATAATGTAAGGCCCGCTGGGCAGAAAAAAATAGGATCCGGCTGATTTGGTAGGCCAAAAAAAAAATCGACGAAGCTTTGATGAGACTCATAAGCTTGTGTTCACAAATGGCATAAGCTTCTGTTCACAAATGACCTATTAAGGGATTGAATTTGCAGTAAAATTTGGTGGACCCAAATTATTAATATGTTAAAAATTTTGGGCTTATACGGAGCTTATTAGAAATATATAGACAAATCAATATTACGGACCACCCATAATCTTTCCCCATAATTTTTTTATTATAAATTTTTTTTTTTACGCCAACACCTAAGTAAGTCCAGTCCTCCGTGGATGTAATGGCAGTAAGTAGGTGCAGGTTTGACTGGACCCTATGTGGCAGTCAGTGTAGATTGGGTGATTGTTTTATCGAGAGATAGTAGATGCATCATGTTTCATCTATATCGCCCTTGAGCATTTAGATAGAGGCATAGTAGCTGTAGAGTTATTTCCAGCCTTTCTTTTATAGTACTGCATTTGTTATTTTGTGCCTCTAGTAGACTTAGTGGGCAGACCGTTGTTTTTGGAGACGGTACCCACTGAGAACTACGTGTTGGTGTAGTTCTCACACCTTCTGTCGGTGACAGTTTAGCAGAGGCATCTTCACCAGTTCCTACCTCTACTGTTGCTGCTTCTTCTGATCGAGGCGAGGGAGTCGCGAGTTAGATCCCTACCTGTCCTTGGAAAGTAGCTGTACCCCCTTATAGGAGATTTATAGTACAGTCAGTTAGATTTGTATATTTTACTCTTTTGAGAGTTGTATTTATTTTGAGAGACTGATGTATTGTGAGGATCTGACTTGTACTGTGAGCCTGTACACTAATATATATATATTTTTATTTTGTTTACCTCCTATTTTGGACTCTTAGATGTTGTATTAGAGGATGTTGTATACTGATTTTTTTTTAGGAGATGGATACTATATTTTATTTTCAGTTGTACAGTGGTTGAATTTTAGTTTTTCAGCAGTTTACTTTCCAGCTCTGATATCTGTTTAGCTGTAGTTTTATTTTTGCAGGTTAGACGTTTCGCATATGCGGGGTTTCCTGTATGGGTGGCGAATCTGTTGGCGAGCCCGGGTCGCAGTTTCGACCCCGGGGCGTGACAACAACAACCTGAACCTCAGGAATAGAGTCATTCCAAAAAATGTGGGTGTTGAGATCAGAATTTTCTGCCACGGGAGGAAGTAGCACGTGGCATCTACCATCGGTTGAAAAACATCAGCCGATAAAGGTTCCGAGTCAATAAGGGAGGGCTGGCGTCTCGATTGAGACTAGGCCCGAATACGGAGGTATACCACATGCGGTATGCTATTGGTAGAAGGCATCAGCCGATAGGAAAAGCAGCCGACAAGAGAAGCGGTCAACAGGAGGATAGTCGTCTTATCCAAGACCGCCTCTCAGCCGAAGATAAATACAAAGCCGCCTCAGTCAAGTGATGGGAGAGGCAAAGTTAAGGTCAAACCTCAGCGCGCAAGGCCGCAGAAGGAAAGATCTTGTAAAGAATGAAGGCGAGATTTAGGCGCGAATCTCGTGACAAGACCCCGATGCGGCAAGTGGCGTCCAGCAAAGGGAGGCGCTGAGAATCATGCGTCGTTACAACGATTAAGGGGTTAACCCGGAGGGGTCGGCAACACCCAGCGCCAAAGAGTGCCGAGAGTTACGCTTCGGCGCAAGAATCAGGGGACGAATCTAGGCGGAAATCGGCCTTTATCCTCTCGACCCAAAAAGAGGACGTTGAGGATTACACACTGATTCTCCCCAAAATATGCCGATCATTCGAAATTCAAAATCGGCGCCCAATAATATGGTTCGGCATGCGTATAAATATCCGAACCATCGAAGAGATCGGGGCCCGGCAATCCTCGTAAGCCCGGTACCACCCCAGCTCTTCAATATCTAGGAGTAGGGGTAACTTAACTTTTTTTTTTCTTTTTTACTGTTTTTTCTAGGAGTAGACTTAATTAATCTTTCTATCCCTTTTCCCCACTTGTATTCCCTTCTTTTTATCAATATAAATTGTAAACCGGGCATTTGGTCGTATCTTTATTTATTTTACATTTAGAGTATAAACCGACCCCTTGGTCGTGTCTTTATCTGCCCTCGTGTATGCTTGAAAGTTACCATTGACTCATCAGTCGTACATTTACCCACGAGCATTTTGACTCATCTAAGTCAAAACCAGCGATCCCTCTCTAGCTCTGCGAACCCGCTTTCGGCAGTCACCGGTCGCTTGCGGTTGCGGGGAGTTTTCAGAGGAGAACCCGGCCGAGCGGATCCCTCCTCGGCCCGATCGCTTAATTGTTGGCATGCGGCGCACTTCGACACCTTCTGGAGGGTCACCCAGCAGGGGCCGATCGCGCGCAAGCCACATTTTGGCCCCAACAACTTTCTTGGCATGTCCGGTGGCACCCTCAGGTATCTAATACCTAGTCCAATCGCAAGCGTGCCATATTTCCTGGGGCCATACGGGGAGTCGGCTCTACCGGAGCCATCCCTATCAGAGTTGTATGGGCAATTAGCCCAGATGATGAGATCTCTCGAAAGGAGAGCCTTAGTCTGGGACGCCAACGCGGTGGCCTCGGACGAGAACTTCGCTCGTTTTGAGCAATTCTTATCCACTTCGCCGCACCCGGTGGCGCCAGAGATACCTCCGGCTCAACCACAAGGAGCTGCGCGACCAGCAGCGCCCATCTGCATGGCCCAACTGCTTAAAGAAGGCCAAGCATCGATGGTGCCACAACTGGTTGGACCCCGGCGCAGCTGGCGATTCCGGTACCCAAGGCCGGACTCGCCGAGACCGCTGGGGCAGGGAGGTCTGGCAGGTCCCCCTACAGGGACCGCCTTAGGATCAGGCGGATTGCTAGGGCCCACTGCCTCATTCGGCTTAGCTGGTGGCCCTGGCATCCCTGGCTGGGGTCACCGAAATGGTTGGGGCCAAAATAGACGAGCAGGTCCCCCTTCAGGGACCTCCTCAACAGCAGGTTGGCCAATATGGGCCATCGCCTCCTTAGACGCAACCAGTAGACTCAACATCTCCAGAGGGGCTTACCGAGTCATGAGCCTATGGAAGGGAGGTCATCCGTAACACCTCCGGCACGGAGGCTGGGCAGGCGGCGTGACCAATATTTAGGCCCCTGTGTGTTGCGCCAGTGAACACAGTTGGCCCCAAAGGGAAAGGGTCGGTGCAGGGGCCCAAGTCTCCCGCGGAATGGGAGTCGCCCCGTGACCGGTTTTGGCTTTGCATCCAATGTAAGGCTAAAATGACAGGCGAGGATGGGAACACCTTGTCGAGATACCCAAGAAGGCGAAGAAATGACTCGCCTTTGTCGACTCCGGTGGCAGCACGGATCACTGGGCTCACCGGCCAAAACTGAGATTGGCCGAAAGATTCGATAGATAGTCCGCTGGAGAAGAGGGTAAGAAGGAGGAACGAGACTCTCGCATCCAGAGAGTTTCGCGAGGACCCTACGGTCGAGAGAGGTCGACCCCAGGAGGCCGGAAAGGACGGAGGATCCCACTATAGGGGCAAGATCCCCATCGCGGTCGCTATAACGGCCGGGTCCAGGGGGCACCCCGAAGACCGTTCGGCTACCAGGTTGAAGGGAGACCACTTGACGGGTTTCTACAACAATCGGCCGACCGCCGGTGGAAAGGGTCGCCTTTACAACCTTTCCACCGAGGAGCGCCGGGAAAAAGAGAGGTCCTGTTAGTCCCTGACGTGGACCCTCCCCGGCATACCAAGGGAAGAAGGGGGACCTTGGGCATTCAGCCGACCCAGGAGCAAACAGCCCAGCAACGGCCCGAGCCATGGCAGAGAGGGGAAATTCTCGGAAAGCATCCGAGGGAGACAAGATCACCGGTGGACGTGCAGATGGAGCATTGGTCTATGCCCAAAGGATTGGCCTTGAGTCTGGGGCAGATCGCGGCAGAGATGCAAAAGCACCACAAACGGAGGCTAGGGGTTGACGGCCAAAGCGGCGACGCTATGACCGGGCGACCAGTGCTAGACCCTCGGCGGAAACAGCCCATAAGGCGACGACTTTTCGCACCAAGACCTCGCACCGTGGAAGCGAAAAGAGATGAAATCGCTTTACCCGAGAAAAATTTGGCACACTTAGAGCCGAATAAAGAGGTCAACGAGGGCCGGTTTAATTTTGCCAGCCACAAAAGCACTAATGAGATAAAATCTAATCTCTCTTTCCCACAGGTGAACATGGTAGGAAAAGAGGAAAACAAGCTAACATTAAAATCCGAGCCCCGTGAAAAAGAGACGCCGGCGAACAACACCCCTCGGCTCTACACACGATGTAAAGCCGGGATGACAAATGAAGAATGGGGCGAGTTCTTCCTTAGCATACCTGAGGAAGTCAAGAGACGGCTTGCCCTCCCTAATATGGGCAAAGACAAAATTCACCAAGACCCGGCACCGGGTCGATGTCTAGCCAAGGGGTCGAACAAGCAGCCTCCGATGAAGGAGGGCGAGAGGGACGAACAAGGCATGGCTGTACAACGAGCTTTGTGTGAGTCATACGGCTCGAGAAGACCGGGACAGCAGACAAACGACTACGAATGGACTGGAGCCCTGTTACAACGTCAGTGCTCTTACTGCAGTCCCCAAGGAAGCAGTAGCCAGGCCCCCCCCCCCCAAAGAGCGTTCAATCGAAAGGCCGAAAGGAGACACATGTATGAGCCACAGCCGTGCCCATATCAGAAAAGGCCCTGCGAGAGGCTGGGCCTGTCAGCTGGTTATCCGCAAACAAGGCTAGATCACCGAGTCTCACACCGCCACGACAATCAGCTAGGGGCATTGGTTACTCCCCTTGCACCTGACAAAGAGTTCCCCTGGCTTATGACGGGGGAAGTGGATGCCTTGGCAATCCGCCTAGTAGAGCAGCTTCAAATCCAGCCGTGGCCAAGTCCGTGGCAAAGGCAAGAGATCTTCAAGGAACACCTGAAGGAAGTGGACCCACCGGCTGGAGGGATGATAGAAAGATAGACCACTTCTGATAAGCCGAACGGGTGGCACGGTTCGGCCATGACAAAGACACAAAAGTGTCGGCAGCAACGAGCCTACATAAAGAAAGGAGTAGGGGCCCAAATACCCCGGCTGGGCCCAGGCGAGGCACGACTTATGCAGCGAACGTCATTTCACCCTAGGCAAAATGAGTGTAAAGCCAAAACAAACACTATACTGTCCCGGTTGCCCGCGTGGCTTGACCGTGTGGTCGGCGGCGAGAAAACACTAATTATTGGTGTAAGGAGTGCGTTGCGCGTCAAACGGATGCCAAAAACGGACTCAGCGCGCGAAAATAGATAAAAATAGTTTTTTTCGGAATTTTTTTTTACTTACTGGGCTTTTTCATTGTGGGCCGATCCACGGAGTAGTGGCGGTGCACCGGGCGCAGCCATCGGCGGGCGGGACAGGTGGCGGCGCAGGGCTGGCCGACAGTCGCCACGTGGCACGCGCCCATAGGTACGGCGCCTGCGTGCGCCAGGCGGGGCACGCCCCCGTGGGCGACATGTGTTGCCCTGCGAGTGGGCATGGCGCGCAGTCAGGGATTGGGCCGCGTGGCCCAATCCAGGCCGTCCCGCCGAAAGGCGGGGACGCCTGGATTGGCGGTATGCGGCCAGCCCATTCACTGTGCATCCGCACAGTGAACCCCCCATTTTGTGTTTCTTCTCCTCCTTCTTGGTTTTTATTGAGCTTCTTCTCATTCTTTTGCTCTCTTTCGGCACTTGGGTTTTTTGGGGACTTCTCTCAGAGCTTCTTCAACATCTCCTCCACCATCATCAAGCTTCTTGGATGACTTTGAAGGCATCTTGTGTTAAGGATTTTGTGTTGGAGTATTTCGTGAAGTGTTATAACTCTTGAAGATTGAAGATGAAGAATTGTGGATCATATACATCAATCTCAAGAAGAATGAATTCAAAAGGATCAGGTACGTTTAACTAAATAATTTTGGTGATCCGAATACATTCTTGTAGTTTAGAAACACTTGGAAGATTTTTCATTGCATAAAAATAAAAAACTGGACAAGTTGGATGTTCAGGATCCGAATCAGACCATTCCAGTCCGGACCCCGAACATAGTTTAGTTCATGCAGAATTCCAGTCCGGAACAGTCCCCACTTAGTCCGGACCCCGAACTATGTGTTTGCTGAAATCGCATGAACAGTCCGGATCAGATTTAATCCAGTCCGGACCGCCGAGCGGGAAAATTTCAGATAAGGTAGTTTTTGATGCTTATCTCTTTCCAAAGGTTTTTAACCTATAAATAAACCCTAATTTCACATCTAGGGTAACCGAATAGAAACCGGAGAAAATATAAAAAATCCACAGATATTGAGAAGAAAGGAAAACATGATCTAATCTATGTTTCTTCGTCTATATCGTTCAATTTGATTCTAGGATTTCCAAACTCCTATTTCTTGTAGAATCAAATTGAAGAATACTTAGATGGTAATTTCTTATCTATCTTTGATCTAAGTATTCGGCGGATTATCATCGCCAAGAAAACAACGATTTCCCAAAATCGGCGCGTGGATTCGCGTGGCCTTGTGGATTCAAGGTGCTACCGCTCTCGTGGATTCGGAGCGAGGTACGTTCATGTGATCGATACGTACTACATTGGTGAAGACCGTGGATTCGGTTGGACGTCGTGGATTTGACGTTGGAATTCGTGGATTCGAAGTTGGAATTCGTGGATTCGAAGTTGGACGCAAATCGTGGATTCGAGGAGCGTTGTGGAGCGAGCGGAGAAGATCAACTAGGAGCGTATGGAAAAGGTTGAGTCATAGGGTTACGGTAAATCACCTTGTACGTGTTTAATCTTAGTGGATTTCGCCGTGTTATCGGTCCCGTGGTTTTTTACTCCTGCGATGGAGTTTTCCACGTAAATCTTGCGTACTTTATTTATTTTCCGCATTGGGTTATTATTTTTTACGCAACGATTTGGTGTGTTTATTGTTTACACCTATTCACCCCCCCTTTAGGTGGTTTTTTCCCTATTCAGATCCATATTAACATAACCCACATCTTGAGCATCATCTTCTACAAGAAGCAAGCACCACCATTGTTGCAGTTTGTGATCTTCTCCGTCGCGTTTCGGTGCAAAAATTTTCCAGGGCTCATTTCTTAAAGTTTAAAGCTCATTTTTGGTTCTGCGTCTTCACAAGAGGTAGGCCTACGAATTTGGTATTCAAATCTCTCCTTAGATTATGAGATTTTTTAGAGTTTTTAAACCATCTTTGGGACCCTTTTTTTCAGCCTGGAATTATGAACAGTCCTCAGTGTTTTCACTTTTCTGGACAGTAGGATGGGAGTTTTGGAATGATATTTATAGGAAAATTTCCAAGACTCGAAGATCTACAACATTGGTATGTATCATTCCCCCTGGATCTGAGTTTTTATTAGGGTTTATTTACCATCTTTGGAACACTTTGCTGCATTCGTGCACAGATTGAACTTGTTGGATAGTTTATAGTATTTATGGGTTTTCTTCTTCATCCGTGCATGGATTTTAGAGTTCTTTAGCTCAATTTATATCTATTCTCGACAAAAAATCCAATGGCACCTTTCTTGCTGGATTTGAAGCACGTTTGACCAGGTAACATTATTGATCTTCTCAACTCTATTTTAAGTGTTACAGCAGTGCAGATTTTGGTTGTTTCTTTGAGCATTGAGACTTTGTTTGAGGATAACTATGGGAATATTAGGTCTTTTTCGGTATTTCAAAGTATGGATGTCTTTTGAAGATGTAGATGAGCAAATTTTCTTTTGAAACCTGTGAGAAATTCCCTGTGGATTGACTCCTATAATTTTGTGAACTCCATCCTAAAATTTCTGTTTTTGGACAGCAAGAACATAGTTATGGTTTTGTTTAATTAAAAAGGGTTTAGGATGAGTTTATGATGCTTGAAAAAGGTTTATTTGATTATGGACACATAAACACTACTATTTGGAGCTTCCTTTGGACTTGTATAATGCAGAAATTTTATCCCCTTAATCCCTAAGTTCATACTGAAATTCTAGAATTTGATTGCGCAGCGTGTGGTATTTCGGCAATTGCGCTCAATCCGGGGGCGGATTGAGTTGATTCTTGAGGTATCGAATTTTTGAGAGGCGAAGATTTCTACACGCCAAAATCCAGATTGATCGGGCTTTGGATCAACAGTTTTCAGGTGGGTTGTTTTGGTCTCCAGAATCGGCGGACAGTTCTCTAACTCTATTTGTTAGTATGCATGCATGGTTTAATGTACAACTTTGATGATTGAGATATAAGTATGAGAAATGGTATAAATGATGTGAATTAAGGCTCACTTGACAAATTGTACATGATATGTGGATTTGAGAGTTTGCATGATTTATTTACCCTTATGCATGAAGGAGAGTTACAAGATAAAGATGTTTATCCTATACTAGTGGAAAGCATGCTAGATGATGATGTTCACTTACTTGTTGGAGAATATGATTGATGCAATGCCCGTTTTATATTGTTTAAGCTTGTGAGCATGTATGATAGAATTAGTTGGTGGTGTATGTGTTGATCAAGATGAATGCATGCTAGAGTTGGGCTTCTTATTGCTTGAGAACATGTATGATTAGAGTATACTATTTTTGATTGGAAGCAAGCATGATAAGATTTGTCCATGTTACGTTGGTTCAGATTTATGCATAATATGGTTAGAGGTTTATGTATTGGTTCTAATGCATGTTAAACTGTGGAACTTGGCCTAGCACCCCGTCATATGCTGCATGTTTAACAAGACTAGTAGAAAATTCTCACTTGGGCTAGGTTATTTTATGCGTTAGTCTTCCTACGCACTACTTGTTTATTTTTCCCTGGACTTAGAGTTTTCTTCTCGCCTGGGTAGTGGGCTGAGTGGTCGGGACAGTGTAGGACGCATATTACGCTCGTGCCGGAGGGCCGAGCGGAGTCTGGTGGTTGAAGTTAGTTGGGTGCGAGTGTCAGGAGCCGTTTGGGATGACGGTGATTCCGGGTTGTTGGGTTTTCCTCTGATTGGTCGTGGCCACTGAGTTGTGGCAGTGTTGATCTTCTGATAGCAGGACCTTGAACCCAGATATGCTTTTAAACACACATGATTTTAGTAAACTAATGTTTCTTCCCAAGTTTCGAGGGGCGCCGGAACTCGTTCTCATTTGATTAGGGCAAAGGCACTAGTCCTTCGAGAGTTGGGAAAATAATACCGTTTTCAACTGTTTTTCTTAAGAACAAAATTTTACTAAAATTGGGTTTCCTTCAATCAAAGTGATTTTCTAAAAAGGAAATTACTTTTGTTCTCACCTAGAGAGCGGTTGAGAGAAAATGACTTTCAGATATAAATGTCATCCTTTTTATACAAACCTCCCCACCCCGGCGAGGGTCGGGATGATCTGGGTTCTAAGGGACTGCCTCCTTTTGGGTCGAGAGCTACGGGGGGGCTGTGCCTGGAACCTGTTCTTGTTTGATTGGGGTTGTAGGCGCCAGTCCTCCGAAATTCTCGGTCCTGGTGTTGTTAGTCGGTTGGGTTCGGTGTTGGGTCGTAGGGTATTTTCGGCTGGAGTTGTTAGTTGTTTATGTTGGGTTATGTATAATTGGATCTAAATAGGGGAAAAAACACCTAGAGGGGGGTGAATAGGTGTAAACTAAAAACACTCAAAAATCATTGCGCAATAAAACCCAATGCGGAAATAAAAATAACACGCAAGATTTTTACGTGGAAAAACTCCAAACCGGAGTAAAAAACCACGGGACCGATAACACGGCGAAATCCACTAGAATTAAAACACGTACAAGGTGATTTACCGTACACACTTACGACTCAACCTTTTCCATACGCTCCTAGTAGATCTTCTCCGCTCGCTCCGCAACGCTCCTCGAATCCACGATTTGCGTCCAACGCCGAATCCACGGCGTCCGACGTTGAATCCACGAGGGAGAAGAAGATGCATTTGCAGGAGTATCATCATCAAGAGAGATATCAGGGGTAGATTTATCAGATGAAAAGTGAAAAGCTTCATCTACTTTAACATTTATAGATTCTACTATCGTTTTAGATTCCAAGTTAAATACCCGATATGCTCTACTGTTTGTAGAATAACCCATGAAGATCCCTTCGTCACTTCGAGAGTCAAATTTACCAAGATTTTCGCGGTCACGTAAAATGTAACAACGACTCCCAAAGATACGAAAATATTTTATATTAGGTTTTCTACAGAACCATAGTTCATATGGTGTATTTAAAGTTCCCGGGCGCAAATACACTCGATTAATTACATAGACTGCAGTGTTCACAGCTTCAGGCCAAAAATATAACGGTAAATTCCGGCTATGAAGCATAACACGTGCCATCTCTTCTACAACCCTGTTTTTGCGCTCGACTACACCATTCTGTCGAGGTGTATAGGGTGCTGAGAATTCATGTTTATGCCGTTGGAAGTGCAAAAATCAATGAATTTAGAATTTATGAATTCTCCACCTCTATCACTTCTAACACGAATGATCTTTTCATTCTTTTCAGTCATAATACGATGGCAAATCTCGTGAAAAGAATCAAAAGTATCAGCTTTCTCTTTTAAAAATGCTACCCATGAGTATCTAGAGAAATCATCAACCAATAGAAAAATATACCATTTACCTCCCAAAGATGGTTGACGAGTTGGCCCCATTAAATCCATATGCAATAATTCTAAGGGCCGTTTTGTACCAACGTGGTTCAAGTTCTTGTGTGCAGTCCTTGATTGTTTTCCCTTTTGACAACCGCCACACACAATGTTTTCTTTAAGTGAAAGTTTAGGAACCCCCTTGACCACGTCTTTGTTTGAAATTCTTGCAAGTTCTTTAAAATTAATGTGACCTAGCCTTTCATGCCAAAGAGTTTCATTATTCAAAGAGGCTAAGTTACAGTTTTCAGAAATTTTATTAGGAACAAGATAACAGTTATTTTCAGATCTAACCCCCTTTAAAAAGAAAACATGGTCCTTATCAGTTACAATACATTCAACAAAAGAAAAGTTAACTGAAAAACCATTGTCACAAAGTTGACTAATACTTATGAGGTTAGTCTTAAGGCCTTCAACAAATAACACGTTGTTTAGAACCGGGCCATCTGGAATAGCTATTGTCCCTTTTCCAATAATTTTGGAAGAACGACCGTCTCCGAAAACAACATGTCCTCCGGAGATTTTCTCAAAAGTTTGAAAGCAGTTTTTGTCACCGGTCATGTGACGGGAACACCCGCTATCCAAATACCAAGACGAATTGTCATAAGCATGCAAGGAGATATTAGTGACAAGACAAGGGAAGATTTCACCTTTGCGCACCCAAATCTTTTTGGACTGCGTTGGCAATGAATGTGAAGTTCTTTTCCTTGGTGAAAGCGTCTTGTTTGATTGATTGCTGCTCCTTGATGACGTTGTCTTGCGAGGTAAACTACCAAGGCTCTTTTCCTTTGAAAAGTTTTGCTTTGATTTCCGGAGAATCACCTTTTTGGTAGTTGTTGCAAGAGGTGGTTGAGTTGAACGTTTCGCTCCCATCTTGCAATTTCTTCTTATGTGCCCTGCAAAGCCACAACGAAAACGTACCTTAGTGCTTGACGATCCCGAAGAGGGTGAAGTAGGCTTGTTGTCATTGTTTGTCGTGAATTCCGGTGTCGGAGGAGGAGGTACCGACTGAGGCACAAAAACTGTCACACTCGAACTAGGACTGTCTCCTGTTTGAGTGTATCCGAGGCCGAAACGGTTTGTTTGACCAAGACCAAGAAGCTTATCCAACTTACTCCTTCCCGAAGAAAATCTCTTTAAGTCATCCTTGAGTTGGAAAATAGTCTTTGTCATTTCCATTTTTTCCTGTCGGGCCTCGGTGTAGAGCTTCAAGAAGTAATTCGCCTTATCAATCATTGTTACATGTATCTTCTCGAAATGCTCATTTTTCTCTTGAAGTGAAACATTTGCTTTTATCAGGTTATCCCTTTCCACTTCAAGACCGGTCGAGAGAGAAGTTGCCCTTTTTACTTCTTCTTCGAGATCCTGCAATCTCTCTCTCAACCCCTTGTTTTGCTTAGCCAGTTTCTTTGAATCCCTCAAAAGTTTGTGGTAGGCTAAAACAAAATCTTCACCTTCAGAATTACTCGATTCATCATCCGTTGCAGTTTTTTCAACCCGGGAGGAGTTGGACAATGAATCTGAAGTACTTGCCATTAAGCACATGAAGGGTGAAGATGTGGTGGACGCGTGGAATGCCGTTGCGCTCTTTTCTTCATCACTTGAAGATGACTCATTTGACGATGAGGTGTCGTCCCAAGTGACGGCTTGCATCGCTTTCTTCTTTGCCGGATTCTTATTGGGACACTCCGTTGCAATGTGGCCGTAGCCTCGACATTTGAAACATTGGACTTGTCCCTCTGAGCTTTTCTTATCCTTTGAAAAGCTCTCTTGCTTTCTTGACTTGTAACTTGAAGCACCCTTGCCTTTCTGCGACTTTCCGAAGGATGGAGTTTTGCTTGAATTACCCCTTCGAAAGTTTTGGCGAAACTTCCTTGTCAAGAGAGCGAGCTGCTTCTCAAAGTCCTCCATAGATAGGTTCTCGTCATCGTCTGAGGAGGATGAATCCGCGTCTTCTTCTTTTGTTGTTTTCAACGCATAACCTGAAGACTTAGAAGAGGATGCTTTTCCCGAAGAATAGTTAGTAGGAAATGTCATTTCATATGTTTGTAATGAACCAACTAATTCTTCTACACGGATTTCGTCCGGGTGTTTAATAGTTTCAATGGCCGTAACCTTGGAACGAAATCTTCCAGGAAGAGTTCTTAAAATCTTTCTTACAATTTTAAATTCTGGAATCTTCTCTCCCAAGTTAGCACATGTGTTCACGATGTCTTGCAATCATGTATAGTAATCTGTGAAAAATTTATTTTCTGC
Organism: Tillandsia leiboldiana; assembly: GCA_029204045.2. Taxonomy (NCBI): domain Eukaryota; kingdom Viridiplantae; phylum Streptophyta; class Magnoliopsida; order Poales; family Bromeliaceae; genus Tillandsia; species Tillandsia leiboldiana. The sequence goes on from CM055072.1 coordinate 20,453,551, forward strand.
CATGAAAATGGAGTCAAACTTGCTCGTAAGCATTTGCAGTTTTTGAATCTTCACAAGGTTAGTTCCCTCATGTGTAACTTGAAGAACATCCCAGATTTCTTTTGCAGTCTCACATGCAGAGACGCGAGAGAACTCAGTTTGTGACAAAGCATTAAATATAGCGTTAACACCTTTGCCATTGTAAGAAGATGCATCAACCTCTTCCTTGGTCCATTTCGACCTAGGTTTGATGGTGCGAACATCAGCAATAATTTCAGTTGGATTAGACCATCCTAATTCAATTGATTGCCACACCCATTCGTCGATGGAAATTAAAAAGGCTTTCATCCGTACTTTCCAGTACGCATAATTTGTTCCATCAAAGAACGAGGGTCTGTTGATGTTTGCACCTTCAACCATTGTTTACAACCCTATTCCCTCTCTGATACCACTTGTTGGGTTATGTATAATTGGATCTAAATAGGGGAAAAAACACCTAGAGGGGGGTGAATAGGTGTAAACTAAAAACACTCAAAAATCATTGCGCAATAAAACCCAATGCGGAAATAAAAATAACACGCAAGATTTTTACGTGGAAAAACTCCAAACCGGAGTAAAAAACCACGGGACCGATAACACGGCGAAATCCACTAGAATTAAAACACGTACAAGGTGATTTACCGTACACACTTACGACTCAACCTTTTCCATACGCTCCTAGTAGATCTTCTCCGCTCGCTCCGCAACGCTCCTCGAATCCACGATTTGCGTCCAACGCCGAATCCACGGCGTCCGACGTCGAATCCACGACGTCCGACCGAATCCACGGTCTTCACCCAGTAGCACATCTCGAATCCACGAACGTACCTCACTCTGAATCCACGAGAGCGGTAGCACCTTGAATCCACAAGGCCACGAGTCCACGCGCCGATTTTGGGGAAATCGTTATTTTTTGGGTGGTGATAATCCACCGAATACTTAGATCAAAGATAGATCGGAAATACCATCTAAGTATTCGTTAATTTGATTCTACTCAAAATCTGAGTATGAAATCCTAGAATCAAATTAATCAATATAGATGAAGAAACATAGAATTAATCTATTGATTTTCTTTCTTCTCTATATGTGGATTATACTATCACGGCCGTCTTTTTAATATACGCCGTTACCCTAGAAAACGAATCGTAGGGTTTATTTATAGGTTAGAAACTGTTGGAAGAGGATAAGAATCAAAAACTAACCTTTTCTGGAATTTTACAGGACGACGATCCGGATTGGATTTACGGCGATCCGGACTGTCGTAACGAAACAGACAATTTCCAGAAAAACAAAGGTTCGGGATCCGGATCGAAGTACCTGATCCGGACTGTTCATACATTTCAGCAAAACCCAATGTTCGGGATCCGGATCAGAAATGGCTTGGATCCTGACTGGATTTGCGTATGAATCAACACCCTTCGGGATCCGGACTGCCGTGTCTGATCCGGATCCTGAACGTGTCCCATGTCCAGTTTTTGATTTTTATGCAATTAAAAATTCATCCAAGTGTTTCTACACTATAAGAAGTATTCAGATCATCAAAATTAATTAGTTAAACATACCTGATCCTTTTGAATTCTTCTTTCTTGAGATTGACTTATATGATCCAAACTTCTTCATCTTCAATCTTCAAGACTTAATACTTTCACGAAATTCGCAAAAACAAATTCCTTAACAGTTTAGGTTTTGATGTTGGGTCGATGTGTGTTCCGGCCAGTGGGGTTAGTCGTTTGGGTTCGAGAGTTTTCTTATCTATTTGTTCGTGATTTTGGGATTACAGCCTGCTTGTGCTACAGCTCTGGTTCTCGAATCTGCACAGTTCCTTTCCTGTGGGGTCGCTCCCCCTGAGTGCCGCTCCGGATGCGATGGTTGTGTAAGACCCGCTATTCTTTTTGGTTTTTCTTTTCCTTTCCTACGTGTAGTGGTCCGGCGGGTGCTAATCTTCGATTATTTCTGGACAGTCCGTCGGGGCTCGCGGGTATTTTTAGGTGACAGAGCTCGCGAAACGGGGAACGGTGGTGCGATCGGTTCTAAATTCTGACCCCGGAATCTCCCAGAAATTAATTATGAAGTTTCGACTTTTTTTAGGCGCCCCGGGATCCGTGCGGATGATCGGCACATTTTTCGAGGTAACTTTAGCCGCTGGTTTTGTCCCATTGGTTTGGGTTTTTAAACCGGGGATTTTAGGGTTTTTCCCTTTTGTACTCTTTTCGTGCGGCTAGGGCTTTGGGAGGCGCGACCGAGAGAGGAAGGGAACGAGGAACCAAACTTTTTTTCGTTCTCGTTTCGAGACGACGGCGGGGCGATGCGGACATTGGAGATCGGGAAAGGGACGGAGGCTTTCTTGCTCGCGGGATAAATCGAGCAACGGGAGGACGATCCTCTTCTTCTTCTTCTTCTTCTCCCTCGGCGGATCGAAGGTGAGTTTTTCCTTTAGGGTTTTTGAAGTTTCTTTCAGAATCAGGATTTTTCGGGGAAAACCGCCGCCGCGCGCCGCGCGGCAAGCACGCCGCGCGGGCGGGTGCCGAGCGGGCCGTCTGCAGGCGGCGCGCCGCGCGGGCGCTGCCCGCAGGCGGGTACCGAGCGGGCATGTGCCGCGCGGGCCGCCCGCGGGTGGTGCGCCACGCGGCAGGCGCGCCGCGCGGGCGTTGCCCGCAGGCGGGCGCCGCGTGGGTATGTGCCGCGCGGGCCGCCTACAGGCCGGGCGCCGCGCGGGCTGGTGCCGCGCGGGCGGCCTGCAGGCCGCACGCTGCCCGGCAGGAGCACCGCGCGGGCGCTGCCCGCAGGCGGGCGCCGCGCGGCAGGAGCACCGCGCGGGCGCTGCCCGTAGGCGGGCGCCGCGCGGGCTGGTGCCGCGCGGGCCGCCTGCAGGCCGCGCGCCGCGCGGGCTGGTGCCGCGCGGGCCGCCTGCAGGCCGCGCGCCGCGCGGCAAGAGCGCCCCGCGGGCGCTGCCCGTAGGCGGGCGCCGCGCGGGCCGCCTGTAGGCCGCACGCCGCGCGGCAGGAGCGCCGCGCGGGTGCTGCCCGCAGGCGGGCGCCGCGCGGGCCGCCTGCAGGCCGCACGCCGCGCGGCAGGCGCGCCGTGCGAGGCCGCCGCGACGGGTCGGGGCCGCGCGGGGCTGTCCGCAGGCCGTGAGCGCGCCGCACGGGTCGGTGCCGTGCGGGGAACTTCACCGCGCGGAGTCTGGGGATCGCGTCGGGTCTTCCGTTTTCGATGTGTAGTCGATGTCCGGCGTTAGTCACCTAGTCTTAGCATTCTTTTATCTCTTCAGGGGCGCGGACGCCGTAAGCTCGGCAGACGTGCAAACGTGGACGAACCGATCGACGATCTCCTTTCAAGGTGGGTACTTTCTCCAGGGTTAGTCGGGAAAGGGTGTTAGTTGTAAGATGCATGTTCGGAGCAAAGGTGGTTTTCTAAAATATTTACTGTTGACATTTCTAACCCGTTTACACTATTTATTTAATCATTCATCTAAATACTTAATTATGAGGCTCGTGTTACTGCACGCACACCGGCGGCTTGGCCTCCGCAAGGGTGTGCTTTTTCGGAAGAGTGGTACGTTGACCCGTGTACCCCACGTGACGGTGGCGTAATGGGGGCCCTCGTGGGTGGAGGGTGTGAGCGGTGGTGCCGAGGTAGGTGCTCGGCGGCCGAGGCAGGTGCTCGGCAGGGGTCCGAGGTGGGTGCTCGGAGGGGTTGCCGGGGGAGGTGCCCGGTTTGTTTTACACAGGGTTACCTTTCCGTGGATTACACTTTGCGGCGGGGGTTGCTCCAGTTTTAGTGGTTTGCTGTTTTACTGCCCTTTTTGCTCTTACTTTACGTTATAGTCACTGACTTCCCACCTTGTGACTGGTTCGTCCAGGGGCGAGTGCTAGGGCGCAGGTGAGGACGCGGGAGCGCTGTTCTGTTCCTTAGCGACTAAAGATACAGTTGACTTTCCTTTCCTTGTTCATTTATTATTCATGATAGTTAGATGTGGATTGCGATACCCCCGTGGGTTCGACGTGGATGTTGCCTGTTTCTTTTATAATTATTGGATGAATGTCTTTCTTTTCCTTACTTGGCCGTTTTGAACTACGAACAACAAAAACCGAGGAAAACCGTTTGCGAAAACCGATTTTAAAACGTGGGTGTCGTGTGGGCACCGTTTTTAAAACCTTGTGGGATTTATGTGATTTCGAAAATGGTTTTACAAAATCAGGCATCGGGTGGGTGCCGTTTTAAAACTCTGTGGATTTATGTGGCTTTGAAACCAATTTTAAAACATCGGCGTCGGGTAGGCGCCGCTTTCAAAACTCTGTGATTATTTATCCTTTTACAAACAGTCGGCCCTTTTCTAAGTATGAGAGTAGATAGGGTGTATGGTTTGCATGTTGATTGTGTCGGTGCCTTGCTCTAGTGTGGTTAAAGCTTGTATGAGATGCATTATGTAGTCAGGACGCCGTGCATATACAAAGGAGACTCTGCCCGTTTGCAGAGTTAATTTGTATATGCGGCGGGTCTGTGCACGCACTGGGGTGGATTGGTTTTAAAAAAAAATATATATATTACGCTGATCTGGGAGCATCGGTGGCTCTTCTTCCGCGCGTTTGAATCCCGGGGCGTGACAGATTAAGATGTTATCAGAGAGAGAACTTTAACCACAATAGTCGGGGCCCAACATCCACGGGGCGCAATACTCTAGCTAATGAATAATAAAGTGAACATTGTGTAGACAAGTAGAACGCGAGTGCTCGTGGGAGAGGGGAATTTAGTAGAATCCCTTTTAGTGCCAGTGTTTGGGGTGTTACTTTAGTTTAGTCTAGAAGTAACAGGTTTTGTGCATGTGTTCAGATAATGGCCAGAACTAGATCTACCACCGAGGATGCAGGGGCGGACGCAGCGGCGTCGGCGACCGCGGAGAACCAGCTCCTGAGGCAGCAGTTACGGGAGATGGCGGGGCAGCTGGCAACCCTTACGGACCACGTGCGCCAACTGACCCAGCAGCAGCAGCAGCCCTCTGCGACGGTGGTAGTCGCCCAGGGCCCTCCTCCGGGGCCAACTGCACCAGCGACGGGACCGCCGGTGATGGAGGCCGAGACGGGGGCTGCCCCAGCCCGGGCCGTGGCACCCGAAGTACAGCCAGCCCAACGGACAGTGCCAGAGGTAGCCCCTTCGGCAGCAGCAGCGGGATCGACGCCGGGAACCTCGACAAGGGGTACAGCAGTGGAGAACCTGGCGACGCCTTCTCCCGCCGTGGCCGCCACTGTCACGGGGGAAGGGTCTGACTAGCCGACCGAACGGGACCGTGTCCGAGCCAACCTTGCAGACTTTAAGAAGTACGACCCGCCGGTGGTTGATGGGGAGACAACGGACCCCTGGGTCGTGGAGAAGTGGGTGGACACAATGGAGAAGCTGTTTGAGGATTTACTGATGGAATACCATGAGCGGGTTCCCTTGGCCGTCCACTTTCTCGAGGGGAACGCCCGCATGTGGTGGAAGACGGTTCGCCCTGATGCCGTGAAGGGTACCGCCCTCCCATTGTGGACCACCTTTAAGCGGGAGCTGTTCGGGGCGTTTTTCTCCAACAGCGTCAAGCGGCAACTTGAGGATGATCTGAACCACATTAAACAAGGAAACCGAACGGTCATGGAGTATCAGAGGGAGTTTGTGAGACTGGCGAACTGCGTCCCTTTCGTCATACGGGACGAGTCTCACAAGGCGCAACTGTTCGTGGACGGACTTCATAGCGACATTTTTCAAGTGGTGGAAGCAGCGGATTTACATACTTTCCAGAAGGTGGTCGACCGGGCCACCATTGTGGAGCGCGGCTTCGCCGTTACGCGCGCTCGAGGGGATGGCCCTTCCCAGCAGGAGGACAGGAAGAGGTCTCAGCCGTTTTCCCGGGGAGGCTCTTCCAGTGGGAGTCGACCCTCCAAACGGTGGAGACCCCAGCAAAGGACCAGGAGCGCACCTTCGGGAGGACAGAGATCAGACGATAGACCTTGTGTTATCTGCGGCGGGGCACATCGGGTAACAGAGTGCTCCAAGAGGCAGGACCACTGTTTCCGGTGTGGCAAGCAGGGGCATTTCCGCTTCAACTGCCCCCTGAACCAAGGCGCAGCATCTTCAGCAGCCTCCGCGCCAGCACCTCAGCACGCGGGGCGAGGGAAAGCCCCGATGACATCGGCCCCCAGACCACCAGCACCTCGACCAGCAGGGGACAGACCGCCACAATCAGGAGGCCGGGTCTACTCGATGAACCACCAGGAGGCGTACCCGTCCGAGGACGTCGTCGTAGGTATCACTCTTGTTTTTGTTTACCATGCTAGAACCCTTTTCGATACCGGAGCAACCCTTTCGTTTATGTCTCGTGATTTTGCACTGACACACGGTTTTGAGGAGAGACCCCTACCTAGTGTTTTGTCTGTCCAAACCGCGGGGGGACCCTTGGAGGCCCGCAACCTTATACCTTCCTGTTCAATAAGGTTGGGGAGGCTTTCTTGCCCCTGGGATTTGGTAGTCATCCCATTAAAGGAGTACGATGTGGTACTTGGGATGGATTGGCTCACGTGGTACCAAGCGGTGATCGACTGTGAGAAGCGCCAGGTGCGACTACAACACCCAGAGTTTTCGAAGAACGTGTACTTAGCATGCAAGAGCATTTCCTTTTCCTCCATCATTCCAGCATCGCGAGCCAGAAAACTGATCGAGGGAGGGTGCGTGGCCTACTTGGCGTCGGTGGACTTGGCCACGAGACCCTCTGCGGCACTCTCCGACATCCTGGTTGTGAGGGACTTCCCAGATGTCTTCCCTACCGAACTGCCGGGGATGCCCCCCGAGCGGGAGGTTGTTTTTCCGATCGAGCTCCCACCCGGCACCCGACTGATCACGAAGGCCCCCTACAGAATGGCCTTTGCAGAACTGAAGGAACTTAAGGCGCAGCTTGAAGACCTTCTGGACAAAGGATTCATCAGAACGAGCGTGTCACCTTGGGGCGCACCGGTATTCTTTGTGCGAAAGAAGGACGGGAGCTTGTGGCTGTGCATCGACTACCGGGAAATCAACAAGGTCACGGTGAAGAACAAGTACCCCTTACCCAGGATTGATGACCTCTTCGATCAGCTGAGGGGAGCGACAGTCTTCTCCAAGATTGATTTGCAGTCAGGCTACCATCAGCTCAGAGTGCAAGACGAGGATATTCCGAAGACGGCCTTCCGGACCCGGTATGGCCACTACGAGTTTACTGTAATGCCGTTCGGGCTCACCAATGCCCCAGCGGTATTTATGGATATGATGAACCGAGTCTTCAAGCCCTTCCTGGATCAGTTCGTAGTGGTCTTCATCGACGACATCCTGATCTACTCGCCCATCGATGAGGAACACGAAGAGCACCTACGGATTGTTCTGCAGACTCTCAGAGAACAGAGGTTGTTTGCCAAACTTAAGAAATGCGAGTTTTGGCTTCACGAGGTGGGGTTTCTGGGGCACATCATCTTAGCAGCGGGAGTTGCGGTGGATCCCAAGAAGGTGGAGTCGGTGACCGACTGGCCCCAACCGACTACGGTAACGGAGGTCCGCAGCTTCCTGGGCCTTGCAGGATACTATAGACGTTTTGTCGAGGGCTTCTCGAAGATTGCAACCCCCCTGAACCGCCTGACCCGGAAAGGAGAAAAATTCATTTGGACGGCCAAATGCCAAGAAGGTTTTGAGGAACTCAAGAAAAGGCTAACAACAGCACCTGTACTTGCGCTACCGACGCCTGGAGAGGACTTTGAGGTATACTACGACGCATCACGGATCGGATTGGGGGGTGTACTGATGCAACAAGGGAAAGTGATAGCCTATGCCTCAAGACAGCTCAAAGAATACGAACGGAACTACCCGACACACGACCTGGAGCTTGCCGCAGTCGTCTTTGTTCTGAAGCTTTGGAGGCACTATCTCTTTGGTGTCCACTGTAACGTGTTCTCGGACCACCAAAGCCTTAAGTACCTTTTCACCCAGAAAGAGCTGAACCTACGGCAGAGACGGTGGTTGGAGTTACTGAAGGATTACGACCTAACTATTCAATACCACCCGGGAAAAGCAAATGTTGTAGCAGATGCCTTGAGCAGGAAGGGACAGACAGAAGGGACATCAGCGAGCATGATCACCCAGCAGGACAACTTGATCGCGGAGTTCTCGCGATTGAGGTTGGAGGTGGTACCGGTAGGGACGGTCGAACGACTAATGTCTTTAACAGTCGTGCCTACCCTATTCGAGAGGATTCGAGAAGGCCAGAGTACTGATCCACAGTTACAACTGGAACGGAATAGGATTTCCCCGGAGCAGAAGGGAGACTTTACAGTGGGGACAGATGGCGCACTCTGGTTCCGAGGGCGGATTTGCGTGCCCGATGCGCCAGACCTGAAGAAGGAAATTTTGATTGAAGCGCACTGCGCTCCCTATGCGGCGCACCCTGGGGGCACTAAGATGTACAGGGATCTCAGGCAGACCTTCTGGTGGCCGAAGCTGAAGAGGGACATAACATAGTTCGTAGCGCACTGCCTGATCTGCCAGCAAGTAAAAGCCGAGCACCAGCGGCCGGCGGGGAAATTGCAACCACTACCAGTGCCAGAATGGAAATGGGAGCGAATCACGATGGATTTTGTCACTGGGCTCCCACGTTCGCAACAGGGACACGACACTATCTGGGTCATTGTGGACCGGTTAACTAAGTCAGCTCACTTCCTACCCATCCACACGACCTGGACGCGCGATCGACTGGCTCAAGTCTACATTAGCGAGATCGTGAGGTTACACGGGATACCGGCATCAATCACTTCAGACAGGGACACAAGGTTCGTCTCGAACTTTTGGCAGAGTCTACAACGGGCCTTGGGGACCAAGCTACACTTCAGCACAGCCTTTCACCCTCAGACGGACGGACAGTCTGAGTGGGTGATTCAGATCCTCGAGGACATGCTCCGAGCCTGTGTACTTCACTTGGGAGATGAATGGACACGCCATCTACCTCTTGTGGAGTTCGCCTACAACAACAGCTACCAGGCTAGCATCCGTATGGCGCCGTACGAAGCTTTGTATGGCAGGCGCTGTAGGTCTCCGATCTGTTGGGACGATCTGGGAGAGCGAAAGTTTTTGGGACCGGATTTGGTGGAAGAGACTGAGGAAAAGGTGCGCCTCATCAGGCAGCGGTTGGTGACCGCCCAGAGCCGACAGAAGAGCTACGCGGATCAGAGGCGCCGCGACTTGGAGTTCCAGGTGGGAGAGCACGTGTTACTGCGTGTTTCGCCGTCCAAAGGGGTGAAGCGGTTCGGGCTGAGAGGCAAGTAGAGCCTGCGTTATGTGGGGCCTTTCGAGATCCTGGAGCGCATCGGCCCAGTGGCCTATCGCCTTGCCCTACTGCCGAACCTTGATCGGGTGAACGACGTGTTCCACGTGTCCATGCTTCGTAAATACCTCCCCGATCCATCGCGGGTGCTCGACGTCACCGCAGTCGAGCTTAAAGAGAACCTGAGCTTCGAGGAAGTACCGGTACGGATCCTAGCACGGGAAGACAAGAAGTTACGGAATCGGACGATCCCCTACGTGAAGGTGCTTTGGAGCAACCAGGAGGAACGTGAGGCAACCTGGGAACTCGAGTCGAAGATGAGGAGTGTTATCCAGATCTTTTCGTCACGGGCGAGAGTTAAGTTTTGAGGACGAAACTTGTTTTTAGTGGTGAGTGATGTAAGACCCGCTATTCTTTTTGGTTTTTATTTTTCTTTCCTACGTGTAGTGGTCCGGCGAGTGCTAATCTTCGATTATTTCTGGACAGTCCGTCGGGGCTCGCGGGTATTTTTAGGTGATAGAGCTCGCGAAATGGGGAACGGTGGTGCGATCGGTTCTGAATTCTGACCCCGGAATCTCCCAGAAATTAATTTTGAAGTTTCGACTTTTTTTAGGCTCCCTGGGATCCGTGCGGATGATCGACACGTTTTTCGAGGTAACTTTAGCCGCTGGTTTTGTCCCATTGGTTTGGGTTTTTAAACCGGGGATTTTACGATTTTTCCCTTTTGTACTCTTTTCGTGCGGCTAGGGCTTTGGGAGGCGCGACCGAGAGAGGAAGGGAACGAGGAACCCAACTTTTTTTCGCTCTCGTTTCGAGACGACGGCGGGGCGATGCGGACATTGGAGATCGGGAGAGGGACGGAGACTTTCTTGCTCGCGGGATAAATCGGGCAACGGGAGGACGATCCTCTTCTTCTTCTTCTTCTCCCTTGGCGGATCGAAGGTGAGTTTTTCCTTTAGGGTTTTCGAAGTTTCTTTCGGAATCGGGTTTTTGCGGGGAAAACCGCCGCCGCAGCCGCCGCGCGGCAGGCACGCCGCGCGGGGCCGCCCGCAGGCGGGCACCACGCGGGCGGGTGCCGAGCGGGCCGTCTGCAGGCGGCGCGCCGCGCGGGTGCTGCCCGCAGGCGGGCACCGCGCGGGCCGCCCTCGGGTGGTGCGCCACGCGGCAGGCGCGCCGTGCGGTCGCTGCCCGCAGGCGGGCGCCGCGCGGGCACGTGCCGCGCGGGCCGCCTACAGGCCGCGCGCCGCGCTGCAAAAGCGTCGCGCGGGCGCTGCCCGCAGGCGGGTGCCGCGCGGGCTGGTGCCGCACGGGCCGCCTGCAGGCCGCACGCCGCGCGGCAGGAGCACCGCGCAGGCGCTGCCCGCAGGTGGGCGCCGCGCGGGCTGGTGCCGCACGGGACGCCTGCAGGCCGCGCGCCGCGCGGCAAGAGCGCTGCGCGGGCGTTGCCCGCAGGCGGGCGCCGCGCGGGCTGGTGCCGCGCTGGCCGCCTGCAGGCCGCACGCCGCGCGGCAGGAGCGCCGCGCGGGCGCTGCCCGCAGGCGGGCGCCGCGCGGGCTGGTGCCGCGCGGGCCGCCAGCAGGCCGCACGCCGCGCGGCAGGCGCGCCGTGCGGGGCCGCCGCGACGGGTCGGGGCCGCGCGGGGCTGTCCCCAGGCCGTGAGCGCGCCGCACGGGTCGGTGCCGTGCGGGGAACTTCACCGCGCGGAGTCTGGGGATCGCGTCGGGTCTTCCGTTTTCGATGTGTAGTCGATGTCCGGCGTTAGTCACCTAGTCTTAGCATTCTTTTATCTCTTCAGGGGCGCGGACGCCGTAAGCTCGGCAGACGTGCAAACGTGGACGAACCGATCGACGATCTCCTTTCAAGGTGGGTACTTTCTCCAGGGTTAGTCGGGAAAGGGTGTTAGTTGTAAGATGCATGTTCGGGCAAAGGTGGTTTTCTAAAATATTTACTGTTGACATTTCTAACCCGTTTACACTATTTATTTAATCATTCATCTAAATACTTAATTATGAGGCTCGTGTTACTGCACGCACACCGGCGGCTTGGCCTCCGCAAGGGTGTGCTTTTTCGGAAGAGTGGTACGTTGACCCGTGTACCCCACGTGACGGTGGCGTAATGGGGGCCCTCGTGGGTGGAGGGTGTGAGCGGTGGTGCCGAGGTAGGTGCTCGGCGGCCGAGGCAGGTGCTCGGCAGGGGTCCGAGGTGGGTGCTCGGAGGGGTTGCCGGGGGAGGTGCCCGGTTTGTTTTACACAGGGTTACCTTTCCGTGGATTACACTTTGCGGCGGGGGTTGCTCCAGTTTTAGTGGTTTGCTGTTTTACTGCCCTTTTTGCTCTTACTTTACGTTATAGTCACTGACTTCCCACCTTGTGACTGGTTCGTCCAGGGGCGAGTGCTAGGGCGCAGGTGAGGACGCGGGAGCGCTGTTCTGTTCCTTAGCGACTAAAGATACAGTTGACTTTCCTTTCCTTGTTCATTTATTATTCATGATAGTTAGATGTGGATTGCGATACCCCCGTGGGTTCGACGTGGATGTTGCCTGTTTCTTTTATAATTATTGGATGAATGTCTTTCTTTTCCTTACTTGGCCATTTTGAACTACGAACAACAAAAACCGAGGAAAACCGTTTGCGAAAACCGATTTTAAAACGTGGGTGTCGTGTGGGCACCGTTTTTAAAACCTTGTGGGATTTATGTGATTTCGAAAATGGTTTTACAAAATCAGGCATCGGGTGGGTGCCGTTTTAAAACTCTGTGGATTTATGTGGCTTTGAAACCAATTTTAAAACATCGGCGTCGGGTAGGCGCCGCTTTCAAAACTCTGTGATTATTTATCCTTTTACAAACAGTCGGCCCTTTTCTAAGTATGAGAGTAGATAGGGTGTATGGTTTGCATGTTGATTGTGTCGGTGCCTTGCTCTAGTGTGGTTAAAGCTTGTATGAGATGCATTATGTAGTCAGGACGCCGTGCATATACAAAGGAGACTCTGCCCGTTTGCAGAGTTAATTTGTATATGCGGCGGGTCTGTGCACGCACTGGGGTGGATTGGTTTTAAAAAAAAATATATATATTACGCTGATCTGGGAGCATCGGTGGCTCTTCTTCCGCGCGTTTGAATCCCGGGGCGTGACAGATTAAGATGTTATCAGAGAGAGAACTTTAACCACAATAGTCGGGGCCCAACATCCACGGGGCGCAATACTCTAGCTAATGAATAATAAAGTGAACATTGTGTAGACAAGTAGAACGCGAGTGCTCGTGGGAGAGGGGAATTTAGTAGAATCCCTTTTAGTGCCAGTGTTTGGGGTGTTACTTTAGTTTAGTCTAGAAGTAACAGGTTTTGTGCATGTGTTCAGATAATGGCCAGAACTAGATCTACCACCGAGGATGCAGGGGCGGACGCAGCGGCGTCGGCGACCGCGGAGAACCAGCTCCTGAGGCAGCAGTTACGGGAGATGGCGGGGCAGCTGGCAACCCTTACGGACCACGTGCGCCAACTGACCCAGCAGCAGCAGCAGCCCTCTGCGACGGTGGTAGTCGCCCAGGGCCCTCCTCCGGGGCCAACTGCACCAGCGACGGGACCGCCGGTGATGGAGGCCGAGACGGGGGCTGCCCCAGCCCGGGCCGTGGCACCCGAAGTACAGCCAGCCCAACGGACAGTGCCAGAGGTAGCCCCTTCGGCAGCAGCAGCGGGATCGACGCCGGGAACCTCGACAAGGGGTACAGCAGTGGAGAACCTGGCGACGCCTTCTCCCGCCGTGGCCGCCACTGTCACGGGGGAAGGGTCTGACTAGCCGACCGAACGGGACCGTGTCCGAGCCAACCTTGCAGACTTTAAGAAGTACGACCCGCCGGTGGTTGATGGGGAGACAACGGACCCCTGGGTCGTGGAGAAGTGGGTGGACACAATGGAGAAGCTGTTTGAGGATTTACTGATGGAATACCATGAGCGGGTTCCCTTGGCCGTCCACTTTCTCGAGGGGAACGCCCGCATGTGGTGGAAGACGGTTCGCCCTGATGCCGTGAAGGGTACCGCCCTCCCATTGTGGACCACCTTTAAGCGGGAGCTGTTCGGGGCGTTTTTCTCCAACAGCGTCAAGCGGCAACTTGAGGATGATCTGAACCACATTAAACAAGGAAACCGAACGGTCATGGAGTATCAGAGGGAGTTTGTGAGACTGGCGAACTGCGTCCCTTTCGTCATACGGGACGAGTCTCACAAGGCGCAACTGTTCGTGGACGGACTTCATAGCGACATTTTTCAAGTGGTGGAAGCAGCGGATTTACATACTTTCCAGAAGGTGGTCGACCGGGCCACCATTGTGGAGCGCGGCTTCCCCGTTACGCGCGCTCGAGGGGATGGCCCTTCCCAGCAGGAGGACAGGAAGAGGTCTCAGCCGTTTTCCCGGGGAGGCTCTTCCAGTGGGAGTCGACCCTCCAAACGGTGGAGACCCCAGCAAAGGACCAGGAGCGCACCTTCGGGAGGACAGAGATCAGACGATAGACCTTGTGTTATCTGCGGCGGGGCACATCGGGTAACAGAGTGCTCCAAGAGGCAGGACCACTGTTTCCGGTGTGGCAAGCAGGGGCATTTCCGCTTCAACTGCCCCCTGAACCAAGGCGCAGCATCTTCAGCAGCCTCCGCGCCAGCACCTCAGCACGCGGGGCGAGGGAAAGCCCCGATGACATCGGCCCCCAGACCACCAGCACCTCGACCAGCAGGGGACAGACCGCCACAATCAGGAGGCCGGGTCTACTCGATGAACCACCAGGAGGCGTACCCGTCCGAGGACGTCGTCGCAGGTATCACTCTTGTTTCTGTTTACCATGCTAGAACCCTTTTCGATACCGGAGCAACCCTTTCGTTTATGTCTCGTGATTTTGCACTGACACACGGTTTTGAGGAGAGACCCCTACCTAGTGTTTTGTCTGTCCAAACCGCGGGGGGACCCTTGGAGGCCCGCAACCTTATACCTTCCTGTTCAATAAGGTTGGGGAGGCTTTCTTGCCCCTGGGATTTGGTAGTCATCCCATTAAAGGAGTACGATGTGGTACTTGGGATGGATTGGCTCACGTGGTACCAAGCGGTGATCGACTGTGAGAAGCGCCAGGTGCGACTACAATACCCAGAGTTTTCGAAGAACGTGTACTTAGCATGCAAGAGCATTTCCTTTTCCTCCATCATTCCAGCATCGCGAGCCAGAAAACTGATCGAGGGAGGGTGCGTGGCCTACTTGGCGTCGGTGGACTTGGCCACGAGACCCTCTGCGGCACTCTCCGACATCCTGGTTGTGAGGGACTTCCCAGATGTCTTCCCTACCGAACTGCCGGGGATGCCCCCCGAGCGGGAGGTTGTTTTTCCGATCGAGCTCCCACCCGGCACCCGACTGATCACGAAGGCCCCCTACAGAATGGCCTTTGCAGAACTGAAGGAACTTAAGGCGCAGCTTGAAGACCTTCTGGACAAAGGATTCATCAGAACGAGCGTGTCACCTTGGGGCGCACCGGTATTCTTTGTGCGAAAGAAGGACGGGAGCTTGTGGCTGTGCATCGACTACCGGGAAATCAACAAGGTCACGGTGAAGAACAAGTACCCCTTACCCAGGATTGATGACCTCTTCGATCAGCTGAGGGGAGCGACAGTCTTCTCCAAGATTGATTTGCAGTCAGGCTACCATCAGCTCAGAGTGCAAGACGAGGATATTCCGAAGACGGCCTTCCGGACCCGGTATGGCCACTACGAGTTTACTGTAATGCCGTTCGGGCTCACCAATGCCCCAGCGGTATTTATGGATATGATGAACCGAGTCTTCAAGCCCTTCCTGGATCAGTTCGTAGTGGTCTTCATCGACGACATCCTGATCTACTCGCCCATCGATGAGGAACACGAAGAGCACCTACGGATTGTTCTGCAGACTCTCAGAGAACAGAGGTTGTTTGCCAAACTTAAGAAATGCGAGTTTTGGCTTCACGAGGTGGGGTTTCTGGGGCACATCATCTTAGCAGCGGGAGTTGCGGTGGATCCCAAGAAGGTGGAGTCGGTGACCGACTGGCCCCAACCGACTACGGTAACGGAGGTCCGCAGCTTCCTGGGCCTTGCAGGATACTATAGACGTTTTGTCGAGGGCTTCTCGAAGATTGCAACCCCCCTGAACCGCCTGACCCGGAAAGGAGAAAAATTCATTTGGACGACCCAATGCCAAGAAGGTTTTGAGGAACTCAAGAAAAGGCTAACAACAGCACCTGTACTTGCGCTACCGACGCCTGGAGAGGACTTTGAGGTATACTACGATGCATCACGGATCGGATTGGGGGGTGTACTGATGCAACAGGGGAAAGTGATAGCCTATGCCTCAAGACAGCTCAAAGAATACGAACGGAACTACCCGACACACGACCTGGAGCTTGCCGCAGTCGTCTTTGTTCTGAAGCTTTGGAGGCACTATCTCTTTGGTGTCCACTGTAACGTGTTCTCGGACCACCAAAGCCTTAAGTACCTTTTCACCCAGAAAGAGCTGAACCTACGGCAGAGACGGTGGTTGGAGTTACTGAAGGATTACGACCTAACTATTCAATACCACCCGGGAAAAGCAAATGTTGTAGCAGATGCCTTGAGCAGGAAGGGACAGACAGAAGGGACATCAGCGAGCATGATCACCCAGCAGGACGACTTGATCGCGGAGTTCTCGCGATTGAGGTTGGAGGTGGTACCGGTAGGGACGGTCGAACGACTAATGTCTTTAACAGTCGTGCCTACCCTATTCGAGAGGATTCGAGAAGGCCAGAGTACTGATCCACAGTTACAACTGGAACGGAATAGGATTTCCCCAGAGCAGAAGGGAGACTTTACAGTGGGGACAGATGGCGCACTCTGGTTCCGAGGGCGGATTTGCGTGCCCGATGCGCCAGACCTGAAGAAGGAAATTTTGATTGAAGCGCACTGCGCTCCCTATGCGGCGCACCCTGGGGGCACTAAGATGTACAGGGATCTCAGGCAGACCTTCTGGTGGCCGAAGCTGAAGAGGGACATAACATAGTTCGTAGCGCACTGCCTGATCTGCCAGCAAGTAAAAGCCGAGCACCAGCGGCCGGCGGGGAAATTGCAACCACTACCAGTGCCAGAATGGAAATGGGAGCGAATCACGATGGATTTTGTCACCGGGCTCCCACGTTCGCAACAGGGACACGACACTATCTGGGTCATTGTGGACCGGTTAACTAAGTCAGCTCACTTCCTACCCATCCACACGACCTGGACGCGCGATCGACTGGCTCAAGTCTACATTAGCGAGATCGTGAGGTTACACGGGATACCGGCATCAATCACTTCAGACAGGGACACAAGGTTCGTCTCGAACTTTTGGCAGAGTCTACAACGGGCCTTGGGGACCAAGCTACACTTCAGCACAGCCTTTCACCCTCAGACGGACGGACAGTCTGAGTGGGTGATTCAGATCCTCGAGGACATGCTCCGAGCCTGTGTACTTCACTTGGGAGATGAATGGACACGCCATCTACCTCTTGTGGAGTTCGCCTACAACAACAGCTACCAGGCTAGCATCCGTATGGCGCCGTACGAAGCTTTGTATGGCAGGCGCTGTAGGTCTCCGATCTGTTGGGACGATCTGGGAGAGCGAAAGTTTTTGGGACCGGATTTGGTGGAAGAGACTGAGGAAAAGGTGCGCCTCATCAGGCAGCGGTTGGTGACCGCCCAGAGCCGACAGAAGAGCTACGCGGATCAGAGGCGCCGCGACTTGGAGTTCCAGGTGGGAGAGCACGTGTTACTGCGTGTTTCGCCGTCCAAAGGGGTGAAGCGGTTCGGGCTGAGAGGCAAGTAGAGCCTGCGTTATGTGGGGCCTTTCGAGATCCTGGAGCGCATCGGCCCAGTGGCCTATCGCCTTGCCCTACTGCCGAACCTTGATCGGGTGAACGACGTGTTCCACGTGTCCATGCTTCGTAAATACCTCCCCGATCCATCGCGGGTGCTCGACGTCACCGCAGTCGAGCTTAAAGAGAACCTGAGCTTCGAGGAAGTACCGGTACGGATCCTAGCACGGGAAGACAAGAAGTTACGGAATCGGACGATCCCCTACGTGAAGGTGCTTTGGAGCAACCAGGAGGAACGTGAGGCAACCTGGGAACTCGAGTCGAAGATGAGGGAGTGTTATCCAGATCTTTTCATCACGGGCGAGAGTTAAGTTTTGAGGCCGAAACTTGTTTTTAGTGGTGAGTGATGTAAGACCCGCTATTCTTTTTGGTTTTTATTTTCCTTTCCTACGTGTAGTGGTCCGGCGAGTGCTAATCTTCGATTATTTCTGGACAGTCCGTCGGGGCTCGCGGGTATTTTTAGGTGATAGAGCTCGCGAAATGGGGAACGGTGGTGCGATCGGTTCTGAATTCTGACCCCGGAATCTCCCAGAAATTAATTTTGAAGTTTCGACTTTTTTTAGGCTCCCTGGGATCCGTGCGGATGATCGACACGTTTTTCGAGGTAACTTTAGCCGCTGGTTTTGTCCCATTGGTTTGGGTTTTTAAACCGGGGATTTTACGATTTTTCCCTTTTGTACTCTTTTCGTGCGGCTAGGGCTTTGGGAGGCGCGACCGAGAGAGGAAGGGAACGAGGAACCCAACTTTTTTTCGCTCTCGTTTCGAGACGACGGCGGGGCGATGCGGACATTGGAGATCGGGAGAGGGACGGAGACTTTCTTGCTCGCGGGATAAATCGGGCAACGGGAGGACGATCCTCTTCTTCTTCTTCTTCTCCCTTGGCGGATCGAAGGTGAGTTTTTCCTTTAGGGTTTTCGAAGTTTCTTTCGGAATCGGGTTTTTGCGGGGAAAACCGCCGCCGCAGCCGCCGCGCGCCGCGCGGCAGGCACGCCGCGCGGGGCCGCCCGTAGGCGGGCACCACGCGGGCGGGTGCCGAGCGGGCCGTCTGCAGGCGGCGCGCCGCGCGGGTGCTGCCCGCAGGCGGGCACCGCGCGGGCCGCCCGCGGGTGGTGCGCCACGCGGCAGGCGCGCCGTGCGGGCGCTGCCCGCAGGCGGGCGCCGCGCGGGCATGTGCCGCGCGGGCCGCCTACAGGCCGCGCGCCGCGCTGCAAAAGCGTCGCGCGGGCGCTGCCCGCAGGCGGGTGCCGCGCGGGCTGGTGCCGCGCGGGCCGCCTGCAGGCCGCACGCCGCGCGGCAGGAGCACCGCGCAGGCGCTGCCCGCAGGTGGGCGCCGCGCGGGCTGGTGCCACGCGGGACGCCTGCAGGCCGCGCGCCGCGCGGCAAGAGCGCTGCGCGGGCGTTGCCCGCAGGCGGGCGCCGCGCGGGCTGGTGCCGCGCTGGCCGCCTGCAGGCCGCACGCCGCGCGGCTGGAGCGCCGCGCGGGCGCTGCCCGCAGGCGGGCGCCGCGCGGGCTGGTGCCGCGCGGGCCGCCTGCAGGCCGCACGCCGCGCGGCAGGCGCGCCGTGCGGGGCCGCCGCGACGGGTCGGGGCCGCGCGTGGCTACCCGCAGGCCGTGAGCGCGCCGCACGGGTCGGTGCCGTGTGGGGAACTTCACCGCGCGGAGTCCGGGGATCGCGTCGGGTCTTCCGTTTTCGATGTGTAGTCGAAGTCTGGCGTTAGTCACCTAGTCTTAGCATTCTTTTATCTCTTCAGGGGCGCGGACGCCGTAAGCTCGGCAGACGTGCAAACACGGACGAACCGATCGACGATCTCCTTTCAAGGTGGGTACTTTCTCCTGGGTCAGTCGGGAAAGGGTGTTAGTTGTAAGATGCATGTTCAGGCAAAGGTGGTTTTCTAAAATATTTACTGTTGACATTTCTAACCCGTTTACACTATTTATTTAATCATTCATCTAAATACTTAATTATGAGGCTCGTGTTACTGCACGCACACCGGCGGCTTGGCTCCGCAAGGGTGTGCTTTTTCGGAAGAGTGGTACGTTGACCGTGTACCCCACGTGATGGTGGCGTAATTGGGGCCCTCGTGGGTGGAGGGTGTGAGCGGTGGTGCCGAGGTAGGTACTCGGCGGCCGAGGCAGGTGCTCGGCAGGGGTCCGAGGTGGGTGCTCGGAGGGGTTGCCGGGGGAGGTGCCCGGTTTGTTTTACACAGGGTTACCTACCGTGGATTACACTTTGCGGTGGGGGTTGCTCCAGTTTTAGTGGTTTGCTGTTTTACTGCCTTTTTGCTCTTACTTTACGTTATGGTCACTGACTTCCCACCTTGTGTCAGGTTCGTCCAGGGGCGAGTGTTAGGGCGCTGGTGAGGACGCGGGAGCGCTGTTCTGTTCCTTAGCGACTACAGATACAGTTGACTTTCCTTTCCTTGTTCATTTATTATTCATGATAGTTAGATGTGGAGTGCGATACCCCCGTGGGTTCGACGTGGATGTTGCCTGTTTCTTTTATAATTATTGGATGAATGTCTTTCTTTCCCTTACTTGGCCGTTTTGAACTACGAACAACAAAAACCGAGGAAAACCGTTTGCGAAAACCGATTTTAAAACGTGGGTGTCGTGTGGGCACCGTTTTTAAAACCTTGT
This sequence comes from Tillandsia leiboldiana, assembly GCA_029204045.2. NCBI lineage: Eukaryota > Viridiplantae > Streptophyta > Magnoliopsida > Poales > Bromeliaceae > Tillandsia > Tillandsia leiboldiana. Next base: position 20,473,407 of record CM055072.1, read on the forward strand.
GGGATTTATGTGATTTCAAAAATGGTTTTACAAAATCAGGCATCGGGTGGGTGCCGTTTTAAAACTCTGTGGATTTATGTGGCTTTGAAACGGATTTTAAAACATCGGCGTCGGGTAGGCGCCACTTTCAAAACTCTGTGATTATTTATCCTTTTACAAATAGTCGGCCCTTTTCTAAGTATGAGAGTAGATAGGGTGTATCGTTTGCATGTTGATTGTGTCGGTGCCTTGCTCTAGTGTGGTTAAAGCTTGTATGAGATGGATTATGTAGTCAGGACGCCGTGCATATACAAAGGAGACTCTGCCCGTTTGCAGAGTTAATTTGTATATGCGGCGGGTCTGTGCACGCACTGGGGTGGATTGGTTTTAAAAAAAAAAATTTATATATTACGCTGATCTGGGAGCATCGGTGGCTCTTCTTCCGCGCGTTTGAACCCCGGGGCGTGACAGGTTGTTTCGGTTCTTTTGAGCGCCCTACGATACCAGTCCAGATAGTATAGTGGTGGTAGGTGAGTGCACGATGGTCTATTGGGACGCCCTACAACACCAGTCCAGATAGGACAGTGGTGGTAGGTGAGAGTAGACTAGTCCGTTGGGACGCCCTATGTTATTCCTACTCAGTGAGTGGAGGAACTGTAGGTGAGCGCAGGCTTGACTGACCTTTTTGGCAGTCATTACAGTTGGGTTGGTTTGGGTACCTCGAGTTAGAGTGGTTGCATTTCATCATCTGTTTCACCCGCCAATTGAGCATCGTAGATAGAGGCATGATAGCTGTAGTTTTCTTTCCAACTATTTTATTCTTATTTACAGTATCCCTGTTATCTTATGCCTCTAATAGACTTACATATGCCTCTAGCAGACCGTTGGTCTTGGAGACGGTACCCACTGAGAACTACTGTAGGATGTAGTTATCACACCCTCTATCGGTGACAGTTTGTCTGAGACTTTTCTTTTGTCCCTGCTCTAGTTGGCTCGACGGATCGAGGCGAGGGAGTCGCGAGATAGATCCCTACCAGAGTTATTCTTTACGGTGAGATAGATGTATCAACCCGGATTGTGGGTTTTACTGTACACTGTTGTATTTTATGTTTTTAGTTTATCTCCCTTTTTTTGGATTCATAAATGTTGTATAGGAGGATTTTACTTGTATTTTGTTCAGTGGACCAGATTATTTGTAGTATTATTGTGGGAGATAGATATTGTACCTTATTTTTCAGTTGTACAGTGGTTCAGATTTTTTATTACAGCAGTTTTTTCAGCTCTGATATCTGTTAGTTGTTAGATGATACCTTTTGCGGGTTGGACGTTTCGCCTATGCGGGGAATCCCGTATAGGTGGCGGATCTGTTGGCGAGCCGGGGTCGCAGTTTCGTCCCCGGGGCGTGACAGATTAGAGTGGTATTAGAGCCTAGAATGTAGGTCATTGTGGACTTAGAAACCCTAGGCTTGTGATTGGACCTTAGGATGACTACGTGAGAGTCGTGACTTATAGCGAGAGTCCTGATTAAGTTTTATACCTCTCCCAAGGGACGGGATGAGTGATTGGCATGTTTATTCTCCTAAGCGATTATGTTTGTGGTGACCCGGATCTTTGCAGGGCTTCTACAGTGTGACCAGCAGCTTCTGGAAGCCTACGTGGCATGTCGGCGGTGTTCGCGCGCCAGTTTGGACACAAGAGATGGACTCGGGGCTTAAAATGGATCTCGTAGGTAATCGGGGGACCCCATCGGATGTTTAGAACAGTTTACGCGAGGAGTGGATATCAAATTTAGGCTCGGCGCGGAATTCGGATTAAAAATACCTTTCCGGGAGCCTCCGGCAAATTATAGGATTGGAATTTGGCAAAATGGACGCCGGATTTGGAATCAGCACGCGAAAACGGTCAAGATGGGCTATTTACTTGTATTTTTCGGAGCTTGCTACAGTAATTTTACTGTTCATCGCCGGAATAGTGTTTCCGGCTGTTACGGAATTTGAGTTGGCGTAGTTTCGTGAAAGTCTCAAGTCTTGAAGATTGAAGGTGAAGAAAGTTGGATCATTTAACTCAATCTCAAGAAAGAAGAATTCAAAAGGATCAGGTATGTTTAACTAAATATTTTGTGTGATCCGAATACTTCTTGTAGTGTAGAAACACTTGGAAGAATCTTTCATTGCATAAAAATCAAAAACTGGACTTGGGACATGTTCAGGATCCGGATCAGGTTGTTCGATCCGGATCCCGAAGGTGGTTCGTTCATACACCAGTTCAATCCGGATCGTAGTCTCATGATCCGGATCCCGAACAGTGAGTTTACCATTTTCCTTGAACGATCCGGATCATGCTTCGCAATCCGGATCCCGAACGTTGATGTTTGGTAAACTGTATGAACGATCCGGATCGTGCACTTCGATCCGGATCCCGAACCTTCGTTTTTCTGGAACTGGCTGTCTCGTTACGACGATCCGGATCCTAGCTAGTCCGATCCGGATCGCCGTCCGTAAAATTTCCAGAAATGTTAGGTTTTTGATTCTTATCTCCTTCCTAGGGTTTCTAACCTATAAATACACCCTATGACTCTTTTTCTAGGGTGAATCCACATAGCCGTCATTTTCATATATCATTTTATACGGCTATAGATCCACATATAGAGAAGAAAGGAAATCATTAGAGAATACTCTATGTTTCTTCATCTATATTGATTAGTTTGATTCTAGGTTTTCATACTCACATCTTGAGTTGAATCAAACTAATGAATACTTAGATGGTATTTCCGATCTATCTTTGATCTAAGTATTCGGCGGATCATCACCACCCAAAAACAACGATTTACCCCAAAAATCGGCGCGTGGATTCGCGTGTCCTTGTGGATTCAAGGTTCAACCGCTCTCGTGGATTCGGAGCGAGGCACGTTCGTGGATTCGAAGGGTGCTATTGGGTGAAGACCGTGGATTCGGTCGGACGTCGTGGATTCGACGTTGGACGCCGTGGATTCGGCGTTGGGCGCAGATCGTGGATTCGTGAAGCGTCGCGGAGCGAGCGGAGAAGATCCTCTAGGAGCGTATGGAAAAGGTTGAGTCGTAAGTGTGTACGGTAAATCACCTTGTACGTGTTTTAATTCTAGTGGATTTCTGCCGTGTTATCGGTCCCGTGGTTTTTTACTCCGGTGATGGAGTTTTCCACGTAAAAATCTTGCGTATTATTTTTATTTCCGCATTGGGTTTTATCGCAACGATTTTTTTGAGTGTTTATACGTTTACACCTATTCACCCCCCTCTAGGTGTTTTTTTCCCCTATTTAGATCCGTATTACATATAACCCAACAAGTGGTATCAGAGAGGGAATAGGGTTGTAAACAATGGTTGAAGGTGGAAACATCAACCGACCCCCGTTCTTCGATGGAACAAATTATGCGTACTGGAAAGTACGGATGAAAGCCTTTTTAATTTCCATCGACGAACGGGTGTGGCAATCGATTGAATTAGGATGGTCTAATCCAACTGAATTTAATGGTGATGTTCGCACCTTAAAACCTAGGTCGAAATGGACCAAGGAAGAGTTAGATTCATCTTCTTACAATGGCAAGGGAATTAATGCTATTTTTAATGCCTTATCTCAAACTGAATTCTCTCGCGTCTCGGCATGTGAGACGGCGAAAGAAATCTGGGATGTTCTTCAGGTTACACATGAGGGAACTAACCTCGTGAAGATTCAGAAACTGCAAATGCTTACGAGCAAGTTTGACTCTATCTTAATGGCAGAAAATGAATCTTTCACGGACTACTATACACGATTGCAAGACATCGTAAACTCATGTGCTAATCTGGGAGAGAAGATTCCAGAATTTAAGATTGTAAGAAAAATCTTAAGAACTCTTCCTGAACGATTTCGCCCAAAGGTTACTGCCATTGAAACTATTAAACACCCGGACGAAATACGTGTAGAAGAATTAGTTGGTTCACTACAAACTTATGAAATGACATTTACTACTAACAATTCTTCTGGAAAGGCATCCACTTCTAAGTCTTCAGGTTATGCGTTGAAAACAACTAAGGAAGAAGACGCGGATACATCCTCCTCAGACGATGACGAGAACCTTTCTATGGAGGAATTTGAGAAGCAGCTCGCTCTCTTGACAAGGAAGTTTCGCCGCAACTTTCGAAGGGGTAATTCAAGCAAATCTCCATCCTTCGGAAAGTCGAACAAAGGCAAGGGTACTTCAGGTTACAAGTCAAGAAAGCAAGAGAACTTCTCAAAGGATAAGAAAAGTTCAGAAGGACAACTACAATGCTTCAAATGTCGAGGCTACGGCCACATTGCAACGGAATGTCCTAACAAGTATCCGGCAAAGAAGAAGGCGATGCAAGTCGTCACTTGGGATGACAACTCAACGTCAAATGAGTCGTCTTCGAGTGATGAAGAAAAAAGCTCCACCGCATTCCACGCGTCCGTATCTTCACCCTTCATGTGCTTTATGGCAAGTACATCTGAGTCGTTGTCCAACTCCACTGTTGAAAAGAACGCAACGGACAACGAATCGGATGATTCGGAAGGTGAAGATTTTGCTCTAGCCTACCACAGACTTTTGAGGGACTCAAAGAAAGTGGCTAAGCAAAACAAGAGTTTGAGAGGGAGAGTGCATGATCTCGAAGAAGAAGCAAAAAGAGCGACTTCTCTCTCAAACGCTCTTGAAGTGGAAAGGGAAAACCTGATAAAAGAAAATGCTTCCCTTCAAGAGTCCAATGAGCAACTTGAGAAGGAACATACAAATCTGGTGGATAACGCGAATCACTTCTCAAAGCTCTACAACGAGGCTCGACAGGATAACCTGGAAATGACAAAGACCATTTTCCAACTCAAGAATGACTTACAGCGATTCTCTTCAGGAAGGAGTAAGTTGGATAGACTTCTTGGTCTTGGTCAATCAAATAGGTTCGGCCTCGGATACACTCAAACTGGAAACAGTCCAAGTTCGAGTGAGACAGTTTTTGTGCCTCAGTCGGTATCTCCTCCTCCGACACCGGAATTCAAGACAAACAACGACAACAAACCTACTTCATCCTCTTTGGGATCGTCAAGATCTAAGGTATGTTTTCGTTGTGGTGTTCAGGGCACATAAGAAGATATTGCAAGACGGGAGTCGAACGCTCATCTCAAAGACCTCTTGCAACAACTACCAAAACGGCTCCTCCCCGAAAATCAAAGCAAAACTTTTCAAATGAAAAGAGATTTGGTAGCTCATCGCGCAAGACGATTTCATCAAGGAACAACAATCGCTATAACAAGACGCCTTCACCTAGGCATATAACTTCTCGACCATTACCGACGCACTCCAAAAGGGTTTGGGTGCGCAAAGGTGAAATTTTCCCTTGTCTTGTTTCCAATGTTTCCTTGCATGCATATGATAGTTCGTCTTGGTATCTGGATAGCGGGTGTTCCCGTCACATGACCGGTGACAAAAATAGTTTTCAAAATCTTGAGAAAATCTCCGGAGGACACGTTGTTTTCGGAGACGGTCGATCTTCCAAAATTGTGGAAAAGGGACGGTAGCTATTCCAGATGGCCCGATTTTGAAAAACGTCTTATTTGTTGATGGCCTTAAGACTAACCTCATAAGCATAAGTCAACTTTGCGACAATGGTTTTTCAGTTAACTTTTCATCGGTTGAATGCGTTGTAACTGATAAGGACCATGTCTTCTTTCTAAAAGGGGTTAGATCTGAAAACAATTGTTATGTTGTTCCTAATAAATTTTCTGAAAATTGTAACTTAGCCGCTTTGAATAATGAAACTCTTTGGCATGAAAGGCTAGGTCACTTAAATTTTAAGGAACTTACTAGAATTTCAAACAAGGACGTGGTCAAGGGGATTCCAAAGCTTTTATTTAAACAAAACGTTGTGTGTGGTGGTTGCCAAAAGGGAAAACAGTCTAGGACTGCACACAAGAACTTGAACCACGTTGGTACAAAACGGCCCTTGGAACTTGTGCACATGGACTTAATGGGGCCGACCCGTTAACCATCTTTGGGAGGTAAATGGTACATCTTTTTATTGGTTGATGATTTCTCTCGGTTTTCAAGGGTAGCATTTTTGAAAGAGAAAGCTGATACGTTTGACTCTTTTCATGAGATTTGCCATCGTATTATGATTGAAAAGAATGAAAAGATCATTCGTGTTAGAAGTGATAGAGGTGGAGAATTCATAAATTCAAAATTTATTGATTTTTGCGCTTCAAATGGAATCAAACATGAATTCTCGGCACCCTATACACCTCAGCAGAATGGTGTTGTTGAGCGCAAGAACAGGGTTGTTCAAGAGATGGCGCGTGTGATGCTTCATAGCCGGAATTTGCCGCTACATTTTTGGGCTGAAGCTGTGAACAC
>CM055072.1:20479864-20498822 GCA_029204045.2 Tillandsia leiboldiana
CGCACGTGCAACCGGGCCCTGCGTCATCTGCAAGGGCGCGCACACCAGTGACGGAATGCACTTGGAGGTACCACTATTGTAACGGTGCGGCTTGCCAGATCACAATCACCTCTCCTGCCCCCAGGGGCCCACCCCCGCCTCCGCCGCCTGTGCCACCACCGCCAAGAGGAACAGAGAGCGCGGCGGCCCCCGTGCAGACAAAGAACTCGCCCGACGACCAACGATGCGCGACTCTTTAGACAGCAAACCCCCACCCCAACACGCGGTGCGACGCTGGCCCAAGGACTGTGGGCGGACTCCCCCGGCCGCCCCGGAAGACGACGCGTCGTCCCTAAATAGGGAATGACAGAAGCACCGTTTGGGCCGGAGCAACCCGACCCTACCAGACCCTTGCGAGCCCCCCCCTGCCTTTAGCTCTACCTTTCGTTTCGTCGACTGTTCCGGTCGGGTGTGCTTACGGGCGAGGAAGCAGATCTAACCTTAGCGATTTGCACACCGGTACGTGAATTGCACAGTCTCGATGCACGAAAGTCTGCCTTCCCGGTTCGATACCTGGGTATTTTGGTTAGGAGCGAGCCCTAGGGTGACTTGCGTTCACGAGAGAGCGCAGGGTATTGGCATAATGGTTTGGAGCCCCGAGTGTGTTCACACAGTTGAGTCTCGCTGTTTCGGTTATTAGTTGTACGCACTCTGATTTTTGGGATCATTGTTAGTGCAGGGTTAGCCGCGGCCAGGGTTTCGGCCGTGGGCTTGATGTTTCAATGGATCCAGAGTGCTCGGATCAGTTACGGTGGTTAAGGGTTAAATCACTGTTCTCTTCGTAATCGTCCAGCTGATGGCACAGCAGTAGATGACTGCTATTGTTGCACTAGCCTCACAGTTTGCTTAGGGGTTGAACAAGTTGCTGACCCTTCAGTGTCTCCGTGTCTTAATTCGTTGGCCTATGGGCCCGATAGTAACCCTGTTTGGGGGCGGATGCAAATTGACCCCACCGTTTGCACAGATTTTGTGGATCGACGTGGACTCGCCTATGTGTTAGTCATGGTGATGGTTGTGACCACGAGGTGGTAGTAATCCTTGATAAAGGTTATGTTTTTAGCACTGAGATCGTGTTGGGAGGTATGTGATATACCTTCCGATAGGAGTTACGTCCCCAACTAGTTGTTGGCGATAGATCTATGGTATTTCGCTGTTCCTTTTGGTAAGCACGTTGGCTGCAGGCAACGGACTGTCGAAAGAACTGAGGAAATACTCTACCCTGTAATGGGGAGTATCAGATTGGGTCTAAATTAGTAGCCTGAGAGTTGTAGATACCTTGCGACTGACTTGTAGCCCTCGATTAAGCTTTTTGAGCTTTTTCACAGAGTATGACTTCAGGATGTAAGCTTCGGGAATGAAACTCCTTCAAGTTGTAAGTTTCGGGGACGAAACTTCTTTTAAGTTGTAAGTGATGTGAGAACTCGAAATATTTTATTTTTAATAAATAGCCAAAAAGGTGAGATTTTTGACCTGGTTTTGATTTCAAAAGACCTATGTTGATTTATTTAGTCAATTGCCAGTGTGCGAATTGCACGCTTTACGAGACAAAAAGGCTACTTTCCAATCCGGACATGATCTTGGAAATCCGAGTTGACCGTTGCGATCGTCTCGTCGAACTGAGCGAGATTCATATTCAGCTCTTTTCGGTCTGACGGTCGGATCTTCCTGAAACCGATGAAGAAGCAAGTAAATAAACGCAATCATTGTAACAGTGCCTGTGCACAGTGTCACTTAAGTGGCCACTGTAGATGAACAGTAAACCTCAATTTCGGGACTACGGCGGTTGCAACGCTGACTAATTCACTGTTCGGAATCCGAATATAGTGATCCAGGTAGTCATTTCGAACGGTTTCGTTGTTCTGAACGCAATGGCGCAGTCGAAAATTCTGTTTGACGACTCTGGAATCTCGAAAAGCGCGAAAACGGTATTTGGACACAGTATTTATGGACCGAGATTTTATCCGGGCAGTTTTTCGAAAATTAGAAATCGCTACCTGATAGGTCTCGTCGAGCCGGACGTCATGGCGCAGTCCATTTTCCGTTTCGACGACCGGATCACCTCGAAAAGCGTAAAATACGTCGAAAAAGGCGAACTCTGCATTTTAAATCCCTATTAAACGTGCCTCGGAAAGCGTGCCACTGTATAGGGAGGGACCTAAGTGAGAAATTAGTGATGCTGTGAGGGACCTAGGGTGAAATACCACTTGTAGAGGGGTTATATTGCAATTTCGATCAACCTATGTATATATACATATATAGGGGTGTAATCGCAATGCCCTAGGAAACCTAAGCCTCTACACCCTAGACCTAGCCGCTAACATCAACAAACTCCTCTCCTCTGCCGCTCCCCTCGGACCCAGCCGCACCGGCCGCCGTCTCCCCCGTCGCCGGAGAAGAAGGAATCAAGCCTTCTTCTTCCTCTCGGTTGGAGGAAGGGAGACCCGTACGAGGAGCTTGGCTGATCCCAGACCCCTTTGGAGAGACCCTCGGCATAGCGGAACCCGAGTGGAGGTGAACCCGGGCGCCGCCGCCGCCGTGCGCCGCCGCGGCCGTCCTCTCCTTTTTCTTGAATTTCCGGCGAAGGTGAGTTCTTGGGACGCTTCTCTTTATTTCGGCTTTTGGGCACACCCCTTGCACTCCTGACATCGAGGCCACCCCTCGGGTGCAGACCCAGCCACAGCCGTCGTCCCGATCGCCGGCGGAAGCCACCCCGCCGGAGATTATCGTTTTCTGGCCGACCGCGCGCGCCGCCGTCATCCGACCCTCGAGATCGCGATCAGCACCGTTGAACCTCGTAATCTTGACGACTGCAACCTCTCCACAAGATCTGAGCTCGATCGGATCAGAATCGGTGCCGCGCGAGAAAGCCCTAGGAATTGGTTTTCTTCAAACTAGCCGACCTCGGCCGTCCGGCGCCGCCGCTGCCTCCCATCGCCGGCCAACTGCACCCGAAGACTCCTGGCATCGAGTGGACCCTTTTGGTCCAAGTTGCTCCGGCCCGGAGCAAGTCGGCCGGAAACCGCCATTGTTGGGCATTGGAGCTTCAACCGAGCTCCGCCACCTCGCCTTGCCTGCGCTTCCCGGCACCGGGGAACCACCCAGGTAAGCTCCTTGGACCTTCTAGAGCTCCCCCATCATCTTGCATGCAAGATCTAACGTCGGGATCCTTACCTCCAGCATTGCACCCGAGCAACCCCTAGCTTCGGTCCCCGGCCAACTCCGGCGCTCCGGACTCCGGCCACCTCGACAGGTAGGCTCTAAACCTCCACTATAAGAACTCCATGGTTCTATTTTGAGGCCAGAGACCCCCTGTAGTTTGGTCTTAAAGCTTGCACCCGAGCTAAGCCTCCCGGGCTCATCTCCGGCCGTCGCCGCCTCCGGCCGCCGGGGCTCGACCCCGCGTGGACCCGAGACCTTCTGGGACTCCAAGTAACCCGATGCTCACCCTTGCTGCAGGTCTGAGCCTGGTTTGATCCCAACTTGCCCAAGCCGAGCCTTGCTCATTCTTTGGTGGTTGCCCCATCTTGCTCCGGCGACTCTCCGGCCGGCCTCCGACACGCGCAAGGTGAGCCCCATTACCCTCAGTCCCTACTGTATACCATGCTCCAGTTAGATCACATGCAGACCAAGTATATATTAAGTCGCAACATTACTAAATTGGGGCCCTTGTGTTTTTGGGCCAACTTGTAAACGGGCCTGGTCTCGGCCCAAATATTGTGAGCACGGCCTCCGTCTCGTCGTAACAAACGCGCTGAAAGTTACGGCGCAGCTTTTGGACTCCCGGATTGTGAGAACGAGTCGAAACATCGGACTAATGCATAACTTTAGGCAAATTAAAATACTTTTTGGACTAAAATGCGTTTCGGACTTACTGGCTATCCTTAGACAGCGTTGACACGCCTACTAGGCATCTTGTTAGAGTTCAGTAGGTCCTCACTGATCGAGAATTAGATTCTGTGCGGTAAGTCGGCAATATTGCCCCGTATAAACACTCTGTTACTGTCGTGTCGTCGGGACGGGTATATGTGAGTCTAGTTCTGACTACAGTCTCTGTTCAGGGCCCAGCAGTTCAGCACCAGCCTCCCGGTAGTCTAGCGGGAGTTCGGGATCGGCCTACATTCAGGTGGGTTGTATTTACTTTATTCCTAGCCTCTAAATTCTATCATGTTGGACGGGGTCTATTCTAAGTGTACTGGGGTTGAATAATGATGGGCGATAGCTTATGCATGTTAGTGGGATCGCTATAGTGATTAGCGTCAGTTACCGACGGTGATTCTCTTTTTAACCCTTATATGTCAGCGGGCCACCTTCGAGTGCGCGCAATATTACCTCGTTTTCGATTATGCACTTTACTTCATTTACCTCATTACTCTTGTTATTTATATTATGATGCTGACATGATGGTGGTTACGGTTACTTGGCTCGAGGTTGCCACACGCGCACCCGCGGTTTGGCCACCGCAAAGGGTGCGCTTTTCCGGAAAAGTGGTCTATGACCCGTGTATACCCACGAGGTGACGTAGTGGGGCCCCTTATTAGTGGTGGGGTTGAGGCGCCGAGGTGCGAGCGGTGCGACCCGTCGGTTTAGTTGTCCGGCGTGGTCGGGTTTCTGCAGGTACGGTGCGGGCCGTCGGTTTAGCTGTCCGACGTGCCCGGGTATTACAGGATGCAGGTGTACAGGTTGCCTTTCCTCCTTGGGAGGGTGGTTGCTCCAGTTGTCTTCACGGTTTGTTTTACTATGTTCTCATGCTTTACTATTTCTGCGTCACTGACATCCCACTTCGTGACAGGGTCCAGACGGGGAGAGAGGTAGGCGGTGGTGAGGACGGGACAGGAGCAGCTGGGTCGCCGGGGACCCTGGACTGTGTTTATTCTTTTATTCTCGCTTTTCATTACTTTGTAGTTATGTGAGTGGTTCGCGATACCCTCGTGGGGTCGGCATGGATGTCGGTACGGGCTACATTTAGTGCCCCTGGTGGAATATTTTTCCCTTTTATTTCTATCGGCCATTTAAAAATCAAAAAAAAAGCAGAAGCCAAAGAAAAGATTGCGAAAACCGTTTTTTAAAATCTAAGTGTCGTGTGGGCACTGGTTTCCAAACCCTGTGGATTTATGGATTGCGAAAGGGATTTCAAAACTTGGTGTCGGGTGGGCACCGCTTTCGAACCTTATGGATTTATGCTAATTTCGAAACTAGCTTTCAAAACGTAAGCGCCGGGTAGGCGCTCTTTCAAAACTGTGGATTTATCCTTTCCAAATTGACCGGCCATAAGCTCTTCTGTTATTAGTTTAGAATGCTGGTTAATTGTTGTGATTGATTGGCTGTGTATGTTGGAACATGTACTGAACGCCACGCCGTGCACGTACAGGGGAGACTCCGTCCGTTTGCAGAGTGATCCTGTATGTGTGGCGGGTCTGGGCACGTGCCGGGGAAGAGGGGTTCTCTTTTAAACAAAAAAAAAATTTTACACGTCAAACATTCGACTTTTACGAATCGTTTCCGCTAAAACAAACCCCGGGGCGTGACACCAACACTAAAGGATATATCCGGGCGACTAGCCGTGAGGTAAAGTAGACTTCCAATCATACTTCGATACAGTTTCTCGTCTACATTCTCACTATGTGATTCACTTCCAAGTCCCTTGTGGCTAGTTCCCATTGGAGTCGGAAAATCCTTCGAATTTTCTAAGTCAAACATTTTAACCAACTCCATTGCATACTTGGATTGACACAAGTGAATACCTTCATCATTTTGTTTAATTTGCAATCCAAGAAAATAAGTCAATTCGCCCATCATGGACATCTCAAATTCGCTTTCCATGGTCTCCGCGAATTTAGAAGCATCATTATCTCTTGTTGCGCCAAATACAATGTCATCGACATAGATTTGTGCTACAATGAAATTGTTTTGATAATGCTTCACAAAGAGAGTCCTGTCAGCTCCCCCTCGAGTATAGCCCTTCTCCAAAAGGTGCTTTGTCAACCTTTCGTACCATGCTCGCGGTGCTTGTTTCAGACCGTAAAGAGCCTTTTTCAAACGAAAAACATGGTTAGGTTGTTTATGGTCTACAAAACCTTTCGGTTGAGCCACATAAACTTTCTCATTTAAAAACCCATTTAGAAACGCGCTCTTAACGTCCATTTGAAATAATTTGATTTCAAAATGACAAGCAATAGCAAATAGTATACGAATGGACTCGAGTCTAGCTACAAGGGCGAAAGTTTCATCAAAGTCTATACCTTCTACTTGAGAGTAGCCTTGAGCAACTAATCGTGCCTTGTTCCTGATGATAATACCATCCTCATTTTTCTTATTCTTGAAAATCCATTTGGTACCTATCACATTGTGTTGCTTTGGAGGCTTCGTTAATTCCCAGACTTTGTTTCGCTCAAATTGATGGAGCTCTTCCTACATTGCTTTAATCCAGTAGTCATCCTGAAGAGCTTCATCTATATTCTTTGGTTCGATTAAAGATACGTAGCAAGCGAATCCACAAACCAACTGCCTCCGAGTTCTAACTCCTTCTTGTGGATCTCCAATAATATTCGATTCCGGATGATCCTTGGAGATTCGTAACGTTTGAGGTAACGGAATACTCGGAGGTACATGAGACGATTCCTGCACATCAGATAAACTTGAAGAACCATTAGATGCATCATTAATATTGGAAGTATTATCATGAGAAGATGCAATGGCAGGTGTATCATCATCTAGAGAGATATCGAGGGTAGATTTTTCAGATGCAAAGTGAAAAGCTTCATCTACTTTAACATTTATCGATTCTACGATCGTCTTAGATTCTAAGTTAAAAACTCGATATGCTCTACTGTTTGTAGAATAACCCAAGAAAATCCCTTCGTCACTTCGAGAGTCAAATTTTCCAAGATTTTCGCGGTCACGCAAAACATAACACCGACTCCCAAAGATACGAAAATATTTGATGTTGGATTTTCTACCACACCATAGTTCATATGGTGTATTTAACGTTCCCGGGCGCAAATAAACTCGATTAATTACATAGATTGCAGTGTTCACAGCTTCAGCCCAAAAATGTAGCGGTAAATTCCGGCTGTGAAGCATAACACGTGCCATCTATTGAACAACCCTGTTTTTGCGCTCGACAACACCATTCTGTTGAGGTGTATAGGGTGCCGAGAATTCATGTTTAATGCCATTGGAAGTGCAAAAATCAATGAATTTTGAATTTATGAATTCTCCACCTCTATCACTTCTAACACGAGTAATCTTTTCATTCTTTTCAATCATAATACGATGGCAAATCTCGTGAAAAGAATCAAAAGTATCAGCTTTCTCTTTTAAAAATGGTACCCAAGAATACCGAGAGAAATCATCAACCAATAAGAAAATATACCATTTACCTCCCAAAGATGGTTGACGGGTCGGCCAAAAGAAAGAAAAATAGTCTACATAAACTACACAACATTTAATCGTAGAACGATTAAAGACAAGGAAGGATTTCACCTTTGCATACCCAAACCTTTTGAGTTTTGGAGTATGTTGGCAATGGTTGAGAAATTTTCCTTGATGAAGACGTCTTGTATGATTGATCTTTTTCTTTTGTCATCGTCTTGTTTGAAGTACTACCAATGTTCTTTTCTTTTGAAAAGTCCTTCTTTGAATTCCGGGGAGTGAACTTATTGGTAGCAGTTGCAAGATGTGGTTGATTTGATCTTTGAGCTCCAATCTTGCAATTTCTTTCAATGTGCCCTGCAAAATTACAACGAAAACATACCTTTGTGCTTGATGATTCCGAAGAGGGTGAAGTAGGCTTGTTGTCGTTGGTTGTCGTGAATTCCGGTGTCGGAGGAGGAGATACCGACTGAGGCACAAAGACTGTCCCAACCGAACTAAAATTGTCTTCAGTTCGATAGTATCCGAGGCCGAACTTGTTTGTTTGACCAAGACCAAGAAGTTTATCCAACTTACTCCTTCCAGAAGAAAATTGCTGTAAGTCATCCTTGAGTTGGAAAATGGTCTCTGTTATTTCCAATTTTTCCTGTCGGGCCTTGCCGTAGAGCTTCAAGAAGTAATTCACTTTGTTCACCATATCTATATAATTCTTCTCGAGTTGCTCATTGGACTCTTGAAGGGAAACATTTGCCTTTATCAAATTATCCCTTTCCACTTCAAGATCGGTCGAGAGAGAAGTTACCCTTTTTACTTCTTCTTCGAGATCCTGCAATCTCCCTCTCAACCTCTTGTTTTGCTTAGCCAGTTTCTTTGAATCCCGTAAAAGTCTGTGGTAGGCTAAAGCAAAATCTTCACCTTCCGAATCATCCGATTCATTGTCCGTTGCATAACAGTGGAGTTGGACAGCGAGTCGGATGTACTTGCCATTAAGCACATGAAGGGTGAAGATGTGGACGCGTGGAATGCCGTTGCGCTTTCTTCTTCATCACTTGAGGATGACTCATTTAACGTTGAGTTGTCATCCCAAGTGACGGCTTGCATCACTTTCTTCTTCGACGGATTCTTAGTTGGACACTCCGTTGAGATATGGCCGTATCCTCGGCACTTGAAGCATTGGACTTGTCCCTCTGAACTTTTCTTATCCTTTGAAAAGTTCTCTTGCTTTCTTGACTTGTAACTTGAAGTACCCTTGCCTTTCTTCGACTTTTCGAAGGATGGAGATTTACTTGAATTACCCCTTCGAAAGTTGCGGCAAAACTTCCTTGTCAAGAGAGCGAGTTGCTTCTCAAAGTCCTCCATAGAAAGGTTCTCGTCATCGTCTGAGGAGGATGTATCCGCGTCTTCTTCCTTAGTTGTTTTCAACACATAACCTGAAGACTTAGAAGAGGATGCTTTTCCCGAAGAATAGTTAGTAGTAAATGTCATTTCATAAGTTTGTAATGAACCAACTAGTTCTTCTACACGTATTTCGTCCGGTTGTTTAATAGTTTCAATGGCTGTAACCTTTGGGCGAAATCGTTCAGGAAGAGTTCTTAAGATCTTTCTTACAACTTTAAATTCTGGAATCTTCTCTCCCAGGTTAGCACATGAATTTACGATGTCTTGCAATCGTGTATAGTAGTCCGTGAAAGATTCATTTTCTGCCATAAAAATGGAGTCAAATCTGCTCATAAGCATTTGCAGCTTTTGAATCTTCACGAGGTTAGTTCCCTCATGTGTAACCTGAAGAACATCCCAGATTTCTTTCGCAGTCTCACATGCCGAGACGCGAGAGAATTCAGTTTGAGATAAGGCATTAAAAATAGCATTAATTCCCTTGCCATTGTAAGAAGATGAATCTAACTCTTCCTTGGTCCATTTCAACCTAAGTTTGATGGTGCGAACATCAGCAATAATTTCAGTTGGATTAGACCATCCTAATTCAATTGATTGCCACACCCGTTCGTCGATGGAAATTAAAAAGGCTTTCATCCGTACTTTCCAGTACGCATAATTTGTTCCATCGAAGAATGGGGGTCTGTTGATGTTTCCACCTTCAACCATTGTTTACAAATCTATTCCCGCTCTGATACCACTTGTTGGGTTATATGTAATATAGATCTAAATAGGGGAAAAAACACCTAGAGGGGGGTGAATAGGTGTAAACAATAAACACTCAAAAAATCATTGCGCAATAAAACCCAATGCGGAAAAATAAATGAACACGCAAGATTTTTACGTGGAAAAACTCCAAACCGGAGTAAAAAACCACGGGACCGATAACACGGTGAAATCCACTAGAATTGAAACACGTACAAGGTGATTTAACGTACTCACAGATGACTCAACCTTTTACCATACGCTCCTAGTTGATCTTCTCCGCTCGTTCCGCAACGCGTCTCGAATCCACGATCTGCGTCCAACGCCGAATCCACGGCGTCCAACGTCGAGTCCACGACGTCTGACCGAATCCACGGTCTTCACCCAGTAGCACGCTTCGAATCCACGAACGTACCTTGCTCCGAATCCACGAGAGTGGTTGAACCTTGAATCCACAAGGACACGCGAATCCACGCGCCGATTTTGGGGAAATCGTTGTTTTTGGGTGGTGATGATCCGCCGAATACTTAGATTAGAAATAGATCGGAAATACCATCTAAGTATTCATTGATTTGATTCTACTCAAAATCTGAGTATGAAAACCTAGAATCAAATGAATCAATTATAGATGAAGAAACATAGAATTAAATCTAGTATTTCCTTTCTTCTCTATATGTGGATTATTCTTTCACGGCCGTCTTTTTCAATATATGCCGCTCTTTCGATTCGCCCTAGAAAAAGAATCATAGGGTCTATTTATAGGTTAGAAACATTTGGAAGGAGATAAGAATCAAAAACCTACCATTTCTGGAAATTTTACGGACGGCGATCCGGATCGAATTTCGGCGATCCGGATTGCAGTAGCAAGAAAGACGGTTTCCAGAAAAACAATAGTTCGGGATCCGGATCGAAATGGCTGATCCGGATCGTTCATACAGTTTCACCAAACATCAACGTTCGGGATCCGGATTGCAAGTCCTGATCCGGATCGTGCAAGTAAAAAGGTAAAACTAGTGTTCGGGATCCGGATCATGAGATGCTGCGATCCGGATTGAACCAGTGTATGAACGAACACCCTTCGGGATCCGGATTGGAATGTCTGATCTGGATCCTGAACATGTCCCATGTCCAGTTTTTGATTTTTATGCAATGAAAAATTCTTCCAGGTGTTTCTACACTACAAGAAGTATTCGGATCACCAAAAATCTTTAGTTAAACATACCTGATCCTTTTGAATTCTTCTTTCTTGAGATTGAGTTAAATGATCCAACCTTCTTCACCTTCAATCTTCAAGACTTGAACCTTTCACGAAATTACGCCAACTCAAATTCCGTAACAGCTTCTCCTTTTTCTCCGGCTACGAGGCGGCGGCGGCCGGTGCGCTACCACCGAGGAGTGCGGCAGAGGGAGTGGATGCAGTTGGAGCTGGCGGCTGCTGGGCTGAGGCTACGGGGTTTAAGAGAACCCTAGCCGAGTTGGATGCTTTTAAATAATGCATGTACACAATTGCATTTTAGTCCCTCACACTTTGCTATTTTGAGCCCAGTCCTTCGTAGCACACTTGTTTCACACTTAGGTCCCTCTCCAAAGAGCAGCACGCAAAACGAGGCATAAAATATAGGGTGTATTGCGCAAAAAGCCACATTTTTCACCGTATTTCACGCTTTTCGAGGCATTCGAATCGCCAAAAGGAAAAACGGACTTTACCTCGACGTCCGGCTCGACGAAACCTATCAGGTAGCGATTTTTGTTCGTCGACTAAAAATCCTGATAAATCGCAGATCCACAAAATACTGCTGTGACGCCCCACTTCCCAGGAGGTCACCCATCCTAGAACTACTCTAGCTCTAGCACGCTTAACTCTCATGTTCCTCTTGGATATTGCTACCATCCAAAATGCTATAGCCGGGTTAGAGATTTAGTCCTATTATATCATTTATATAGAGAACTAATCCAAATTCCGGGGGTGTCACATTCTTCCCCCTTTTTTTAAGCCCTGACGTCCACGTCAGGCTCAAGCACACTCACAAGCACCAGGCGATGTGAGACTCGTCTCGCTAGCCTTAGCCGACCTTGTAGGGAGCTGCACTCCACCTACAACGGTCATTAGCCGGGGAGCCTCGCTCTACCCGCTATATAACCCTGGCTCAGCCGAGACTCATCTCACATTTCCGGCTGGTGAATGGCTCTGATACCAACTGTGACGCCCCACTTCCCAGGGGGTCACCCATCCTAGAACTACTCTAGCTCTAGCACGCTTAACTCTCATGTTCCTCTTGGATATTGCTACCATCCAAAATGCTAGGGTCACCCATCCTAGAACTACTCTAGCTCTAGCACGCTTAACTCTCATGTTCCTCTTGGATATTGCTACCATCCAAAATGCTATAGCCGGGTTAGAAATTTAGTCCTATTATATCATTTATATAGAGGACTAATCCAAATTCCGGGGGTGTCACATTCTTCCCCCCTTTTTTAAGCCCTGACGTCCACGTCATGCTCAAGCACACTCACAAGCACCAGGCGATGTGAGACTCGTCTCGCTAGCCTTAGCCGACCTTGTAGGGAGCTGCACTCCACCTACAACGGTCATTAGCCGGGGAGCCTCGCTCTACCCGCTATATAACCCTGGCTCAGCCGAGACTCATCTCACATTTCCAGCTGGTGAATGGCTCTGATACCAACTGTGACGCCCCACTTCCCAGGGGGTCACCCATCCTAGAACTACTCTAGCTCTAGCACGCTTAACTCTCATGTTCCTCTTGGATATTGCTACCATCCAAAATGCTATAGCCGGGTTAGAGATTTAGTCCTATTATATCATTTATATAGAGGACTAATCCAAATTCCGGGGGTGTCACAACTGCGATATCTACAGTTCGGCATGCTTTTCGAGGCTCTACGGTCGTCAAACGTAGCTTTCGTCCGCGCCATTGCGCTTGGATCGACAATGCCATTTAAATCGACTACCTGGATCGTCAGATTCGGACTCCAGACCGTCGATCGGCGACGTTGGCCAACGCGGAAAACAAGACCAAGATGTTACTATACAAAACACTATTCACTTAAGTCGCGGGCCCCACTAGTTTTCTTGCTGATTTCCGGACGATCCGACCGTCGGATCAGTAAACGGTCTATACCATTTCCACTCGATTCGATGAGACGGTCGCACTAGCTACCTCAGATTTCCTAGATCAGACTCGGATCGGAAGGGCGGAACTTGTGCGTCGGAAACTGTGCAATTCGCGCACCGGTATGCAAATCACTAAGGTTTAGATCTGCTTCCTCGCCCGCAAACACACTTGAATTTCTCGAGTGCTACAAGAGAAAATGGAAAACACGATTAATTTCATGTTTCT
The DNA here is from genome assembly GCA_029204045.2 of Tillandsia leiboldiana. Taxonomy (NCBI): domain Eukaryota; kingdom Viridiplantae; phylum Streptophyta; class Magnoliopsida; order Poales; family Bromeliaceae; genus Tillandsia; species Tillandsia leiboldiana. The sequence goes on from CM055072.1 coordinate 20,492,773, forward strand.
TCATCTATATTAATCAATTTGATTCTAGGGTTTCCAAAATCTCTATTTCTTATAGAATCAAATTGATGAATACTTAGATGGTGATTTCTTGTTTATCTATGATCTAAGTATTCAGATTATCATCACCAATAAACAAACAACGATTTCCCAAAATTGGCGCGTGGATTCGCGTGGCCTTGTGGATTCAAGGTGCTACCGCTTTCGTGGATTCGGAGCGAGGTACGTTCGTGTGATCGATACGTGCTACATTGGTGAAGACTGTGGATTCGGTTGGACGTCGTGGATTCGGCGTTGGACGCAAATCGTGGATTCGAGGCGCATTGTGGAGCGAGTGGAGAAGATATATTCGAAGCGTATAGAAAAGGTTGAGTCGTAGTGTTACGGTATATCACCTTGTATGTGTTTAATCATAGTGGATTTCACCGTGTTATCGGTCCCGTGGGTTTTTACTCATGTGACGGAGTTTTCCACGTAAAATCTTGCGTACTTATTTATTTTTCCGCATTGGGTTTTTTTACGCAACAATTTGGTGATTTTATTGTTTACACCTATTCACCCCCCCTTTAGGTGGTTTTTTCCCTATTCAGATCCATTATTCACATAACCCACATATATGAAAATAATGTGTTGTTAATTAATGGTTATCACATATTGGCCTACTTCTATGTAGAAATGGTACTTGACACTTTATTCCATGTTATTCGAGAACTATTGCATTCTTGTATGGATATCTAGATAGGCCATCTTTTATCGCTACACTATTATATTGGGACTTGACTCAGGAGAAATCATGATTGTTTCTTTTCTCTTTTTTATTTAGACTTATGATTCATGTTGCTCGGGTTCGAGCAGGGGTTTGGGATAGTGTAATCGAGATCGTTGAGTCTAGAAAAGGTTGTACCAGATTGTGGACTTGTGGGGTGTTGCGGCAACGGCGGATATTGGGCGGTTGACCGGATGTTTACTTTGGCATCGGATTGGAATCGGGGTTTTTGTTACGGAATTTGAGTTGGCGTAGTTTCGTGAAAGGTTCAAGTCTTGAAGATTGAAGGTGAAGAAAGTTGGATCATTTAACTCAATCTCAAGAAAGAAGAATTCAAAAGGATCAGGTATGTTTAACTAAAGATTATTGGTGATCCGAATACTTCTTGTAGTGTAGAAACACCTGGAAGAATATTTAACTGCATAAAAATCAAAAACTGGTGTTCAGACATGTTCAGGATCCAGATCAGAGCCAGCAGTCCGGATCCCGAAGGTTGTTGTTTCATACATTACTTCAATCCGGATCGCAGCATCTCACGATCCGGATCCCGAACGTTGAGTTTTCTGAATTGTATGAACGATCCGAATCAGGCATTCCGATCCGGATCCCGAACGTTTGTTTTTCTGGAAACTGTCTTTCTTGCTACTGCAATCCGGATCGCCCAAATCCGATCCGGATCGCCGTCCGTAAAAATTCCAGAAATTTTAGGTTTTTGATTCTTATCTCCTTCCAAATGTTTCTAACCTATAAATAGACCCTATGACTCTTTTTCTAGGGCGAATCCAAAATAATCACATAGAGCCGTCATATTCATATATCATTTCATACGGCCTAGATCCACATATAGAGAAGAAAGGAAATCATTAGAGAATACTCTATGTTTCTTCATCTATATTGATTAGTTTGATTCTAGGTTTTCATACTCACATCTTGAGTTGAATCAAACTAATGAATACTTAGATGGTATTTCCGATCTATCTTTGATCTAAGTATTCGGCGGATCATCACCACCCAAAAACAACGATTTCCCCAAAATCGGCGCGTGCATTCACGTGTCCTTGTGGATTCAAGGTTCAACCGCTCTCGTGGATTCGGAGTGAGGCACGTTCGTGGATTCGAAGGGTGCTACTGGGTGAAGACCGTGGATTCGGTCGGACGTCGTGGATTCGACGTTGGACGTCGTGGATTCGGCGTTGGGCGCAGATCGTGGATTCGAGAAGCGTCGTGGAGCGAGCGGAGAAGATCCTCTAGGAGCGTATGGAAAAGGTTGAGTCGTAAGTGTGTACGGTAAATCACCTTGTACGTGTTTTAATTCTAGTGGATTTTGCCGTGTTATCGGTCCCGTGGTTTTTTACTCCGGTGATGGAGTTTTTCACGTAAAAATCTTGCGTGTTATTTTTATTTCCGCATTGGGTTTTTTATCGCAATGATTTTTGAGTGTTTATACGTTTACACCTATTCACCCCCCTCTAGGTGTTTTTTCCCCTATTTAGATCTACATTACATATAACCCAACAAGTGGTATCAGAGAGGGAATAGGGTTGTAAACAATGGTTGAAGGTGGAAACATCAATCGACCCCCTTTCTTTGATGGAACAAATTATGCGTACTGGAAAGTACGAATGAAAGCCTTTTTAATATCCATCGACGAAAGGGTGTGGCAATCAATTGAATTAGGATGGTCTAATCCAACTGAAATTATCTCTGATGTTCGCACCTTAAAACCTAGGTCGAAATGGACCAAGGAAGAGTTAGATTCATCTTCTTACAATGGCAAGGGAATTAATGCTATTTTTAATGCCTTATCTCAAACTGAATTCTCTCGCGTCTCGGCATGTGAGACTGCGAAAGAAATATGGGATGTTCTTCAGGTTACACATGAGGGAACTAACCTCGTGAAGATTCAGAAACTGCAAATGCTTACGAGCAAGTTTGACTCTATCTTGATGGCAGAAAATGAATCTTTCACGGACTACTATACACGATTGCAAGACATCGTAAACTCATGTGCTAACCTGGGAGAGAAGATTCCAGAATTTAAGATTGTAAGAAAGATCTTAAGAACTCTTCCTGAACGATTTCGCCCAAAGGTTACAGCCATTGAAACTATTAAACACCCGGACGAAATGCGTGTAGAAGAATTAGTTGGTTCATTACAAACATATGAAATGACATTTACTACTAACAATTCTTCTGGAAAAGCATCCTCTTCTAAGTCTTCAGGTTATGCGTTGAAAACAACTAAGGAAGAAGACGCGGATACATCCTCCTCAGACGATGACGAGAACCTTTCTATGGAGGAATTTGAGAAGCAGCTCGCTCTCTTGACAAGGAAGTTTCGCCGCAACTTTCGAAGGGGTAATTCAAGTAAATCTCCATCCTTCGGAAAGTCGAACAAAGGCAAGGGTACTTCAAGTTACAAGTCAAGAAAGCAAGAGAACTTCTCAAAGGATAAGAAAAGTTCAGAGGGACAACTACAATGCTTCAAATGTCGAGGCTACGGCCACATTGCAACGGAGTGTCCCAACAAGTATCCGGCAAAGAAGAAGGCGATGCAAGTCGTCACTTGGGATGACAACTCAACGTCAAATGAGTCGTCTTCAAGTGATGAAGAAAAGAGCACCACGGCATTCCACGCGTCCATATCTTCACCCTTCATGTGCTTTATGGCAAGTACATCCGAGTCATTGTCCAACTCCACTATTGAAAAGAATGCAACGGACAACAAATCGGATGATTCGGAAGGTGAAGATTTTGCTTTAGCCTACCACAGACTTTTGAGGGATTCAAAGAAAGTGGGTAAGCAAAACAAGAGTTGAGAGGGAGAGTGCATGATCTCGAAGAAGAAGCAAAAAAAGCAACTTCTCTCTCAAACGCTCTTGAAGTGGAAAGGGAAAATCTGATAAAGTAAATGTTTCCCTTCAAGAGTCCAATGAGCTTTTTGAGAAGGAACATACAAAACTGGTGGATAAAGCGGATCACTTCTCAAAGCTCTACAACGAGGCTCGACAGGATAACCTGGAAATGACAAAGACCATTTTTCAATTCAAGGATGACTTGAAGCGATTCTCTTCAGGAAGGAGTAAGTTGGATAGGCTTCTTGGTCTTGGTCAAACAAATCGGTTCGGCCTCGGGTACACTCAAACTGGAAACAGTCCAAGTTCGAGTGGGACAGTTTTTGTGCCTCAGTCGGTATCTCCTCCTCCGACACCGGAATTCAAGACAAACAACGACAACAAACCTACTTCATCCTCTTTGGGATCGTCAAGATCTAAGGTATGTTTTCGTTGTGGTGTTTCAGGGCACATAAGAAGATATTGCAAGACGGGAGTCAAACGCTCACCTCAAACACCTCTTGCAATGACTACCACAAAGGTGATTCCTCGGAAATCAATTGCAAATCATTTGAAGGAAAAGAACCTTGGTAGTTTACCGCGCAAGACGACTTCATCAAGGAGCAACAATCGTTTTAACAAGACGCTTTCACCTAGGCATATAACTTCACGACCATTACCGACGCACTCCAAAAAGGTTTGGGTGCGCAAAGGTGAAATCTTTCCTTGTCTTGTTACCAATGTTTCCTTGCATGCATATGATAGTTCGTCTTGGTATCTGGATAGCGGGTGTTCGCGTCACATGACCGGTGACAAAAATAGTTTTCAAAATCTTGAGAAAATCTCCGGAGGACTCGTTGTTTTCGGAGACGGTCGATCTTCCAAAATTGTTGGAAAAGGAACAGTAGCTATTCCAGATGGCCCGGTTCTAAATAATGTGTTATTTGTTGATGGTCTTAAGACTAACCTCATTAGCATAAGTCAACTTTGCGACAATGGTTTTTCTGTTAACTTTTCATCTGTTGAATGTGTTGTAACTGATAAGGACCATGTCTTCTTTTTAAAGGGTGTTAGATCTGAAAACAATTGTTATGTTGTTCCTAGTAAAACTTCTGAAAATTGTAACTTAGCCTCTTTAAATAATGAAACTCTTTGGCATGAAAGGCTAGGTCACATAAATTTTAAGGAACTTGCTAGAATTTCAAACAAGGACGTGGTAAAGGGGGTTCCAAAACTTTTACTTAAACAAAACATTGTGTGCGGCGGTTGTCAAAAGGGAAAACAGTCCAGGACAGCGCACAAGAACTTGAACCACGTTGGTACAAAACGGCCTTTGGAACTTTTACACGTGGATTAATGGGGCCAACTCGTCAACCATCTTTGGGAGGTAAATGGTATATTTTCTTGATGATTGATGATTTCTCTCGGTATTCTTGGGTAGCATTTTTAAAAGAGAAAGCTGATACTTTTGATTCTTTTCACGAGATTTGCCTTCGTATTATGATTAAAAAGAATGAAAAGATCATTCGTGTTAGAAGTGATAGAGGTGGAGAATTCATAAATTCCAAATTCATTGATTTTTGCACTTCCAACGGCATAAAACATGAATTCTCAGCACCCTATACACCTCAGCAGAATGGTGTTGTTGAGCGCAAAAACAGGGTTGTTCAAGAGATGGCACGTGTTATGCTTCACAGCCGGAATTTACCGCTACATTTTTGGGCTGAAGCTGTGAACACTGCAATCTATGTAATTAATCGAGTTTATTTGCGCCCGGAACGTTAAATACACCATATGAACTATGGTGTGGTAGAAAACCCAACATCAAATATTTTCGCATCTTCGGGAGTCGGTGTTACATTTTACGTGACCGTGAAAATCTTGGAAAGTTTGACTCTCGAAGTGACGAAGGGATATTCTTGGGGTATTCTACAACAGTAGAGCATATCGAGTATTTAACTTGGAATCTAAGACGATCGTAGAATCTATAAATGTTAAAGTAGATGAAGCTTTCACTTTGGATCTGGAAAATCTACCCTCGATATCTCTCTAGATGATGATTCACCTGCCATTGCATCTTCTCATAATAATACTTCCAATATTAATGATGCATCTAATGGTTCTTCAAGTTTATCTGATGTGCAGGAATCATCTCATATACCTCCGAGTACTCCGTTTCAAAAAACGCTACGAATCTCCAAGGATCATCCAGAATCGAATATATTGGAGATCCACAAGAAGGAGTTAGAACTCGGAGGCAGTTGGTTTGTGGATTCGCTTGCTACGATCTTTAATCGAACCAAAGAACATAGATGAAGCTCTTCAGGAGACTACTGGATTAAAGCAATGCAGGAAGAGCTCCATCAATTTGAGCGAAACAAATTCGGGGAATTAACGAAGCCTCCAAAGCAACATAATGTGATAGGTACCAAATGGATTTTCAAGAACAAGAA
>CM055072.1:20498922-20548552 GCA_029204045.2 Tillandsia leiboldiana
AAAAAAAAAGATCATTCGTGTTAGAGTGATAGAGGTGGAGAATTCATAATTCTAAATTCATTGATTTTGCACTTCAACGGCATAAACATGAATTCTCAGCACCCTATACACCTCAGCAGAATGGTGTGTGTTGAGCGCAAAAACAGGGTTGTTCAAGAGATGGCGCGTGTGATGCTTCACAGCCGGAATTTACCGCTACATTTTTGGGGCTGAAGCTGTGACACCGCTGTCTATGTATTAATCGAGTTTATTTGCGCCCAGGAACGTTAAATACACCATATGAGCTGTGGTTGGTAGAAACCCAACATCAAATATTTTCGTATCTTCGGGAGTCGGTGTTACATTTTACGTGACCGTGAAAATCTTGGAAAGTTCGACTCTCGAAGTGATGAAGGGATCTTTTTGGGTTATTCTACAAATAGAGAGCATATCGAGTATTTAACTTGAATCTAAGACGATCGTAGAATCTATAATGTTAAAGTAGATGAAGCTTTCACTTTGGATCTGGAAAATCTACCCTCGATATCTCTCTAGATGATGATTCACCTGCTATTGCATCTTCTCATAATAATACTTCCAATATTAATGATGCATCTAATGGTTCTTCAAGTTTATCTGATGTGCAGGAATCATCTCATATACCTCCGAGTACTCCGTTTCAACAAACGCTACGAATCTCCAAGGATCATCCGGAATCGAATATTATTGGAGATCCCAAGAAGGAGTTAGAACTCGGAGGCAGTTGGTTTGTGGATTCGCTTGCTACGTATCTTTAATCGAACCAAAGAACATAGATGAAGCTCTTCAGGATGACTACTGGATTAAAGCAATGCAGAAGAGCTCCATCAATTTGAGCGAAACAAAGTCTGGGAATTAACGAAGCCTCCAAAGCAACCAATGTGATAGGTACCAAATGGATTTTCAAGAACAAGAAAATGAGGATGGTACTATCATCAGGAACAAGGCACGATTAGTTGCTCAAGGCTACTCTCAAGTAGAAGGTATAGACTTTGATGAAACATTCGCCCTGTAGCTAGACTCGAGTCCATTCGTATACTATTTGCTATTGCTTGTCATTTTAAAATCAAATTATTTCAAATGGACGTTAGAGCGCATTTCTAAATGGGTTTTTAAATGAGGAAGTTTATGTGGCTCAACCGAAAGGTTTTGTAGACCATAAACAACCTAACCATGTTTTTCGTTTGAAAAAGGCTCTTTACGGTCTGAAACAAGCACCGCGAGCATGGTACGAAAGGTTACAAAGCACCTTTTGGAGAAGGGCTATACTCGAGGGGGAGCTGACAGGACTCTCTTTGTGAAGCATTATCAAAGCAATTTCATTGTAGCACAAATCTATGTCGATGACATTGTATTTGGCGCAACAAGAGATAATGATGCTTCTAAATTCGCGGAGACCATGGAAAGCGAATTTGAGATGTCCATGATGGGCGAATTGACTTATTTCCTTGGATTGCAAATTAAACAAAATGATGAAGGTATTCACTTGAGTCAATCCAAGTATGCAATGGAGTTGGTCAAAAAGTTTGATCTAGAAAATTGAAGGATTTTCCGACTCCAATGGGAACTAGCCACAAGGGACTGGAAGTGATTCACATAGTGAGAATGTAGACGAGAAACTGTATCGAAGTATGATTGGAAGTCTACTTTACCTCACGGCTAGTCGCCCGGATATATCCTTTAGTGTTGGGATTGCGCGAGATATCAATCAGCACCAAAGGAGGTTCACCTGAAAGCGGTGAAAAGGATCATCCGGTACATCAAAGGATCAATTAATTTCGGAATTTGGTATCCTATGGGAACAAGTTGGATATTGTTGGATACTCAGATGCCGATTGGGCAGGATCAGTGGATGATCGGAAAAGCACGAGTGGTGCATGCTTCTATCTTGGCCATTGCCTTGTTGCATGGCACAGTAAAAAGCAGAATTGCATAGCACTCTCGACTGCCGAAGCGGAATACATTTCAGCGGGAGTTGCTCAACCCAACTCATTTGGATGAAAAGCGTGTTGAGCGACTTCCGGATTTCAGCATCTTCGGTAACAATTCTTTGTGACAACACAAGTGCAATTAACATTTCTAAAAACCCTGTGTTGCACTCTAGAACAAAACATATTGAACTTAGATATCATTTTCTTAGAGAGCTAGTTGAATCAAATACTCTTCAACTTTCATATATTTCAACTGAGGATCAATTAGCTGACATTCTAACAAAACCTTTGGATCAAAAACGTTTTATTCATTTGCGAAAAGCAATTGGAATGCTTTCCTTGAAATAAACTTCTTTTTGAAACCTTTGCTTAGGATAGGTTTTGTTTTTGTTTTGTTTTGTTCATTATCTATGTTTGTACATAGGACATTAATTGAGCATAGATCATAATTGACTTTAATTGCATCTTTTCGCACATTTAGAAATTTATTATGCTTTTGCCATCATAATATTTCACTGTTGCAATGATCATTTATGTTAATTAAATCATCTTCTAAGTGATCAAAGTCAATTTTCTCTCTCAATGATCTCTTGGTATAGTCATTATCTTATTTGACTGCTTAGTCGAGTATGAAATCGAGATCAATTTTTGGTTGAATACTTATATCTTAAAATTGATAGCCAATTGAGGGGGAGTCAAAGAAATGTAAAATGCTCAAAAGATGTGGAAAGAGTTACATCCCATGAGGAGTGTGAAAACTACCACCACATGGAGGAAAGAGCTACCACCTCGGTCGTCCGAGTATTGTGTGCAGCTACCACATGTATACCAAGCATGGTTGTTCAATTTTTGATTAAGTAAAATGCATGTTGAAATACTTGACTCCGTCAAATTTCAAGGTTGGTATAAGGTGGTTTTTAAAGAAAGATGCTCAAAGAGCCACTCTCTTCAACAGATTGTCTAGATACATTATCTACCATATTTGGGATTTCAAACATCTATTGATCTTTGTATTTCATTTTCTTTACTGAATTGATGATTTGATAAAGGCATTACTCATAAGATCAAGTTAGATGTAATTGAAGGTGTTCAACTTTAAGGGATTTAATTTTTGTAAATTCTCGTTTCATTTTTGGATATTATTGATAGATTTGGCATAATCTAATTCTTGTTGTATGAACGATGATTTTTGTTTAAAGTTGATACACAATTGTGCTTACATACTTTTTTTCTGGATTTTATTGAATTTTCTAAATTTTCTGAAGAAAAAGTTGGAGCCGATCCGGATCGGGCAAGATGATCCGGATCCCGAACGCAGGCTTCTTCTTCTGCGGCTGGCCCGATCCGGATCGAAATCCTCGATCCGATCCGGATCACGGGGCTAGGGTTTTAATAGAACAAGAGGGTTTTGATTTCTTTTACCATTAATCTTTTGTTCCAAGTCTCTAGAGCCTCTCTCTCTAGAACTATTGCCCCTTGGAGCTTTCCAAACTCAAGTTCTTCGATACAAGTAAGTTTTATTGATCAAAATCTCGGTTTTTCACCGTTTTTTCTTTTTTCCTCCTCAAACGTGATGAATTTCTTGGATCACTTTGTTTGTGGATGGTTTTTGATCAAATTTCTTTTGAAATAAGAACTCTGGGTAGATTAGTTTTGATTATATGCTAGGTATTCCCATTTAACGGATTTTTAGGCTTCGATTTCAAAGAATTCGGTTTTAGGGCATATAATAAGGATTTCGAAAATCATGCAATTGATCTATTTTAAAAGTCCTTTTGCAAAACTAATTTGATTCTTAGTCTCTCTACATGATTATGATTGTCTGGGTACAATTTTTCAAATCTTTGAAAATTAACAATTTATCTTGTGTTCTTGAGTTGGTCTTCACAGGATACATTTTTCACTAGCAATCAAAATGGTGATCACTTGGATCATTTTCCTACTTGCTGCCATGGTACATACCAAGGACACTATCAAGCCCAAGAGGCTAGAAGGCTAAGAAAGCGAAGAAAGCTAAAGATGATTCCGATACAGAATCTGAAACGGAATCAATTGATTGGGATGAACTGCAAGTTGGAGCAACGACTGTTTCTACTGCTTCAAAGGAAAAGCCCTGCAGAGACATCAAGAAAGGCTCCGCCTACTGCTGCTGAAAAGGCAAAGCTCCAATGGAAGAAACTTCTGGGAAGACAAGAAGAAAAAGTGTGCTCGCAAAAGAGGAAGTGCTCGAGGAATCTCCATTGAGCAACCAGTTGATAGCCAAGCACCTCCACAAGACTTTGTCAGCTCGGCTAGAATAAAGGAATTTGAAACAGGAATGCATTGGAGAAAGGCATGTTGATGTAAAAGCCTTAAAAAGCGTTCTCCGGCCATGGGACTCTGTTTGACCAGATAGGTCTTGCTTCCATTTGCGATTTCCCGGAGACCACTGGGTACTGTCTTCACTCAGTGAGGAGTTTTATCAGAATGCTTGCTATCTAGTTGATCAGGAGAGCGGGCGCGGAGACTTTCAAACATTGGTCAAGAATGTTAAATCAAAGTGACGCCCAACTGATTGGAGAGGTATAGGGATGGACGCCCGAACCGATGGCACTCATTACCTGAAAAATCAAGTCTTCAACACCTACTCCTGGAGAGTGGTAGTTGATGGAATCTGTCTTCCAGATACTCGGTCGACAGGACACACTCGTTTTCTCGAAAGAACTACGACCAGAGTACCGCTTCTTAAACTTATTGTTTGTTATAATATCATTCCTAACATGAACACAAAGGTTCTTCGGTGGGATAGAATGATATTCCTTTCTACTTGGAAACCCCCAGCAGCAATGGAGCTAACTTAAACATTCCTTACGTCATCTGGACAAAGATGGCGCGATATGTGGAGCATGCTCATCCTTCAGAAAGACTACCTATCCAATGATCATCATGCGCATTCTTCGCAAATTTAAGCTGACACAAATGCAAGTTCCTATATGCACAGTCTAGGAACGATCAATGAAACAACAATTGTAAAGTCTCCTCGACGAAGCCAGATGAACCCATAATACCTCCTCACCGGCAACGAGCACAACAACAACAAGCGACAACCTCTGCACCGGCAGCAACTCCTCCAGTCCAACCAGCACATCCAGCACAACAAGCACCTCAATCAACTCTGATGATGATGCATCTGTTACCTCAATCTATAAAGAACAGCAAAGGCTCTCCAACGAGCAAGAACGTATATCAAATGAACTAATTGAGGTAAAGGAAGAAATAAAGAAGGTAAATAAGAATCAATCATCAATGAACAAGCGATTAAAGAAATCTTTCAAATTCTCGGATGTATCAGTTCAGATGAATCTGAATAATCCATATCCTTCCAATTTCTGTTTATTATGCATATGTTTAATCTTTCTTTTGTGCAGGTCCTTAAGTTTTAGTTTTAGTTTTTAGTTCTCAAACTTGAATTGTTAACCATTCTCTCCATCTCTGTAATTTTGGCTTTGTTTGTGACAAAAAGGGGGAGAGAGTTTAGAGTTTAGAGAGAACTTGAACAACGATTGAACAATGGTGATGTGAATGTGTGAACATCAAGGTAAGTATCACTTCAACTTTGACTGGTGAAAGGGTAAGTATCACAACTTTGGTTTTTATCTTGTGATTTGTGCATATTCCTACTAACTATTCGACTAACTATTTGGACATGTATTATTACTAACATTGTTTTGATTACTACAAAGCAAAGTTATGACATTTGGAATTTTATTGTTAGAAGATATGTCAATGTTTGATTGTGATCTTATTACATATCTGAATTACTCAATGTCATGGTGAGCATAAACTCTATCTCTGTTAGGTTTTGAATGCTAAATATTCTTGAGTATCTAACGATCTCTTTTTGTCAAAAATGATTTCTTTGTGCAGAGAGTACAATATGTCTAAGTCTAGAGTCTGTTTTAGGAGTTTATCTCATGTTTTTTAAATTTTTGGATCTCCATTGTAAATTTTTGTTGTATGGTGATAGCAACAAAAATATCTTTTGAATTTTCTTTAGTGGATCTGTGTTTTGTCACGAAACCGCCAACGGGGGAGATTGTTACGGAATTTGAGTTGGCGTAGTTTCGTGAAAGGTTCAAGTCTTGAAGATTGAAGGTGAAGAAAGTTGGATCATTTAACTCAATCTCAAGAAAGAAGAATTCAAAAGGATCAGGTATGTTTAACTAAAGATTATTGGTGATCCGAATACTTCTTGTAGTGTAGAAACACCTGGAAGAATATTTAACTGCATAAAAATCAAAAACTGGTGTTCGGACAGTTCAGGATCCGGATCAGAGCCAGCAGTCCGGATCCCGAAGGTTGTTGTTTCATACATTACTTCAATCTGGATCGCAGCATCTCACGATCCGGATCCTGAACGTTGAGTTTTCTGAATTGTATGAACGATCCGGATCAGGCATTCGATCCGGATCCCGAACGTTTGTTTTTCTGGAAACCGTCTTTCTTGCTACTGCATCCGGATCGCCCAAATCCGATCCGGATCGCCGTCCGTAAAAATTTCCAAAAATGTTAGGTTTTTGATTCTTATCTCCTTCCAAATGTTTCTAACCTATAAATAGACCCTATGACTCTTTTTCTAGGGCGAATCCAAAATAATCACATAGAGCCGTCATATCATATATCATTTCATACGGCCTAGATCCACATATAGAGAAGAAAGGAAATCATTAGAGAATACTCTATGTTTCTTCATCTATATTGATTAGTTTGATTCTAGGTTTTCTTACTCACATCTTGTTGAATCAAACTAATGAATACTTAGATGGTATTTCCGATCTATCTTTGATCTAAGTATTCGGCGGATCATCACCACCCAAAAACAACGATTTCCCCAAAATCGGCGCGTGGATTCGCGTGTCCTTGTGGATTCAAGGTTCAACCGCTCTCGTGGATTCGGAGCGAGGCACGTTCGTGGATTCGAAGGGTGCTACTAGGTGAAGACCGTGGATTCGGTCGGACGTCGTGGATTCGACGTTGGACGCCGTGGATTCGGCGTTGGGCGCAGATCGTGGATTCGAGAAGCGTCGTGGAGCAAGCGCGAGATCCTCTAGGAGGCGTATGGAAAGGTTGAGTCGTAAGTGTGTACGGTAAATCACCTTGTACGTGTTTTAATTCTAGTGGATTTTCGCCGTGTTATCGGTCCGTGTGTTTTTTACTCCGGTGATGGAGTTTTCCACATAAAAATCTTGCGTGTTATTTTTATTTTCGCATTGGGTTTTTTATCGCAACGATTTTTGAGTGTTTATACGTTTACACCTATTCACCCCCCTCTAGGTGTTTTTTCCCCTATTTAGATCTACATTACATATAACCCAACAGTTTTGTTAGTAACATGGGTCTCCCACTTTGAGAATAGTCGGACTAAGCCCTGCTATATTGAGATATGTCCAACGGATTACTTTCTCATGCGTAGCTCCCTTCGAGTGCCACTCCGGAGTGTGCGACTTTACCGGGTAGGTGCCGGTCAGTTATTGGGTTCTTGAGTCCCATATTATACGGTGTTATGTGTTGCTGACGTACCGATGATGGAGACAGATCAGGTAGTTGAGTCCCATATTACATCGGTGTTATGCGTTGCCAGGTACCCGATGATGGTGACAGAGCAAGCAGTATTAGGTTTTATACCAGTCCATTGGATTGGGTTTATTTGGCAGATACTATTCACTGATGCATGCATACAGTCATGTTATTCGGTACTACATTAGAGGCATAGTAGTGGTAGTTTTTTTCCTTATCAACAATCTATTTAGCTTACCACTTTACTTTCCTTTTGCCTCTGGTAGACTTAGTGAGTACGTCGGATCTTGAGGATTTACCCACTAGGGGCTACTGTTTTATCAGTGGTTCTCACACCCATTGTTGTTTTCCCATTTTCTCCCATTTGTTTTGCAGAGTCTTCTGCGGGAGCTGCTGGGCCTTCAGGGCTGATCTAGGTAAGGGGATCGCTGAGTAGATAGATCTTCTGCCTGACAATGAGTATGTAGCTAGACTTTTGATGTACCCCCTTATTATCAAACTGATGTACTTTATCTTTGGGTCTGGTTTTAGCCAGCTAGTTGTATTATTTTGGTGAGCTGGGAGAGATTATTTTATTTATTACAGTTATATTTCACTTTCAGTTTCAGTCTGAAATGTTATAGTTTTAGTTCAGCTTTGTACTTGTGCTATTTTAGTTCCTTATCGTATATCTAGAGTAGGTTTTGGCGCTTCGTGTACGCGAAAAATTTCGTGGTGCAGAGCGAATCTGTAGACGGCCCCGTATTCTAGTTTACCCCCGGGGCATGACATATTAGGTTGGTATCAGAGCTTAAGGATAGGTCAGTTGGGACTTAGGAAACCCTAGACTTTTGGCAAACCCTAAGATGATAGGGGCGGGAGAGGACGTGACATTTTGCGAAAGTCCGGTGATTTATATATTTGACTCTTCCTGTGAGTGGAGAGGGGATCGACATACCCCTATTTCTGTTGGACAATTATGTTGGTTGGAGACAACATAAAGTTACAGAAATAAGGGGATGTCTTTGACTTTCGCTAGATTGGGTCGAGCGTGTTTGTGTTTCTGACTCGTGTTTTCTGGTGGCAGGATGCCGCACCGTCGTCACTTTCCCACCTGAATTACCCCCACAACCCTCAGAGGAGCCTTAGCAGGCGGTATCCGCCGAGCTGGGGGAAACTGTGGGCCTTGGTGACCCATTTAGTGGTGAGGAGCTTTCGACAGGACCGGCGCCTTGAGACCTGCTGTGCGGAGAGGGGTGATATGGCGGTCAGGGAGAGGGCTGGGACACCATAGCAGGGTTCAGAGAGGAAATGCCCAGCCCCAGATGATGAGGGACAACTTGGTGGATGGAGACCACCCCGACCCCCGCGGCCTCGTCCCAGGGCCATGGTCTTCAGGCCGGGCGGAGGCCTGAGAGATCCGAGAGACTGCAGCTTAGTCGAGGCAGTAGCACAGAGGCAGCAGCGGCGGCTGCAGGTGTATCTTTTGCGGGGGCCAGTATTTCGCCAGTACTTGCGATCAGTGTGGGGACGCTGCTACCTCTGTGGATAGTCTGGGCACATTCGAGCTACGTACCCCCTGAGGACATCTACAACACCCTCTTAGGCATCTGCCCCCTTCTGTACCCCAACAGATTCATAGGTGCATTTTCGGTGGGAGCCAGCCTCCACCTCACTTTAGTGATCAGCGTGGGGGACGTTGTTACCGGTGCGGGCAATCTAGACACCTGCGGGCTTCATGCCCCCTACCGACTTCGGCGTCAGTTCCTACTACTTCCTAGCTGAGGCCGAGAGTTTACCGACAGATCTCCAGGCAGACCGAGCTGCACCTCCCTGCCCATCTAACTGGAGACAGCCGTCGTCGAGCGGCCAGGATTGTTTAGCGCAGGGGAGGATTCTACTATAGCTGACTGTGTGGTGACAGGTATGATTTACTTTCTGGCATTAGAGTTCGCACTTTATTTGATACAGGAGCATTTCATTCTTTGTTAGTAGAGCATTCGCATTATTGCATGGGTTAGAGGTAGGATGATTACCGCGTGCACGAGAGGTTCAGATTCCCGACCATACTTTGCATGTGGAGGAGTGTTGTTGGTCTGCCCTGTGCAGCTTGAGTTCTGGATTATGCCAGCAAACCTGATGGTCTTGAGATAATTGCGGGATTTTGATGTGGTGCTTGGGATGGACTGGCTGGCTCGGTACTTCGCGACGATTGACTATGCGGCGAGGACGGTGACTCTTAGAGAGCCAGGCCAGGAGGTGTTTGTGTACCGGGGTTGCCAGAGTGCTTTCTTCGCCTATATGATTACGACTTTGAGGGCTAGACAGATGATTCGTAGAGGGTGTGTAGCCTTTCTGGCTAGTGTTGTTGAGGGGCCTACGGCGGCACCGGGACTCGGGGATATCCCTATTGTTCGCGAGTTCTCGGATGTTTTCCCACCAGAGTTGACGAGCATGCCGCCGGATAGGGAGATTGAGTTTATGATTGACATAGTTCCGGAAACTGCGCCAATCTCTAAGGAACCCTGACGGATGGCACCGGCAGAGTTGCGAGAGTTAAAGGGCGCAACTCTAGGAGTTGATGGATAAGGGTTTTGTTAGACCGAGTGTGTCGCCTTGGGAGCGCCGGTGCTATTCGTGAAGAAGAAGGATGGTTCACTTAGGCTCTGCGTGGATTATCAAGAATTGAATAAAGTGACCATCACGAACAAGTACCCTTTGCCGCGCATTGATGATCTGTTTGACCAGCTGCAAGGGTCTTGTGTCTTTTCGAAGATTAATCTGCAATCTGTTACCACCAATTAAAGGTGAAGGCCGAGGACATTCCGAAGATAGTTTTCAGGACGCAGTACGGGCATTACGAGTTCACCGTCATGCCTTTTGGATTGACTAATGCCCCTGCCGTATTTATGGACTTGATGAGAGGATTTTTCGATCATATTTGGATCGATTTGTTGTGGTGTTCATCGACGACATCCGGATTTACTCCCGGAGCGATGTGGAGCACTTGAGGATCGTGCCGTAACTTCTATGAGAGAGGAAGTTGTACGCCAAGTTGGTAAAGTGCGAGTTTTGGCTCCAGGAGGTGGTTTTCTTGGGCCATGTGATTTCCATCGCAGGTGTGGCAGTGGATCTGGCGAAGATAGAGGCAATCCGGGATTGGGCCCCGATCGACGACGGTCACTGAGGTGCGCAGCTTCATGGGCTTAGCTGGATATTACTGTCGGTTTGTGGAGGGCTTTGCCAAGCTCTCCACACCTCTCACTCGTTTGACTCAAAAAGGAATTAAGTTTGTTTAGAGTGAGGATTGCCAGAGGAGCTTCGAGGAACTGAAAAGTCGATTGATGTCAGCTCCTATCCTTTCCCTCTCTATCATAGGGAAAGGATATCTGATCTACAGTGATGCGTCGCACAGTGGACTTGGATGCGTGCTGATGCAGGAGGGTAGGGTAATTTCTTATGCGTCTCGACAACTTAAAGATTATGAGAAGAATTACACTACTCATGACTTAGAGCTTGCTGCAGTGGTATTTGCCCTGAAGTTATGGCATCACTACCTGTGTCACGCCCCGGGGTCGAAACTGCGACCCGGGCTCGCCAACAGATCCGCCACCTATGCCAACCCGCATAGGCGAAGCGACCTACCTGCAAAAGAGCTACAGCTAACAGATATCAGAGCTAAAAGATAAAACTGCTATAGAAATAAAATCAACCACTGTACAACTGAAGATAAAACAACAAGGTCCCTCTCCCAAAAAGATAATCATACAATAACCTCGAGTACAAAACTCATAGCTCAACAGGGAGATATCTCAAATAAAACATCAGTGTACAAGCTCTCAATACATCATATCCTCACTACATCAGTCTCTCAAAAGAGGGAATAAATACCACTCTACCGACTATACCGAAGATCTCCTCCAAAGGGGGTACCGCTACTCTCCAAAGATGGGTCTGGATCTAGCTCGCTACTCCCTCACCACGCACAGCAACCACAGAACGGCAACACCCGCCAAGACTCTGCAAAACAAAGAGGAGAAAGGACAAAAGGGGGAAAACCCCCAACGGGCGTGAGAACTTCGCAATAAGGGAGTTCTCAGTGGGTATCGCCACAAGGCCCGACGATCTGCCCACCAAGACTACTAGAGGCAAAAGATAACCGATGCAGTAAAACTGAAAGAAGAAGCTGGAAACACTCTACAGCTACCATGCCTCTAACCAAATGCTCAAATGGGGCAACTCTGATGAAGATATGCAACACTCGCACACGAGATGCTCAATCGACCCAATCGAGCTGACTGCCGCATCGGGTCCAGTCAAACCTGCGCCCACCTACAACCACCTCCCGCTGACGGGCAGGAATTACGTAGGGCGTCCAAACGGACTGACTCGCTATCGAGTAGTGGCTCATGCAGGCTATAGTCAAATCCATGCCCTCTCTCTCTCAGAACGGAAAGACTCAAGATGCTCAACCTCTCACACAATGGTCAAAGAACTCACAACGACCACGGGACCACCGTCAAACCCCGAACGGTTCCCAACAATACTAGCACTGGTCTAAACACAGCTACTAGACTCCACTCGGTCCCCCAGGCACGAGTGTAACAAAAGTATCTGACTGAATAAACCCAATCGATAGACCAGTAATCACTGGTACTGCCTGCTCTGCCGCGACGGGTATGCCAGCCTACGCATAACACCGAAGCAAAGGAGTCCCAAGGACTCAAAACCCAGCATGGTGCCCGGCGCTCTGCACCGTGGAAAGCCTACTCCGGAGTGGCACTCGAGGGGAGCGACCCACACGAGTAAAGTATCACTGTATCAAGCATCACTGTATCGAGTATCTCTGTAACCACTGTCTCATAATAGCAGGACTGGATCAAGACTATGATCAAAGTGGGAAACTCCGTCCACTAACAAAACCCCGATCTGATGCAATAATACTCAAAAAGTGGGAAACACCATCCACTAGAACAAATCTGATACCCAATCTGATGCAATAGTCAACATCCGGTCAACCGCCCAAAGTCCGCGGTCACCGCAATAACCCACAACCCACAATTGGGTAAATTAATCAAGATCCGGTCAACCGCCTACTGTCCGCGGTTGCCGCAATAACCCACAATCCACAATTGGGTAAATAAATCAAGATCCGGTCAACCGCCTACTGTCCGCGGTTGCCGCAATAACCCACAATCCAACATCAAGCACACCCTGTCTCTGACCCTAAGGTCCCAGCTACACTATCCCAAACCTCTGCTCGAACCCGAGCAACATGACTCAAAAGTCTAAATAAAAAGGAGAAAGAAAGCAATCATGGTTTCTCCTAAGTCAAATTCCAATATGCAGTGCAGCAGTAAAAGATGGCCTAACTATATGTTCATACACATATGTCCATACAAGCATGCATTTGTCCTTAAGAAGGATAAAGAAAATAAACCTCATGCCAGAATTAGCAATGACCATACCTGTCCATGATTTTCGATCCATAATCACTCCTTGGAGTAGGACCTGCACATAACTACATAATCCTATCCCAATGCATAAACCAGCCTCATAAAAGGTTATGTGCTAATATGGCATGATAATTAATCCTGATATGGTAACCTTGCCTTAGGTGGGCTTCCACTAATCACCAACATGAATATTTGATTATACCCTTGTCATACTATGAGAAATTCACTTGCAATTTCCATAGAATCCTCACTGTTAAACTTACCGACCAATTTCAGTTATTGTACCGTACACCTGCATGCAATGCTAACATATAACAATATAGAGAACCGTCCACCGGTTCCGGGAATAAGGCACCCACCTGAAAAGCTGACTGTCCAAAGCCCAACAGCTGAAAACACCAGATAACTCTAATCCCTTGCTCAAATAAGTTCAGCACACCCGTAACTCTCCTGGCACAATACAAAGCTCACTAATTACACTAAGGCTCCCAAATATAACTTTTATAATCCCATACAACAACAGTCCCGAAACTGTTAAATTATCACCTGCAGAAAGTGCCCAGAAAATTCCAAGAAAAATACCACAGCGATCCCCGCGTCGATAGCTTCGCAACGGTACCTTGCACGCCCAAATCGGAGTTCGGTAAGTCAAGATAAAAATTCGGCAAGGGGGTACACTCATACAAAAATCTGTGCTAAAAACTGTGCACTGTTCACTGAGAAAACAGTAATTTTCACCTCTGATGAAATCTCAGAAAAATCCAAGAAAAATACGAGCGCGTTCCTTGCGATCTGAAGATGAAAAAGTTGTATAAGCTCGTTTCCAGCTGACGCTCGTGCGCAAAGATATGGCCAAAACACCTCGATGCAGTCCCACAAAGCCAAACAGAAAATGGGTCACAGTGTTGCCTCGGGATCCGTGCCAAAAACTCGAAACGGGAAAGCGCGATCAAAACGAAAGATGAAGTCCTACCTCTTAGGAGTCTGCCGGCGCAAGAATCACCGCAAAATGATCTCGGGGTAGCCCAGGGGAGCTAAAACACTGTCGCCGCGCCGAAGAAGAACCCAGGAATGCAACGTCGCGCCGCGCCGTAAAATGGGGAACCTCGGGATTCGAGCCTCCAAAAATCCTAGAACTTGGCAGGAAGATCAAGCACTTAGAGGTGAAAAACTTTGCTTGAGGGGGCTCGGGCAGAGAGTGAGAGGGTTGAGAGAAAAAGGCAAAGGAAGGGGGCTCGGGTTGCCTTTAAATAGGCTGAGGAAACAATTGGGATAATTCCCAATAAGTCCCGAGTTTCGGGCGCCCGGAAATTTCCGGGCGCGCACAGTGCGGCCCGGCCCACAACTTTCGGGCGCGCACAGTGCGGCCCGGTCCACCACACAGTCCAGCCCATTACTCCCCTGGGCCCCCACTGCACCCGGTGCACCTGCGCCAGCGAATGGCGACGCGACACGTGGCCCGGCAACCCGTGCACCACGCACGTCGCGCCGTGGACCGCGCACGTCGCGGCTGACCCGGGCCGTACGGCCACCTGCCCCGCCGTACGGCCACCTGCCCCCGGCCACCCACTCCACCGGTTGCGTGGACCGGGAGCACAGCACCGAACCAATAACCTCACGCCACGTGTCCACCCGGTCCACCGTGCACCCGGACCAAATTCCGTGGACCGCGTCTGCAGCACCGGCCAACCGCAAAGCGCCACGTGGCCCGCCCCCCCGGCGCACGACCTCCGCGGTGGACCGCGCGCCTGCCCGCGCTCCCGGGCGCCTGCCCGCGCCCTGCCCGCGCCCTGTGCCGCCGCCTGCCGCCTGCCCGAGGCGGCGCCGCCGCCCGCCGGCGCTGCCCCGCCGCCGCCGGCGATCGCCGGAAACACTGTTCCGGCGTGAACAGTGACCGCAGCCCAAAAACAGTAAGTAAATAGCCCATCTTGACCGTTTTCGCGCGCAGATTCCAAAAACGACGTCCATTTCGCCAAAATCCGCCTCTAAAATTTGCCGGAGGCTCCCGCAAACACCAAAAACTGCCCAAACTTCCGGGAGCCCGCTTTTGGGCATCCGGACTCAGAATTAGGCAAACAAAAAGCCATTCTCAAGCGTTTTTCCGCGCTGAATCCAACTCCACCCTCTATTTGGCCAAATTCCTTTCCTAAAATTTGGCAAAAGCAGCCGAAGGCCAATACAGCCAACCAAAGCTCACAGGGTCCATCTCTTGTGTCCAAATAGGCGCGCGAACACCGCCGACAAGCCACGTAGGCTTCCAGAAGCTGCTGGTCACACAGAAGAAGCCCAGCAAAGGTCTGGGTCACCACATCCTCCCCCACTAAAAGAAAGTTTCGTCCCCGAAACTAAGGCAACTCCCAGGGAGTCTCAAAAACCCGGGGTCAAAATTCAACACCGCCGTCTCCAGCTCCCAAGTCACCAATCACTCCCCGTGATTACTCCTCAGCAACAACAACAGCAACAACCAGTACGGCATAGCCCGATTGCGCAATTCCCTCACCTCACGAGTCGGAATTCGCAACGGGCGTCCCTCGTACTCCAAACTCTCACAGACCCCAAAAGGAACGAGTCAATCACGGGTGAGGGGTCCAAACATAACACTCTTGAGCTGAGACGCAGAAAAACCTCCAAACACCAACAAAAGACTGGGGGAAAGGAACGAACAGCCTGAGTAACACGCTCTAAAATCACTCCCAAGAGCCAGCTCAACCCAAGCGACCCGAAACACAACCACACAAACACCTGCACAGAAAAAAAAAGGGCCCAAACAAGCAGGGGTTCACACTCGGTCGCCCTCAAAACTCAACCACCTAAGTGGATTGCTCAGCCGCAGCCTCACATCAAAAGGGATCCTCTGGGACACAAACTCAAACTCTGTACACCAGAATGGCCCCACACAGTGCCAGCTATGGAACCGTCAAACTCGACTCCCAATAGCTCTTCTGCTCCAGGCATCCGCCACCACAGTGGCTCTGTCGGGGGTGACACTGGATGCTCACAAAATCCAATGGTGGCTCTACAGCCACTACGGGAGGTATCACTATAACTCGCAAATCCATCACCCACCACTGACAAGGTTAAAATCGACGCTGGTACCAATCTCATCATCCGCTCATCAAGCCCCGCTAGCACTATCCGGTCTAAAACTCCTTACCCCAACAAGGACCGTCGATCTCCGCTAGTCTTAAATAGCATCCACCTGGCCGAATTTCCACCGCCGCCTCTTCGGCTAGAAAAAGTAATCCAGGAAGATAAGCTCTCGAAGCTGAAGCTTGTGCCACAACGACTAGGCATAGGGCTCCTTCCTCACAGATCTTGACACACCATCTACAAATGCTGCACAAGCTCTAAACCACTCAGGGAGGGGGTAAAACCAAAATATCCCTGGAGGATGCCGCTAACCAGCCGTTCAAGGCCAACAGAAATACAAAATTCCTCAATCTAGAGGCAACAGGGCATTAGTCAATCCATTGGCTTCACTGTACTTGTAATGCCCCTACTGTGTCCTGAACACCATCAAGACAATGCCCTCAGCTGAAATTCCAAATTGGCGCAGGCAACACACAATATCTGCCGGAATATAGCTCCTTCAAAAGGTTCTAAATAATACCTGGACCTGCCTGGACTCCAATCCCAAAGGGCTCTCACCGTCGTGTATCAACGACGTGGCACTAGGTCAAGCAGACCCTCTATCCATCAAATCCACGCACCTAAGAAATCAACTCTCGTAGCTCTAAAGGCGGTATCCAATGAGGGGCTAATAAAGTTGGCGCGGTTTCCAGAATCACGTCAATCGCAATCTTAATCTTCCTTTCTGGCGGCCTAATCATCGGCTTAGGTGGACTTACACCTGGGATTTCATGGACAATAGGGACATCCTTAAGTCCCGCTGCCGCCGTAGGCACCTCTCACACGGACGCTGTAACCTGTGTGCTCAAAAAGTCTCAACAAACAAAATGCCTTCCATTATCCGCCTCGCAAAAAGTCAAAGTCCTTTCTCTCAGCAGTCAAACATCCTGTGGCACTATGCCAACCGATCCCAAGCACTGGGTCATAACACTGAGCTGCCGTAGAAACCAATAAGTCTGCCGGCATAACTTACGGCCTCTGCTGCACTGGACAAGCCTCCTCCACTTGCACAATGCCAACAGTAACCTGTACCTCAAGTGCAAGTGGTAACGACTCTACCGCTAGCCCATGCAGGAACGCAACATGTCCTAACTCCGACTGCTGTGAAGAAATCACACCTGCGACAACTCAATCCACTACCGTGGCGCCCTCCAACCGGGCGGCACAGATTCATCCGCTCGATGCAAGTGGTCGTCGCTCAGCCTGCCAAAATATCTAGACCAATCACAAAGGGAGCACGACCTCTGTCCATGCTCACACTGAGATGCCGAACGTGGTCTCTCGCAAACAACCAATCCACGCTACCGCTGCGCCACTCTGATGAAAGGGTTGTTGCTGTCATCGGGGTCCACCCAACCCCTGACGTCTCAGAAATCCACCTGGGTATCATCGTCATACGACCAAGCACAATTGATTCATGCAATTCCTTATACAATTATCCTTACTAAGCTCACCCCTCAATCCCAAATAATACATTCAAAATATGCAAATGATAAATCACAAAGGGTAGAATTCCCTTGGGTAAGCTTTGCATTAACCATCCACAAGGATATCCACCACCCAGGAAAGCAAAACGAAAATGCCTCTGCCTGCCGATCTGTCCTCCATCACCTAGCGCCAAGCGCCTCCCTCCAGAACTCGCCTCTAGCGGCAGATCCCCGTCCAAGGAACTGCAGTGTCCAGCTCCAAACACAATGCCTACTCCGACGAGGCATCCACAGTCCAAAACCCGAACAGGAGGGACCGAAAAGAAACTAAGGAGTATCCTGGCGCAATCCACTCCCAATCTCACTTATCTTATGTGCCTCGTCCCTCGAAACCTGGAGCGCCAGTTCAACAACTGCATAAACTCTCTAGCACAGGGAGGCTCTCAATTGATCACTCCATCACCCCCAACCACAACTCTGCCTCCAAAGGCTCCGAGCTCAATCTTACGAGTCGGGGTGGTTCATCTGCCAAGTCTGGCTCACTCAATCGAACATGCCCCACAGCTCCTCTGCTGTCAACCATCCACCCTACCTCAGTGCCTTGGCATTAAACATTGGCACGGAGGGGGCCACACGCTCTATTGGCACTACAGAAATCCCTGCCGCTGAGGATACTACATCCTGGTGGTCTCAGAAGAAAAGTACTGTCAGGCCGCCCACTGCTCTGACAACTGCGTCACCAAACTAGCTGCTCACTCTGCCGCTGATATGCCTCTGACAATCCTGTCATCTGGGTCCGGAGTTCTCTGACCTCAATCCGGGTATCCGGCCCAAAACCAACCGCTCAAGCTCAACTGCCATGACAGGATGCACAAGGGTCCCAAACCCAGCGTCGGGGAGACACCGCTCGCCACGACGAAACCACAAATCAGCACACAACAACGCTCGACCCAATCCCGCGAAAGTCTAGAGCATGTCACCCATTCCATAGCGTTATGTTGTCTGCAGCCAACATAACTACTTAGGAGAATAAACATGCCAATCACTCATCCCGTCCCTCGGGAGAGGTGTAAAACTCAATCAGGACTCTCGCTACAAATCACGACTCTCACGAAGTCATCCTAGGGTCCAACCACAAGCCTAGGGTTTCTAAGTCCACCATGACCTACAACCTAGGCTCTGATACCACCTAATCTGTCACGCCCCGGGGTCGAAACTGCGACCCAGGCTCGCCAACAGATCCGCCACCTATGCCAACCCGCATAGGCGAAGCGACCTACCTGCAAAAGAGCTACAGCTAACAGATATCAGAGCTAAAAGATAAAACTGCTATAGAAATAAAATCAACCACTGTACAACTGAAGATAAAACAACAAGGTCCCTCTCCCAAAAAGATAATCATACAATAACCTCGAGTACAAAACTCATAGCTCAACAGGGAGATATCTCAAATAAAACATCAGTGTACAAGCTCTCAATACATCATATCCTCACTACATCAGTCTCTCAAAAGAGGGAATAAATACCACTCTACCGACTATACCGAAGATCTCCTCCAAAGGGGGTACCGCTACTCTCCAAAGATGGGTCTGGATCTAGCTCGCTACTCCCTCACCACGCACAGCAACCACAGAACGGCAACACCCGCCAAGACTCTGCAAAACAAAGAGGAGAAAGGAGAAAAGGGGGAAAACCCCCAACGGGCGTGAGAACTTCGCAATAAGGGAGTTCTCAGTGGGTATCGCCACAAGGCCCGACGATCTGCCCACCAAGACTACTAGAGGCAAAAGATAACCGATGCAGTAAAACTGAAAGAAGAAGCTGGAAACACTCTACAGCTACCATGCCTCTAACCAAATGCTCAAATGGGGCAACTCTGATGAAGATATGCAACACTCGCACACGAGATGCTCAATCGACCCAATCGAGCTGACTGCCGCATCGGGTCCAGTCAAACCTGCGCCCACCTACAACCACCTCCCGCTGACGGGCAGGAATTACGTAGGGCGTCCAAACGGACTGACTCGCTATCGAGTAGTGGCTCATGCAGGCTATAGTCAAATCCATGCCCTCTCTCTCTCAGAACGGAAAGACTCAAGATGCTCAACCTCTCACACAATGGTCAAAGAACTCACAACGACCACGGGACCACCGTCAAACCCCGAACGGTTCCCAACAATACTAGCACTGGTCTAAACACAGCTACTAGACTCCACTCGGTCCCCCAGGCACGAGTGTAACAAAAGTATCTGACTGAATAAACCCAATCGATAGACCAGTAATCACTGGTACTGCCTGCTCTGCCGCGACGGGTATGCCAGCCTACGCATAACACCGAAGCAAAGGAGTCCCAAGGACTCAAAACCCAGCATGGTGCCCGGCGCTCTGCACCGTGGAAAGCCTACTCCGGAGTGGCACTCGAGGGGAGCGACCCACACGAGTAAAGTATCACTGTATCAAGCATCACTGTATCGAGTATCTCTGTAACCACTGTCTCATAATAGCAGGACTGGATCAAGACTATGATCAAAGTGGGAAACTCCGTCCACTAACAAAACCCCGATCTGATGCAATAATACTCAAAAAGTGGGAAACACCATCCACTAGAACAAATCTGATACCCAATCTGATGCAATAGTCAACATCCGGTCAACCGCCCAAAGTCCGCGGTCACCGCAATAACCCACAACCCACAATTGGGTAAATTAATCAAGATCCGGTCAACCGCCTACTGTCCGCGGTTGCCGCAATAACCCACAATCCACAATTGGGTAAATAAATCAAGATCCGGTCAACCGCCTACTGTCCGCGGTTGCCGCAATAACCCACAATCCAACATCAAGCACACCCTGTCTCTGACCCTAAGGTCCCAGCTACACTATCCCAAACCTCTGCTCGAACCCGAGCAACATGACTCAAAAGTCTAAATAAAAAGGAGAAAGAAAGCAATCATGGTTTCTCCTAAGTCAAATTCCAATATGCAGTGCAGCAGTAAAAGATGGCCTAACTATATGTTCATACACATATGTCCATACAAGCATGCATTTGTCCTTAAGAAGGATAAAGAAAATAAACCTCATGCCAGAATTAGCAATGACCATACCTGTCCATGATTTTCGATCCATAATCACTCCTTGGAGTAGGACCTGCACATAACTACATAATCCTATCCCAATGCATAAACCAGCCTCATAAAAGGTTATGTGCTAATATGGCATGATAATTAATCCTGATATGGTAACCTTGCCTTAGGTGGGCTTCCACTAATCACCAACATGAATATTTGATTATACCCTTGTCATACTATGAGAAATTCACTTGCAATTTCCATAGAATCCTCACTGTTAAACTTACCGACCAATTTCAGTTATTGTACCGTACACCTGCATGCAATGCTAACATATAACAATATAGAGAACCGTCCACCGGTTCCGGGAATAAGGCACCCACCTGAAAAGCTGACTGTCCAAAGCCCAACAGCTGAAAACACCAGATAACTCTAATCCCTTGCTCAAATAAGTTCAGCACACCCGTAACTCTCCTGACACAATACAAAGCTCACTAATTACACTAAGGCTCCCAAATATAACTTTTATAATCCCATACAACAACAGTCCCGAAACTGTTAAATTATCACCTGCAGAAAGTGCCCAGAAAATTCCAAGAAAAATACCACAGCGATCCCCGCGTCGATAGCTTCGCAACGGTACCTTGCACGCCCAAATCGGAGTTCGGTAAGTCAAGATAAAAATTCGGCAAGGGGGTACACTCATACAAAAATCTGTGCTAAAAACTGTGCACTGTTCACTGAGAAAACAGTAATTTTCACCTCTGATGAAATCTCAGAAAAATCCAAGAAAAATACGAGCGCGTTCCTTGCGATCTGAAGATGAAAAAGTTGTATAAGCTCGTTTCCAGCTGACGCTCGTGCGCAAAGATATGGCCAAAACACCTCGATGCAGTCCCACAAAGCCAAACAGAAAATGGGTCACAGTGTTGCCTCGGGATCCGTGCCAAAAACTCGAAACGGGAAAGCGCGATCAAAACGAAAGATGAAGTCCTACCTCTTAGGAGTCTGCCGGCGCAAGAATCACCGCAAAATGATCTCGGGGTAGCCCAGGGGAGCTAAAACACTGTCGCCGCGCCGAAGAAGAACCCAGGAATGCAACGTCGCGCCGCGCCGTAAAATGGGGAACCTCGGGATTCGAGCCTCCAAAAATCCTAGAACTTGGCAGGAAGATCAAGCACTTAGAGGTGAAAAACTTTGCTTGAGGGGGCTCGGGCAGAGAGTGAGAGGGTTGAGAGAAAAAGGCAAAGGAAGGGGGCTCGGGTTGCCTTTAAATAGGCTGAGGAAACAATTGGGATAATTCCCAATAAGTCCCGAGTTTCGGGCGCCCGGAAATTTCCGGGCGCGCACAGTGCGGCCCGGCCCACAACTTTCGGGCGCGCACAGTGCGGCCCGGTCCACCACACAGTCCAGCCCATTACTCCCCTGGGCCCCCACTGCACCCGGTGCACCTGCGCCAGCGAATGGCGACGCGACACGTGGCCCGGCAACCCGTGCACCACGCACGTCGCGCCGTGGACCGCGCACGTCGCGGCTGACCCGGGCCGTACGGCCACCTGCCCCGCCGTACGGCCACCTGCCCCCGGCCACCCACTCCACCGGTTGCGTGGACCGGGAGCACAGCACCGAACCAATAACCTCACGCCACGTGTCCACCCGGTCCACCGTGCACCCGGACCAAATTCCGTGGACCGCGTCTGCAGCACCGGCCAACCGCAAAGCGCCACGTGGCCCGCCCCCCGGCGCACGACCTCCGCGGTGGACCGCGCGCCTGCCCGCGCTCCCGGGCGCCTGCCCGCGCCCTGCCCGCGCCCTGTGCCGCCGCCTGCCGCCTGCCCGAGGCGGCGCCGCCGCCCGCCGGCGCTGCCCGCCGCCGCCGGCGATCGCCGGAAACACTGTTCCGGCGTGAACAGTGACCGCAGCCCAAAAACAGTAAGTAAATAGCCCATCTTGACCGTTTTCGCGCGCAGATTCCAAAAACGACGTCCATTTCGCCAAAATCCGCCTCTAAAATTTGCCGGAGGCTCCCGCAAACACCAAAAACTGCCCAAACTTCCGGGAGCCCGCTTTTGGGCATCCGGACTCAGAATTAGGCAAACAAAAAGCCATTCTCAAGCGTTTTTCCGCGCTGAATCCAACTCCACCCTCTATTTGGCCAAATTCCTTTCCTAAAATTTGGCAAAAGCAGCCGAAGGCCAATACAGCCAACCAAAGCTCACAGGGTCCATCTCTTGTGTCCAAATAGGCGCGCGAACACCGCCGACAAGCCACGTAGGCTTCCAGAAGCTGCTGGTCACACAGAAGAAGCCCAGCAAAGGTCTGGGTCACCACAACCTGTATGGGGAGCACTGTGAGTTTTATACCGACCACAAAAGCCTAAAATATTTGTTCACGCAAAAAGAGTTGAATCTGAGGCAGCGTAGATGGTTGAAGCTGTTGAAGGATTATGATGTGGATATCCTTTACCATCCTAGCAAGGCTAATATGGTTGCAAATGCATTGAGTAGGAGAGCTGTGCAGAGCTTGACTATGTTGATCACAGACCAAACACCACTACTAGAGGAGATGAGGCGGCTCGAGTGAGAGGTTGTGTCCCCTGGGGTCTCTGCTAGACTGATGTCTTTAGTCGTGCAACCCACTCTGCTGGATAGGATCAGAGAGAGACAGAGTGAGGACCCCCACTTGACCAGGATTAGAGAGCATATTCCGAGCGACCAAACGGGGGACTTTACAGTGGATGCTTCGGGAGTACTGAGGTACAGGGATCGAGCATGTGTGCCAGTAGACACAGAGATCAGAGACCAGATTTTGAGGGAGGCCCATTATACACCTCATACCCTTCATCTTGGTGGGATTAAGATGTATAAGGACCTCAAGGCACACTTTTGGTTGAACGGCATGAAGAGGGATATTGGGAGATTCGTAGCTCAGTGTTTAACTTGTCAGCAAGTAAAAGCTGAACATCGTGTACCAACTAGCAAGTGACAGAGTCTCCCAATCCCTGAGTGGAAATGGGATCACGCCACTATGGACTTTGTGGTAGGATTGCCGAGGGCACAGGGAGGAGCAGATGCTATTTGTGTAGTGGTGGATAGACTCACCAAGTCTGCCCACTTTTTGCCGATGCAGACTACTTGGTCGCTCGAGCGGCTAGCCCAGTTATATTTGGACGAGGTGGTCAGGTTACATAGAGTGCCCGCCTCTATAGTATTAGATAGAAACCCGAGGTTTGCTTCGCATTTCTAGAAGAGTTTACAGACAACCTTGGGGACTCAGCTCAGATTCAGTACAACCTTTCACCCACAGACCGATGGACAGTCAGAGCAGACGATACAGATTCTCGAGAATATGCTGTGGGCTTGCGTCTTGGACTTTGGCGGAGGTTGGATTCGACACTTATCCTTGGCAGAGTTTGCGTACAACAACAGCTTTCAGACGAGCATCCAGATGGTTTCGTTTGAGGCGTTGTATGGATGCAAGTGTCGATCACCTCTTTATTAGAGTGACGTGGGTGAGAGACAGACTTTGGGGCCCGATTTATTATTAGAGGCAGAGGAGAAGGTCCGAGTGATTCGACGGCACCTTCAGACCACCCAGAGCCGACAGAGGAGCTATGCTGATACACGATGACGAGACTTAGAGTTTCAGATTGGAGATCATGTGTTTCTGAAAGTCTTGCCATCCAAAGGGATCAGGAGGTTTGGCATTCGTGGGAAACTCAGCCCCCGTTACATTGGACCTTTCGAGGTATTGGAGCATATTGGGCCAGTTGCCTACAGACTTGCACTTCCCCTGAGGCTTGCCGGTGTCCATGATGTTTTTCATATTTCTACTCTGAGGAGATACATTTTTGATCCGTCGCACATCATCGACTTTACCCCACTCGAGATTAGCGAGGACTTGAGGTACGAGGAGCACCCACTGCGGATTCTAGATCGAGAGGTGAGAGAATTGTGTAGTCGCACAATTCCCTATGTGAAGATCTTATGGAGCAATCATGATGAGCGCAAGGCCACTTGGGAGCTTGAGTCATTGATGATGGACACCTACTCCTACTTGTTCGAGGCTTCGGTTTGAGGTATAACTTTCGTTTCGAGGACGAAACTTTTTTTTTAGTGGGAGAGGATGTGATGGCCCAAATCCTCGTGTAGCTTGCCCCCGTGGTCCGCGGTGAGAACACCTATTATTGGTGTGCCGAGTCCGTAACGCGTCAAACGGACACGTCAAACGGACTCAGCGCGGAAATGGATCAAGTTTCCTTTCGGCTACCTTTGGCGAAATTTTGAAAGTGGTTTCTCTCTAAACGGAGGCCGAATTTAGATTCAGCGCGGAAAAACATTGAAAAACGGCTACTTGCTTGTATATTTTTGAATCCAGGCGCCCAAAAACGGGCACCCGAAAGTTTTCTGCGCATTTCTGTGCAAAGGGGGAGCCGGGACCTGCGGGGAGGGGGGGGGGGGGCACGTGGCGGCCCCGGATTGGCCTGCGCAGGCGGTACAGTCCACGCAGCGTGGGGGGCAGGCGGGCAGGTGGGCTCCCGTACGCTGGGGCACCACGTGGCGCCCCGCGGTTGGTGGACGCCACCCGCCCCGCTTGGCAGGTCGGGCCACGCGGCCTGGCCCGAGCGGCCCCGCACCCGCTGTCCCCTGTTTGGGACACGCGGCGCGCCCGGAGCAATCCGGGCGCTGCGCGAATTGGGGGGTCGGTGGTGCCTATTCGGCGCCCGAAAAATTCGGGCGCCCGAAAAGATCCCCGAAAGTCCCAATTTTGGGATTTTTGGGATTTGCCTATAAATAGGCTTTGGGATTTTTGGGATTTGCCTATAAATAGGCTTTCCTCTCTCCATATGCGAGCCCTGGGAGTTTTTTTCTGAGGACCCCCTTTGGCAGAGCTCTTCAGCATCCTGTCCTCTACACTTCCAAGGATCTTGGGAATTTTTGGAGGCCGCGACATCGACGATTTCAGCGATTCGACGCACTTCGACATTCCTCTTTCGGTGGCTTTTTCCATCGTTGTTCAGTCCGCGGGCTCCCCTGAGCTACCTCGAAAGAATTTTTAGCCGATTCTTGCGGCAAAGTTTCCATGAGAGGTAAGCCTTCGTTTTCCATATTTACTATTTCCTTCCATTCCAAGTTTTTATTAGGTTTTTCGAAGCATCTTTAGACCCCCTTTTTCGGCGGCAATTTCTGTATAGCAGAGGAGAGATCATGCCTTTTCTCGCCCTATGGGTGTCGGAACGGGAAGTTTAAATACCCGATTTGCATCTGCACTTCGCGAGGATCGCAGATGTGAGTTTTCTGGAATTTTTGGAGGACTTTTTGTAGGTGAAAAATTGCCTTTTTGGCGCTGTTGCGCAAACAATAAGATGCACATTTTCTAGGACAAAAATTTACACTGTGTTCGGGTCTTGTTACAGTTTTCGCTGAGATTTTGGTGTTTCGCGAGGAAAGGGGACGTTGGAACTTTTCATCATGATCGAGGTGAGCATTTTTTTTTTTGGCACCGGACAGAGTTTGTGCTCGTTTCACATCTACACCATTGTCGCGCGCCCGTTAATGTTTACACTTCAATGTTGGACAGCGCTTCACTATTTTGCTCGCCACCGTTGATCCAACAGGAGTTTTTAGGAGATTTTGGATTCGTTGGGACCGTAGACGCTGAGGGAACGCGCACGCTAGATTTCAGCCCGATCGGATTTCGGATCTGCGTGTTCCAGGTGGGTTGTTAAGCACCTGTTTTTACGACTTACTCACTAGGACTATTAGGGTGATCCCCGACACCTTGTATATTGTTGCACCACCTTATTGTGGATCATGCATAGATGAATTATTCTGGTTATTTCTTAGCTTATCTATGTGGGACTAGTACTTCATGAGTATATATGGAAAGCATGTGTTGTTGATTAGTGGTTATTACATATTGGCCTACTTCTATGTATAAATGGTACTTGACACTTTTTATTCCATGTTATTCGAGAACTATTGTATGCTTGTATGGATATCTAGATATGCCATCTTTTATCGCTACACTATCATGTTGGGACTTGACTTAGAAAAAATTATGATTGTTCCTTTTTTCCTTTTTATTCAGACTTATAATTCATGTTGCTCGGGTTTGAGCAGGGGTTTGGGATAGTGTAGTCGAGATCATTGAGTTTGGGAAAGGTTCTACCAGATTGTGGACTTGTGGGGTGTTGCGGTAACCACGGATATTGGGCGGTTGACCGGATGTTTACTTTGGCATCGGATTGGGATCGTGGTTTTGTTAGTGACATGGAGTCTCCCACTTTGAGCATAGTTTTAACTAAGCCCTGCTATATTGAGATATGTCCGACGGATTACTTCCTCGTGCGGGTAGCTCCCCTCGAGTGCCACTCCGGAGTGTGCGACTGTACCGGGTAGGTGTCGGTCAGTTATTGGGTTCTTGAGTCCTATATTACATCGGTGTTATGCGTTGGCTGGCGTACCCGATGATGGAGACAGAGCAGGTAGTTGAGTCCCGTATTACATCAGTGTTATGCATTGGCTGGCATACCCGATGATGGTGATAGACCAGGTAGTATCAGGTTTTATACCGGTCCATTGGATTGGGTTTATTTGGCAGATACTATTCACTGATGCATACATACAGTCATGTTATTCGGTGCTACATTAGAGGCATAGTAGTGGTAGTTTTTTCTTATCAGCAGTCTATTTAGCTTACCACTTTACTTCCCTTTTGCCTCTGGTAGACTTAGTGAGTACGTCGGATCTTGAGGATTTACCCACTGGGGCCTACTGGTTTTATCAATGATTCTCACACCTATTGTTGTTTTCCTTTTTTCTCCCCTTTGTTTTGCAGAGTCTTTTGCGGGAGCTACTGGGCCTTCAGCGGTTGATCGAGGTAAGGGAATCGCTGAGTAGATAGATATTCTGCCTGACAGTGAGTATGCAGCTAGACTTTTGATGTACCCTCTTGTTCTCAGACTGATGTACTTTTATCTTTGGGTTTGGCTTTAGCCAGCTAGTTGTATTACTTTGGTGAGCTGGGAGAGATTATTGTATTTATTACAGTTGTATTTCATTTTCAGTTTCAGTCTGAGATGTTATAGTTTTTAGTTCAGCTCTGTACTTGTGCCATTTTATTTGCTTATCGTATATCTGAGCAGGTTTTGGCACTTCGTGTACGCGAAAAATTTCGTGTGCACGGCTGATCTGTAGACAGGCCTGGGTTCTGGTTTATGCCCGGGGTGTGACAGAAAATTATCGAACTACTCTCCACTTTAGACACTTCCAAAGGTTTTATTATTATTATTATTATCTTTCATTTTGCATCTTTACCTTCACGATTCTAGGGTGCTCAAGGTGTCCGACGGACACTAATCACATTCTTGTTCTTTGTTTACACATTCTTTACTCATTAATCTTATGTTCAAGATTCTAGGGTTATACGATGCCACAAGGACATCAACTACACATATCACAACTAACCTAGAGTAAATTAACTCTATGGCGAAATTCTAGAGTTCTTGGACTCTATGTTCACCTTAGATTATACCTAGGTTAAATGCCACTCAATTAGCCTATATCTAGGTTATTCCCTTTGCTGTACATGCAAGGACACCCAAGGTTCTCTTTCACATAGGGCTAATGTAGGAAACCGTAAATTTTGAATTTTAGAATTTAATTAAAGTCCGGAATTAATCCCGAGAATCTAAAGAGGGTATTAATTTCAGCTTTTTGAGGATTTATTTCTCAATATTTTCTTCACTGGTTTATTAGTGAATCAGTGCGGGAGGGAGTGGTCAAGTCTATTTTTAAATTCGCTGTGCTGGTTGCACCAAAAAGCGTGAAAAACGGAGTTCAATGAAAAATCATGAGAATCAGGTTTTTCTCTGAAAAATGACCAACTTTTGAATTTGGTGAGATCTTCGAAATAAGAGATCATGACTTTGATGGCGTCATCGAACTGAACACAGTGGTGCGATCAAATTTCAAATCCGATACCCAGATCTCTCGGATCTGCACGTTTTTCGGGATTATCGGACCGAAAGTGCGAATTTCGATAAATCGGAACAGTTGCGGCAACTTACGCATCGAGATTCGTGAAATCGGTCCTCTTGAGGCATTTTGGCTTTTCGCACATTTTTCGAGGTTAGGGGAGTTCGAAATTTCAAATTTTGAAATTTGGATAAGAATAAGTAGACTTGGGACATGGAGGTAATTAGACCAGAAGTTTTCAAAAGAGGGGTATTCTTAAGTGGGTTTTTGATTAGGGCTAAAGAGGACTTTAACCCAAATTATTTCCTAAACCCTTCTTCTTTCTCCCTACAACCGCAAAAGCCCCCTCCTTTCCTCGTCCGTACGCCGTAGAGACTATCGTCGCCGGAGCCGGAGCCGTGGAGGCGGACATCCGGGCTCCTACCTCGGATCAGGGCGCCCTCTTCCTGTAGCAGACAAGCACGCACGCGCACGCATGGGAGGTGCCGCCGCCGCCCTGTGCCCCGGTGCTGCGCTTGCCGCCCTAGCCCGCGCGCACCCCGCTTCCTGCTGCGCCGCGCCGCCTCGGTCGAAGCCCTAGTGCTCGCACGCCCTGCGCGTTGCCCATGAACCTTGCTCTTGCGCCCGCGCATGCTGTCCTCGCTTGCGCCCGCACCCTGCTGTGCCGCACGACCGCACGCCCTGGGCACTGAGCGTGCGCCCTGCCTGGCCGCGCGCCCCTGCGCGCGCCCAGCCTGTGAGCTGCTGTAGCCGGCGCGCTGCTCCAACCAGCGCGTCGCTCGAGCACGCTGCTGTAACCTGCGCGCCGCCCCGCCGCACGCCGCTCGTGTGCGCTGCTGCAGCCTGCACCCGCACGCAACCGCATCGGCATGCCGCTCTCGCACTGCTGCACGCTACCTAGCCCGCGCGCAGCCAGCAACCGCGCTTCTCATTCCGGCCACCCCGATCGCCGGTGACGTCGCCGCAGGGGAGCACGACCTTCCTGTGAGTGTGGAGACCGCCGTGCTCACCTTAGCCGACATCGGTTTCTCCTCGGTGTGCGTGTTTGATTGTGCCGCCCCCGGCAATAGTGGATTTTGAGGTTCAGCTTGCCCCGGCGCACTCTCCGGTTCTCTTTTTTGCTCTGGACGGCGAGCATCACCTTCAGAACGTCGAGACTTGTTGGGCTGTGGTGTTGGTTGGGTTGGTTGGGTTCCGAAGCGTGGGAATTTTTGGTAAATGCTTAATTACTGTATTTTTATGTATTAATGTTGCTTTTAGTGTATGGTTTGGGATTTTTGTTCAACTATAGCATGAGTGTTGCATCGGGAAGCATGTATGAGTTGTGTTTGACCTCTGGACTAGTCGCCCTAGGTCCGTAGGCTATCGCGGTGCTTATTTTGGGATTTCCTGCGTGATTATCGGCCAAATCGGTCGTCCGATTGTGGTTTTGTTTCAGAATTTAGTTCTGTCAACTTGAACGCATTTCGTTTGTCGTCGAGCTCTGTTGGCTGGTTACCTTTGCTTCCTTGTGTGTCCTGAGGAGGTGGATAGGTTATGGTGAGTTTCGGAGCCGAAATTGGCATCTTTGGAAACCCGGTATTAGTCGGTCTTTTTCGATAGTCGCACCTATTCGCGTCGTTTGTGTGTGTTGCTGTCCGGACACCCAAATCAGCGTGTCTAGGGGTAACGGGTGGTTTTTGGTGAGTGTTGGAACTCTCTGGGACACTATGTGGGTTCGAGTGAGTTCCGATGAGTTGCCAGGGATCTCCGGCAGGTTCTGGGAATCGGTAAAAGATACCGATGGCCCGAATAGTTCTCGGAGTGTGAGTCAGTATGTGGTTTGGAGCGGTATTTAGTAAAGAGTGATTTATGTTTTGATAGTACCTTTCGTAGGTGCAGGTGACTAGTTGTAGCACTTTCGACGTTGGGTGCTCCATCGAACTCCAGGTAGGTACTTTGATCCGGAGTTAGTTCAGTGGTGCATGCTCGGTGACATTCCTTCCCCCGTATTTCCTTTCTTGATTACACACTTTGCATGTTGAGGACTTGAGCACCATATACTTCATTCATGTTTGCTCTACTTTCCTATTTGCATCATGACCTAGAAGTAGAGCGGTATTCTGTGATTGCTAGAGTTCATATGACATGATTATAGCACATGATCCTGAGACATAGCATGATATGGTGACTTTGTGATTTATGACATCTCGTATCTATTGTATGATGCTCGAGTTATATAGACCTGATAGGTCGGTGACACCGTGACATTCCTTTGGGAATAGTGGACTTGATTGGTCGGTGACATATTGAGGCTTGTGATATGACTTGTTGGATTCGGTTAGTGATTCCTTGTTGATTCTATCTCGGCTATTTGCCGATAGCTGGCCATTGAGCATTTTGCATTGATCGCCACAGCTCAGAGTGCATTTCACGTACACCAGCAGTCTGATCCACTGCAAGAGGGTGTTCTTTTTCGAAAATGTGGTCGTACTTCCGACCCGTGAGCCCAATGCGGACCCTGCTAGGGTTACATGCCAGTAGGAGCGGTAGTGGTTTCGCCTGAGGTCTTTAGACCAAGATGGCATGCGATTGGGTGATTTGTATTATTCATCGGTTTGATGCATTATCATATTTGTTATTCTCTACAGTAGCGGACACTTATGCATTGATTGGTAGTTGTAGTTTCTTCCAGTCTTGATTTCTGTTGTATTTGTTCACCATCGGTTGTTACTGATTGTTAATGATTATTGTTTGATATATTCTCTTGCTATTGTATTCGGTTTACCTGTTCATTGTTATGTTTTCTTTCATTGATACTATATCTGACCTTGCGATACTTTGTAGTCGTTTGTTCTCTTTCGTTTGCCAGTGAGTACAGCTTACTTTCGTCGGCTTGTGGTACCCACCGGGAGACCCTCGCTAGTTTCTCACTACCCCCCAGTTGCAGGTACTGCGGGAGGTGACGGTCGGGACGGTACGTGAGGCGACGACGTAGCTAGAGTGCATAGCTGTCCCAAGAGTTTCTTTCAGTACCCTTCAGTTTACTTTCTCTTTACCAGTTATTTATTTGTTGAGGAGTTTAGATTTGTGGTGGTTCAGTTTATGTCTGGTTGTTTGATTGGTTTAACAATTGGATGAACTAACAATGGATTCTTGTTATTATGATCTCATGGTTTTATGCAAAATGTTTTTTACCCTTTGTGGTAGCCGATTTTCAAAAGATTATGTTTCCGTGTGGGAAACCGTTTTGAAAAGGGTTTTGATTTTCATTTCACTCGTAGATTTCAAATAAGGTTTCCGTGTAGGAAACACTTTCAAAACGATAGAAATGCTTGATGACCTGTGCATTACATCATCTGCGGTAAGAACATTGTAGAGCATAAAAGTATCATATTTAAGGATCATTTAGCTGTATGTGCAACTCTTGTGAATGTGGTGTATGTGTGTGAGTTGGGATTGGTGGTTGTGAAACTGTACTGTGTGTGACGTCGTGCAAATATAGGGGAGGTTCTGTCCGTGTGAACAGAGGGTTATCTGTATTTGTGGCAGGTTTGCATGCGTCTCGAGATGTATTCAAAAAAAAAAAAAAAAAATCTACGATTTTTCGCTGTTTTTCTTAAAATGTATTTACAAAAAAAAAAATCCCAAGGCGTGACAGCTAAGCCCTAAATCATGTACTTCTACACATGAATATATTACAATGCTCGACTTCCTCACTATTATGCTTCTAGATCAAAGTAAAGCAAAGGAGTAAGAGAGATATCACCATTTTTAATGTTATTCCCCACATTTTGTGAGCTCTTCTTCAAAAAAATGAGGTTCGTCACTTAGAACTCTAAGAAAATTCCTAAAAATAGTTTATAAACCATTAGAGATCCCAAAAACCTCTTCTAAAATTCAAAACTCTCAAAAATTTCAAAACCCTAAAATACCCCAAACTTACCTCTCCTTGTAGCTTTCTAAGACATGGAAGAGGGACTTTTTTTCCTCCTAAAGCTTCTCTACGAAGCTTCCCACTAGTTTTTTTGCTTTTGAGGAAATCAAAATCCACCTTGGAAGCTTCTCAAACTAGAGGGTTTCTTCTGTTCTAGAGAGAGAAAGAGAGGAGATAGAGTGACGAAGAGGGAAATAAGAAGCGTGGGTGAACTAGCTATGGGGTGAATCGGGTTAAAGGGGGTTTGCAACATTTGCAACTTAGCCCCAAAAGAGTGGTATTTGCACTTAATCCACACCTGTCAGTCAGCGACACTTTTCGTCGCCCGCGAAGGATTTTGGGCGTCCAAATCTATAAAGCTACAACTTTGCGTGGCATTTCAGGTGTTCGAGGACAATTTTGGCGTCCGAAACTTTACTATGCTCGCCCGCACTACTCTCGGGTTGAGGATTCAAAAGATAGCCTGAGTGCCCTCTTGGGTTTCGAATAGTGTTTCGGACGCCCGCAGGACATTTCGGGTGTCCAAAATCCCTTGCGCTCTCGCCAACTAGACTTTCAGGTTGAGCGTTCGATTATTTCTCTCGAGCGCCCTCCCCATGTCCCAATAGTATGTTAGGGCGCCCGCAGGACAATTCAGGTGCCCGAAACCTATTTTTTAGAAGTCCCACTCTCAGGAAGAAGTCTAGAGGGGTCGGGTTGATCTCTACATAAACTTCCATGCGTCTAATTCCTTTTCCGGGTGTCCAAAAACTTTGAAGCTTCAAACTTCAATTTTTTTTTCCCGACTCAATTTCAGTCCAAACTCATTTCTATTCGATCCAAACTTGGTCTAAACTCTTATATCATGTTTTTGTACGTCCCAAGCGACTAATTCACACTTTGTTAATTTAGCCAAAGTCGCTGCACTACATAAGCGCTAGCCAACTATCCAAAAACACGTGCTAATAGAAAGGACACATCTATCGCACTTAAGGGCTCGACCATAGCGCTCACGGACTTCAACCCGACTCAGCCCACCTAGACGTTTAGTCTATTGTTGGATCTCTTGCCGTCGGGTTTATTGTGGACTATAACTCCACTCAACTTATTTGGCTCTTCCAACTCAACTTATTAATTTTTTGGGCCTATTGTCACGAGGCAGGAAGTTGGGCATATTTTAATCGATAAATAAATAGTCAACACTAATCACTATCATATTTAAAGGATAATTGTCTACATACCTCTCGAAACTTTAAAACTATTTTATATCTCCTTAAAAAGTTTTTGTTTGAAATATACCCTTCTAAATTTCTCCCCTTACTCAAATATACTTTCACTATTAGCGCTAGTTATCTCGTGTTAAACCTGAGTTAAGACTCAACTAAAGTTAAAAGGATGGTGAGATACTATTTTTACTCTTATGAATTAATCTATTTTTCAAATCTATTCCCCGACCTCTTCTTTCTCTCGTTTTTGTCCCACTTGATCACTTCTCCTTTGAGATCCTCGTCGATGACACCTTCAGTGGCAAAGGCGTCGACGACAAAGCCTGATCCTGCCTTAAGCGGAGAGCGAGAGGATACTAAAAGTTGAACCTGTCAATGAAGGATCCGCGTAGCAACATCGATAAGATCGGAGTATCGAAAGCTAGTTTTGTTGGAGCCTCTCCACCGAGGGGGAATCCGGTGGATTCCTCTAATAATCCATTTCTCCCATCTTCTAACGGCGGTAACACGAATATTGTGATCCTATTTTAATTTTTTTGGATTAGAGATTAATTTTTGTATGTTTAGAGCTTGATTTTGTAATTTGCTTAAGAGAGAGGCACACAGGGAAGATAAAAAAAAGCTTCAATTTCTTCGACCATAGCTATATATTTATTTTTTTTAAAGTTAAGCTTGTGAAGAAGATACTATTTTAAAGATTAATAAGGAAAGTAAGAAATCATTCAAGAGTAAATAAAAAAAGTAAGTGATAGTAAAAAAACATGTTTAAATAAGACAAAATTTGATGACTGATTTTAACGGTGCACTTATAGAATCTAATTTTAGAGATATATTTAAAAGAATTGAAAATTTTATAAGGATATATTTTAAAATAGCGAAATTTTAGAAAGATAGTTTTTATTTTAATATTCTAAGAGAAGTAAATTTGAAAGTCAAAAATATTATGGGCATATATAAGTAACTAGTGTAGTGATCCGCGCGATGCAGCGGACATATATTATAGCTAAATTTTTACTAAATTTATTGCAACAATATAAATAAATTATTTTAAAATTTCGATATAGATCAATACAATATCAAATCACGGAATGAAATCATGCTACGACAAATTTAGGACACTCACCAGGATCTCACCCTTTTGCAACAATATAATCATGTGCTGAATTACGATTTACCGGAGAATCAGATAAATACACCAGCAGATAAAAGCTAAATCGTTGTAATAAATCGCCAACGACTTTTGCAAAAAAATAAAATAAAATTAGTAAAAAATTAAAATACGTACATAGTAAGTGATAAAATAAATTATTAGGTAAA
The DNA here is from genome assembly GCA_029204045.2 of Tillandsia leiboldiana. NCBI lineage: Eukaryota > Viridiplantae > Streptophyta > Magnoliopsida > Poales > Bromeliaceae > Tillandsia > Tillandsia leiboldiana. The sequence continues at coordinate 20,533,903 of CM055072.1, forward strand.
AAAGTTGCATTAGGATTTACAGCAACACCAAATTGAAAAATCTGATATAGGTTCCTGGGAAAAATAAAAAATAAAAAATTGCATGATATTTCTATAAAGAATCACTCACAAAGAATCAAAAGAAAGGGACAGCGATTTTTACCTCTCGAGGTGGCGACGCACCTGAAGACAACGGCAGCACGCTCCCACGTTCTATGCCCGGACAATGTCAGCAACAGGGCATGAAAAACTCCACCAAGATCACCCCAGTAGAGCCCAAAACCAACCACCAAAACTTTTGATTCAACACTCAAATTGAAGGATTCGTTACTGCTACCGCCGCCACATCGATCTCCACAATCATTGCCTACGCCTCTGGCTCCACCATCACCGTCTTGGTTTCTACCGCCATCACGTTCACCGCCTCCACGCCGCCGAAGCATCTTGTACGGGGTCTATGAAAACTTCACAAAGAAAGAGAGGAGGTAGAGCTGTGGAGAGTTGGAGAAAGCGGATGTCATATAAGAAGAAAATACAAATTAACACCATACTTAATTAATTTATTAAATGACAATTATGATTTGTTGAAGCATCAAACGTTACCACCACCACAATAATTTAATAATGTATGTGGTAGAGATTATTATTAAATTAATCAATGCATGCATGTGGGGAGATAGAGGGACGGATGTTAGAGAAGAAGAGAAGACAATGAGGGGAGGTGAGAGGTTGAGAGAGAGAGAAGACAATTATTGTAAAAAATGACAATTATGATTTGTTGAAGCATCAAACGTTATCACCACCACAATAATTTAATAATGTATGTGGTGGAGATTATTATTAAATTAATCAATGCATGCATGTGGGGAGGTAGAGGGACGAATGTTAGAGAAGAAGAGAAGACAATGAGGGGAGGTGAGAGGTTGAGAGAGAGAGAGTAGACAATTATTGTAAAAAAAAAAAAAAAAAAAAAAAAAATTCTAAATTATGGAGAATACGCCACGTCACCTTAAAAATATGAGGATTCATAATATGGTATAGATTGCTCTATATTTAAATATTAGCAATCATATATGAGCAAATGTATACAAACTATGGACGTGGTCGGAGCTGCCATGGCTAGTAGTGATTTTTTTTCCCTTTTTCTCTCTTTAATTATAATTATTAATTATAATTATTAGCGGGTAAACAGGGTCATCTCTGACGGAGTGTTCGTTTTTCTAAAAACATGGCGAAAGTTTTTTTAAAAAAATTATTTTTTTCTGAAATATATATTTTCTCTGGTTTTTATTTTTCAGATAAAAAAAAATATTAGAAAACCAAAAGGAGGTTTTTTTTATAAAATCCGTAAAAATTACTTAGAAAAACATTTTTTTTTTTGAAAACTAGGCGGGTAACGAGATAAACTATTCTGTAGAATATATTTTCGGAAAATTAAACACCCTCTCAACGGAATTAAAAGGACGAGAGAGGTAAGCATCTAGACTTCGAATTTGAAATTTTAGATGTCAATCAGTAAATTTTTTATCACTTACGTTATGGACGGTCAGTATTATGTGCGAAAGTTAATCGACATTGGTGGAGGGGTGAAACGTGGGCCCATATGCATATGCAGTAGGAGGGATGCATCCGAGTCTTTAGATTTTGAAGGTTTGAATGTATTCGGTCGTAGATGGTTCGGTATGTGGAGCTGAGGAACCCGACAGGAACCAATTAGAGATTGATTGCTCAATTTAGCCAACGGGGGACCGACTGTCAGGTTACGTACAAGTCAATCTATTGCCATCCTTGATTTTAACCAAGGAGGAACAAATTTATTTACGCCGAGTCACAGTCCTCTCAATCCATATCAAAACGTCACAAAACAAAACAAGCTGTGTTGCCTGTCCGCACGTAATTTTGCCCATCCAAATTTATCAATAAATGTTTACATGTTAATCGCCTCTCCAAATTTATTGTGACCCCACTGACGACTGAGGATACAGCTGCCAAGCTCTAATAATTGATTGTACCAGAAAAAAAAAAGAAAAAAAGGAAAAAAAAAAAAGAGGCACATGATGATAAGCAATTATAAGCCAATATATACCAAAAAATATTCATTTAGATGCCTCCCCCTTTTTATAACTGCCTCAATCAATCAATCACAGAAAAAATTGTGAGAGTTTTCTCCCCAATTGCATTTTACCAACTTTAGCAACGCAAACGCAGGATATATTAATGTTAGTAGAAAAAAGAGGGGAAGAAAATGAATCGAATAGTAATTAACAGTCATTATTATGAATCTATTGGAACTTTACATGAAAAGAAAAATTACTAAAGGGGGCTATAAGTAACAACAAATCTCTTCCCTATCAAGTAAAATTCAAATGGGTGTAAGAACAGGATCTGCCCACTTCTTATTCTATTTATGAATATTCTCTCCAAACAATAAATAAAAAAGAAAATAAATCGTAAATAAATACCAAAAAAGAAAGAAAGAAAGGAAAATATGTCGTAGATCTCCTTTGCTACCTAATACGTAGTGTATCAATCCCTGTCATAGGTAGAGGCGGAGGCGCCGGGGCCGGCGCAGGCACGGGCGAAAATGTTGTCGTATTTACTATCGTTCTATTCTTCAAGTAGGAGTCGCGTGTATTTTCCATTGAGCTCATCATTCTCCTTGATCTTATTTCATCCATAGCCTCTCCTACAAAACAAACGAGTATATATTTTAATAATAATAATAATAATAATAATAATAATAATACTAATAATAATAATATACAGAAAATAAAATAAATAAATAAATAAGAAAAGGGAAAAAAGAAAAGAGGGTAGATATATTATTTTGAGATGTGATCGAGAAATGCTCATATCATACCATGAGAACCCAGATTTGGTTTTGCTGAAGCAGACCAGAAGATGAGTGTAGGGGTGATAATGGTGATTAGAGCCCAGCAAAAGAAGATTAGTACATAGGCTCTTGGGGGCATCTCTCTCTCTCTCTCTCTCTCTCTCTCTCTCTCTCTCTCTCTCTCTCTCTCAAGAACTTATCTCTCTCTCTAGAACTGGAGAGGAGGAGAAGGGAGGGAGGAGAAGACCAACAGAGGAAGAATCTTTGCTGCCAGTGGAGATAGAGCAGATGAGGGAAGAGAGAGAAAACAGAGAAGAGGAGAGGGGGCAGGGCAGAGAGCGAGAGATAAAAATGAAAGAGAGAAAATAAAGAAATGTGGGGGCAACAGAACTGCCCAGTGCCCCCACACACAGTTTTTAATTAATAGATAGATAGTTTTCATGCAAGAATTCATTAAAACTCATAATTACCTATAACAAATTTGCATTATAGATTAGGTGATCAACTGTAAGACTTTTTCAAATGGCCCCTTCAACTTTTGAATTTTCTCTTGTTTAGTCAATTTGATCAATTAAATTGGCTAATTCTTTTTTTTAAAAAAAAAAAAAAATTTCTCCACAAAATTTCATTTCTGCCATCCGCGGCATGTATGTCCAGTTGTGAATTGAATTCGGTGCCTGCTGTATGTGCCTGTGAATATTCTTAGAACAATTTTTTAATTTAACGACTTTTTTCGTTTCCGGCCTATAAAAATAATTATTTACAATTCAAATCGTTTTTCCACTCAAAAATATTGTACTGATTTACTACCGAATTGAGCATAACATTATAAATATTCAATTATTATTTTTTATGTTATATATATATATATATATATATAATTAAAATAATATATATTTCTACCGGTTCTTATAAAATCGGTCCCACTCACCAATTCACTGATTGAATTACCCAAATAATTTTTAAGCTAATTGGATTTAATATGTTGAATGGGTCCAGTTTGGGCACTAAGTTGTCACGGTCTAATTGGTCCGACCGGATGGGTGGACCTTCATTTTAAAACAGTGCATAAAAATAAAACTAGAAAGTTGACTATTAATGACTAATAAAATAATTAAATTTAATAGGTAAAATTGTATGGAGACCCCCTCAGAAAAATACTATCTGAAATACCGTCCCCAATTTTATTTATTTATTTATTTATTTATTTATTTTTATTTTTTTGTAAATTGAAACACTCTTAGCTTTCAATTTTTTTCTGATCATAATTTTTTTCTCAAGTTAAAAATTTTATCAAATTTAATGCTTGCTTGAATTAATCTTAGTTGAAAATAGTGAATCAACTGGGTTGCGAAGAATAATTATTTTAATTTTATTTTCTATAAAGTTATAAACTATTAAGTTTAATAAATTTATAAGCGAATTTGAGAAAACTTTTTATTATTTGGTTGAATTCACTTAATTAAAAAAAAAAAAAAAAGCTCCAAGGCAACAATTCAAATAAAAAAAAAAAAAAAAAAAAAGAGTTCAGGGCACAAGTAAGGCAATGTCCAATAGTTAGAGGGGTATGTATACATTTTTCACCAATTTAATAAAAAGTAATACTATCTGTACACTTTATTTGAATTGTACGATATACATTCTGTCCAGTTTAGAATAGAGACTCTTTCATTCGTCACTTCGAAGTGATTCATTTTACTCTAAGATGGACATCTTGGTGAACAACAAGTATTTTTTTTTAATAAATAATTTTTTCCAGTTAATAATTAAAAAAATAACTTGAATAATATGATGACAATTAGTGGTAGGTGAGGGGTTGCTGAGAGAGAGGGGCTATGAATTGTGACGTGAGAGAGACCCCTTCCAATGTCCCACGCATTATTTTATATATATAAAATATAAATATAAATATAAATATAAATATAAATATAAATATAAATATATATAATAATGAATTGTGTGCTTCATCTCCTTTGTCATGTCGTGCGGTGGATAGCGGTTTTATGGGATAAATCTCGGCCGTTAGATCGCATGTGATTTTAATTATTCGATTGAACAACGTGTTGGCATGTTATTTTACTCGGATCCATGACCATGTGATACGGTACAAGTCAAACCGAGCGTTGAGTAGAAGCAGCTGTTTGGACTTGGAGAATCATTAAAAATTTTCTTTTTAATATTTTATATATATATTTTAAATACTATTCGGATAATACTTTTAAGTTTGGACAACAAAAAAAAAACTCTACAAAAGGGCTAAAATGACTCTTACTATCTCAATTTTTTGTCGAAGCTAATGCTTCAAATTGGACCATTGTGGAGCTTTGTGATGATTCGATTTTGAACCGTGTTAATTGAAAAAGTATAACGGATTATATATATATATATATATATATATATATATATATATATATATATATATATATATATATATATATATATATATATTCTTATGAGTATGATTGACTTCGTACTCATAGATTATTTTCGATAATAGAATTTTCGAATCGATAATTCACACTGTTAAATATGATTTAGAGTATTTTAAATTTTTAGAAATTATCTAAATTTCATAATTTTTTGGCATTATTTACTTTATGATCCAAAAATTTTAAAATTGATAATTTTTAACAGCCGGTATGGGATTGTTGCTAGTTTAAACGATATAAAAGATTCAGAATATGTTGAATTTTTTATAGAAATTTTTATTCACTATCTAGATAGAGATCTATAACTTTAATCTTAAATTAAAAAATTCGATCCTCTAATTTTAGAAGGCTGTTCAATTTTGACCGTTCATTTTATGCTCACTTGATAAACTTTATTCTAATTTCAAAAAATTACGAAATTTAGTTTTCTTGAAGTTTAAAATGCTTTATATCATATTTAACGATATGGATCATCTATTCGAATGCTCCATCATTGAAAATAATTTATGAGTACGAAAGGGTCTATACTCATAATAGTATAGTAGCCATATATATATATATATATATATATATATATATATATATATATATATATATATATATATATATATATATATATATATATATATATATATATATTGTCACGCCACGAGGTCGTTTATTTGGTCGGTTCGGACATGCGCACAGACCGCCGAACAGACAGAGTCTCCCCTATCTACCCAAGGCGCCACAATCAGTACAAATTGATATGTTCCTACTAGGAACCAAATTTATACAAGAATTGCCAAAGGAAGGTACATAAAATATAAACGGCTAACTATTACAAGCATTCGTCTCAGACATACACATTTATATTTTTTTTTTCTTTTTCCTTATACATGTTAAGGAATTTATTTTGGCGCATTTCATGAAAGTATTAAGTCTTGAAGATTGAAGATGAAGAAGTTTGGATCATATAACTCAATCTCAAGAAAGAAGAATTCAAAAGGATCAGGTATGTTTAACTAATTATTTTTAGTGATCCGAATACTTCTTATAGTGTAGAAACACTTGGATGAATTTTTAATTGCATAAAAATCAAAAACTGGACATGGAACATGTTCAGGATCCGGATCAGACACAGCAGTCCGGATCCCGAAGGGTGTTGATTCATACGCAAATCCAATCCGGATCCAAGCCATTTCTGATCCGGATCCCGAACATTGGTTTTTGCTGAATTGTATGAACAGTCTGGATCAGGCATTTCAATCCGGATCCCGAACCTTTATTTTTCTGGAAATTGTCTGTTTCGTTACGACAATCCCGATCGCCGTAAATCCGATCCGGATCGTCGTCCTGTAAAATTCCAGAAAAGGTTAGTTTTTTATTCTTATCCTCTTCCAACGGTTTCTAACCTATAAATAAACCCTATGATTCTTTTTCTAGGGCAAGCCGCACAAGCCGTAAAAGCCGAATAAATCAAAATACGGCCATAAAAAGAAGAATCCACCTATAGAGAAGAAAGGAAATCAATAGACTTAATCCTATGTTTCTTCATCTATATTGATTGATTTGATTTTAGGGTTTCATACTCAGATTTTGAGTAGAATCAAATCAATGAATACTTAGATGGTATTTCCGATCTATTTCTAATCTAAGTATTCGGCGAATCATCACCACCCAAAAAAACAACGATTTCCCCAAAATCGGCGCATGGACTCGCGTGGCCTTGTGGATTCAAGGTGCTACCGCTCTCGTGGATTCGGAGCGAGGTACGTTCGTGGATTCGAGACGTGCTACTGGGTGAAGACCGTGGATTCGGTCAGACGTCGTGGATTCGGCGTTGGACGCAGATCGTGGATTCGAGAAGCGTTGCGGAGCGAGCGGAGAAGATCAACTAGGAGCGTATGGAAAAAGGTTGAGTCGTCTGTGAGTACGGTATATCACCTTTGTACGTGTTATAATTCTAGTGGATTTCACCGTGTTATCGGTCCCGTGGTTTTTTACTCCGGTTTGGAGTTTTCCACGTAAAAATCTTGCGTGTTAATTTTTATTTCCGCATTGGGTTTTATTGCGCAACGATTTTTGAGTGTTTAAACGTTTACACCTATTCACCTCCCTCTAGGTGTTTTTTTCCCCTATTTAGATCCATATTATACATAACCCGACAAGTGGTATCAGAGCGGGAATAGGGTTGTAAACAATGGCTGAAGGTGGAAACATCAACAGACCTCCGTTCTTCGATGGAACAAATTATGCGTACTGGAAAGTGCGGATGAAAGCCTTTCTTATTTCCATCGACGAACGGGTGTGGCAATCTATCGAGTTAGGATGGTCAAATCCAACTGAAGTTATTGTTGATGTTCACACCATCAAACCTAGATCGAAATGGACCAAGGAAGAGATAGACTTATCTTCTTACAATGGCAAAGGAATCAATGCTTTATTTAATGCCTTGTCTCAAACTGAATTCTCTCGCGTCTCAGCATGTGAGACTGCAAAAGAAATCTGGGATGTTCTTCAAGTTACACATGAGGGAACTAACCTTGTGAAGATTCAAAAGCTGCAAATGCTTACGAGCAGATTTGACTCTATTTTCATGGCAGAAAATGAATCATTCACAGACTACTATACACGATTGCAAGACATCGTAAACACATGTGCTAACTTGGGAGAGAAGATTCCAGAATTTAAAATTGTAAGAAAGATCTTAAGAACTCTTCCTGAAAGACTTCGTTCCAAGGTTACGGCCATTGAAACTATTAAACACCCGGACGAAATCCGTGTAGAAGAATTAGTTGGTTCATTACAAACATATGAAATGACATTTCCTACTAACTATTCTTCTGGAAAAGCATCTACTTCTAAGTCTTCAGGTTTTGCGTTGAAAACTACAAAAGAAGAAGACGCGGATTCATCCTCCTCAGGCGATGACGAGAACCTATCTATGGAGGACTTTGAGAAGCAGCTTGCTCTCTTGACAAGAAATTTTCACCGAAACTTTCGAAGGGGTAATTCAAGTAAAACTTCATCCTCCGGAAAGTGGAAGAAAGGCAAAGGTTTTTCAAGCCAAAAGTCAAGAAAGCAAGAAAGTTTTTCAAAGGATAAGAAAAGCTCAGAAGGACAAGTCCAATGCTTCAAGTGCCGAGGATACGACCATATCTCAACGGAGTGTCCAAATAAGAATCCGTCCAAGAAGAAGGCGATGCAAGCCGTCACTTGGGATGACACCTCAACGACAAATGAGTCATCTTCAAGTGATGAAGAGAACAACGCAACGGCATTCCACGCGTCCACATCTTCACCCTTCATGTGCTTAATGGCAAGTACATCCGACTCACTGTCCAACCCCACTGTTGAAATGATTGCAATGGATGATGAATCGGATAATTCGGAAGGTGAAGACTTTCCTCTTGCCTACCATAAACTTCTGAGGGATTCAAAGAAACTGACAAAGCAAAACAAGAGTTTGAGAGGGAGATTGCAGGATCTCGAAGAAGAAGCAAAAAGGGCAACTTCTCTCTCAAATGCTCTTGAAGTGGAAAGGGATAATCTGATTAAAGTAAATATTTCCCTTCAAGAGTCCAATGAGCATTTCGAGAAGAATTATGTAGATATGGTGAACAAAGCGAATTACTTCTTGAAGCTCTACGGCGAGGCTCGACAGGAAAAAATGGAAATGACGGAGACCATTTTCCAACGCAAGGATGATTTAAAGCAATTTTCTTCTGGAAGGAGTAAGTTGGATAAGATGCTTGGTCTTGGTCAAACAAACAAATTCGGCCTCGGATACAATCGAACTGAAGACAATTTTAGTTCGGTTGGGACAGTCTTTGTGCCCCAGTCGGTATCTCCTCCTCCGACACCGGAATTGACGACAAACAGCGACAACAAACCTACTTCACCCTCTTCGGGATCGTCAAGCACTAAGGTATGTTTTCGTTGTGGTCTTGCAGGGCACATAAGAAGGAATTGCAAGAATGGAGCGCTAAGATCAAATCAAGCACATCTTGCAACTACTACCAATGGGTTCATTTCCCGCAAATCAAAGAAGGATCTTTCAAAAGGAAAGAACATTGGTAGTACATCAAACAAGACGACGACGTCAAGGAAAAGCGATGGATCAATCAAGACGCTTTCACCAAAGGTATCAACTTCACAATCATTTTCGACGTACTCCAAAATTCAAAAGGTTTGGGTACGCAAAGGTGAAATCTTCCCTTGTCTTGTTGTTCATACTTCCTTACATGCTTATGACAACTCGTCTTGGTATTTGGATAGTGGTTGTTCTCGTCACATGACCGGTGACAAAAACTGTTTTCAAACTTTAGAGAAAATCTCCGGAGGACATGTTGTTTTTCGGAGACGGTCGTTCTTCTAAAATTGTTGGAAAAGGAACAATCGCTATTCCAGAAGGCCCTGTTTTGAATAATGTTTTATTTGTTGAAGGCCTAAAGACTAACCTCATCAGTATAAGTCAACTTTGTGACAATGGGTTCTCAGTTAATTTTTTTTCTGTAGAATGTGTTGTAACTGATAAGGACCAGGTATTCTTTTTAAAAGGGGTTAGATCAGAAAATAATTGCTATGTTGTTTCAAACAAAGTTTCTGAAAAATGTAACATAGTTTCCTTGGATAATGAAACTCTTTGGCATGAAAGGCTAGGTCACATAAATTTTAAAGAACTAGCAAGGATTTCAAATAAGGACGTGGTTAAGGGGGTTCCTAAACTTTTATTTAAAGAAAACATTGTGTGTGGTGGTTGTCAAAAGGGAAAACAATCAAGAGTTGCACACAAGAACTTGAACCACGTCGGTACCAAACGACCCTTGGAATTACTGCATATGGATTTGATGGGGCCGATTCGTCAACCATCTTTGGGAGGTAAATGGTATATTTTCCTTTTGGTTGATGATTTCTCTAGGTATTCATGGGTAACTTTTCTAAAAGAGAAAGCGGATACTTTCGACTCTTTTCATGAGGTTTATCATCGTATTATGAATGAAAGAAATGAAAAGATCGTTCGTGTTCGAAGTGATAGAGGTGGAGAATTCATTAATTCTAAATTTATTGATTTTTGCACTTCCAATGGGATAAAACATGAATTCTCAGCACCCTATACACCTCAGCAGAATGGTGTTGTCGAGCGCAAAAACAGGGTTGTTCAAGAGATGGCACGTGTTATGCTTCATAGCCGGAATTTACCGTTATATTTTTGGGCTGAAGCTGTGAACACCGCTGTCTATGTAATTAATCGAGTGTATTTGCGCCCTGGAACTTTAAATACACCATATGAGCTGTGGTTTAGTAGAAAACCGAATATCAAATATTTTCGTATCTTTGGGAGCCGATGTTTTATTCTGCGTGATCGCGAAAACCTTGGTAAGTTCGACTCTCGAAGCGACGAAGGGATTTACATGGGTTATTCTACTAACAGTAGAGCATATCGGGTATTTAACTTGGAATCTAAAACGATGATAGAATCTATAAATGCTAAAGTAGATGAAGCTTTCCACTTTGCATCCGATAAATCTACCCTTGATATGTCTCTAGATGATGATACTCCTGTAAGTGCATCTTCTCGTAATAACTCTTTCAATAAAGTTGATGCATCTAATGGTTCTTCAAGTGTATCTAATGTGCAGGAATTATCACATGTACCTCCGACTACTCCGTTACCGCAAACGCTACGCATCTCCAATGATCATCCGGAATCTAACATTATTGGAGACCCACAAGAAGGAGTTAGAACTCGGAGACAGTTGGTTTGTGGAGTCGCATGCTACGTCTCCATGATTGAACCAAAGAACATCGATGAAGCTCTTCAGGATGACTACTGGATTGAAGCTATGCACGAAGAGCTCCATCAGTTCGAACGAAACAAAGTCTGGGAATTAACGAAGCCACCAAAACAACACAACGTGATCGGTACCAAGTGGATTTTCAAGAATAAGAAAAACGAGGATGGTACCATCATCAGGAATAAAGTACGCTTAGTTGCTCAAGGCTATTCTCAAATGGAAGGAATAGACTTTGATGAGACGTTCACCCCAGTTGCTCGACTCGAGTCAATACGTATCTTATTTGCAATTGCTTGCCATTTTAAATTAAAACTCTTTCAAATGGACGTTAAGAGCGCATTTTTAAATGGGTATTTAAATGAGAAAGTTTATGTGGCTCAACCGAAAGGTTTTGTAGACTATAAACAACCTAACCATGTTTTTCGGTTGAAAAAGGCTCTTTACGGTCTAAAACAAGCACCGCGAGCATGGTACGAAAGGCTAACAAAGCACCTACTGGAAAAGGGCTACACTCGAGGGGGAGCAGACCGGACTCTCTTTGTGAAGCATTATCAGAATAATTTTATTGTAGCACAAATCTATGTCGATGACATTGTATTTGGTGCAACTAGAGACAATGATGCTTCTAAATTCGCTCAAACCATGGAAAGCGAATTTGAGATGTCCATGATGGGGGAACTGACATACTTTCTTGGATTGCAAGTAAAACAAAATGAAGAAGGCATTCATCTATGTCAATCCAAGTATGCAAAGGAGTTGGTGAAGAAATTCGGATTAGAAGATTCTAAAGATTTTTCGACTCCTATGGGAACTAGCAATAAGGGATTAGGAAGTGAATCTCTTAGTGAAAGTGTAGACGAGAAGCTTTATCGCAGTATGATTGGAAGTCTACTCTATCTCACGGCTAGTCGCCCGGATATATCCTTTAGTGTTGGAATTTGCGCGAGATATCAATCAGCACCAAAGGAGGTTCACCTGAAAGCGGTGAAAAGGATCATCCGGTACATCAAAGGAACTTTGAATTTCGGAATTTGGTATCCTATGGGAACAACACTTGACATTATAGGATATTCAGATGCCGATTGGGCAGGATCTGTGGATCATCGGAAGAGCACGAGTGGTGCATGTTTTTATTTTGGCCATTGCCTTGTTGCATGGCATAGTAAAAAGCAAAACTGCATTGCACTCTCGACTGCCGAAGCGGAATATATTTCAGCAGGTAGTTGTTCAACCCAACTCATTTGGATGAAAAGTGTGTTGAGTGACTTCCGAATTTCAGCAACTTCGGTAACAATTCTTTGCGACAACACAAGTGCTATAAACATTTCAAAAAATCCTGTGTTGCACTCGAGAACAAAACACATTGAACTTAGATATCATTTTCTAAGAGAGCTAGTTGAATCAAATATTCTTCAAATTTCCTACATTTCAACTGAAGATCATTGGCTGACATTTTAACAAAACCTTTGGATCAAAAACGTTTTATTCATTTGCGTAAAGCAATTGGAATGCTTTCCTTGAATAACCTCTTTTGAAACTTTTGCTTAGGTTAGGTTTTGTTTTGTGTTTTTGTTCATTATCTATGCTTAGACATAGAACATTAATTGAGCATGTGTTTTATTGACTTTAATAGCATCTTTTCGTCTATTTAGAAATTTATTATGCTTTGGATATCATAATAATTCATTTGATGCAATGATCATTTATGTCAATTAAATCATCTTGTTTTGATCAAAGTCAATTTCTCTCTCAATGATCTCTTGGTATAGTTTTTATCTTATTTAACTATTTAGTCGAGTATGAAATCGAGATCAATTTTTGGTTGAATACTTTATATTTTAAATAATTGATAGCCAACGAGGGGGAGTCAAAGAAAAGTGTTATGCTCAAAAGATGTGGAAAGAGTTACATCCCAATGAGGAGTGTGAAAACTACCACCACATGGAGGAAAGAGCTACCATCTCGGTCGTCCGAGTACTGTGTGCAGCTACCACATGTATACCAAGCATGGTTGTTCGAGTTGATTAAATAAAATGCTTTTTGGAATACTTGACTCTGTCAAATTCCAAGGTTGGTATAAGGTGGGGATTTTATTGAAAGATCCTCAAAGAGCCACTCCTTACAATAAATTGATTAGATATATTATCTAACTTATCTGGAATTTCAGACATCTATTGATCTTGGTATTTTATTTTCTTTACCAAATTTATGATTTGATAAAGGCATTACTCATAAGATCATGTTAGATGTGATTGAAGTTGTTCAACTTTAACGGATTTAATTTTTATAAATTTTCGTTTCATTTGTTGGATATTGTTGATAGATTTGACATAATCTATTTCTTGTTGTATGAAACGATGATTTTCATTTAAAGTTGATACACAAAAGTGCTTACATACTTTTTCTGGATTTTGTGGAATTTTCTGAATTATTCTGAAGAAAAAGTTGGAGCCGATCCGGACTGGACAAGCCAATCCGGATCCCGAACGCAGGTATTTCCTGCGGGTAGCCGATCCGGACTGGATTCATGATCCGATCCGGATCGCGGCTAGGGTTTTATATAGAACAAAAGGATTTTGATTTCTTTTACTTCAATCTTTTGTTCCTAAGTCTCCAGAGCTTCTCTTCCTAGAATTCATCCATTTTTGAGGCTTCCAAACTCAAGTTCTTCGATTCTAAGTAAGTTTTCTTGATCAAAATCTCGGTTTTTCACAGTTTTCATGTTTTTCCTCAAAACGTAATGGATTGGTTTTTGATCAAATTTCTTTTGAAATAAGAACTCTGGGTAGATTAGTTTTGATTATATGCTAGGTATTCTCCTGATTAAACGGATTTTTAGGCTTCGATTTCTAAAAATTCGGTTTTAGGGCATATAATAGGAATTTCTGAAAATCATGGGATTGATCTATTTTAAAATTCTTTTTGGAAAACTAATTTGATTCTTAGTCTCTCTACACAATAATGATTGTTTAGGTGCAATTTTTTTAATTTTGAAAATAAACAATTTTTGTTGTATTCTTGAGTTGTTGCTCACAGGATTCTCCTCTTCACCAACAATAGCATAATGGTGATCACTTGGGTAATCTTCCTTCTCTCTGCTATGGTGCACACGAGAGCGACTAACAAGCCCAAAAGGGGCGAAGAAGCTCGGGACAATTCGGAGACCGAGACCGAAACCGAAACAGATTCCATTGATTGGGATGAGCTTCAGGTTGAAGCAACTGCTCCCACTGCTTCGAAAGGGAAAGCCCCTGCAGAAACGTCAAAAGGCAAAGGCTCCGCCTACCCCCGCTGAAAAAGGGAAAGCCCCCATGGAAACAAGCCCGTTAAAGCCAAAGAGGAAGAGTGTTGCAAGAAAGAGGGAGTGCTCGAGGAATATCCATTGAGGAGCCACTTGCTAGCCAGCCTCCCCCACAAGATTTATCAGCTCTGCAAGGATCAGGATTTTGACAAAAGGGAGTGCATTGGCGAAAGACATGTCAATGTCAAAGCACTGAAGGAACGATCTACACTCTTTGGGACTCTATATGACCACTGGTCCTGGGCCCCATTTGCAATTTCCCTGATTCCACTGGGTATTGTCTCCATTCCGTAAGAATGTGTTATCAAATGCTTCAAGTCTAATTGAT
>CM055072.1:20548652-20592150 GCA_029204045.2 Tillandsia leiboldiana
AACATGTACCTCCGACTACTCCGTTACCGCAAACGCTACGCATCTCCAATGATCATCCGGAATCTAACATTATTGGAGACCCACAAGAAGGAGTTAGAACTCGGAGACAGTTGGTTTGTGGAGTCGCATGCTACGTCTCCATGATTGAACCAAAGAACATCGATGAAGCTCTTCAGGATGACTACTGGATTGAAGCTATGCACGAAGAGCTCCATCAGTTCGAACGAAACAAAGTCTGGGAATTAACGAAGCCACCAAAACAACACAACGTGATCGGTACCAAGTGGATTTTCAAGAATAAGAAAAACGAGGATGGTACCATCATCAGGAATAAAGTACGCTTAGTTGCTCAAGGCTATTCTCAAATGGAAGGAATAGACTTTGATGAGACGTTCACCCCAGTTGCTCGACTCGAGTCAATACGTATCTTATTTGCAATTGCTTGCCATTTTAAATTAAAACTCTTTCAAATGGACGTTAAGAGCGCATTTTTTAAATGGGTATTTAAATGAGAAAGTTTATGTGGCTCAACCGAAAGGTTTTGTAGACTATAAACAACCTAACCATGTTTTTCGGTTGAAAAAGGCTCTTTACGGTCTAAAACAAGCACCGCGAGCATGGTACGAAAGGCTAACAAAGCACCTACTGGAAAAGGGCTACACTCGAGGGGGAGCAGACCGGACTCTCTTTGTGAAGCATTATCAGAATAATTTTATTGTAGCACAAATCTATGTCGATGACATTGTATTTGGTGCAACTAGAGACAATGATGCTTCTAAATTCGCTCAAACCATGGAAAGCGAATTTGAGATGTCCATGATGGGGGAACTGACATACTTTCTTGGATTGCAAGTAAAACAAAATGAAGAAGGCATTCATCTATGTCAATCCAAGTATGCAAAGGAGTTGGTGAAGAAATTCGGATTAGAAGATTCTAAAGATTTTTCGACTCCTATGGGAACTAGCAATAAGGGATTAGGAAGTGAATCTCTTAGTGAAAGTGTAGACGAGAAGCTTTATCGCAGTATGATTGGAAGTCTACTCTATCTCACGGCTAGTCGCCCGGATATATCCTTTAGTGTTGGAATTTGCGCGAGATATCAATCAGCACCAAAGGAGGTTCACCTGAAAGCGGTGAAAAGGATCATCCGGTACATCAAAGGAACTTTGAATTTCGGAATTTGGTATCCTATGGGAACAACACTTGACATTATAGGATATTCAGATGCCGATTGGGCAGGATCTGTGGATCATCGGAAGAGCACGAGTGGTGCATGTTTTTATTTTGGCCATTGCCTTGTTGCATGGCATAGTAAAAAGCAAAACTGCATTGCACTCTCGACTGCCGAAGCGGAATATATTTCAGCAGGTAGTTGTTCAACCCAACTCATTTGGATGAAAAGTGTGTTGAGTGACTTCCGAATTTCAGCAACTTCGGTAACAATTCTTTGCGACAACACAAGTGCTATAAACATTTCAAAAAATCCTGTGTTGCACTCGAGAACAAAACACATTGAACTTAGATATCATTTTCTAAGAGAGCTAGTTGAATCAAATATTCTTCAAATTTCCTACATTTCAACTGAAGATCAATTGGCTGACATTTTAACAAAACCTTTGGATCAAAAACGTTTTATTCATTTGCGTAAAGCAATTGGAATGCTTTCCTTGAAATAACCTCTTTTTGAAACTTTTGCTTAGGTTAGGTTTTGTTTTGTGTTTTTGTTCATTATCTATGCTTAGACATAGAACATTAATTGAGCATGTGTTTTATTGACTTTAATAGCATCTTTTCGTCTATTTAGAAATTTATTATGCTTTGGATATCATAATAATTCATTTGATGCAATGATCATTTATGTCAATTAAATCATCTTTGTTTTGATCAAAGTCAATTTCTCTCTCAATGATCTCTTGGTATAGTTTTTATCTTATTTAACTATTTAGTCGAGTATGAAATCGAGATCAATTTTTGGTTGAATACTTTATATTTTAAATAATTGATAGCCAACTGAGGGGGAGTCAAAGAAAAAGTGTTATGCTCAAAAGATGTGGAAAGAGTTACATCCCAATGAGGAGTGTGAAAACTACCACCACATGGAGGAAAGAGCTACCATCTCGGTCGTCCGAGTACTGTGTGCAGCTACCACATGTATACCAAGCATGGTTGTTCGAGTTGATTAAATAAAATGCTTTTTGGAATACTTGACTCTGTCAAATTCCAAGGTTGGTATAAGGTGGGGATTTTATTGAAAGATCCTCAAAGAGCCACTCCTTACAATAAATTGATTAGATATATTATCTAACTTATCTGGAATTTCAGACATCTATTGATCTTGGTATTTTATTTTCTTTACCAAATTTATGATTTGATAAAGGCATTACTCATAAGATCATGTTAGATGTGATTGAAGTTGTTCAACTTTAACGGATTTAATTTTTATAAATTTTCGTTTCATTTGTTGGATATTGTTGATAGATTTGACATAATCTATTTCTTGTTGTATGAAACGATGATTTTCATTTAAAGTTGATACACAAAAGTGCTTACATACTTTTTCTGGATTTTGTGGAATTTTTCTGAATTATTCTGAAGAAAAAGTTGGAGCCGATCCGGACTGGACAAGCCAATCCGGATCCCGAACGCAGGTATTTCCTGCGGGTAGCCGATCCGGACTGGATTCATGATCCGATCCGGATCGCGGCTAGGGTTTTATATAGAACAAAAGGATTTTGATTTCTTTTACTTCAATCTTTTGTTCCTAAGTCTCCAGAGCTTCTCTTCCTAGAATTCATCCATTTTTGAGGCTTCCAAACTCAAGTTCTTCGATTCTAAGTAAGTTTTCTTGATCAAAATCTCGGTTTTTCACAGTTTTTCATGTTTTTCCTCAAAACGTAATGGATTGGTTTTTGATCAAATTTCTTTTGAAATAAGAACTCTGGGTAGATTAGTTTTGATTATATGCTAGGTATTCTCCTGATTAACGGATTTTTAGGCTTCGATTTCTAAAAATTCGGTTTTAGGGCATATAATAGGAATTTCTGAAAATCATGGGATTGATCTATTTTTAAAATTCTTTTTGGAAAACTAATTTGATTCTTAGTCTCTCTACACAATAATGATTGTTTAGGTGCAATTTTTTTAATTTTTGAAAATAAACAATTTTTGTTGTATTCTTGAGTTGTTGCTCACAGGATTCTCCTCTTCACCAACAATAGCATAATGGTGATCACTTGGGTAATCTTCCTTCTCTCTGCTATGGTGCACACGAGAGCGACTAACAAGCCCAAAAGGGCGAAGAAAGCTCGGGACAATTCGGAGACCGAGACCGAAACCGAAACAGATTCCATTGATTGGGATGAGCTTCAGGTTGAAGCAACTGCTCCCACTGCTTCGAAAGGGAAAGCCCCTGCAGAAACGTCAAAGGCAAAGGCTCCGCCTACCCCCGCTGAAAAAGGGAAAGCCCCCATGGAAACAAGCCCGTTAAAGCCAAAGAGGAAGAGTGTTGCAAGAAAGAGAGGGAGTGCTCGAGGAATATCCATTGAGGAGCCACTTGCTAGCCAGCCTCCCCCACAAGATTTTATCAGCTCTGCAAGGATCAAGGATTTTGACAAAAGGGAGTGCATTGGCGAAAGACATGTCAATGTCAAAGCACTGAAGGAACGATCTACACTCTTTGGGACTCTATATGACCAGACTGGTCTGGGCCCCATTTGCAATTTCCCTGAGTCCACTGGGTATTGTCTCCATTCCGTAAGAATGTTTTATCAAAATGCTTCAAGTCTAATTGATCAGGAGGACGGACGTCGGGAATTTCAAACATCGGTTAAAAATGTCAAGATCAAAGTCACACCTCAACTGATTGGAGAGGTGTTAGGGATGAAGGCCAGAGTTGATGGACCTCATTATCTGAAAAGTCAAATCTTCTCCACCAACTCCTGGAGAGTGGTAGTTAATGAAATTTGTCTTCCAGATACTCTGCCGACAGAAAATTCCGTCTTTTCAAAAGAGCTTCGACCGGAGTATCGCTATGTGAACTTCATTGTTTGCTATAACATTCTCCCAAACATGAATACAAAGGTTCTTCGATGGGACAGAATGTTATTTCTTTATCTTCTTGGAAACCCCGCAGCGGCAATGGGAGCAAATTTAAACATTCCTTACCTCATCTGGTCAAGGATGGCACGCTATGTGGAACATGCTCACCCTACAGAGAGACTCCCCTATCCTATGATAATTATGCGCATCTTTCGGGAATTTAAAGTCGACACAAGTGCGAGCTCCTACATGCACAGTCTAGGAACAATCAATGAAACGACAATAGTGAAGTCTCTCTCCACTAAACAAGATGAGCCCCCATCACCTCCTCGCCGACGAAGAAAACAACCACAAGCAACAACCTCTGCACCGCAAGCAACACCTCCAGTCCCACCAGCACATGCAGCACAACAAGCACCTCCATCAACTTCCGATGATGCATCGGTTACCTCAATCTATAAAGAACAACAGCGTCTCTCCAACGAGCAAGAACGCATGTCTAACGACTTCGTTCAGATGAAAGAGGATCTTAGAGAGGTTAAGAAAGAGCAAGCTTCAATGAACAAGCGCATCAAGAAAATATTTCAGAAGCTAGGATGCATCAGTTCTGAGGATTCTGAATAATGTTTTATTCTAATCTTCTCTTTTGCATGTTTTTCTGTTTTTCCCTCGTAAGTTCTCTGACCTTTGAAACTGTTTTAACTCTTCCTTCTTTTGTGATTTTGGCTAACTTTAGTGACAAAAAGGGGGAGAGAAACAATGATACAATGTTACTTTACAATGCTTGAGACTGTGAGAAACTTGAAACTATGGAGGTAAGTATAACCTCAACTTGAAGGTAAGTATCACAACTTTTGATTTTGTATTGTGATTGCATGCATGTCTCGACTAACTATTCGACTAACTATTTGGGCATGTAATATTACTAACAAGCTGTTTGATTATTAACAAAGTTATGACATTTTGAATTTTATTGCTTAGAAGATATGTCGATGTTTGATTGTGATCTTATTACATATCTGAATTCGTGAATGTCATGGTGAGTATAAACTCTATCTCTGTTAGGTTTTGAATGCTAAATATTCTTGAGGTATCTAACGATCTCTTTTGTCAAGAATGATTTTTTTTTGCAGAGAGTGCAGATGTCTAAGTTTAGAGTCTGTTCTAGGAGTTTATCTCATGTATTTAATTTTGGATCTCCATTGTAAATTTTTGTTGTATGGTGATAGCAACAAAAATATCTTTTTGAATTTTCTTAAGTGGATTTGTGTTTTGTCACGAAACCGCCAAAGGGGGAGATTGTTAAGGAATTTGTTTTGGCGCATTTCGTGAAAGTATTAAGTCTTGAAGATTGAAGATGAAGAAGTTTGGATCATATAACTCAATCTTAAGAAAGAAGAATTCAAAAGGATCAGGTATGTTTAACTAATTATTTTTGGTGATCCGAATACTTCTTATAGTGTAGAAACACTTGGATGAATTTTTAATTGCATAAAAATAAAAAACTGGACATGGGACATGTTCAGAATCCGGATCAGACGCAAATCCAATCCGGATCCAAGCCATTTCTGATCCGGATCCCGAACATTGGTTTTTGCTGAATTGTATGAACAGTCCGGATCAGGCATTTCAATCCGGATCCCGAACCTTTGTTTTTCTGGAAATTGTCTGTTTCGTTACGACAATCCGGATCGCCGTAAATCCGATCCGGATCGTCGTCCTGTAAAATTCCAGAAAAGGTTAGTTTTTTATTCTTATCCTCTTCCAACGGTTTCTAACTTATAAATAAGCCCTATGATTCTTTTTCTAGGGCAAGCCGCACAAGCCGTAAAAGCCGAATAAATCAAAATACGGCCATAAAAAGAAGAATCCACCAATAGAGAAGAAAGGAAATCAATAGACTTAATCCTATGTTTCTTCATCTATATTGATTGATTTGATTCTAGGGTTTCATACTCAGATTTTGAGTAGAATCAAATCAATGAATACTTAGATGGTATTTCCGATCTATTTCTAATCTAAGTATTCGATGGATCATCACCACCCAAAAAAACACGACGATTTCCCCAAAATCGGCGCGTGGACTCGCGTGGCCTTGTGGATTCAAGGTGCTACCGCTCTCGTGGATTCGGAGTGAGGTACGTTCGTGGATTCGAGACGTGCTATTGGGTGAAGACCGTGGATTCGGTCAGACGTCGTGGATTCGGCGTTGGACGCAGATCGTGGATTCGAGAAGCGTTGCGGAGCGAGCGGAGAAGATCATGTTGGGTTATGTATAATTGGATCTAAATAGGAGAAAAAATACCTAGAGGGGGGTGAATAGGTGTAAACAATAAACACTAAAAAATCTTTGCGATATAAAACCCAATGCGGAAAAATAAATAACACGCATAGATTTTTACGTGGAAAACCCCAAACCGGAGTAAAAAATCACGGGACCGATAACACGGTGAAATCCACTAGAATTATAACACGTACAAAGGTGATATACCATACTAACAGACGACTCAACCTTTTTCCATACGCTCCTAGTTGATCTTCTCCGCTCGCTCCGCAACGCTTCTCGAATCCACGATCTGCGTCCAACGCCGAATCCACGGCGTCCAACGTCGAGTCCACGACGTCCGACCAAATCGACGGTCTTCACCCAGTAGCACGTCTCGAATCCACGAACGTACCTCGCTCCGAATCCACGAGAGCGGTAGCACCTTGAATCCACAAGGCCACGCGAGTCCACGCGCCGATTTTGGGAAAATCGTTGTTTTTGGGTGGTGATGATCCGCCGAATACTTAGATTAGAAATAGATCGGAAATACCATCTAAGTATTCATTAATTTGATTCTACTCAAAATATGAGTTTGGAAAACCTAGAATCAAATTAATAAAATAGATGAAGAAACATAGAATTAAATCTAGTATTTCCTTTCTTCTCTATATGTGGATTTTTCTATTTCGGTCGTATTTTTTCCATTTTTCATCGTGCCCTAAAAGATGAATTAAAGGGTCTATTTATAGGTTAGAAACCGTTGGAAGAGGATAAGAATAAAAAACTAACCTTTTCTGGAATTTTTCAGGACGGCGATCCGGATCGGATTTCGGCGATCCGGATTGCAGTAACGAGACAGACAGTTTCCAGAAAAATAAAGGTTCGGGATCCGGATCGAAGTGCCTGATCCGGATCGTTCATACAATTCACCAAACACCAATGTTCGGGATCTGGATTGAAATGCCTGATCCGGATCGTTCATATATTACGGTAAAAACCAGTGTTCGGGATCCGGATCAAAGGAGGCTACGATCCGGATTGAATTTGCGTCGTAACTAACACCCTTCGGGATCCGGATCGAAGTGTCTGATCCGGATCCTGAACATGTCCCATGTCCAGTTTTTGATTTTTATGCAAATAAAAATTCATCCAAGTGTTTCTACACTATAAGAAGTATTCGGATCACCAAAGATAATTAGTTAAACATACCTGATCCTTTTGAATTCTTCTTTCTTGAGATTGAGTTATATGATCCAACCTTCTTTATCTTCAATCTTCAAGACTTAACCGAATTCACGAAATACGCCAACTCAAATTCCGTAACAATCTCCCCCTTTGGCGGTTTCGTGACAAAACACAAATCCACTTCAAGAAAATTCAAAAAGATATTTTTGTTGATATCACCATACAACAAAAATTTATAATGAGATCCAAATAAAGATAGATACATGAGTTAAACTCCTAAAACAGACTCTAGACTTAGACATCTGTACTCTCTGCAAAAGAAATCGTTCTTGACAAAAGAAATCGTTAGATACCTCAAGAATTTTATGTCATTCAAAAACCACACACAGAGATGAAGTTTATACTCATTTACTTACCATGACATTTATACATTCAGATATGTAATTGGATCATAGTTAAAAACCAACATATCTTCTATGCATTCAAAATCCAAATGTCACAACATTGTTAGTGAACATCAACTTGTTAGTTATATTACATGCCCAAATAGTTAATCGAATAGTTAGTCGAGGCATGCATGCAATCACAAAAAAAAGCCAAAAGTTGAAGTTATACTTACCTTCATGGTTCACAACTGGACAATCGATCATAGTTTCATTGTTCAACTGTTCTAATATTCTCTCCCCCTTTTTGTCACAAAGTTAGCCAAGATTACAAAAATAAAAAGGAGAGTTAAAAAGTTCGAGAACCAAAAGTTTGAGAACTAAAAAAAACGAAAATTAAAACCTGCACAAAGAAAGGAATTAGAAGGATACGGATTACTCAGATTCATCCGAACTGATGCATCCGAGTTTTTGGAAGATTCTCTTTAATCGTTTGTTCATGGATGACTGCTTCTTTTTGACTTCTTTTAATTCTTCCTTCATTTCAATAAGTTCATTCGATATGCGTTCTTGCTCGTTGGAGAGACGTTGCTGTTCTTTATAAATAGAGGTAACCGATGCATCATCATCGGATGTTGATGGAGGTGCTTGTTGTGCTGCATGTGCTGGTGGGACTGGAGGTGTTGCTGCCGGTGCAGAGGTTGTTGCTTGTTGTTGTGCTCTTCGTCGGTGAGGAGGTGATGGGGGCTCATCTTGTTTTGTTGAAAGAGACTTTACAATAGTCGTTTCATTGATCGTTCCTAGACTGTGCATGTAGGAACTCGCACTTGTGTCAACTTTAAATTTTCGAAAAATGCGCATAATGATCATTGGATAGGGAAGTCTCTCTGAGGGGTGAGCATGTTCCACATAGCGTGCCATCCTTGACCAGATGACGTAAGGAATGTTTAAGTTTGCTCCCATTGCCGCTGTGGGGTTTCCAAGAAGATAAAGGAATAACATCCTATCCCACCGAAGAACCTTTGTATTCATATTTGGAAGATGTTATAGCACACAATAAAGTTCACGTAGCGATACTCTGGGCGAAGCTCTTTTGAAAAGACGGAATTTCCTGTCGACAGAGTATCTGGAAGACAAATTCCATCAACTACCACTCTCCAGGAGTTGGTGGAGAAGATTTGACTCTTCAGATAATGAGGGCCATCAGCTCTGGCCTTCATCCCTAACACCTCTCTAATTAGTTGAGGAGTGACTTTAATCTTAACATTTTTAACCAATGTTTGAAATTCTCGACGTCCGTTCTCCTGATCAACTAGATAGGAAGCATTTTGATAAAACATCCTTGCTGAGTGAAGACAATACCCAGTGGTCTCGGGGAAATTGCAAATGGGAGCAAGACCTGTCTGGTCATACAGAGTCCCAAATAGTGGAGATCGTTCCTTCAAGGCTTTGACATTGACATGTCTTTCGCCAATACATTCCCTGTTCTCAAAATCCTTGATCCTAGCAGAGCTGATAAAGTCTTGTGGAGGAGGCTGGCTAGCAACTGGTTCCTTAATGGAAATTCCTCGAGCACTCCCTCTCTTGCGGGCAACACTTTTTCTTTTTGTTTTCACAGGAGTTTCTTCCATTGGAGCTTTTCCCTTTTCAGCAGCAGTAGGTGGAGCCTTTGCCTTTAATGTTTCTACAGGCGCTTTTCCTTTCGAAGCAGTAGGAGCAGTTGCTTCTACCAATAAATCATCCCAATCGATCGATTCCGTCTCAGAGTCCGTATCGGAATCATCCTTTGTTTTCTTCGCCTTCTTAGCCTTCTTGGGCTTGATAGTATCTCTTGTATGAACCATAGCAGCCAGAAGAAATACAATCCAAGTGATCACCATTGCTGCTGTCCTTTGTGAGAGAAGAAAAACCTGTGAGCAACAACTCAAGAACACGAAAAATTGTTCATTTTCAAAAATTTGAAAAATTGTACCCAAACAATCATAATCGTGTAGAGAGACTAAGAATCAAATTAGTTTTGCCAAAAAGAATTTTAAAAATAGATCAATCACATGATTTTGGAAAATTCCCATTATATGCCCTAAAACCGAATTTTTTAAAATCGAAGGCCAAAAATCCGTTTATCATGAGAATACCTAGCATATAATCAAAACTAATGTTCCCAGAGTTCTTATTTCAAAAGAAATTTGATCAAAAACCATCCACAAACGAAAAAGATGCAGAAATTTCATCACGTTTTGAGGAAGAACTTGAAAAACTGTGAAAAACCGAGATTTTGATCAATAAAACTTACTCAGAATCGAAGAACTTGAGTTTGTAAGCTTCCAAGACGGATGAATTCTAGAGAGAGAAGCTCTGGAGACTTTGGAACAAAAGATTGAAGTAAAAAGAAATCAAACTCCTTTTGTTCTATAAAAAACCCTAGCCGCGATCCGGATCAGTTCGTGAATCCGATCCGGATCGGCTACCCGCAGAAAATACCTGCGTTCGGGATCCGGATCGGCTTGTCCAATCCGGATCGGCTCCAACTTTTTCTTTAGAAAAATTCAGAATAATTCCACAAAATCCAGAAAAAGTATGTAAGCACTTTTGTGTATCAACTTTAAATGAAAATCATCGTTTCATACAACAAGAAATAGATTATACCAAATCTATCAAAAATATTCAAATAACGAAACGAAGATTTATAAAAATTAAATCCCTTAAAGTTGAACAACTTCAATTACATCTAACTTGATCTTATGAGTAATGTCTTTATCAAATCATCAATTTGGTAAAGAAAATGAAATACCAAGATCAATAGATGTCTGAAATCCCAGATAAGTTAGATAATATATCTAGTCAATTTATTGAAGAGAGTGGCTCTTTGAGCATCTTTCGTTAAAATTCCCACCTTATACCAACCTTGAAATTTTGACAGAGTCAAGTATTTCAACATGCATTTTATTTAATCTAACTTGAAAAACCTTGCTTGGTATACATGTGGTAGCTGCACACAGTACTCGGACGACCGAGGTGGTAGCTCTTTCCTCCATGTGGTGGTAGTTTTCACACTCTTCATTGGGATGTAACTCTTTCCACATCTTTTGAGCATAACACTTTTTCTTTGACTCCCCCTCAATTGGCTATCAATTATTTAAGATATAAAGTATTCAACCAAATATTGATCTCGATTTCATACTCGACTAAATAGTCAAATAAGATAAAAACTATACCAAGAGATCATTGAGAGAGAAATTGACTTTGATCACTTAAAAGATGACTTAATAGATATAAACGATAATTGCATCAACTGAAATATTATGATATCTAAAGCATAATAAATTTCTAAACATATAAAAGGATGCAGTTAAAGTCAATAAAACTAATGCTCAATTAATGTTCTATGTCTAAGCATAGATAACGAACAAAAACACAAAAACAAAACCTAACCTAAACAAGAGGTTCAAAAAGGGTTAATTCAAGAAAAGCATTCCAATTGCTTTACGCAAATGAATAAAACGTTTTTGATCCAAGGGTTTTGTTAAAATGTCAGCTAATTGATCTTCAGTTGAAATATAGGAAATTTGAAGTATATTTGATTCAACTAGCTCTCTAAGAAAATGATATCTAAGTTCAATGTGTTTTGTTCTTGAGTGCAACACAGGGTTTTTTGAAATGTTTATAGCGCTAGTGTTGTCACATAAAACAGTTACCGAAGTTGCTGAAATTCGGAAGTCGCTCAACACGCTTTTCATCCAAATGAGTTGAGTTGAACAACTACCCGCTGAGATATATTCCGCTTCGGCAGTCGAGAGTGCAATGCAGTTTTGCTTTTTACTATGCCATGCAACAAGACAATGGCCAAGATAGAAACATGCACCACTCGTACTTTTCCGATCATCCACTGATCCTGCCCAATCGGCATCTGAATATCCTATAATGTCAAGACTTGTTCCCATAGGATACCAAATTCCGAAGTTTACAGTTCCTTTGACGTACCGGATGATCCGTTTCACCGCTTTCAGGTGATCCTCCTTTGGTGCTGACTGATATCTCGCGCAGATCCCAACACTAAAGGATATGTCCGGGCGACTCGCTGTGAGGTAGAGTAGACTTCCAATCATACTTCGATAGAGTTTCTCGTCTACACTATCACTAAGAGATTCACTTCCTAATCCCTTATTGCTAGTTCCCATAGGAGTAGGAAAATCTTTAGAATCTTCTAATCCGAATTTCTTTACCAACTCCTTTGTATACTTGGATTGACACAGATGGATGCCTTCACCATTTTGTTTCACTTGCAATCCAAGAAAGTATGTCAGTTCGCCCATCATAGACATCTCAAATTCGCTTTCCATGGTTTCTGCAAATTTAGAAGCATCATTATCCTTTGTTGCTCCAAATACAATGTCATCGACATAGATTTGTGCAACAATGAAGTTATCCTGATAATGATTCACAAAGAGAGTCCGATCTGCTCCCCCTCGAGTATAGCCCTTCTCCAAAAGGTGCTTTGTCAACCTCTCGTACCACGCTCGCGGTGCTTGTTTTAAACCGTAAAGAGCCTTTTTCAAACAAAAAATATGGTTAGGTAGTTTACAGTCTGTTACGGCATTTTGGTGTTGGCATATTTCGTGAGTCATGTCAGTGAGTTGAGTCGGAGTCTTAAAGGGATCAAATTGTCAATCAGCAATCAAAGACTTAGAGAAGATTCAACAAGAGCTCAAGTTGACACTCAGTGTCTTGAGTCTTGAAGATTGAAGTTGAAGAATTGTGGATCAGTTACATCAATCTCAAGAAGAAAGTATTCAAAAGGATCAGGTATGGTTAACTAAATAATTTTGGTGATCCGAATACTTTCTTATAGTGTAGAAACACTTGGATGAATTTTTAATTGCATAAAAATCAAAAACTGGACATGGGACATGTTCAGGATCCGGATCAGACAGTCCAATCCGGATCCCGAAGGGTACTTGTTCATTGGCAAATCCGATCCGGATCATAGTCATTTCTATCCGGATCCTGAACATGGGAATTTGCTGGAATACATGAACGATCCGGATCGGGCATTTCAATCCGGATCCCGAACCCTTGTTTTTCTGGAATTGTCTGACTCGCTACGACGATCCGGATCGCAGTAAATCCGATCCGGATCGCCGTCCTGAAAATTTCCAGATAAGGTAAGTTTTTGATTCTTATCTCTTTCCAAAGGTTTCTAAACTATAAATAGACATTTAGGGTTTCTCAAAAATGTGGGGAGCACGGCCGATTAATTAATTAAACACTTGAGAGCAACCCTAGAGGCTAGGTTTTTATCGTTCTTCTTTATAGCCTCTTTTAGGTCAATTCGACGGTTCTTTCAAGAACATATCTTTTGTCGAATTGATCTAATCTTTGCTTAGAGATTTTTCCCATGGATCTTCATTGATAATCTAAGCAAAGGATCACCATCGAAGCCAATTTTCTTACCGGCTGAGTTTGCGTCGTGGATTCGACGTGGCATCGTGGATTCGGTGTGCTAAAGGCGTTTCGTGGATTCGAAACGTGTGCTCGTGGATTCGAGTGGCGTTCGTGGATTCGAACGTGTGCAGTGGACGTGCAAAATCGTTGGAGCGCAAGGTCCGAAGAAGTTGAAGGAGGGGTTAAATCCGTGGAGACGGTAATCACCTTGTTATTCTTCTTTTCTTAGTGGATTGTTATTGCGTGGACATCCAATCGGTGAGCGCAAGATCCGAAGAAGCTGAAGGAGGGGTTTGAGTCCGTGGAGTCGGTAATCACCTTGTTATTCTTCTATTCTTAGTGGATTGTTATTGCGTGTTGGTCCCGTGGTTTTTCTCCTGGATTGGAGTTTCCACGTATATCTCGGTGTGCTGTTTTTTATTTCCGCATTGGTTTTTATTTTGCACTGAGATTTGGTTTTATAAGTATTACACCTATTCACCCCCCCTCTAGTTGTTTGATAGTACCTATTTAGATCCTTGTGGATCTTATATATAAACCTACAATTGGTATCAGAGCGGGTTTTAGGTTTATCTATCATGTTGGGTAAAAGTGGTAATATTTATAGACCTCCTCTTTTTGATGGGACTAATTATGCTTATTGGAAAGTGCGGATGAGAGCTTTTCTCATCGCAATTGATGAGCGGGTATGGCAATCCGTGGAATACGGTTGGGTGCATCCTGTTGAGGAAGTAGGAAATTCTACTACCCCAAAACCTCGCTCTAGATGGTCCAAAGAGGAATTTGAAAGATCTTCTTACAATGGGAAAGGTATGAACGCTTTATTTAATTCTCTTTCCTCGACTGAGTTCACACGAATTTCCGCGTGTGAAACCACGAAGGAAATTTGGGATATTCTCAAAATTACACATGAGGGTACTAATCTTGTAAAAATTCAAAAGCTCCAGATGCTTACAAGTCAATTTGACTCTATTCATATGGAAGAGCTTGAATTGTTTACAGATTATTACACTAGACTTCAAGATGTAATCAATACTTGTGCTAATTTAGGAGAAAAGATCCTGGAGTCGAGAATTGTAAGAAAGATACTTCGGACTCTTCCGGAACGGTTTAGGGCAAAGGTTACCGCCATTGAAACCGTTTGTCATCCGGATGAGATGAGTGTAGAGGAATTAGTAGGCGCTTTGCAAACTTATGAAATGACTTTTCCTACTAATCAAGTTTCTTCCAAGTCTTCTTCTAAGCTTACAGGTATTGCATTCAAATCAACAAAAGAAGAAGATAGCGAATCGAGTTCCGACGATGAAATCTCTTTTGCCGATTTTGAAGAACAATTGGCGCGGATCACAAAGAAATTTCGTCGAAAGTTTTGGAAGAATCGAACCGATGGATCTTCATCCACGAAATCTTCTAAAGGATCATCGGGTTCTAAATCCTCTAACCTCAAAAGCTTTGCAAAACCTTCTAAAGAAAAAGAAAAAGATGATTTCGAAGGGGAAATCCAATGCTATAGATGCAAAGGCTACGGTCATTTTTCAACGGAATGTCCTTCTCCGAAATCATATAAAAAGAAGGCTTTGCAAGTGAAAACTTGGGACGATTCTACTTCTAATGAATCGACCTCAAGTAAAGAGGAAAAAGTCGTTGCCTTACATGCTTCTCAAATTCCCTCTTCTAATGTTTGTTTATCATCTTTAATCACTGACTCTATTCCTTTGATTTTGCATGAAACATCAACATCCAACGGAGAGTCATCAAGTGAGGGGGAGTCGGACGAAGAAGAACTCGTTGAGGCATATCAACAACTTCTTGCGGAATCTAAGAAGATGGCCAAGCATATCAAGAAGTTGAGGAAGCAACGACTTGAGAATCAAGACGAGAATCATGCTTTAAAGATCAAACTTCATGATCTCGAGGAGGAACGAGAGCTTTTATTGGATAATAATAAAATCCTCCAGGAAAAGATAAATCAATCGGAAACGATCGTTAATTCCCATATTAACAAGATTGATTTTCTAGAAAAACAGTTTGAGGAAATTCATGTCACCAACCAAGCTTTGACCAAGCAAGTTCATCAACTCAAATCCGACATACAAAGGCTTTCAACCGGTTTCAAAAACTTTGACGGTATGTCCGGATTAGGTCAAACAAGCAAGGTTGTTTTGGGTTTTAAAAGGAATCAAACTGTGCATGCTTCAAGTTCCACATTCATATTGAAAGGAAGAACGTGTCACCTTTGTGGACTTGAAGGACATTTGGTGAAGACGTGCCCGAAAAAGAGAAAGAAGAATTCTTCGGCAACTTCATCTACGGAGCGAACTCAACGGAATCAAAAGACACATCAAGTCAAAGGAGTTCACTCAACCCACCAAAGGTCCGAGCCACAACATCAATCATACAAGTGGATCACTACGAGGCAAAGACCTAAGGTGAATCAACAGTCAAAGCGGACAACCCCCGGCCACAACGAGTCAAGACAACCCAAAATCCAGCGATTTTGGATTCGGAAAGGTGATATCTTTCCTTGTCTTAAGTTCTAAATAGCTTATGACTGTATGTAATGCTTTGATTGGTTTTCTCCTCATATTTTTCTTAATCTTTGCATTACATGTTGTTTCAATGCTCTTGGTTTTATGTTTTGTTCTTGAACAAAAGGTTTTTAACGAACAAGTACATTGAATAAAAAGGGTTTCACGTTCATTCACTCCAAATTAATTTTATATGGATTATCAACTTTACTCCATAATCATAATCTTGGAGCATTGGTCATATTGACTTTAATTGCATCTTTTCACGCATTTAGAAATCTATTATGCTTCTGACATCATAATATTTTGATGTTGCAATGATCATTTATGTTAATTAAGTCATCTTTTAAGTGATCAAAGTCAATTTCTCTCTCGATGATCTCTTGGTATAGTTTTTATCTTATTTGACTGTTTAGTCGAGTATGAAATCGAGATCAATATTTGGCTGAATACTTTATATCTTAAATAATTGATAGCCAATTGAGGGGGAGTCAAAGAAAAAGTATTATGCTCAAAAGATGTGGAAAGAGTTACATCCCAATGAGGAGTGTGAAAACTACCACCACATGGAGGAAAGAGCTACCACCTCGGTCGTCCGAGTACTGTGTGCAGCTACCACATGTATACCAAGCAAGGTTTTTCAAGTTTGATTAAATAAAATGCATGTTGAAATACTTGACTCTGTCAAAATTTCAAGGTTGGTATAAGGTGAGATTTTTAATGAAAGATGCTCAAAGAGCCACTCTCTTCAATAAATTGACTAGATACATTATCTAATTTATCTGGGATGTTAGACATCTATTGATCTTGGTATTTCATTTTCTTTACCAAATTGATGATTTGATAAAGGCATTACGCATAAGATCATGTTAGATGTGATTGAAGTTGTTCAACTTTAAGGGTTTTAATTTCCATAAATTTTCGTTTCATTTTTGTGTATTTTTGATAGATTTGGTATAATCTATTTCTTGTTGCATGAAACGATGACTTTTGTTTAAAGTTGATGCGCTAAAGTGCTTACATACTTTTTCTGGTTCTTATGGACAACATGAAAAACTGTTTATAATATTTTACCTTTGTTTTTCATGATTGAGGAGTAAATCTTTTTAATTTCGTGAAATTAATTGGATCGAATTCATTGTTTAAAGCACTTAAATTGATTTCTTGATGGAATACAAATCGGTATTTGAAAAGATTCTAAAATCTGGATTTGTTTCAAGAAATTATTTGATTATTTGATTTCTGGTACCGGTACGCAATCTGCATTGTTGTTTTATACCAGAACTGAGCTTTTATCTCTCTTTCTCTATGAACTAATGTTGTTAGTAATTTCCTTTTGTCTAGTATGTTCACTGTTTGACAATTTGTGACAAAAAGGGGGAGAACAGAAATTAATGATCGTATCACAAAGGGGGAGAACATAAATGCTCAAGACAGGGGGAGAACATGGAGAACATAGAGAACATGTTAGAGATGCTCTTGATAGGGGGAGATAAAGAAAAGGTTGAAAGAGCCGGAAAAACAAAAGAACCAAAAGGACGAATCAAATGTAGGATTTTAATTTCTAACGACTAACGTTTGATTTTGTTTGGAGTTTTATTTTGCAGGAATTACATCACTTTAAGACTCTAAGTCCTAAGTCATAGAGTATGTTCTAGGACTGTTTGGTTCAAATGTAATTTTGTATTTATTGGATCTTTTACGCAAAGAAAATCAATGTTTTGGTGATAACATTGAATTTCGACTTTTTGGTTTAAGATGAGTGACTTGAGCGCTTTTATGTATTTTTGGGTTTTGTCACGAAATTGCCAAAGGGGGAGATTGTTACGGTATTTTGGTGTTGGCATATTTCGTGAGTCATGTCAGTGAGTTGAGTCGGAGTCTTAAAGGGATCAAATTGTCAATCAGCAATCAAAGACTTAGAGAAGATTCAACAAGAGCTCAAGTTGACACTCAGTGTCTTGAGTCTTGAAGATTGAAGTTGAAGAATTGTGGATCAGTTACATCAATCTCAAGAAGAAAGTACTCAAAAGGATCAGGTATGGTTAACTAAATAATTTTGGTGATCCGAATACTTTCTTATAGTGTAGAAACACTTGGATGAATTTTTAATTGTATAAAAATCAAAAACTGGACATGGGACATGTTCAGGATCCGGATCAGACAGTCCAATCCGGATCCCGAAGGGTACTTGTTCATTGGCAAATCCAATCCGGATCATAGTCATTTCTATCCGGATCCCGAACATGGGAATTTGCTGGAATACATGAACGATCCGGATCGGGCATTTCAATCCGGATCCCGAACCCTTGTTTTTCTGGAATTGTCTGACTCGCTACGACGATCCGGATCGCAGTAAATCCGATCCGGATCGCCGTCCTGAAAATTTCCAGATAAGGTAAGTTTTTGATTCTTATCTCTTTCCAAAGGTTTCTAAACTATAAATAGACATTTAGGGTTTCTCAAAAACGTGGGGAGCACGGCCGATTAATTAATTAAACACTTGAGAGCAACCCTAGAGGCTAGGTTTTTATCGTTCTTCTTTATAGCCTCTTTTAGGTCAATTCGACGGTTCTTTCAAGAACATATCTTTTGTCGAATTGATCTAATCTTTGCTTAGAGATTTTTCCCATGGATCTTCATTGATAATCTAAGCAAAGGATCACCATCGAAGCCAATTTTCTTACCGGCTGAGTTTGCGTCGTGGATTCGACGTGGCATCGTGGATTCGGTGTGCTAAAGGCGTTTCGTGGATTCGAAACGTGTGCTCGTGGATTCGAGTGGCATTTGTGGATTCGAACGTGTGCAGTGGACGTGCAAAATCGTTGGAGCGCAAGGTCCGAAGAAGTTAAAGGAGGGGTTAAATCCGTGGAGACGGTAATCACCTTGTTATTCTTCTTTTCTTAGTGGATTGTTATTGCGTGGACATCCAATCGGTGAGCGCAAGATCCGAAGAAGCTGAAGGAGGGGTTTGAGTCCGTGGAGTCGGTAATCACCTTGTTATTCTTCTATTCTTAGTGGATTGTTATTGCGTGTTGGTCCCGTGGTTTTTCTCCTGGATTGGAGTTTCCACGTATATCTCGGTGTGCTGTTTTTTATTTCCGCATTGGTTTTTATTTTGCACTGAGATTTGGTTTTATAAGTATTACACCTATTCACCCCCCCTCTAGTTGTTTGATAGTACCTATTTAGATCCTTGTGGATCCTAATATATAAACCTACACAGTCTACAAAACCTTTCGGTTGAGCCAAATAAACTTCCTCATTTAAAAACCCATTTAAAAACGCGCTCTTAACGTCCATTTGAAAGAGTTTTATTTTAAAGTGACAAGCAATAGCGAATAAGATACGAATGGACTCGAGTCTAGCTACAGGGGCGAACGTTTCATCAAAGTCTATACCTTCTATTTGAGAGTAGCCTTGAGCAACTAAACGTGCTTTGTTCCTGATGATGGTACCATCCTCATTTTTCTTGTTCTTGAAAATCCATTTAGTACCGATCACATTGTGTTGCTTCGGAGGCGTCGTTAATTTCCAGACTTTGTTTTGTTCAAACTGATGGAGCTCTTCCTGCATTGCTTCAATCCAGTAGTCATCCTGAAGAGCTTCATCGACGTTCTTTGGTTCGATTAAGGAAACGTAACAAGCGAATCCACAAACCAACTGTCTCCGAGTTCTGACTCCTTCTTGTGGGTCTCCAATAATGTTTGATTCAGGATGATCCTTGGAGATGCGTAACGTTTGAGGTAATGGAGTACTCGGAGGTACATGTGATGATTCCTGCACATCAGATAAACTTGAAGAACCATTAGATGCATCATTAATATTGGAAGTATTATCATGAGAAGATGTATTTACAGGAGTATCATCATCAAGAGAGATATCATGGGTAGATTTATCAGATGCAAAGTGGAAAGCTTCGTCTACTTTAACATTTATGGATTCTACAATCGTTTTAGATTTCAAGTTAAATACCCGATATGCTCTACTATTTGTAGAATAACCCATGAAAATCCCTTCGTCACTTCGAGAGTCAAATTTTTCAAGATTTTCGCGGTCACGTAAAATATAACACCGACTCCCAAAGATACGAAAATATTTGATGTTTGGTTTTCTACAAAACCATAGTTCATATGGTGTATTTAAAGTTCCCGGGCGCAAATAAACTCGATTAATAACATAGATTGCAGTGTTCACAGCTTCAGCCCAAAAATATAACGGTAAATTCCGGTTATGAAGCATAACACGTGCCATCTCTTGTACAACCCTGTTTTTGCGCTCGACTACACCATTCTGTTGAGGTGTATAGGGTGCTGAGAATTCATGTTTAATGCCATTGGAAGTGCAAAAATTAATGAATTTAGAATTTATGAATTCTCCACCTCTATCACTTCTAACACGAATGATCTTTTCATTCTTTTCAATCATAATACGAAGGCAAATCTCGTGAAAAGAATCAAAAGTATCAGCTTTCTCTTTTAAAACTGCTACCCATGAATATCTAGAGAAATCATCAACCAATAAGAAAATATACCATTTACCTCCCAAGGATGGTTGACGTGTCGGCCCCATAAGATCCATATGCAATAATTCTACGGGCCGATTAGTACCAACGTGGTTCAAGTTCTTGTGTGCAGTCCTGGATTGTTTTCCCTTTTGACAACCACCACACACAATGTTTTGTTTAAGTGAAAGTTTAGGAACCCCCTTGACCACGTCTTTGTTTGAAATTCTAGCAAGTTCCTTAAAATTTATGTGACCTAGCCTTTCATGCCAAAGTGTTTCATTATTCAAAGAGGCTAAGTTACAATTTTCAGAAATTTTATTGGGAACAACATAACAATTGTTTTCAGATCTAACCCCCTTTAAAAAGAAAACATGATCCTTATCAGTTACAATGCATTCAACAGATGAAAAATTTACTGAAAAACCATTGTCACAAAGTTGACTGATACTTATGAGGTTAGTCTTAAGGCCATCAACAAATAAGACATTATTCAGAATCAGGCCATCTGGAATAGCTACTGTTCATTTTCCAACAATTTTGGAAGACTGACCGTCTCCGAAAACTACAAGTCCTCCGGAGATTTTCTCAAAATTTTGAAAGCAGTTTTTGTCACCGGTCATGTGACGGGAACAACCGCTATCCAGATACCAAGACGAATTATCATATGCATGCAAGGAAATATTTGTAACAAGACAAGGGAAGATTTCACCTTTGCGTACCCAAACCTTTCGAGTTTTGGTGTACGTCGGAAATGATTGTGAAGTTGATACCTTTGGTGAAAGCGTCTTGTTTGATCCATCGCTTTTCCTTGACGTCGTCGTCTTGTTTGATGAACTACCGAGGCTCTTTTCCTTCGAATAATTTGCATTTGATTTCCGAGGAATCACCCTTTTGGTAGTCGTTGCAAGAAGTGCTTGAGTTGAGCGTTTGGCTCCCATCTTGCAATTTCTCCTTATGTGCCCTGCAATACCACAACGAAAACATACCTTGGTGCTTGACAATTCCGAAGAGGGGGAAGTAGGTTTGTTGTCGTTGTTTATCGTCAATTCCAGTGTCCGAGGAGGAGATACCGACTGGGGCACAAAGACTGTCCCAACCGAACTAAAATTGTCTTTAGTTCGATTGTATCCGAGGCCAAATTTGTTTGATTGACCAAGACCAAGAAGCTTATCCAACTTACTCCTTCCTGATGAAAATCGCTGTAAGTCATCCTTGAGCTGGAGAATGGTCTCTGTCATTTCCAATTTTTCCGGTCGGGCCTCGCCGTTGAGCTTCAAGAAGTAATTCGCTTTGTGTCACGCCCCGAGTTCAAAAACCAGTGTATAAATTTTTTTTTTTTTTTTTTTATAAATCATAGTTGCAAAAACAGCCAGGGCAATAACAGACCGCCACATATATAGAAGAGTCCCAATCCCCCATGGGATTGAGCCTTCTCTATATATGCACGGCTAGCTTGGCAACAACATCAGAGTACTAACTACGTACTACAACTATCAAAAATTACCATTTAATTATTACAACAACTCAACAAATGAATTACACATTTCTTTTAACTGATACAAATACATGTGCATTCGGCTGTCCAGGGTCAATCTCTATATCGATACCTCGCCAATTCGTCCCGACATCCCAACACCCGCGCGACCTGAAAAACAGTCACCCGAGGGTGTGAGACACACCGGAGTGTATCCCAGTGGGCACGACGAGCCGAGAAATAGCAGATCGTACCTACTGGTATACAATACTAGAGGATAGTAAAAGATCACTGTTAGGAAAAGCAATTATCATAAAGGAGCAGTGTTTATTCTAAGTAAAGTCATTATGAGTTAAGACAGATAAGAAATATCATTATGGGATAACATAGAGATCAACAACTCTATTATAATGGAAGCAACGTGGAGATCAACAAGTATATCCTCATGAAAGTGTCATGGAGTGTCAGCAGATATGAAAGCACTGGTAGGATCAGCAACTCAATAATCATGATACTAAAAGTAAAGGCATCATATCAAATCTCGACATGTATAGGTGGATAATTGAAATCAAATCCAGGAATCAATGGATAATGAAGTAAACATATCAATCAGCAACTCATGCATCAATAGATGAAATACTAAAACCAACCCAATCTCAAGCCACCATATTGGTCATCAAGACCTCAGGGAAAACCTCGCCGAACCTGGCACCAACCTGGCTGACATACTCCGGCACCCTCGGGCACTAACCTGGGAGTCAACAATCCGGCACCCTTGGGCACTAACCTGGGAGTCACGGGTCATACACCAGACCACTTTACCGGTAAAGAACATTTCCACGGGGCGCGACCCCGGCAATGTTCGTGAAGTACAGCAGTGCGGGCGATAAATCATGCGAATGCTCAAGCTCACGGTCCTCTGACCGGGTAATCGGCAATAAGCCGGGAACTATCCCTTTTGGGATTCAGCAATAATACCATATCAGAATATCATCTCAATCACATGCAAGAACAACAGCAACTATAATGATCCAGGAACAATCAGGGGAACTGATATCTCAGATGTCACGATAATCACGAACAAGTACCAACATGGAAATTTACTACAAATCGATCATACAACTAAACACATGATGTTTTTGAGAAAACATTTTGAAAACAAGTTCTAGGTCCAAACTTCGAAGAGCAATGCCTTTGTCCTATCAAACAAGAACAGACTCAGGCGACCCTACGAAGCTCGGTAAAAACATTTATTTAATAAAATCATGTATTTAGC
Source organism: Tillandsia leiboldiana (assembly GCA_029204045.2). Taxonomy (NCBI): domain Eukaryota; kingdom Viridiplantae; phylum Streptophyta; class Magnoliopsida; order Poales; family Bromeliaceae; genus Tillandsia; species Tillandsia leiboldiana. The sequence goes on from CM055072.1 coordinate 20,571,753, forward strand.
AACATAACGGGTGAACAACAAGCCGAAACAATCCGATCAACGATGCAATGTCAGAATCAACTGAATCTCAACTCATATGCAGGAATAATTATCAACTAATCCAATCAAGGATGCAATATCAGAATCAACTGAATCTCAACTCATAGGCAGGAATAATTATCAACCACAACTAGAACATGAATCAGGATATAGATACTGATAATCAAGTATAAATGTGCAAACTAGGTAATGACCAATCAGGCAAAGCAACAAACAGTAATATAACTCAATCAAAGGCAGATAGGCTCAATTATATCCAGGTTAACCAAAAACAGGGGTCCAACCAATACCGTACACAGAGGGCCGAAATGATAAAGCCCGGACCGAAGATAAACCCACCTGATAAATCGCAGGCGACTTAACCAAATCGACCGTATGCTCAGAACCAGAGTCAACTGAATCAACCTGAATCAAACATAGTTCAGGAACTTAGTTTAATTCTAACTTAACCCAAACTATCCCAATCAACTTAAATCTTTTAACAATGTTTAACGACAACATCTAGACCAACATACTCTCTATGTATAACATTTGGTAAAATTACCAAATTGCCCCTCCCGGGAATTCCCTTTTTGGATTTCCGGGAGACTCGGGCTTAACTCACTGCCGCTGGCTCAACCAGATTCTACTGGGACTCAACAGTCGGCTTGGTGAAACCGCCGTAATTTCTCAAATTACGCGATTGCCATCCGGATGTCGTTAAATTGACGATTTTGCCGATTCTCGGACCGTTATCCGATTTCCGCTCAACGAGAGCCGTTGGAATCCTAACGAAAAGCTTAGGAATCGCCAACATACTGTTTTCAACTTTATACAATGTTACTTTTGCGTTTAGACCCCTAGGGTTTCCGAAAATCGCACATTCAGTGCCATTTGAGCACTGTTTTCGCTCGTTCTTCCAACTGGAAACTCATTTTCATGAACCGTAACTTCCAGCATGTAACTTTTAACTTGCTGAGCACCGTGCTCACACATTTGTGGTAGCATGCAACCCGAGGAAAACTTCGGGCCATAAAATACTCCTCTAACATAGCCATTTTGCATTTTTGTTTCTCCGGGACTTCAAACAGAAATTTTAACGCGAGCATCGCGTCCGGTGACCCCAAATTAGCCTAGGTCACACTGTCGCGGCTTCGCAAACAGCCCGGGACATGGTTTTGGGCCAACATTTCATTAAAAGGTTGTTTTAACTACAACTTTTAATCTAAACCTCTTTTAATTAAACTTTGTATATGAAAGTGTCTCTAAATAGTGTCAAGATGCTAGGGCTCACCCTAATTGTAGCCCAGGTCTGCTGGTTCAACCAGAACCAAAGCCATGCACTCAAACAAGTTCACATTGCTCCAAACACTTGTCCACACAGAACCATCTTGGTCTAAAGTGAGCATTAAGCTCAAGGGACATTTGTAAGCAACTTTCATATTTACACAAAAGTCCAATTCAAAACTTTTCTTCTTTGAGACATTTAAGCAAACAGTTGGTGTGCACCATTTGTATACAAGCATATACAACCATTCCCGAGCTCATTCTCTGCAAATACTGAACCAAAAGCTTCCATTCTTGGAAGGAAATGCTCTAAATAGATTTCTCTACATTCTCTGCAAGTTTGGGCCAAGATGCATGGATGGATTGGCCGGAGTCCGAGGTTGAAGATGAAGTTAAGGCATCGAAATTTGTGATCATTCAACCAGGGCATCTGGGACCAAACAACTTGACCAAGTAGATGCTAAAACTTATAACTAACCCACCTGGACCCGTGCCCGGCGACAGGACACGGCGGCGACGCGGCGGCCACAAGCTCGGTTTGGAGCTTCAACTCCATTAATGGCGGATTTTTAATGGGGCAATTTGGAGACTTCCAACTTGAATGGAAATGCTCTAAAGAGTCATAGGAAGCTTCCCGACCAACCCTCCCCGGCCGGAGATGGCCGGAACGCCGGCGGCCGCGATTAGATCCCATTTCGAACCCATCTTGGCCGCGCTTCAACCGCGCTGCATGGTTGCCATGCAAGTGCATGGATGGACTCCCCTCGGTCCCTAGAAGAGTTCTGGGCATGTGGCCGGCGTCGGAGAAGCCCGCCGGCGCCGGAGCAAGAAGCTCGGCCAACTTGCAATAATTCAAAAAGCTAGGGCATCCATTTTCTTTCTAAATACTTAGCCATATTCAATTAAACTTTGCATATTTAATCTACATATCCTAAAGTCCTTGCATACAAATTTTTAGCTATTTTGGTTCAGTGGTTGCCGAGTTCTTTCGAGGCGGAGCACATCTAGGTTTCCGGCCATCATACTCTCCCGCCGGCCATGCACTTTGCATGGAAGGCTAGGACTTTGCAGGGAGCCTCCTAAGGAACTTCTTAACCTACTGCATGTGGTCTCGGGTGCAAGAAGCCTTTGGTTTAGGTTCCTTACCTTGGCCTAGGTTGAAGAAGATGGGATGAAGCGGGAACCTGTCCCTCTTGCACGCGCGGCCACGGCAACTCCAGCAAGGTTCTCTGGCACAGAGGAACACCACCAAAGCTCCAGAACAAGGTTTGGTGAGGTTTGGTTCCAACCTTCTCCCTTCTCTCTCTCTCTCTCTCGGGCTCCTCTCTAATGGAGTTGTGTTCTTTGGCCTCCCAAGCATCCGAGCTTTAAGAGGATTAAATCTTGGGAGTTAGAAAATCCCAAGAGCCTCCTCGTGTAACCTCCCACGAATAGCCCAAGAGTCATTTTGGATTTAATGCATTATTTTGCAAAATTTGCTAAGAACCCCTTACACAATTAACCTAAAGCCTTTAAGTCCCTGCTGTAGGTCACAATTGCATCCAGAACCCTTACCAAGAAGCCTCATTAAATTTGGTACATAAAATATTAGGGTTTCTTCTTCTCTCAAAAAAATATTAGGGTTTCTTCAAAAATACTCACTTTTTCAATGTATTTCACGCTTTTCGAGGCACTCGAGTCGCCGAAACTGAAAATGGACTTCGCCACGACGTCCGGCTCATCGAGACCTTAAAATAGCCTATTTATTTGTTTGATTTGGCGCTCGTATGAAATCTCGGGCCATCTTATTCTGTATGTCGTAAACCGACGCACGCACCTCGATGCACCCTGATCGCCAAACGCGAAATCCGTCAGTGCCATTGCGCTCAGAACGTTGAAATTAGCTAGGTTCGACTACTCATACCCCTATGTCAAGGTTCCGGATAGTAAATCGGCCAATAGTGGTCGAAAGGGGATTTGAAACATAGGGTTACTATTCACAACTTAAGTTGTGGGACCCGTTCTTTTTCGCTGTTTTGCGGAAGATCCGACCGTCGGATCGTCGACATATGTATATCAACTTTTCATGTTTCGACGAGACGATCGCAATGGTGATCTCGGATTTTCCAGATCAGGCCCCGACCGAAAGTCGATATTTTAAGGGCCACTATTGACTATTTTTGCCATTTAAATAATTCAGGAAATTATTTAAGCTTGAATTCTGGATTTTAAAATCATGGTTACTACACTTTGTTCACCATATCTACATAATTCTTCTCGAATTTCTCATTGGACTCTTGAAGGGAAATATTTATTTTAATCAGATTATCCCTTTCCACTTCAAGAGCGTTTGAGAGAGAAGATGCTCTTTTTGCTTCTTCTCCGAGATCCTGCAATCTCCCTCTCAAACTCTTGTTTTGCTTTGCCAGTTTCTTTGAATCCCTCAAAAGCTTATGGCAGGCAAGAGCAAAGTCTTCACCTTCTGAATTATCCGATTCATCGTCCTTTGCGATTTTTTCAACAGTGGAGTTGGACAATGACTCGGATGTACTAGCCATTAAGCACATGAAGGGTGAAGATGTGGACGCGTGGAACGCCGTTGCGTTATCTTCTTCATCACTTGACGATGACTCATTTGACGATGAGGTGTCATCCCAAGTGACGGCTTGCATCACTTTCTTCTTTGACGGATTCTTATTGGGACACTCCGTTGAGATATGGTCGTACCCTCGGCACTTGAAGCATTGGACTTGTCCTTCTGAGCTTTTCTTATCCTTAGAAAAACCCTCTTGCTTTCTTGGTTTGAAACTTGAAGAACCTTTGCCTTTCTTCGACTTTACGAAGGATGGAGTTTTGCTTGAGTTACCCCTTCGAAAGTTTCGGCGAAATTTTCTTGTCAAGAGAGCGAGCTGCTTCTCAAAGTCCTCCATAGATAGGTTTACGTCATCGTCTGAGGAGGATGAATCCGTGTCTTCTTCTTTTGTTGTTTTCAATGCTAAACCTGAAGACTTAGAAGAGGATGCTTTTCCAGAAGAATAGTTAGTAGGAAATGCCATTTCATAAGTTTGTAATGAGCCAACTAATTCTTCTACACGGATTTCGTCCGGGTGTTTAATAGTTTCAATGGCCGTAACCTTGGATCGAAATCTTTCAGGAAGAGTTCTTAATATTTTTGTTTCAACTTTAAATTCTGGAATCTTCTCTCCCAAGTTAGCACATGAGTTTACGATGTCTTGCAATCGTGTGTAATAGTCTGTGAACGATTCATTTTCTGCCATGAAAATAGAGTCAAACTTGCTCGTAAGCATTTGCAGTTTCTGAATATTCACAAGGTTAGTTCCCTCATGTGTAACTTGAAGAACATCCCAGATTTCTTTCGCAGTCTCACATGCCGAGACGTGAGAGAACTCAGTTTGAGACAAAGCATTAAATAGAGCATTAATCCCTTTGCCATTGTAAGAAGAATAATCTATCTCTTCCTTGGTCCATTTCGACCTAGGTTTGATGGTGCGAACATCAGCAATAATTTCAGTTGGATTAGACCATCCTAATTCAATTGATTGCCACACCCGTTCGTCGATGGAAATTAAAAAGGCTTTCATCCGTACTTTCCAGTACGCATAATTTGTTCCATCGAAGAACGGAGGTCTGTTGATGTTTCCACCTTCAACCATTGTTTACAACCCTATTCCCGCTCTGATACCACTTGTTGGGTTATGTATAATTGGATCTAAATAGGAGAAAAAATACCTAGAGGGGGGTGAATAGGTGTAAACAATAAACACTCAAAAATCTTTGCGATATAAAACCCAATGCGGAAAAATAAATAACACGCAGAGATTTTTACGTGGAAAACTCCAAACCGGAGTAAAAAATCACGGGACCGATAACACGGTGAAATCCACTAGAATTATAACACGTACAAAGGTGATATACCGTACTCACAGACGACTCAACCTTTTTCCATACGCTCCTAGTTGATCTTCTCCGCTCGCTCCGCAACGCTTCTCGAATCCACGATCTGCGTCCAACGCCGAATCCACGGCGTCCAACGTCGAGTCCACGACGTCCGACCGAATCCACGGTCTTCACCCAGTAGCACATCTCGAATCCACGAACGTACCTCGCTCCGAATCCACGAAAGCGGTAGCACCTTGAATCCACAAGGCCACGCGAGTCCACGCGCCGATTTTGGGGAAATCGTTGTTTTTGGGTGGTGATGATCCGCCGAATACTTAGATTAGAAATAGATCGGAAATACCATCTAAGTATTCATTAATTTGATTCTACTCAAAATCTGAGTTTGGAAAACCTAGAATCAAATTAATAAAATAGATGAAGAAACATAGAATTAAATCTAGTATTTCCTTTCTTCTCTATATGTGGATTTTTCTATTTCGGTCGTATTTTTTCCATTTTTCATCGTGCCCTAAAAGATGAATTAAAGGGTCTATTTATAGGTTAGAAACCGTTGGAAGAGGATAAGAATAAAAAACTAACCTTTTCTGGAATTTTTCAGGACGGCGATCCGGATCGGATTTCGGCGATCCGGATTGCAGTAACGAGACAGACAGTTTCCAGAAAAACAAAGGTTCGGGATCCGGATCGAAGTGTCTGATCCGGATCGTTCATACAATTCACCAAACACCAATGTTCGGGATCCGGATTGAAATGCCTGATCCGGATCGTTCATATATTACGGTAAAAACCAGTGTTCGGGATCCGGATCAAAGGAGGCTACGATCCGGATTGAATTTGCGTATGAACTAACACCCTTCGGGATCCGGATCGATGTGTCTGATCCGGATCCTGAACATGTCCCATGTCCAGTTTTTGATTTTTATGCAAATAAAAATTCATCCAAGTGTTTCTACACTATAAGAAGTATTCGGATCACCAAAGATAATTAGTTAAACATACCTGATCCTTTTGAATTCTTCTTTCTTGAGATTGAGTTATATGATCCAACCTTCTTTATCTTCAATCTTCAAGACTTAACCGAATTCACGAAATACGCCAACTCAAATTCCGTAACAGATCAACTAGGAGCGTATGGAAAAAGGTTGAGTCGTCTGTGAGTACGGTATATCACCTTTGTACGTGTTATAATTCTAATGGATTTCACCGTGTTATCGGTCCCGTGGTTTTTTACTCCGGTTTGGAGTTTTCCACGTAAAAATCTTGCGTGTTAATTTTTATTTCCGCATTGGGTTTTATTGCGCAACGATTTTTGAGTGTTTAAACGTTTACACCTATTCACCCCCCTCTAGGTGTTTTTTTTCCCTATTTAGATCCATATTATACATAACCCGACAATACAATCCACAGTATTATTATAATTTAATTCCTTTACATTTTTTATATCTGGCTACTTGATGACGGAGGGTACTTCTAATCGGGTCTCAACCGGTGGGGCGCAATCTACCGCACTACGCCCTCGCTCGCGAAAAAACCTGTAAAACACGGGAGTGAGAACCAAAATAAGTTCCCAGTGGGGTCTAATCAAGATATAAATAGATAGATAAGGAAAGTTGTGAACTACTGTACAATGCAGATAAACGGAACACTACTCTATACCTTACCAAAATGCATTAATGCTTAACTCAACACAACCCACTGTCTCATGACCTAATCATCGTGCTCGTCTCTCGTCGAGCCAAACTCACATCACTAAGCCCTGGATGAACTATCAACACTCTAGGGGCTGTCATCTCAACCCATAACTGTGTCACTCAGGAGTACACTACTCAAGAGGAGCGACCTCCTCGAGCCAAAATAGATTATGTGAGTATGATCCTATTCTCCGATCTAGAGGACGCACCTGTTTAGACCAAAATTTTCTGCCACGAGAGGAAGTGACACATGGCGTCACTCATCGGTTGAAAGACATCAGCCGACATGGTTTGACTCAATAAAGAAGGACTTGCGTCTCGATTGAGACCAGCTCCGAATACGGAGGCATACCACATGCGGTACACTATTGGTTGAAGCCATCAGCCGATAGGAGAAGCAGCCGACAAAGAGGACCAATGTAGTGGCCCAGATCCCCGTGCAGCTTTTCCCCATGATCCTTGTTGTGGAACACCTATTATTGGTGCGTCGTACCCGCAACGCGTCAAATGGACGCGTTGGACGGACTCTGTGAGGTTTCTGGATTGAGCCTGCCTTCTGGCTACTTTTGCCAAATTTTAGAAAGGATTTCAGGCTAAACCGAGGCCGGATTTGGATTCAACGCAGAAAAATGCCGAATATCGGCTATTTACTTATATTTTTTGGAGTCTTGATGTCCAAAAACGGACCCCCGGAAGTTTTCTGCGCATTTTGGTGCATGGGGGAAGCTGTGGACCGAAGGGAGGACACGATTGGCTGGCTCACGCTCGCGCTGTCCATGGGAGCACGTGCGGGTAGCCGTGGACCCGGCCGGAGCCACGTGGCACCTCCTGATTAGCGGGCTCACGCGGCGCGGTCCACAGGCGCGCGCGGTGGGTGCAGTGGACCGGGGCGGGCCACGTGGCGGCGCCGGATTGGCGGGCACACGAACGCGCGGTCCACGCGGCACGGGGGCAGGTGTACGGCGGAGCAGGTGGGCAGGTGACCGATGTGCGGGGCAGGTGGCCGCCGTAAGCAGGGCGCCACGTGGCGCCCTGCGATTGGCGGGCGCCACCCGCCCCCGCTGATCGGTTGGGCCACGCATCAGCGCCCGCGCCGCCTTGCACGCGCTGTTCCCTATTCGGGACACACGTCAAGCGCCTGGCGATCCGGGCGCTGATGGCGGGCCGGGCCGGGGGGTGGGTTCGGGCACTGTAGCCGCCCGAATCCCCCCGGGCGCCCGGATTTTGGCCCCGAAAGCCTAATAAAGTGGGATTTCAGGTTTCTTTTGGTGTGGGCCTATAAATACTCTTCTTTCTTAGGCCTTTTACTCTTTTTTCTGTGCTCCTCTGCGATAGAGCCCTAAAGCAATCATGTTCTTCATCTCGTGCTGCATCTCTCGAGGGAGTTTCGGAATTTTTGGAGGGCGCGGCATCGACGGTTTCGGCGATTCGACGTAGTGCGACGTTTCTTCTTTGGTGGCCCATTTTCGTCGCGTTTCGGTCCACGAGGTCCACAGAGCTACTCCGAAGGAGTTTTTGGACGATTTTCACGGCGTCAGTTTCATGAGAGGTAGATCTTATTTTTTCGTGTTTTTTCCTCCTCTCAGTTTTGGGTTTTTATTAGGGTTTCTGGAACATCTTTGAACCCATTTCCTGCTGGTGGTTTTTCTGGACAGCGGAGGCTTGTCAGATTTTTATCTCTGCGCTCGGGTATCGGATTTCGACATGTGAGGACTTGATCGACATCTACTCTTCGCGTGGATCACCGTCATATTTTTATTGGAATTTTTGGAGACTATCTCGCAGGTGGTATTTAAGCATTTTTTGGACTAATTTTTACAACAGCATGTGTTTGTGAGAATTTTTGCTTATTGCAATATTTGGACCGTATCTTTGTACCCAGAAGGAGTTTTTGGGTGTTTTTAGGCCCGTTGGAATCGTGGAAATCCGAGGATTGTCCCCGTTCAGTTTCAGCCTATTTGGATCTTGGATTGACGCGCGCTTCTGGTGGGTTGCTTCGTCTCCAAAACCGGTGGACGGTTCATTAATTCTATTGTATAGAAAGCATGCATGATTGTGAGATATGTTAGAATGCATGTTAGAGAGAGAAATGTTGTCTTTCCTGTGTTGTTATTGAAATCATGTTGGTTAATGTTCCATGATCTTGCTTTAGTTAAACTAAATGCTATTATTGGAACTTGACCTAGCACCCTGCCATATGTTGCATGTGTAACCAGACTAGTAGAAAACTCTCACTTGGGCTAGGTTTATTTATGCTTTAGACATCCACACTTTACTCTCTATCCCTGGACATAGTATTTTCCTCGCCCGGGTAGTGGGCTGAGTGGTCAGGATTGTTACGGAATTTGAGTTGGCGTAGTTTCGTGAAAGTCTCAAGTCTTGAAGATTGAAGGTGAAGAAAGTTGGATCATTTAACTCAATCTCAAGAAAGAAGAATTCAAAAGGATCAGGTATGTTTTACTAAAGATTTTGTGTGATCCGAATACTTCTTGTAGTGTAGAAACACTTGGAAGAATCTTTCATTGCATAAAAATCAAAAACTGGACTTGGGACATGTTCAGGATCCGGATCAGGTTGTTCGATCCGGATCCCGAAGGTGGTTCGTTCATACACCAGTTCAATCCGGATCGTAGCCTCTCTTGATCCGGATCCCGAACACTGAGTTTACCATCTTCCTTGAACGATCCGGATCAGGCTTCGCAATCCGGATCCCGAACGTTGATGTTTGGTGAACTGTATGAACGATCCGGATCAAGCACTTCGATCCGGATCCTGAACCTTCGTTTTTCTGGAATTGCCTGACTCGTTACGACGATCCGGATCACAGCTAATCCGATCCGGATCGCTGTCCGTAAAATCTCCAGAAATGTTAGGTTTTTGATTCTTATCTCCTTCCTAGGGTTTCTAACCTATAAATAGACCCTATGTCTCTTCTTCTAGGGTTAATCCAAAAAGAGGCCGAAAATAAAAATAGCCGTCATTTTCATATATACGCCTCTAGATCCACATATAGAGAAGAAAGAAAATCATTAGAGAATACTCTATGTTTCTTCATCTATATTGATTAGTTTGATTCTAGGTTTTCATACTCACATCTTGAGTTGAATCAAACTAATGAATACTTAGATGGTATTTCCGATCTATCTTTGATCTAAGTATTCGGCGGATCATCACCACCCAAAACAACGATTTACCCCAAAAATTGGCGCGTGGATTCGCGTGTCCTTGTGGATTCAAGGTTCAACCGCTCTCGTGGATTCGGAGCGAGGCACGTTCGTGGATTCGAAGGGTGCTATTGGGTGAAGACCGTGGATTCGGTCGGACGTCGTGGATTCGACGTTGGACGCCGTGGATTCGGTGTTGGGCGCAGATCGTGGATTCGAGAAGCGTCGCGGAGCGAGCGGAGAAGATCCTCTAGGAGCGTATGGAAAAGGTTGAGTCGTAATTGTGTACGGTAAATCACCTTGTACGTGTTTTAATTCTAGTGGATTTCTGCCGTGTTATCGGTCCCGTGGTTTTTTACTCCGGTGATGGAGTTTTCCACGTAAAAATCTTGCGTATTATTTTTTATTTCCGCAGTGGGTTTTTATCGCAACGATTTTTGAGTGTTTATACGTTTACACCTATTCACCCCCCTCTAGGTGTTTTTTCCCCTATTTAGATCCTTATTACATATAACCCAACAAGTGGTATCAGAGAGGGAATAGGGTTGTAAACAATGGTTGAAGGTGGAAACATCAACCGACCCCCGTTCTTCGATGGAACAAATTATGCGTACTGGAAAGTACGGATGAAAGCCTTTTTGATTTCCATCGACGAACGGGTGTGGCAATCAATTGAATTAGGATGGTCTAATCCAACTGAATTTATTGGTGATGTTCGCACCTTAAAACCTAGGTCGAAATGGACCAAGGAAGAGTTAGATTCATCTTCTTACAATGGCAAGGGAATTAATGCCATCTTTAATGCCTTATCTTAAACTGAATTCTCTCGCGTCTCGGCATGTGAGACTGCGAAAGAAATCTGGGATGTTCTTCAGGTTACACATGAGGGAACTAACCTCGTGAAGATTCAGAAACTGTAAATGCTTACGAGCAAGTTTGACTCTATCTTAATGGCAGAAAATGAATCTTTCACGGACTACTATACACGATTGCAAGACATCGTAAACTCATGTGCTAATCTGGGAGAGAAGATTCCAGAATTTAAGATTGTAAGAAAGATCTTAAGAACTCTCCCTGAACGATTTCGCCCAAAGGTTACTGCCATTGAAACTATTAAACACCCGGACGAAATACGTGTAGAAGAATTAGTTGGTTCATTACAAACTTATGAAATGACATTTACTACTAACAATTCTTCTGGAAAGGCATCCACTTCTAAGTCTTCAGGTTATGCGTTGAAAACAACTAAGGAAGAAGACGCAGATACATCCTCCTCAGACGATGACGAGAACCTTTCTATGGAGGAATTTGAGAAGCAGCTCGCTCTCTTGACAAGGAAGTTTCGCCGCAACTTTCGAAGGGGTAATTCAAGCAAATCTCCATCCTTCGGAAAGTCGAACAAAGGCAAGGGTACTTCAAGTTACAAGTCAAGAAAGCAAGAGAACTTCTCAAAGGATAAGAAAAGTTCAGAAGGACAACTTCAATGCTTCAAATGTCGAGGCTACGGCCACATTGCAACGGAGTGTCCTAACAAGTATCCGGCAAAGAAGAAGGCGATGCAAGTCGTCACTTGGGATGACAACTCAACGTCAAATGAGTCGTCTTCGAGTGATGAAGAAAAGAGCTCCACCGCATTCCACGCGTCCGTATCTTTACCCTTCATGTGCTTTATGGCAAGTACATCCGAGTCGTTGTCCAACTCCACTGTTGAAAAGAATGCAACGGACAACGAATTGGATGATTCGGAAGGTGAAGAATTTGCTCTAGCCTATCACAGATCTTTACGGGATTTAAAGAAACCGGCTAAGCAAAACAAGGGGTTGAGAGGGAGATTGCAGGATCTCGAAGAAGAAGTAAAAAGGGTAACTTCTCTCTCGACCGATCTTGAAGTGGAAAGGGATAAACTGATAAAAGAAAATGTTTCCCTTCAAGAGTCCAATGAGCAACTCGAGAAGAACTATATAGATATGGTGAACAAAGCGAACTATTTCTTGAAGCTCTACGGCGAGGCCCGACGGGAAAAATTGGAAATGACAGAGACCATTTGCCAACTCAAGGATGACTTACAGCAATTTTCTTTAGGAAGGAGTAAGTTGGATAAACTTCTTGGTCTTGGTCAAACAAACAAGTTCGGCCTCGGATACAATCGAACTGAAGACAATTTTAGTTCGGTTGGGACAGTCTTTGTGCCTCAGTCGGTATCTCCTCCTCCGACACCGGAAATCATGACAACTAACGACAACAAACCTACTTCATCCTCTTCAGAATCGTCAAGCACAAAGGTATGTTTTCGTTGTAATTCTGCAGGGCACATTGGAAGAAATTGCAAGATTGGAGCTCAGAGATCAAATCTACCACATCTTGCAACTGCTACCAATAAGTTCACTCCATGGAATTCAAAGAAGGATTTTCCTAAAGAAAAGGACATTGGTAGTACTTCAAACAAGACGATGACAAAAGAAAAAGACCAATCTTGCAAGACGTCTTCATCAAGGAAAACTTCTCAACCATTGCCAACATACTCCAAAACTCAAAAGGTTTCGGTATGCAAAGGTGAAACCCCTCCTTGTCTTTAATCGTTCTTCGATTAAATCTTGTGTAGTTTATGTATACTACTTTCTTTTCTTCTTTTTCTTTTGGCCGACCCGTCAACCATCTTTGGGAGGTAAATGGTACATTTTTTTATTGGTTGATGATTTCTCTCGGTTTTCTTGGGTAGCATTTTTAAAAGAGAAAGCTGATACGTTTGACTCTTTTCATGAGATTTGCCATCGTATTATGATTGAAAAGAATGAAAAGATCATTCGTGTTAGAAGTGATAGAGGTGGAGAATTCATAAATTCAAAATTCATTGATTTTTGCACTTCAAATGGCATTAAACATGAATTCTCGGCACCCTATACACCTCAGCAGAATGGTGTTGTTGAGCGCAAGAACAGGGTTGTTCAAGAGATGGCGCGTGTGATGCTTCATAGCCGGAATTTACCGCTACATTTTTGGGCTGAAGCCGTGAACACCGCTGTCTATGTCATTAATAGAGTTTACTTGCGCCCAGGAACTTTAAATACACCATATGAGCTGTGGTTTAGTAGAAAACCCAACATCAAATATTTTCGTGTCTTCGGGAGTCGATGTTACATTTTACGTGACCGTGAAAATCTTGGAAAGTTCGACTCTCGAAGTGATGAAGGAATCTTTTTGGGTTATTCTACGAATAGCAGAGCATATCGAGTATTTAACATTGAATCTAAGACGATCGTAGAATCTATAAATGTTAAAGTAGATGAAGCTTTTCACTTTGGATCTGGAAAATCTACCCTCGATATCTCTCTAGATGATGATTCTCCTGCTAATGCATCTTCTCATAATAATACTTCCAATATTAATGATGCATCTAATGGTTCTTCAAGTTTATCTGATGTGCAGGAATCATCTCATGTATCTCCGAGTACTCCGTTTCAACAAACGTTACGAATCTCCAAGGATCATCCGGAATCGAATATTATTGGAGATCCACAAGAAGGAGTCAGAACTCGGAGGCAGTTGGTTTGTGGATTCGCTTGCTACGTATCTTTAATCGAACCAAAGAACATAGATGAAGCTCTTCAGGATGACTACTGGATTAAAGCAATGCAGGAAGAGCTCCATCAATTTGAGCGAAACAAAGTCTGGGAATTAACGAAGCCCCCAAAGCAACACAATGTGATAGGTACCAAATGGATCTTCAAGAACAAGAAAAATGAGGATGGTACTATCATCAGGAACAAGGCACGATTAGTTGCTCAAGGCTACTCTCAAGTAGAAGGTATAGACTTTGACGAAACATTCGCCCCTGTAGCTAGACTCGAGTCCATTCGTATACTATTTGCTATTGCTTGTCATTTTAAAATCAAATTATTTCAAATGGACGTTAAGAGCGCATTTCTAAATGGGTTTTTAAATGAGGAAGTTTATGTGGCTCAACCGAAAGGTTTTGTAGATCATAAACAACCTAACCATGTTTTTCGTTTGAAAAAGGCTCTTTACGGTCTGAAACAAGCACCGCGAGCATGGTATGAAAGGTTAACAAAGCACCTTTTGGAGAAGGGCTATACTCGAGGGGGAGCTGATAGGACTCTCTTTGTGAAGCATTATCAAAGCAATTTCATTGTAGCACAAATCTATGTCGATGACATTGTATTTGGCGCAACAAGAGATAATGATGCTTCTAAATTCGCGGAAACCATGGAAAGCGAATTTGAGATGTCCATGATGGGCGAATTGACTTATTTCCTTGGATTGCAAATTAAACAAAATGATGAAGGTATTCACTTGAGTCAATCCAAGTATGCAATGGAGTTGGTCAAAAAGTTTGATCTAGAAAATTGTAAAGATTTTCCAACTCCAATGGGAACTAGCCACAAGGGACTTGGAAGTGAATCACATAGTGAGAAAGTAGACGAGAAACTGTATAGAAGTATGATTGGAAGTCTACTTTACCTCACGGCTAGTCGCCCGGATATATCCTTTAGTGTTGGGATTTGCGCGAGATATCAATCAGCACCAAAGGAGGTTCACCTGAAAGCGGTGAAACGGATCATCCGGTACATCAAAGGATCAATTAATTTCGGAATTTGGTATCCTATGGGAACAAGTCTGGATATTGTTGGATACTCAGATGCCGATTGGGTAGGATCAGTGGATGATCGGAAAAGCACGAGTGGTGCATGCTTCTATCTTGGCCATTGCCTTGTTGCATGGCACAGTAAAAAGCAGAACTGCATAGCACTCTCGACTGCCGAAGCGGAATACATTTCAGCTGGAAGTTGCTCAACTCAACTCATTTGGATGAAAAGCGTATTGAGCGACTTCCGCATTTCAGCATCTTCGGTAACAATTCTTTGTGACAACACAAGTGCAATTAACATTTCTAAAAACCCTGTGTTGCACTCTAGAACAAAACATATTGAGCTTAGATATCATTTTCTTAGAGAGCTAGTTGAATCAAATACTCTTCAACTTTCATATATTTCAACTGAGGATCAATTAGCTGACATTCTAACAAAACCTTTGGATCAAAAACGTTTTATTCATTTACGAAAAGCAATTGGAATGCTTTCCTTGAAATAAACTTCTTTTTGAAACCTTTGCTTAGGATAGGTTTTGTATTTGTTTTTGTTTTGTTCATTATCTATGTTTGTACATAGGGCATTAATTGAGCATAGATCATATTTGACTTTAATTGCATCTTTTCGCACATTTAGAAATTTATTATGCTTTTGCCATCATAATATTTCACTGTTGCAATGATCATTTATGTTAATTAAATCATCTTCTAAGTGATCAAAGTCAATTTCTCTCTCTCTATGATCTCTTGGTATAGTCATTATCTTATTTGACTGCTTAGTCGAGTATGAAATCGAGATCAATATTTGGTTGAATACTTTATATCTTAAGTAATTGATAGCCAATTGAGGGGGAGTCAAAGAAAAAGTAAAATGCTCAAAAGATGTGGAAAGAGTTACATCCCAATGAGGAGTGTGAAAACTACCACCACATGGAGAAAAGAGCTACCACCTCGGTCGTCCGAGTATTGTGTGCAGCTACCACATGTATACCAAGCATGGTTGTTCAAATTTTTGATTAAGTAAAATGCATGTTGAAATACTTGACTCCGTCAAATTTCAAGGTTGGTATAAGGTGGGTTTTTTAAAGAAAGATGCTCAAAGAGCCACTCTCTTCAACAGATTGTCTAGATACATTATCTATTATATTTGGGATTTCAAACATCTATTGATCTTTGTATTTCATTTTCTTTACTGAATTGATGATTTGATAAAGGCATTACTCATAAGATCAAGTTAGATGTAATTGAAGGTGTTCAACTTTAAGGGATTTAATTTTTGTAAATTTTCGTTTCATTTTTGGATATTATTGATAGATTTGGCATAATCTAATTCTTGTTGTATGAAACGATGATTTTTGTTTAAAGTTGATACACATTTGTGCCTACAATCTTTTTCTGGTTTTTCTTAAATTTCTCTGAAATTTTCTAAAGAAAAAGTTGGAGCCGATCCGGATCGGGCTAGATGATCCGGATCCCGAACGCAGGAATTCTTCTGCGGGCTGACGATCCGGATTGTATCTGCCGATCCGGATCCCGAACGCAGTTTCTCACTGCGGGTAGCCGATCCGGATCGCAGTTATGAACTGATCCGGATCGCGGCTAGGTTTTATAAAGAACAAAAGGGTTTTTTGATTTCTTTTACTCCAATCTTTTGTTCCAAAGTTTTCAGAGCCTCTCTCTCTCTAGATTTCATCCTTCCTGGAAGCTTTCAAACTCAAGTTCTTCAACTCCAAGTAAGTTTTATTGATCAAAATCTCAGTTTTTCACCGTTTTTTCTCTCTTCTTCCACAAACGTCATGAAATTCTTGGATCAACTTTGTTTGTGGATGGTTTTTGATCAAATTTCTTTTGAAATAAGAACTCTGGGTAGATTAGTTTTGATTATATGCTAGATATTCTCCTGATTAACGGATTTTTAGGCTTCGATTTCTAAAATTTCGGTTTTAGGGCATATAATAAGGATTTTCGAAAATCATGCAATTGATCTATTTTTAAAAGTCCTTTTGCAAAACTAATTTGATTCTTAGTCTCTCTACATGATTATGATTGTTTGGGTACAATTCTTCAAATCTTTGAAAATTAACAATTTTCTCATGTGTTCTTGAGTTGCTGCTCACAGGATTTTAATCTTCTTAAAGCACTTGGATCAATGGGATTCTCATGGATCATTCTCTTATTGGTCACTATGGTGCACACTCGGGCCACAAATAAGTTAAGAAGAGCTAAGAAAACACAACAAAAGGGTGAGTTTCTTGTGATCAGCGACACAGAAGTAGATTGTCACGAGGTAGATTGGACTGCATTGACAGATGATGATGACTCATTGCCTGAACAAAAGGCGTCCGATGCATCGAAAGAAAAAGCACCCATGGACAAAGGTAAAGCACCTATGACTGCACCAACCATCTCAGTGAAAAGGAAACGACTCGCTCGACGGTTTGGACGAGCACGAGGTTTCATGGCTAACGAACCGATTATTCCGGATTCTCCACCTCGGGAGGAACAAGTGTTCGTTAATTCGGATCGCCTAAGGGCATTTGAGAATCGTGAATGCATTGGTGAGAGACATGTCAATATAGAGGCTCTACGAGATCACTCTCCTGAGTTTGGCGTTCTAATTGAACAAGCTAACCTTATTCAAGTTTGTCGATTTCCTGAAGTGCTTGGATACTGTCTGCATCTTGTAAGGGCCTTCTATACAAATGCACGGCACCTTCGTGAAATTGAAAACGGTCCAATGGAATTTTACACGAACATCCAAGGCACAAGATTCAAAATTACTCCACAATTGATTGGCGAGGTTTTGGGAATGCCTGCCAGCAAGACAGGAGTTAATTACTTGAAGGGAAAGGTTTTGACGAACACTGTGTGGCAAATGGTTATAAAGGGAATTTGTTTGGAAGGAACGCAATCAACGGAGAAATCGATCAGATCCAAGGAACTTCGTCTTGAGTACCGATTTCTAAACTTCATCACTTGTTACAATATCCTTCCAAATTTGCAGACGAAAGTTTTGAGATGGGATCGAATGCTATTTTAGTATCTCTTAGGACATCCGTCTGAGGCAATGGGATTGAATATCAACATTCCATACATTATTTGGAATAGAATGACAAGATATGTTGAGCACCCTCATCCCACAGAGAGAATTCCATTTCCACTGATTATAATGAGGATTTTGAAGAAATTTCAGGTTGACATTACCTCACCGACTTATCATCAATGTTTGGGCATGATCGATGAGTCCACCGTCGTGAAGTCACTTCACAAATTGCCCCATGTCACTCCAGTCCCAACAAGCGGAACGAAACCTAGTAGCGGCACTTCCGCGTCACCATCACAACCAGCACCCACACCAGCGGATGAAGCATCAGTCTCATCCATCTACAAAGAACAACAACGATTATCGGTTGAGCAGGAACAGATCTCGAAGGCACAGACGAGAATCTGCAATGAGCTCGAGCTCATCACGGCAGCTCACATTACCTTAACCAAGAAGATCAATTCTATGAACAAGCTGGAGAAAAAGATGTTCTCAAAGATGGGCTGCACGAGCTCTGATGACTCCGAATCTGATGACTGATTCCTTCTTTTTATTCTTTTGCAGATTTTTAATCTTTTTGTGCAGGTTTTTCAGTTTTTAGGACTTACTTTTAGTTCTAGTTCTTAAATTTCGGAACACTTTCGTTGATATTCTTTTTAACTCTCCTTCAATTTTTTGGTAACTTTGGCTTTATTTGTGACAAAAGGGGGGAGAGAGTTTAGAGAACTTGAACAATGATATTGTGAAAATTGTGATCTTGTATACATCAATGATGAACAACGATGACTGCATCAAGGTACAATGATGATGTGAATGAACATCAAGGTAAGTGAACATCAAGGGAACTTGAACAATGATTGTGAAAATCTTGCTGATGAAGATTTTGTATACATCAAGGTAAGTATCACTTCAACTTCAACTTTGGTTTTCAATCTTGTGATTGTTTGCATGTCTCGACTAACTATTCGACTAACTATTGGGCATGTAATATGACTAACAAGTTGATGTTGGACCTGACATTTTGTGACATTTGGTTTTAATTGCATAGAAGATATGTTGGTTTTTGACTATGATTCTCTTACATATCTGAATTCTCAAATGTCATGATGATCAGATAAACTCTATCTCTGTACTAGTTTTTTGTATGCTAAATATTCTTGAGGTATCTAACGATCTCTTTTTGTCAAGAATGATTTCTTTGTGCAGGAGTACAGATGTCTAAGTCTAGAGTCTGTTTTAGGAGTTTTATCTCATGTTTTTAAATTTTTGGATCTCCATTGTAAATTTTTGTTGTATGGTGATAGCAACAAAAATATCTTTTTGAATTTTCCTTAGTGGATCTGTGTTTTGTCACGAAACCGCCAAAGGGGGAGATTGTTACGGAATTTGAGTTGGCGTAGTTTCGTGAAAGTCTCAAGTCTTGAAGATTGAAGGTGAAGAAAGTTGGATCATTTAACTCAATCTCAAGAAAGAAGAATTCAAAAGGATCAGGTATGTTTTACTAAAGATTTTGTGTGATCCGAATACTTCTTGTAGTGTAGAAACACTTGGAAGAATCTTTCATTGCATAAAAATCAAAAACTGGACTTGGGACATGTTCAGGATCCGGATCAGGTTGTTCGATCCGGATCCCGAAGGGTGGTTCGTTCATACACCAGTTCAATCCGGATCGTAGCCTCTCTTGATCCGGATCCCGAACATTGAGTTTACCATCTTCCTTGAACGATCCGATCAGGCTTCGCAATCCGGATCCCGAACGTTTGATGTTTGGTGAACTGTATGAACGATCCGGAATCAAGCACTTCGATCCGGATCCCGAACCTCGTTTTTCTGGAATTGCCTGACTCGTTACGACGATCCGGCATCACAGCTAATCCGATCCGGATCGCCGTCCGTAAAATCTCCAGAAATGTTAGGTTTTTGATTCTTATCTCCTTCCTAGGGTTTCTAACCTATAAATAGACCCTATGTCTCTTCTTCTAGGGTTAATCCAAAAAGAGGCCGAAATAAAAATAGCCGTCATTTTCATATATACGCCTCTAGATCCACATATAGAGAAGAAAAGGAAATCATTAGAGAATACTCTATGTTTCTTCATCTATATGATTAGTTTGATTCTAGGTTTTCATACTCACATCTTGAGTTTGAATCAAACTAATGAATACTTAGATGGTATTTCCGATCTATCTTTGATCTAAGTATTCGGCGGATCATCACCACCCAAAACAACGATTTACCCCAAAATCGGCGCGGGGATTCGCGTGTCCTTGTGGATTCAAGGTTCAACCGCTCTCGTGGATTCGGAGCGAGGCACGTTCGTGGATTCGAAGGGTGCTATTGGGTGAAGACCGTGGATTCGGTCGGACGTCGTGGATTCGACGTTGGACGCCGTGGATTCGGCGTTGGGCGCAGATCGTGGATTCGAGAAGCGTCGCGGAGCGAGCGGAGAAGATCCTCTAGGAGCGTATGGAAAAGGTTGAGTCGTAAGTGTGTACGGTAAATCACCTTGTACGTGTTTTAATTCTAGTGGATTTCTGCCGTGTTATCGGTCCCGTGGTTTTTTACTCCGGTGATGGAGTTTTCCACGTAAAAATCTTGCGTATTATTTTTTATTTCCGCATTGGGTTTTTATCGCAACGATTTTTGAGTGTTTATACGTTTACACCTATTCACCCCCCTCTAGGTGTTT
>CM055072.1:20592250-20628503 GCA_029204045.2 Tillandsia leiboldiana
TTATGCTTTAACATCCACACTTTACTGCCTCTTCCCTGGACAGGATAAGTATTTTTTCCCTCGCCCGCGGAGTGGGCTGAGTGGTTCCAGAGATTGTTTAACGGAATTTGAGGTTTTGGCCGTAGTTTCGTGAAAGTCTCAAGTCTTGAAGATTGAAGGTGAGAAAGTTGGATCATTTACTCAATCTCAAGAAAGAAGAATTCAAAGGATCAGGTAATGTTTAACTAAAGATTTTGTGTGATCCGAATACTTCTTGTAGTGTAGAAACACTTGGAAGAATCTTTTCATTGCATAAAAATCAAAAACTGGACTTGGGACAATGTTCAGGATCCGGATCAGGTTGTTCGATCCGGATCCCGAAGGTGGTTCGTTCATACAACCAGTTCAATCCGGATCGTAGCCTCTCTTGATCCGGATCCCGAACACTGAGTTTACCATCTTCCTTGAACGATCCGGATCAGGCTTCGCAATCCGGATCCCGAACGTTGATGTTTGGTGAACTGTATGAACGATCCGGATCAAGCACTTCGATCCGGATCCGAACCTTCGTTTTTCTGGAATTGCCTGACTCGTTACGACGATCCGGATCACCAGCTAATCCGATCCGGATCGATGTCCGTAAAATCTCCAGAAATGTTAGGTTTTGATTATCTCCTTCCTAGGGTTCTAAACATCTAAATAGACCCTAGTCTCTTCTTCTAGGGTTAATCCAAAAAGAGGCCGAAAATAAAAATAGCCGTCTATTTTCATATATACGCCTCTAGATCCACATATAGAGAAGAAAGAAAATCATTAGAGAATACTCTCATGTTTCTTCATATATATTGATTAGTTTGATTCTAGGTTTTCATACTCACATCTTGAGTTGAATCAAACTAATGAATATTAGATGGTATCTCCGATCTATCTTTGATCTAAGTATTCGGCGGATCATCACCACCCAAAACAACGATTACCCAAAAAATTGGCGCGTGGATTCGCGTTGTCCTTGTGGACTTCAAGGTTCAACCGCTCTCGTGGATTCGGAGCGAGGGCACGTTCGTGGATTCGAGGGTGCATTTGGGTGAAGACCGTGATTCGGTTCGGACGTCGTGGATTCGAGCTTTGGACGCCGTGGATTCGGTGTTGGGCGCAGGATCGTGGATTCGAGAAGCGTCGCGGAGCGAGCGGAGAAGATCCTCTAGGAGCGTATGGAAAAGGTTGAGTCGTAATTGTGTACGGTAAATCACCTTGTACGTGTTTTAATTCTAGTGGATTTCTGCCGTGTTATCGGTCCGTGGTTTTTTACTCCGGTGATGGAGTTTTCCACGTTAAAAATCTGCGTATTATTTTTTATTTCCGCAGTGGGTTTTTATCGCAACGATTTTTGAGTGTTTATACGTTTACACCTATTCACCCCCCTCTAGGTTGTTTTTTCCCTATTTAGATCCTTATTACATATAACCCAACAAGTGGTATCAGAGCGGGCATAGGGTTGTAAACAATGGTTGAAGGTGGAAACATCAACCGACCCCGTTCTTCGATGGAACAATTATGCGTACTGGAAAGTACGGATTGAAAGCCTTTTTGATTTCCATCGACGAACGGGTGTGGCAATCAATTGAATTAGGATGGTCTAATCCAACTGAATTTATTGGTGATGTTTCGCACCTTAAAACCTAGGTCGAAATGGACCAAGGAAGAGTTAGATTCATCTCTTACAATGGCAAGGGAATTAATGCCATCTTTAATGCCTTATCTTAAACTGAATTCTCTCGCGTCTCGGCATGTGAGACTGCGAAAGGAATCTGGGATGTTCTTCAGGTTACACATGAGGGAACTAACCTCGTGAAGATTCAGAAACTGTAAATGCTTACGAGCAAGTTTGACTCTACTTAATGGCAGAAAATGAATCTTTCCGGACTACTATACACGATTGCAAGACATCGTAAACTCATGTGCTAATCTGGGAGAGAAGATTCCAGAATTTAAGATTGTAAGAAAGGATCTTAAGAACTCTCCCTGAACGATTTCGCCCAAAGGTTACTGCCATTGAACTATTAAACACCAGCGACGAAATACGTGTAGAAGAATTAGTTGGTTCATTACAAACTTATGAAATGACATTTACTACTAACAATTCTTCTGGAAAGGCATCCACTTCTAAGTCTTCAGGTTATGCGTTGAAAACAACTAAGGAAGAAGACGCAAGATACATCCTCCTCAGACGATGACGAGAACCTTTCTATGGAGGAATTTGAGAAGCAGCTTCGCTCTCTTGACAAGGAAGTTTCGCCGCAACTTTCGAAGGGGTAATTCAAGCAAATCTCCCATCCTTCGGAAAGTCGAACAAAGGCAAGGGTACTTCAAGTTACAAGTCAAGAAAGCAAGAGAATCTTCTTCAAAGGATAAGAAAGTTCAGAAGGACAACTTCAATGCTTCAAATGTCGAGGCTACGGCCACATTGCAACGGAGTGTCCTAACAAGTATCCGGCAAAGAAGAAGGCGATTGCAAGTCGTCACTTGGGATGACAACTCAACGTCAAATGAGTCGTCTTCGAGTGATGAAGAAAAGAGCTCCACCGCATTCCACGCGTCCGTATCGTTACCCTTCATGTGCTTTATGGCAAGTACATCCGAGTCGTTGTCCAACTCCACTGTTGAAAAGAATGCAACGGACAACGAATTGGATGATCGGAGGTGAAGAATTTGCTCTAGCCTATCACAGATCTTTACGGGATTTAAAGAAACCGGCTAAGCAAAACAGGGGTTGAGAGGGAGATTGCAGGATCTCGAAGAAGAGTAAAAAGGGTAACTTCTCTCTCGACCGACTCTTGAAGTGGAAAGGGATAAACTGATAAAAGAAAAGTTTTCCCTTCAAGAGTCCAATGAGCAACTCGAGAAGAACTATTATAGCATATTGTGAACAAGCGAACTATTTCTTGAAGCTCTACGGCGAGGCCCGACGGGAAAAAATTGGAAATGACAGAGACCATTTGCCAACTCAAGGATGACTTACAGCCAATTTCTTTAGGAAGGGTAAGTTGTGATAAACTTCTTGGTCTTGGTCAAACAAACAAGTTCGGCCTCGGATACAATCGAACTGAAGACAATTTTAGTTCGGTTGGGACAGTCTTTGTGCCTCAGTCGGTATCTCCTCCTCCGACACCGGAAATCATGACAACTAACGACAACAAACCTACTTCATCCTCTTCAGATCGTCAAGCACAAAGGTATGTTTTCGTTGTAATTCTGCAGGGCACATTGGAAGAAATTGCAAGATTGGAGCTCAGAGATCAAATCTACCACATCTTGCAACTGCTACCAATAAGTTCACTCCATGGAATTCAAAGAAGGATTTTCCTAAGAAAAGGACATTGGTAAGTACTTCAAACAAGACGATGACAAAAGAAAAAGACCAATCTTGCAAGACGTCTTCATCAAGGAAAACTTCTCAACCATTGCCAACATACTCCAAAACTCAAAAGGTTTCGGTATGCAAAGGTGAAACCCCTCCTTGTCTTTAATCGTTCTCGATTAAATCTTGTGTAGTTTATGTATACTACTTTCTTTTCTTCTTTTTCTTTTGGCCGACCCGTCAACCATCTTTGGGAGGTAAATGGTACATTTTTTATTGGTTGATGATTTCTCTCGGTTTTCTTGGGTAGCATTTTTAAAAGAGAAAGCTGATCCGTTTGACTCTTTTCATGAGATTTGCCATCGTATTATGATTGAAAAGAATGAAAAGATCATTCGTGTTAGAAGTGATAGAGGTGGAGAATTCATAAATTCAAAATTCATTGATTTTTGCACTTCAAATGGCATTAAACATGAATTCTCGGCACCCTATACACCTCAGCAGAATGGTGTTGTTGAGCGCAAGAACAGGGTTGTTCAAGAGATGGCGCGTGTGATGCTTCATAGCCGGAATTTACCGCTACATTTTTGGGCTGAAGCCGTGAACACCGCTGTCTATGTCATTAATAGAGTTTACTTGCGCCCAGGAACTTTAAATACACCATATGAGCTGTGGTTTAGTAGAAAACCCAACATCAAATATTTTCGTGTCTTCGGGAGTCGATGTTACATTTTACGTGACCGTGAAAATCTTGGAAAGTTCGACTCTCGAAGTGATGAAGGAATCTTTTTGGGTTATTCTACGAATAGCAGAGCATATCGAGTATTTAACATTGAATCTAAGACGATCGTAGAATCTATAAATGTTAAAGTAGATGAAGCTTTTCACTTTGGATCTGGAAAATCTACCCTCGATATCTCTCTAGATGATGATTCTCCTGCTAATGCATCTTCTCATAATAATACTTCCAATATTAATGATGCATCTAATGGTTCTTCAAGTTTATCTGATGTGCAGGAATCATCTCATGTATCTCCGAGTACTCCGTTTCAACAAACGTTACGAATCTCCAAGGATCATCCGGAATCGAATATTATTGGAGATCCACAAGAAGGAGTCAGAACTCGGAGGCAGTTGGTTTGTGGATTCGCTTGCTACGTATCTTTAATCGAACCAAAGAACATAGATGAAGCTCTTCAGGATGACTACTGGATTAAAGCAATGCAGGAAGAGCTCCATCAATTTGAGCGAAACAAAGTCTGGGAATTAACGAAGCCCCCAAAGCAACACAATGTGATAGGTACCAAATGGATCTTCAAGAACAAGAAAAATGAGGATGGTACTATCATCAGGAACAAGGCACGATTAGTTGCTCAAGGCTACTCTCAAGTAGAAGGTATAGACTTTGACGAAACATTCGCCCCTGTAGCTAGACTCGAGTCCATTCGTATACTATTTGCTATTGCTTGTCATTTTAAAATCAAATTATTTCAAATGGACGTTAAGAGCGCATTTCTAAATGGGTTTTTAAATGAGGAAGTTTATGTGGCTCAACCGAAAGGTTTTGTAGATCATAAACAACCTAACCATGTTTTTCGTTTGAAAAAGGCTCTTTACGGTCTGAAACAAGCACCGCGAGCATGGTATGAAAGGTTAACAAAGCACCTTTTGGAGAAGGGCTATACTCGAGGGGGAGCTGATAGGACTCTCTTTGTGAAGCATTATCAAAGCAATTTCATTGTAGCACAAATCTATGTCGATGACATTGTATTTGGCGCAACAAGAGATAATGATGCTTCTAAATTCGCGGAAACCATGGAAAGCGAATTTGAGATGTCCATGATGGGCGAATTGACTTATTTCCTTGGATTGCAAATTAAACAAAATGATGAAGGTATTCACTTGAGTCAATCCAAGTATGCAATGGAGTTGGTCAAAAAGTTTGATCTAGAAAATTGTAAAGATTTTCCAACTCCAATGGGAACTAGCCACAAGGGACTTGGAAGTGAATCACATAGTGAGAAAGTAGACGAGAAACTGTATAGAAGTATGATTGGAAGTCTACTTTACCTCACGGCTAGTCGCCCGGATATATCCTTTAGTGTTGGGATTTGCGCGAGATATCAATCAGCACCAAAGGAGGTTCACCTGAAAGCGGTGAAACGGATCATCCGGTACATCAAAGGATCAATTAATTTCGGAATTTGGTATCCTATGGGAACAAGTCTGGATATTGTTGGATACTCAGATGCCGATTGGGTAGGATCAGTGGATGATCGGAAAAGCACGAGTGGTGCATGCTTCTATCTTGGCCATTGCCTTGTTGCATGGCACAGTAAAAAGCAGAACTGCATAGCACTCTCGACTGCCGAAGCGGAATACATTTCAGCTGGAAGTTGCTCAACTCAACTCATTTGGATGAAAAGCGTATTGAGCGACTTCCGCATTTCAGCATCTTCGGTAACAATTCTTTGTGACAACACAAGTGCAATTAACATTTCTAAAAACCCTGTGTTGCACTCTAGAACAAAACATATTGAGCTTAGATATCATTTTCTTAGAGAGCTAGTTGAATCAAATACTCTTCAACTTTCATATATTTCAACTGAGGATCAATTAGCTGACATTCTAACAAAACCTTTGGATCAAAACGTTTTATTCATTTACGAAAAGCAATTGGAATGCTTTCCTTGAAATAAACTTCTTTTTGAAACCTTTGCTTAGGATAGGTTTTGTATTTGTTTTTGTTTTGTTCATTATCTATGTTTGTACATAGGGCATTAATTGAGCATAGATCATATTTGACTTTAATTGCATCTTTTCGCACATTTAGAAATTTATTATGCTTTTGCCATCATAATATTTCACTGTTGCAATGATCATTTATGTTAATTAAATCATCTTCTAAGTGATCAAAGTCAATTTCTCTCTCTCTATGATCTCTTGGTATAGTCATTATCTTATTTGACTGCTTAGTCGAGTATGAAATCGAGATCAATATTTGGTTGAATACTTTATATCTTAAGTAATTGATAGCCAATTGAGGGGGAGTCAAAGAAAAAGTAAAATGCTCAAAAGATGTGGAAAGAGTTACATCCCAATGAGGAGTGTGAAAACTACCACCACATGGAGAAAAGAGCTACCACCTCGGTCGTCCGAGTATTGTGTGCAGCTACCACATGTATACCAAGCATGGTTGTTCAAATTTTTGATTAAGTAAAATGCATGTTGAAATACTTGACTCCGTCAAATTTCAAGGTTGGTATAAGGTGGGTTTTTTAAAGAAAGATGCTCAAAGAGCCACTCTCTTCAACAGATTGTCTAGATACATTATCTATTATATTTGGGATTTCAAACATCTATTGATCTTTGTATTTCATTTTCTTTACTGAATTGATGATTTGATAAAGGCATTACTCATAAGATCAAGTTAGATGTAATTGAAGGTGTTCAACTTTAAGGGATTTAATTTTTGTAAATTTTCGTTTCATTTTTGGATATTATTGATAGATTTGGCATAATCTAATTCTTGTTGTATGAAACGATGATTTTTGTTTAAAGTTGATACACATTTGTGCCTACAATCTTTTTCTGGTTTTTCTTAAATTTCTCTGAAATTTTCTAAAGAAAAAGTTGGAGCCGATCCGGATCGGGCTAGATGATCCGGATCCCGAACGCAGGAATTCTTCTGCGGGCTGACGATCCGGATTGTATCTGCCGATCCGGATCCCGAACGCAGTTTCTCACTGCGGGTAGCCGATCCGGATCGCAGTTATGAACTGATCCGGATCGCGGCTAGGTTTTATAAAGAACAAAAGGGTTTTTGATTTCTTTTACTCCAATCTTTTGTTCCAAAGTTTTCAGAGCCTCTCTCTCTCTAGATTTCATCCTTCCTGGAAGCTTTCAAACTCAAGTTCTTCAACTCCAAGTAAGTTTTATTGATCAAAATCTCAGTTTTTCACCGTTTTTCTCTCTTCTTCCACAAACGTCATGAAATTCTTGGATCAACTTTGTTTGTGGATGGTTTTTGATCAAATTTCTTTTGAAATAAGAACTCTGGGTAGATTAGTTTTGATTATATGCTAGATATTCTCCTGATTAACGGATTTTTAGGCTTCGATTTCTAAAATTTCGGTTTTAGGGCATATAATAAGGATTTTCGAAAATCATGCAATTGATCTATTTTTAAAAGTCCTTTTGCAAAACTAATTTGATTCTTAGTCTCTCTACATGATTATGATTGTTTGGGTACAATTCTTCAAATCTTTGAAAATTAACAATTTTCTCATGTGTTCTTGAGTTGCTGCTCACAGGATTTTAATCTTCTTAAAGCACTTGGATCAATGGGATTCTCATGGATCATTCTCTTATTGGTCACTATGGTGCACACTCGGGCCACAAATAAGTTAAGAAGAGCTAAGAAAACACAACAAAAGGGTGAGTTTCTTGTGATCAGCGACACAGAAGTAGATTGTCACGAGGTAGATTGGACTGCATTGACAGATGATGATGACTCATTGCCTGAACAAAAGGCGTCCGATGCATCGAAAGAAAAAGCACCCATGGACAAAGGTAAAGCACCTATGACTGCACCAACCATCTCAGTGAAAAGGAAACGACTCGCTCGACGGTTTGGACGAGCACGAGGTTTCATGGCTAACGAACCGATTATTCCGGATTCTCCACCTCGGGAGGAACAAGTGTTCGTTAATTCGGATCGCCTAAGGGCATTTGAGAATCGTGAATGCATTGGTGAGAGACATGTCAATATAGAGGCTCTACGAGATCACTCTCCTGAGTTTGGCGTTCTAATTGAACAAGCTAACCTTATTCAAGTTTGTCGATTTCCTGAAGTGCTTGGATACTGTCTGCATCTTGTAAGGGCCTTCTATACAAATGCACGGCACCTTCGTGAAATTGAAAACGGTCCAATGGAATTTTACACGAACATCCAAGGCACAAGATTCAAAATTACTCCACAATTGATTGGCGAGGTTTTGGGAATGCCTGCCAGCAAGACAGGAGTTAATTACTTGAAGGGAAAGGTTTTGACGAACACTGTGTGGCAAATGGTTATAAAGGGAATTTGTTTGGAAGGAACGCAATCAACGGAGAAATCGATCAGATCCAAGGAACTTCGTCTTGAGTACCGATTTCTAAACTTCATCACTTGTTACAATATCCTTCCAAATTTGCAGACGAAAGTTTTGAGATGGGATCGAATGCTATTTTAGTATCTCTTAGGACATCCGTCTGAGGCAATGGGATTGAATATCAACATTCCATACATTATTTGGAATAGAATGACAAGATATGTTGAGCACCCTCATCCCACAGAGAGAATTCCATTTCCACTGATTATAATGAGGATTTTGAAGAAATTTCAGGTTGACATTACCTCACCGACTTATCATCAATGTTTGGGCATGATCGATGAGTCCACCGTCGTGAAGTCACTTCACAAATTGCCCCATGTCACTCCAGTCCCAACAAGCGGAACGAAACCTAGTAGCGGCACTTCCGCGTCACCATCACAACCAGCACCCACACCAGCGGATGAAGCATCAGTCTCATCCATCTACAAAGAACAACAACGATTATCGGTTGAGCAGGAACAGATCTCGAAGGCACAGACGAGAATCTGCAATGAGCTCGAGCTCATCACGGCAGCTCACATTACCTTAACCAAGAAGATCAATTCTATGAACAAGCTGGAGAAAAAGATGTTCTCAAAGATGGGCTGCACGAGCTCTGATGACTCCGAATCTGATGACTGATTCCTTCTTTTTATTCTTTTGCAGATTTTTAATCTTTTTGTGCAGGTTTTTCAGTTTTTAGGACTTACTTTTAGTTCTAGTTCTTAAATTTCGGAACACTTTCGTTGATATTCTTTTTAACTCTCCTTCAATTTTTTGGTAACTTTGGCTTTATTTGTGACAAAAGGGGGGAGAGAGTTTAGAGAACTTGAACAATGATATTGTGAAAATTGTGATCTTGTATACATCAATGATGAACAACGATGACTGCATCAAGGTACAATGATGATGTGAATGAACATCAAGGTAAGTGAACATCAAGGGAACTTGAACAATGATTGTGAAAATCTTGCTGATGAAGATTTTGTATACATCAAGGTAAGTATCACTTCAACTTCAACTTTGGTTTTCATCTTGTGATTGTTTGCATGTCTCGACTAACTATTCGACTAACTATTTGGGCATGTAATATGACTAACAAGTTGATGTTGGACTGACATTTTGTGACATTTGGTTTTTAATTGCATAGAAGATATGTTGGTTTTTGACTATGATTCTCTTACATATCTGAATTCTCAAATGTCATGATGATCAGATAAACTCTATCTCTGTACTAGTTTTTGTATGCTAAATATTCTTGAGGTATCTAACGATCTCTTTTTGTCAAGAATGATTTCTTTGTGCAGGAGTACAGATGTCTAAGTCTAGAGTCTGTTTTAGGAGTTTATCTCATGTTTTTAAATTTTTGGATCTCCATTGTAAATTTTTGTTGTATGGTGATAGCAACAAAAATATCTTTTTGAATTTTCCTTAGTGGATCTGTGTTTTGTCACGAAACCGCCAAAGGGGGAGATTGTTACGGAATTTGAGTTGGCGTAGTTTCGTGAAAGTCTCAAGTCTTGAAGATTGAAGGTGAAGAAAGTTGGATCATTTAACTCAATCTCAAGAAAGAAGAATTCAAAAGGATCAGGTATGTTTTACTAAAGATTTTGTGTGATCCGAATACTTCTTGTAGTGTAGAAACACTTGGAAGAATCTTTCATTGCATAAAAATCAAAAACTGGACTTGGGACATGTTCAGGATCCGGATCAGGTTGTTCGATCCGGATCCCGAAGGTGGTTCGTTCATACACCAGTTCAATCCGGATCGTAGCCTCTCTTGATCCGGATCCCGAACATTGAGTTTACCATCTTCCTTGAACGATCCGGATCAGGCTTCGCAATCCGGATCCCGAACGTTGATGTTTGGTGAACTGTATGAACGATCCGGATCAAGCACTTCGATCCGGATCCCGAACCTTCGTTTTTCTGGAATTGCCTGACTCGTTACGACGATCCGGATCACAGCTAATCCGATCCGGATCGCCGTCCGTAAAATCTCCAGAAATGTTAGGTTTTTGATTCTTATCTCCTTCCTAGGGTTTCTAACCTATAAATAGACCCTATGTCTCTTCTTCTAGGGTTAATCCAAAAAGAGGCCGAAAATAAAAATAGCCGTCATTTTCATATATACGCCTCTAGATCCACATATAGAGAAGAAAGGAAATCATTAGAGAATACTCTATGTTTCTTCATCTATATTGATTAGTTTGATTCTAGGTTTTCATACTCACATCTTGAGTTGAATCAAACTAATGAATACTTAGATGGTATTTCCGATCTATCTTTGATCTAAGTATTCGGCGGATCATCACCACCCAAAACAACGATTTACCCCAAAAATCGGCGCGTGGATTCGCGTGTCCTTGTGGATTCAAGGTTCAACCGCTCTCGTGGATTCGGAGCGAGGCACGTTCGTGGATTCGAAGGGTGCTATTGGGTGAAGACCGTGGATTCGGTCGGACGTCGTGGATTCGACGTTGGACGCCGTGGATTCGGCGTTGGGCGCAGATCGTGGATTCGAGAAGCGTCGCGGAGCGAGCGGAGAAGATCCTCTAGGAGCGTATGGAAAAGGTTGAGTCGTAATTGTGTACGGTAAATCACCTTGTACGTGTTTTAATTCTAGTGGATTTCTGCCGTGTTATCGGTCCCGTGGTTTTTTACTCCGGTGATGGAGTTTTCCACGTAAAAATCTTGCGTATTATTTTTTATTTCCGCATTGGGTTTTTATCGCAACGATTTTTGAGTGTTTATACGTTTACACCTATTCACCCCCCTCTAGGTGTTTTTTCCCCTATTTAGATCCTTATTACATATAACCCAACAAGGATTTCTCTTAGTGTGGGATGCATGTTACACTCGTGCTTGGGGGCAGAGTGGAGTCTGGTAGATGTAGCTGATCTTATATCTGTGGAGGGAGCTGTTTGGGTAAACGGTGGTCCCGGGATGTCGTGTTTCTCTGTTTTATGTGTCGCCACTGTGTTAGTGGCAGTAGTATACCAGTGATAGCAGGACCTTGAACCCAGAACTTTTTTGGACACACATGATTTTGGTCAACCAATATTTTTCTTCCAAACATCGAAGGGTCGCCGGAGTCTGTTCTTGTCTGATTGGACGAAGGCATTAGCCCTTCGGTGTTTGGGAATAAAACTTGTTTTCGAACTATTTTTCCTAAAAAAAATAAAAATTATTAAAAATGGGTTTTCATCAAATCAAGATGGTTTTACAAAAAGAAACTACTTTCAGTCTTCACCCCGCGTGGGTTTGAGTGAAAAATGGTTTCCACTAATAAATGTCACATTTTTTCTGTAAACTTCCTCACTCGAGAGGATTCGAGTGGTCTGGGTTCTAAGGGCTGCCTTTTTATTTGGGTCGAGAACAACGAGAGGCTATGCCTAGAGCCTGTTCTTGTTTGATTTGGGCTGTAGGTTCTAGTCTTTCGGGGTTCCCGGACCTTTTATTGTTGTCGGCTGTGGAGTATACCCAGCTAGTGAGTTTGCATGTTGAGTTGATGTCCTATTTAGAGAGCCATTAGGTTGACAGCGGTCCTGACTGTTTGATTATTTTTTTTCTGTTTGTGAGTTAGAGAGGTGATTTGGGTACTGTCGATCTTGTTGATCATGGATTGGACTATAGCCTGCATGAGCCATATTGAGCTCGACAGAGATGCGCATATACTTTCCTCGGTGGGGTCGCGCCCCTCGAGTGCCACTCCAGAGCTAGGCCTGTTACTTTGTTATCGTGACTTGTCAACGCAGTCCCTCTGGCTGGGCCTTTTTTAGGCAGTCACGGACGCCCTACGTAAGTCCAGTCCTCCGTGGATGTAATGGCAGTAGGTGGGCGTAGGTTTGACTGGACCCTATGTGGCAGTCACTGTGATTGGGTTGATTGAGTATTTCGGGTTAGAGTCGATGCATCATTTTCATCTGTATCACCCTTTGAGCATTGTAGATAGAGGCATGATAGCTGTAAACTCTTTCCAGCTTATCATTACATTATTACAGTTTTCCTGTTATCTTATGCCTCTAGTAGACTTAGTGGGCAGACCGTCGGGCTTGGTGGCGGTACCCACTGAGAACTACGTGTTGGTGTAGTTCTCACACCCACTGGGGGTTGTCCCCCCCCTCCCCTCATCTTTCCTCTCATTTGTTTTGTAGATTCTTCTGCGGGTGTTGTTGATCCTTCTGTTGCTGATCGATGTGAGGGAGTCGCGAACTAGTTCCCTACCCGTCCTTGGAGTATAGCTGTACCCCCTTTTTGGAGCTTAGTAGTACAGTGTCACGCCCCGGGGTCGGAACTGCTACCTGGGCTCGCCAACAGATTCGCCATCTGTACGAAAATCTCCGCACAGACGAAGCGTCTAACCTGCAAATCAAATCTATAGCTAAACATGTATTAGAGCTGTAAAAAATAAAGTAAGTAGCTACAGAATCCCAACACTGAACAGTTGAAGTAACACATCCAAAATAATGGTCATCTCCCAGACTAAAACATAATACATGATACATCAAACTTCTCAGACTGTTCAGTACACAAATAAATCTCTCAAACAGGGTACATCTACCTCTGACTCTCAAAATAAAACTGGTAAGGAGCTACTCGGCCACGCCCTTACCTCGATCTGCTGCCTCCGCCCGAACCGGTGCCGGAACGGCTACCTCAGAAAAACCTGTCGCCCAGTGGGTACCGTCACCAATATCCACGGTATGCCCACTAAGTCTACTGGAGGTAAGACAATAGGTATACAGATAGATAATATGAAAGCTGAAATGGAACTACAGCTAATATGCCTCAAGTATCACGCTCAAAGGAAAAACTCAACTAAGAACATGCAATGCATCTATTCGCTCACGAGGTGCTCACATCAACCCAAATCTCAATGACTGCCAAATCTGGTCCAGTCAAGCCTGCGCCCTCTAGTGTATCAACTAGGGCCCCTAGTGTATCAACTAGGGTGTCCAATCGGACTATCATAATATCATGCAAAGCAGCCTCATCAGGCACATCATTATCATCATCGCATCTGGAGCGGCTCTCGAGGGGCGCGACCCCACCGAGGAATAAGTGTGTCTCATCTGGCTCAATAAGCGGCATCTGCAGGCTATAATCTACGATCGAACAGATCGGAAACTCGAATGCCAACTAACCCATAAATAGGTCGGAGAACCCCCCACGACTCAATCTGATAGTGCACACAACCCCCAAGACACTAGGAAACCCATCCACTAAGTCAATAAAAATTTCCTCGGCCCCCAGGCGCGAGAGTACATGCATCCTGAACCTATCCAACCCCTTTGGGTGATCACAATGTTTAAAACTGTTTTTGAAGCCACTTTTTATATTAAAACGGGTTCAATGATTTAAAAACAGTTCAGATGCAGTTCGAAAGTCAACCAATCATGCAATCTAGTGTCAAACAGTCTCAAGATCATACTGATGATAAATGGGGTTTAGGTCTGTCATTCAAAAATAATCTAGACATCTATCAGATTTTACCAGCTATACAAATAGCTAAACTAGGCATGCTAACTGCTTTCGACAGAATTAGAAGGCATTCCATAAAGTTTGGAAGAATTCCAACCCGCCTGGATGTGCACATTAGTCCCGTGTCCAAAAGAGCTGAAATTTAATGGGTGTGATCCTCAGGTTCTCACGATTCCAATGCACCAAAAATCGACCGAAAATTCCACCCGGTCGCTGAGATATAAGCCGAACATCGTGGTAAGCTCAAATCACTCAAAACAGTAATTTTATCGCACATCTGTCCACAAAATAGGAAATTACCTCTTACGAGATGCCCTCCAAAAATTCCAAGAAAAATATGACGGCGATCATCGCGAAGTGTAGATAGAAATCGAGTGCTTAAACACCAAATTCCGCCTCTCGTAGGCCGAGAAATTGCAAGATTACTCCTCCACTTTCCAGAACATGCAACAGCAAAAAGTGGGTCTACAGATGCTGCACGCACTCCCATAAAAACTCAAAACAGAGCAAAGTAATGAATACCAAAATCGAAGGTCTACCTGTCGTGGAAACGTTGCCGCAAAAATTGGTGAAAAATTCTAAGAACTCAGCTCGGGGGAGTCCGCGGACGAAGAGTCGACGAAAATAATCAATATCGAAACAGCGTCGAAGCTCGCGAGATCGGGGAGGAAAAATATCAAACGGCCTCCAAAATTTCTCCAAAACCCCAAAAAGTGTAGAAGACTCGAAGTATAAACTCACTGTCGAAAACGGCACTCAAAAACGGATCTCGGAAAGTCCAAAAATCAAGCTCTCAATGGCCTATTTATAGCCAAAAGTCCACTTAAAGGGCTGTCGGATTCGGATCCGGAATTCGGGCGCCCGGATTTTTTATTGTGCGCACCCGAAATCGACGTGGCGCGCATCCAGCCGTCCACGCCGCACCCGAAACCACCAGATCATGCCACGTGTCCCCCGCCGCCCCATGCTCCGCGCGCCCCGCGCACGTGGGCGGCGTGCGCTCGCCAATGGAACAGTGCCACGTGTCCCCACGTGGTTCACGCGACGGACGCGCCTGGCCCACGCGCCGGGTCTTCCGGAATCTGTCGGCCAATCACACGACGCCACGTGTCACAGCCGCCGCCGCCTCATTTGACGCCGTCCAACCAATAGGGTGCTGCCACGTGGCATCACCAATCCTCGGTGCTCCCGGTGCACACGCCTGTCCGTGGACCAGCCGCCCGTTCGCCGCGCCTGCCCGCGCCTGCCCGCGCTGCCCGCAACCGTGCTCCGCCGCTGCTCCGCCATGCTTCGTCGCCTGCCGGTCGCTGGAACAGTGATTCCGGCGGTGAATAGTAACTTTACTGTTTCGTAGTCGGAAAAATACAAGTAAATAGCCCATTTTCATCGTTTTCGCGCGCTAAGTCCAAATCCGCAGTCCGTTTCACCAAATTCTCTTTCTAAATTTTGCCGGAAGCCCCCGCAAAAGTAAACTTGATCCGATTTACGCGCCGGTTCCAAATTTGGAATCTGATTCATGCACAACCAACTCTATCACACAACTTAGGCCTCCAGAAGCCACTGCTCGCCCTGCAAAACCATCCCAGAGATCTGGATCTTCACATACAGTCTGCTGGATTATTGTTGTTAGTTACTTTTGAGAGATTTATTTTTGAGAGACTTTTGTAGTGAGGTTCAGACATGTATTTTTTGGAGTTGTATTATTTTTTATTTCAGTAGTAGTACTTTTCAGTTCTGATATCTGTGTGGATTATGTTAATATGGATCCGAATAGGGAAAAAACCACCTAGAGGGGGGGTGAATAGGTGTAAATAATAAACACACCAAATCGTTGCGTAAAAAATAACCCAATGCAGAAAAGTAAATAAGTACGCAAGATTTTATGTGGAAAACTCCGTCACAGGAGTAAAAAATCACGGGACCGATAAAACGGCGAATCCACTAAGATTAAACACGTACAAGGTGATTTACCGTAACCCAACGACTCAACCTTTACCATACGCTCAAAGTAGATCTTCTCCGCTCGCTCCAACGCCGAATCCACGACGTCCAACCGAATCCACGGTCTTCACCAATGTAGTATGTATCGATCACACGAACGTACCTCGCTCCGAATCCACGAAAGCGGTAGCACCTTGAATCCATAAGGCCACGCGAATCCACGCGCCGATTTTTGGAAAAATCATTGTTTTTGTTGGTGATGATAATCCATCGAATACTTAGATCAAAGATAGATAAGAAAACACGATCTAAGTATTCTTCAATTTGATTCTACAAGAAATAAGAGTTTGGAAACCCTAAAATCAAATTGATCAATATAGACGAAGAAACATAGATTAGATCATGTTTTCTTTTCTTCTCTATATATGTGGATTTTTTATATTTTCTCCGGTTTCATTCCGTTAATTCTTAACCCTAACAGATGAAAATAAGGGTTTATTTATACGCTAGAAACCTTTGGAAAGAGATAAGTATCAAAAACTACCTTATCTGGAATTTTTCCGCTCGGCGGTCCGGACTGGATTAATTCTGATCCGGACTGTCGTCTTTAGACAGAACTTTTCCAGAAAAACAAGTTCGGGGTCCGGACTGAAATTTTCTGATCCGGACTGTTCATGCGATTTCTGTAAACACATAGTTCGGGGTCCGGACTCAGCAGAGGCTATTCCGGACTGGAATTCCTCATGAACTAAATTATTATTCGGGGTCCAGACTGGAATGGTCTGATCCGGATCCTGAACATCCAACTTGTCCAGTTTTTGATTTTTATGCAATGAAAAATTTTCCAAGTGTTTCTAAACTACAAGAATGTATTCAGATCACCAAAATTATTTAGTTAAACGTACCTGATCCTTTTGTATTCATTCTTCTTTAGATTGATGTATATGATCCACAATTCTTCATCTTCAATCTTCAAGACTTAAAATATTTCACGAAATACGGCAATACAAAATCCTTAACAATCTTCCCCTTTGGCGATGTAGTGTCCTCGACTTTTTACAATCACCTATTTTCAAGAGTTTATTTTATTAGCGACTTTTGGAATTATGAATTGGTACTCACGGGTATTTTTCGGTGAAAGGGCTCGAGAAAAGTTGAACGACGGTGCGATCGGATCTGAAATCCGACTTCCGGATCTTCCGGAATAGAATTTTGAAGATGACGCTATCAGTTTTGCGCATCGGAATCCGTGCTACATGATTTGCATGCTTTTCGAGGCAACGGGGTAGATTTATTTTAGATCGGGTTAGAAACTGTATTTGTGCGAGTGTAACGAGTCGTTAATTAACCTTCTTTTTAATCCCTTTTGTGTGCGCACGAGGTGAGGGCTTGGGGTACTTGCGTTTATATTAGGGTTGAGTTTTTCCTTGTATGTATTTAAATACTGACGATTTTACCTGAGAGAGAAATGGGATCCCTCGTAACCCTAGCCGCCAGGGAGAGATAGAGAAAGGGGGAGGGGAAATCCATCCACCGTGGAGCATCGCGTTGGTGGCGAGAAGGACGATCCACCTTCTCCTTCGTCGCTAGATCCGGGTAAGCGACCGGGGTAAACCCCCTTTTCTTCAGTTTTCTTTTTCGCCGTCGAAGTGTGTGGAAGCCGGGACGCCCTAGCCTCTGCTGCCACCGCGCCGCGCTCGCGCGGGGCTTGTGCCCGCGCGGGATTCTCCTGCCGCGCCGCCGCCGCACGGAGCTTGCACCAGCGCGGGGCGGCCTGCTGCCGCGCCGCCGACAGCGCGGGGCCTGCGCCCGCGCGGGGCGGCCAGCTGCCGCGCCGCCGCACGCGCGGGGCGGCCTACTGCCGCGCCGCCGCACGCGTGGGGGCTTACACCCGCGCGGGGTGGCCAGCTCCCGCGCGGGACGGCCTGCTGCCGCGCCGCCGCCCGCACGGGCTAGCACCCGCGCGGGGCGCCAGTCGCCGTGCCGCCGCTGCGCGGGGCTTGCGCCCGCGCGGGGCGGCCTGCTGCCGCGCCGCCGCCCGGCGGGCATGTGCCCGCGCGGGTTGGCTTGCTGCTTGCGCGGGGCGGCCTGTCGCCGCACCGCCGCCCGCACGGGCTTGCGCCCGTGCGGGGCGGCCTGCTGCCGCGCCGCCGCCCGCATGGGCTTGCGCCCTCGCGGACCGGCCTGTTGCCGCGCCGCCGCCCGCACAGGCTTGCGCCCGCACTGGGCGGCCTACTGCCGCGCCGCCGTCGCGCTGTCGCCGCACCACGCCGCTGCCGCTGTTTTTGCGGCAACCTTACCGTGCCGCCGTTGCTTCCCTCCTCCTTGCCGCCGTGTGCTTGCGTGTTCCGGCTACCACGTTTTTATTGTCGAGTCGTTGTAGTGTTGTGCGCCATTTCCTTTTTAAATATCTTCGTACTTAACGGTTGTTTCTCTGGGGACTCCCTAGGTCGGGGTGTCGTTCGGGGGCTGTGAGTCAACTTCGGGTGTTCCGACCAATCGCTGTTCAGGTGGGTGCCCCTTCAAATCCTAACATTTATGATATATGGTAAAGCTTCGTGTATGCATGAATATAATAATATTGACCTTATGATCTCATCTAATCCCTGTTTCCCATAAGCATGTTTATTACTAATATCTCTAGCGACTGTGGTTCGCTCTGGTATATGATACACACAATTAACACGTTATGAGCCCAAAGTTTGCTTGGACGCACACCGGCGGTTTGGCCACCGCACTGGTGTATTTTTTTGGAAAGATGGCACGTTGGCCCGTGTACCCCACGACTAGTGATGATGGGGACCTCTCACGGCTGCTCAAGTACCGCACGAGTGCTGTGGAGGGGTATAAGCAAATCACGAGAGGCAGGTGCACGTTCGATTGTTACAGGGGCAAGTACGCATGTTCGATTGTTACAGAGGCAAGTACGCATGTTTGATTGTTCTAGGATACCGTGGCTCTCTTGGGAGGGGGGTAAACCTGGACACGCGGGTGGCTCGTTTTGCATTAATTTCAGTTTCCCAATTATCGCATATATATTGTTTACCCTGGTTTATGTTGCATCCTGGTAGTGTCACTAACTCCCCACTCTGTGACAGGTTGGTCGGGCGCGGGCATGGGACGGCTGTGAGGATGGTTCACGAGGACGTGTCGTTTGTTTAGCTTTGCAATGAGTGACATTTGTTAGGTTTTATTCGTGTTATCATCTTAGTTTCTGTTTTGTGTGGGTGGTTGTGGCTGTGGATGTACAAATTACTGAGGTGACCCTGTTTGCTTTCATACTCTGTAGTTTTCGGCCTATTTTCAAACCAGGAAAAATGTTTGCGAAAACGGCTTTTAAAACAATGAGTGTCGTGTAGGCACCGATTTGAAAACCCATGGATTTATCCTTTCTAAATATCGACGGCCGTCTTAAGTAGTTATAGTACTCTCTCTTACTATTGTGAACGATGACTGTGGTTAAAGTGTGAACGAGATTACATGCAGGTTGGTATGCCTATCTAAGTTGAAACCGCCGTGCACGTGCAAAGGAGACTCCGCTCTCGGGGTCGAGGAATTTGCACGTGTGGCAGGTCTGGTGCGCACTGGGGGGACCCTGTAAACAAAAATGTTAATATTTCACATTTTTCGCTTAACCGAAAAACCCCCGGGGCGTGACAGATTAAATGGTATCATAGAAAAACTCACTCTAACCACAGTGGTCGGCATCCAACATCCACAGAGCACCATACCACTGGCAGCTAATCAATGAGATAATCGAGCAATAGGTGCGTAGAGCGCGAGTGTTTCGGGGACGGGATGATAGTGTTTTCGGTCGGTCGTAGGTCTTGGTGCTAGACCAGTTAAGTCTAGGATTGACCTGTTTTCTTTGTGTACACGGATGACGGCCTGGACTTGGTCTTCAATCCACAGCGCGGGAATGGAAGTGGCGACTTCGACAGCTGCGGAGGACCGGCTACTTTGACTACAGTTGCACGACGTGGCCGGGCAACTGCCAGCTCTCACAGAAGACATGGAATACCGACGACATGGGTTACCCGCCTCCCGAGAAGCAGCCGACAGGGCCACTTCGGTAGAGCGGGAATTGGCCAATGCGCCCGACCAGTAGGAGGACCGGGAGATGACCACCCAAGTATCCGAAGGCGCAACAAGGAACCGGAAGCACGCCGTCGAGAGGACTGGAGTCAGGGGAGACCGGCCAGGCAACGGCTGCGGAGGGGCACACCGGGTGACCGACTGTTCCTGGAAGCCCAGGCATTGCTCCGTGGTAGCGAGCCGGGGGCATCCTCGCCTTTACTGCCCATGAACCTGGGGACAACCCCTTAAGCGGTGCGACGTGGGTAAGAGGTCCCACGCGACGGCATGACAAGGGACGCCCTGCACCGGATGTAGTAGTAGCAGAGACACTCTACCCTTAGTTTTCCCTTTTCGTGTATGACCCACTTTCGATATCTAGAGTATCCCACCTCTTCACCTCTTGCGTTATCACTTCTGCCCATAGTTAGTTAGGTTAGACCCCTTCGTAGTACGATGTCGGCCCAGACCCTTGGACGACCTCTAGAAACGGATAGTTGTTTACCTTCCTACCCGCTAAGGTTGGGAAGGCTGTCATGTCTTTGAAACTTAGTAGTAAACCCCGCTGAAGGATTTCGACGTAGGGCTAGGGAAAGTTATAGGCTTCGCTTCAAGACAACTCAAGGAGTAGGAAGGGTCAGATAGAAGTACTACTAAGGAGCGCCCCTACTCAGCATGATCGTTTAATCGCGGTTCTCTCATGGAAGAGATTGGAGGTGGTACCAGCCGGTACAATTTTGCGACTTTTATTCCTAGTAGTCAAGCCGACCCCGGTCGAGAAAATCCTGGAAGGTCTAAGGACAGACATGCAGCTGAAGCTTTCAAGAGGCAGGTCCACTTCGAAGATCGAGAGGGCGACGTTCGGTGGGCACGAGCGACGTAACCCGGTTCCGGGGACATATTTGCGTACCCGACCTGCCCGACTTAAAGGACGAGATTTTAACGGAGGCACACCATTCTCCCTACGCAGCGCACCCGGATGGCACAAAGATGTACAGAGATATGAAGCGGACGTTTTGGGGTGGCCGGCAATGAAGAAGGACGTAACGCGAGTCGTGGCGCACTGTCTAGGTTGTCAGCAAGTAAAAGCCGAGCACCAGCGCCGACGGAGATATTGCAGCCACCACCGGTGCCGGAATGGAAGTGGGGGCGGATCACCATGGATTTCGTCATGGGGTTTCCGCGATCGCAGCAAGGGCATGACGCCATCTGGGTGGTAGCGGATCGTTTGACAAGACAGCTCATTTCCTACCATCCCTACGACGTGGACCCGCGACCGCCTGGCGCAGGTCTACATCAACGATTTTGAGAGACTGCATGGGGTACCGATATCGATCACTTCGGACAGATACAACCGTTTGTGGCAAACTTTTGGGAGGAGACCGAGGCGAGGGTACGCCTCATCAGGTAGCGGCTGGTGACCGCCCAGAGTCGGTAGAAGAACTACGCAGATCGAAGACGACGGGACTTGGAGTTTCTAGTTGGGAAGCACGTTTGCTCCGGGTCTCGCCATCCCAGGGATCAAACGTTTCAGACTGCGGGGCAGGTTGAGCCCTCATTTTCTCGGACCTTTTGAAAATCCTGGAGCGCATCGGCCCGGTAAGCTATCGTTGAACGCTGCCACCGAACCCCAACCGGGTGCACAACGTCGTTCATGTTCCGATGCTCCGGAAGTATCTCGCGGATCCGTCACCTATTCTGGATGTTCCCGCTTTTGAGCGGCGAGAGGACCTGAGCTTCCGAGAGGCCCCAATACGAACTCTGGCACGGGAGGACGAGAGGTTGCGCAACTGGGTGTTTCCCTGCGTAAAGGTGCAGAAGAGTAATCGTGAGAGGCGAGAGGCGACGTGGGAGGTAGAATCAATTTGAGAGTGTGTTTCCCGAATTGTTGGCGGGGAAAGAGTTTAAGTTTCGAGGACGAAACTTCTTTTAAGGGGTGTGTGATGTAGTGTCCTGGACTTTTTACAATCACTTATTTTCAAGAGTTTATTTTATTAGCGACTTTTGGAATTATGAATTGGTACTCGTGGGTATTTTTCGGTGATAGGGCTCGAGAAAAGTTGAACGGCGGTGCGATCGGATCTGAAATCCGACTTTCGGATCTCCCGGAATAGAATTTTGAAGATGACGGTATCTGTTTTGTGCATCGGAATCTGTGCAACATGAATTGCACGCTTTTCGAGGCAATGGGGTAGATTTCTTTTAGATCGGGTTAGCAACTGTATTTGTGCGAGTGTAACGAGTCGTTAATTAACCTTCTTTTTAATCCCTTTTGTGTGCGCACGAGGTGAGGGTTTGGGGTACTTGCGTTTATATTAGGGTTGGAGTTTTTCCTCCTATGTATTTAAATACTGACAATTTTACCTGAGAGAGAAATGGGATCCCTCGTAACCCTAGCTGCCAGGGAGAGATAGAGAAAGGGGGAGGGGAAATCCATCCCCCGTGGAGCATCGCGTTGGTGCCGAGAAGGATGATTCGCCTTCTCCTTCGTCGCTAGATCCGGGTAAGCGACCGGGATAAACCCCCTTTTCTTCAGTTTTCTTTTCCGCCGTCGAAGTGTGTGGAAGCCGGGACGCCCTAGCCTCTACTGCCGCTGTCGCCGCGCCGCGCCAGCGCGGGGCTCTCCTGCCGCGCCGCCGCCGCGCAGGGCTTGGGCCGGCGTGGGGCGGCCTGCTGCCGCGCCGCCGCTCGCGCGGGGCCTGCGCCCGCGCGGGGCAGCCTTGCGCCCGCGCGAGGAGGCCTGTCGCCGCGCCGCCGCCCTAGCGGGGCGGCCTGCTGCCGCGCCGCCGCCGGCACGGGCTTGCGCCCGCGCGGGGCGGCCTGTCGCCGCGCCGCTGCCGCGTGGAGCTAGCGCCCGCGCGGGGCGTCCTGCTGCCGCGCAGCCGCTCGCGCGGGGCGGCCTGATGCTGCGCCGCCGCCCGCGCGGGCCTGCGCCCGCGCGGGGCGGCCTGTCGCCTCGCCGCCGCCCGCACGGGCCTGCACCCGCGGAGGGCGGCCTGCTGCCGCGCCGCCGCCTGCACGGGCTTGCGCCCGCGCGGACCGGCCTGTCGCCGCGCCGCCGCCTGCACGGGCTTGCGCCCGCGCGGACCGGCCTGTCGCCGCGCCGCCGCTCAAATGGGCTTGCGCCCGCGCGGGGCGGCCTGCTACCGCGCCGCTGTCGCGTGGTCGCCGCACCGCGCCGCTGCCGCTGTTTTTGCGGCAACCTTACCATGCCGCCGCTGCTTCCCTCCTCCTTGCCG
This sequence comes from Tillandsia leiboldiana, assembly GCA_029204045.2. NCBI lineage: Eukaryota > Viridiplantae > Streptophyta > Magnoliopsida > Poales > Bromeliaceae > Tillandsia > Tillandsia leiboldiana. Next base: position 20,615,461 of record CM055072.1, read on the forward strand.
CCGTGTGCTTGCGTGTTCTGGCTACCACATTTTTATTGTCGAGTCGTTGTAGTGTCGTGTCGCTGTTTCCTTTTTAAATATATTCGTACTTAACGGTTGTTTCTCTGGGGACTCCGTAGGTCGGGGTGTCGTTCGGGGGCTGTGAGTCAACTTCGGGTGTTCCGACCAATCGCTGTTCAGGTGGGTGCCCCTTCAAATCCTAACATTTATGATATATGGTAAAGCTTCGTGTATGCATGAATATAATAATATTGACCTTATGATCTCATCTAACCCCTGTTTTCCCTAAGCATGTTTATTACTAATATCTCTAGCGACTATGGTTCGCTCTGGTATATGATACACACAATTAACACGTTATGAGCCCAAGGTTTGCTTGCACGCACACCGGTGGTTTGGTCATCGCACTGGTGTATTTTTTTGAAAAGATTGCACGTTGGCCCGTGTACCCCACGACTAGTGATGATGGGACCTCTCACGGCTGCTCAAGTACCGCACGAGCACCGTGGAGGGGTATAAGCAAATCACGAGAGGCAGGTGCACGTTCGATTGTTACAGGGGCAAGTATGCATGTTCGATTGTTACAGGGGCAAGTACGCATGTTTGATTGTTCCATGGTACCGTGGCTCTCTTGGGAGGGGGGTAAACTTGGACACGCGGGTGGCTCGGTTTGCATTAATTTCAGTTTCCCAATTATCGCATATATATTGTTTACCCTGGTTTATGTTGCATCCTGGTAGTGTCACTGACTCCCCACTCTGTGACAGGTTGGTCGGGCGCGGGCATGGGACGACTGTGAGGACGGTTCACGAGGACGTGTCGTTTGTTTAGCTTTGCAATGAGTGACATATGTTAGGTTTTATTTGTGTTATCATCTTAGTTTCTGTTTTGTGTGGGTGGTTGTGGCTGTGGATGTACAAATTACTATGGTGACCCTGTTTGCTTTCATACTCTGTAGTTTTCGGCCTATTTTCAAACCAGGAAAAATGTTTGCGAAAACGGCTTTTAAAACAACGAGTGTCGTGTAGGCACTGATTTGAAAACCCATGGATTTATCCTTTCTAAATATCGACGGCCGTGTTAAGTAGTTATAGTACTCTCTCTTACTATTGTGAACGATGACTGTGGTTAAAGTGTGAACGAGATTACATGCAGGTTGGTATGCCTATCTAAGTTGAAACCGCCGTGCACGTGCAAAGGAGACTCCGCTCTCGGGGTCGAGGAATTTGCACGTGTGGCAGGTCTGGCGCGCACTGGGGGGACCCTGTAAAGAAAATTTTTAATATTTCACGTTTTCCGCTTAACCGAAAAACCCCCGGGGCATGACAGGCGGTTTCATGACAAAACAAAATTCCACTTAAAAAAAATTCAAAAAGATATTTTTGTTGCTATCACCATACAACAAAAATTTACATGTATGATCCAAATAAACTGAATACAAGAGATAAACTCCTAAAACAAACTCTAAACTTAGACGTTTGTACTCTCTGCAAAAGAAATAATTTTTGACAAAAGAAATCATTAGATACTCAAGAATTCAAACATTCAATAAACAATCAGAGAGATAGAGTTTATACTCACCATGACATTAATTATCAGATATGTATGATAATAAGCAATCACGGATGTACATATCATCTAATCCTTAAAAGTTCAAATGTCATATCAAGATTCAAACAAGTTCACAAATATATCAGTTATCAAGCAACTTGTTAGTAATATTACATGCCTAAATAGTTAGTCAAATAGTTAGTAGTGGCATGTACTCAGAGTACAAAGTTTCAACTTACCTTCAAAGTACTCAAGTTCCCAATGTTCAATGTTCTCTCCCCCTTTTTGTCATAGTAAACAAGCCAAAATAAAAAGGAGGGCAAAGTTCAAATTTCAAAAGTAAAAAATCTGCAAAAGAGAAATCATTAGAACTAAATTTGAAAACAAAAATATCAAACACATCAATCCGAGTCGGTGTCATCGGAGTCACTGCAACCAAGTTTAGTAAAAATCTTTTTGACCAATTTCGCGAAAGATTTAAACATTTTTTTCATGTCGGCTTGGGTGGCAGTAATCTTAACCATGTCTGAAGAGATCTGAGTTATTTCGTGTGACATACGCTCTTGTTCCGACGATAAGCGTTGTTGTTCTCGGTAAATTGATGTTACAGAGGCTTCATCCTCTGAGGTATCATATGGTCCATGACCTGAAGCTGTCGCTTGTTGTGCTGTTGTTGCTTGTTGTGCTGCGGAGGCTGAAGGTCTCTTGCCTCGAGGAGGTGTTGGGGTGTCATCTGGTCTTGTGGAGAGTGACTTCACAATTGTTGAGTCATTGATTATTCCCAAACTATGCATATAAGCTGACGATCGGATGTCTACGTCAAACTTCTTGAAGATTCGCATAATGATCATTGGGAAGGGAAGTCTCTCAGTCGGATGTGCATTCTCAACATATCTAGCCATCCCCGACCAAATGAGAAATGGAATGTTCAAGTTTAAACCTCGAGCAGCCGTAGGATGTCCAAGAAGATACAAAAATAGCATCCTATCCTAACGCAAGACCTTTGTTTGCATGTTCGGCATGATATTATAACAAACTATGAAATTCAAGAAGCGGTATTCTGGTGTAATAGCCGCGGGTTTTCGAACCGCTTTTAGGCAAAGGGGTCCGGGGGTTTGATTTTCTTTTGTCATTCTGGGCAGGCCGTCGGGGGCTCGCGGGCATTTTTTTTGAGAATAAAGCTCGCGAAGCGGAGGCCGGCGGCGCGATCGGATCGGATTTCCGACCCCGGAAGCTCCCGGAATAAATTTTCGAAGTTGCTGCGGTTCGGGTGTCCGGCACGTCCCTTTTGAGGTAAACCAGACCCGGATTTAACGATATTTTTGATTCAAGCTAGTTAATTCTTTCGCACCGGCTCAGTCTAATTTTCTGTAAATTTTCGGGATCCGACATAAATTAATTTAATTTATTTCGTTCTATCTATCCGGGTTAATTTGGGGCTAGGTTAGCATTTGGAGTTGGACGCGGGTTGGGCTCGATCGTACCAAAACAACTAATTAATTGGGGGTTTGAGAGGTGAGGGTTGGGAACCCCTTCTCAGTCTTCTACCCCTTTGGCACGCACGACCCGAGCGAAGACGGTCGAGGAGAGGGGAGAACGCCGCATCCCCACCACCACCACACCGGACCTACGAGAACGGACGATCCCCTCTTCCCAAACCTTCGTCGTCCTCATCAAGGTGAGACGGGAATTTAGTTTCTTTTTCCTCGTGTTGAGTTCTTGATCATCTTGACCGGAAGGGGTGAGGCACAGGCGGCGGATTTCCCGGAATCCGTCGCACGTGCGAAGAAACCCCCCCCCCCCATCCGGCGCCCTCATGCGACCCGCACGGGCCAGGCGGCGCCCAGCCCCCCCCCCCGCGTGCGGGATGACCCGCACGGGGCCGGGCGCACGCCCAGCCGCGTGCGGGATGACCCGCACGGGGCCGGGCGGCGCCCAGCCCCCGCGTGCGGGATGGCCCGCACGGGGCCGGGCGCACGCCCAGCCGCGTGCGGGGTGACCCGCACGGGGCTGGGCGACGCCCAGACCCGCGTGCGGGGTGACCCGCACGGGGCCGGGCGGCACGCCCAGCCCGCGTGCGGGGTAGGCCGCAGGGCTGGGCGGCGCCCAGCCCCGCGTGCGGGGTGACCCGCACGGGGCCGGGCAGCACGCCCAGCCCGCGTGCGGGGTAGGCCGCAGGGCTGGGCGGCGCCCAGCCCCGCGTGCGGGGTGACCCGCACGGGGCCGGACGCGCGCTCAACCCCACGTGTGGGGTTGCCCGTACGGAGCTGAGCACGCGCACGGCCCGCGTGCGGACGGGGAGCCGCGAACCCGACGAGCGGTTCGCCCGCCTCTCGTCTTCATCCGCGTCTGAGCGTCGCTTTTCTCCTCGCGGCAGGTGTGCGAAGGAGCCGAGCGGGAGTACCAGGACGCGAGGGAGCGGAGCGTTGACGCCTACTAGCGACAGGTGGGTTGAGTGTGATATTTGGCATCGAACCACATTGATTGTTTTAATTCAAATATTATATGTTACCGTTCACTTCAGTAATCATTATTCTAGATGCTACGGATTATTGCTACACATCGATGGTTACGTAGTCTCGTGTTTTGATGCTTCAGCTACCGTCTTTCCTTCGACTATGCTAATAGTAGGGCAACATGAGTTTACACGCCTCTACCTTATTCTGATTCATGCATCCTGGTTACTGCTTTACTATTTCATATACATTGCGATTACTGCATTACTATTGCTCATATATTGTGGTTACTGTGCTCGAGGCTGCAACACGTGCACCCGCGGTTTGGCCACCGTGAGGGGTGCACTTTTCCGGAAAAGAGGTCGTAGGACCCGTGTATACCCACGAGGTGACGTAGTGGGGCCCCTTATTAGCTGTGGGGTTGAGGCGCCGAGGTGCGAGCGGAGCGACCCGCCGGTTTAGTTGTCCGGCGCGGTCGCGGTGCTGCAGGTACGGTATGGGCCGTCGGTAGTGGACCGACACGGCAGAGTATTACAGGATGCAGATATACAGGTTACCATTTCCCCCCCCCCCCAAAAGGGTGGTTGCTCCGGTTGTCGCCACGGTTTGTTTTTATTATTTCCCCTGCACGGCATTTATTAGTCACTGACTTCCCACTTCGTGACAGGGCCCAGGCGAGGGGAGAGGTAGGTGGCGGTGAGGACGGGGCGGACACAGCGGGACCGTTGGAGACCCTGAACTTTATACTTTCCTTTTCTTTTCAGCTTTTCATTTATATTGTGGGCATGTGTGAGGTTCCCGATACCCTTGTGGGGTCGACGTAGATGTCGGTATTTGATTATCTGTTTATGCACTACCTTTCCCTTTATTTCCTACTGGCCATTTGAAAAGCGAAACAAAAACAAAGAAAAGATTGCGAAAACCGTTTTCAAAGTCTAAGTGTCGTGTGGGCACCGATTTCAAAACCTTGTGGATTTATGGATTGCGAAACGAGCTTTCAAAACTTGGGTGTCGTGTGGGCACCGTTTTCAAAACCCTGGGGTTTATGCTGATTTCGAAACTCGTTTTCAAAACTTAAGTGCCGGGTGGGCACTCTTTAAAAACCGTGGATTTATCCTTTCAAGTTGAAGTGGCCATGCGCTTAAATATTTAGAATACTGGTTGTATGTAATTGAATGTTGTGATTGAATGGTCATGTTTGCTTGGGAGATGTATTCAACCACACGCCGTGCACGTACAGGGGAGACTCTGTCCGTTTGCAGAGAGATCCTGTATGTGCGGCGGGTCTGGGCACGCACCGGGGAAGAAAGAGACCTTTCAAAAAAAAAAAAAAAAAAAAAATGCCGTTTCCGCTAAAACAAACCCCCGGGGCGTGACAGATTAAGATGGTATCAGAGACTTCATTCAATCACAACAGCTAGTGCCGACATCCGTGGGAATGCCTCACATACGTACGAATAAATGAAATGGGTGGGGCATAGGATTTTAGAACGTGAGTGAACGGGGGGCGGGAGTTTGAATCTTTCCTCGCATAAAAGGGTACACTGGTTGTAGTTACTGTCTAATTTTGACCTTCTTGTGAGTGACAGATATGGCCCGTACAAGGTCATCGGCGGGGGACGCCGAGGCGGATGCGGCAACGTCGACGGCCGCGGAGAACCAACTCCTGCGGCAACAATTGCGGGAAATGGCGGGGCAATTGGCTACCCTCACCGATCACGTACGCCAGATGACGCAGCAGCAGGCCGCACCTGTGACGGCCGCCCCGGTCCCTCCGCCGGGGCCGACAGCACCGGCCGCGGCACCGCCGACAGCACCACCACCAGCGGCGACTACGGGGCCGGCGCCAGGGACAACTAGCCGGGTTATTCTGGAGGAAACGGTGGTCACGCCTACCCCTATCGCGGCTGCCGCCGCCACGAGTGGAGGGGGGGTTGTGATGACCGAACGGGATCGAGTGCGGGCCAACTTGAAGGACTTTAAGAAGCACGACCCGCCCACGTTCGAAGGGGACACGACAGATCCGTGGGTCGTGGAGAACTGGGTGGGGTCAATGGAGAAACTCTTTGAAGACTTACTTATGGAGGATCACGAGCGGGTTCCCCTAGCCGTCCATTGCTTGGAAGGGAATGCCCGCTTGTGGTGGAAGACGGTACGCCCCGATCCTGCTAAGGGTACCGCTCTTCCGTCCTGGACAACTTTCAAGAAGGAGCTGTTCGAGGCCTTCTTCACCAGCAGCGTCAAGAAAAAGTTGGAGGATGACCTAAACCACATTCAACAAGGGGACCGGACGGTCATGGAATATCAACGGGAATTCGTCCGACTAGTAAATTGCGTCCCGTTCGTCGCACGGGACGAGGCTCACAAGGCACAACTCTTCGTCGATGGCCTGCGAAGCGACATCTTCGAGGTGGTGAACGCGGCTGGCCTGCATACCTTTCAGGGAGTGGTCGACAAGGCCACCACGGTGGAGCGGGGTTTCGCTGTGACCCGTGCCAGAAGGGAGAACGCGGCGCGGCTAAGGGATCAGAAGCGACACCAGCAAGGCTGGGGGGAGGGTTCTTCCAGCGGGAGCCGACCCCCCAAAAGATGGAGACCGCCGACAGGACCCCGGGGCGCGCCAACAGGAGGGCCGAGGCCGTGGAATAGGCCTTGTGTCATATGCGGGGGAGGACACCTGACGGGAGAGTGCCCCCAAAGAGACGACCATTGTTTCAGGTGCGGCAAACGGGGGCACTTCCGCCGCAACTGCCCCTTAGGCGGGGGATCGGCGCCCATGGGAGCACCTACGCCCAGGCCACAGCACTCAGGGCGGGGAAAAGCTCCTATGGCGTCGGCTTCCAGACCCCCCGCACCACGGCGTGAGGAGGACCGGCAACCACAACCAGGCGGGAGGGTTTTCTCAATGACCCGCCAAGGGACTGATCCACCGGAGGACGCTCTTGCAGGTACTACTTCCGTTTTGAATTCCCGTGCTAGAACTCTTTTCGATACCGGAGCAACGCACTCGTTCATTTCTCGTGATTTCGTTTTCATGCATAACCTCGAGGAGACACCCCTCCAAGCCTCCTTGACGGTGCAAACGGCGGGAGGGACTCTGGAGGCGACCAGTTTTGTGGCCGCCTGCCCGATTATGTTGGGACGGTTGGTCTGCCCTTGGGACTTGGCGGTGATCCCTTTGAAGGAGTACGACGTGGTGTTGGGCATGGACTGGCTCACAAGGTACCAGGCACTCATTGATTGCGACAAGCGACAACTGCGGCTACAAGAACCGGGCTTCCCCGAACATGTGTACATAATGGGCAAGAGCATCTCCTTCCCGGCGGTTATTTCAGCGGCACGGGCCAGAAGACTGGTTGAGGGGGGGTGCGTGGCCTATCTAGCATCGGTGGATTTGGCTACTCGACCCTCGACGACACTTGCAGATATCCCAGTGGTGAGGGACTATCCTGACGTTTTCCCCGCGGAGTTGCCGGGGATGCCTCCGGAGAGGGAGGTGGAGTTCCCTATTGAGCTGCTGCCAGGCACGCAGCCTATTACGAAGGCCCCTTACCGAATGGCCTTCGCGGAGCTGAAGGAGCTTAAGGCACAACTGGAAGATCTCTTGGACAAAGGGTTCATCCGACCGAGTGTGTCACCCTGGGGCGCACCGGTACTCTTTGTACGGAAGAAAGATGGAAGCCTGCGGCTCTGCATTGACTACAGAGGGATAAACAAAGTCACGGTGAAGAATAAGTACCCCCTACCCAGAATCGACGACCTCTTCGATCAGTTACGGGGAGCGACGGTCTTCTCCAAAATTGACCTACAGTCGGGCTATCATCAACTCCGAGTTCGAAATGAAGATATCCCCAAGACCGCCTTCCGGACTCGATACGGCCACTACGAGTTCACGGTGATGCCTTTCGGGCTTACGAACGCCCCCGCTGTTTTCATGGACATGATGAACCGGATCTTCAGACCCTTCTTGGATCGGTTCGTGGTAGTCTTCATCGACGACATCCTGATTTACTCCACTACCGACGAGGAGCACGAGGACCATCTACGGACGATCCTGCAAACCCTCAGAGAGCAGAAGCTGTTCGCTAAACTCAAGAAGTGTGAATTCTGGCTGCGGGAAGTTGGCTTCCTAGGGCATGTGATCTCGGCACAGGGGATCGCTGTGGACCCCAAAAAGGTAGAAGCAGTGGTAGACTGGCGGCCGCCGACGTCGGTGACAGAAGTACGAAGTTTTCTAGGGCTGGCAGGATACTACCGGCGTTTCGTTGAGGGTTTCGCAAAGATCGCTACCCCTTTAAACCGATTGACCAGAAAAGGCGAGAAGTTCATATGGACGGCCAAGTGCCAGGAGAGTTTTGAGGAACTCAAGAAGAGATTAACTAAGGCACCAATACTGGTGCTGCCGACGCCCGGAGAGGATTATGAAGTGTACTGCGACGCGTCAAGGATCGGTCTTGGAGGTGTTCTGATGCAACAGGGGAAGGTGATCGCCTACGCGTCCAGGCAGCTGAAGGACTACGAAAGGAACTACCCGATACACGACTTGGAATTGGCCGCCGTGGTCTTCGTTTTGAAACTGTGGAGGCATTACCTCTTCGGAGTCCACTGCAACGTTTTCTCAGATCATCAAAGTCTTAAGTACATCTTTACCCAAAAAGAGTTAAACTTGCAGCAGAGACGGTGGCTCGAGTTGCTGAAGGATTACGACTTGACGATCCAATATCACCCCGGGAAGGCAAATGTGGTGGCAGACGCACTGAGCAGAAAAGGGCATCGGGACGGGGCGTCGGAGAGCGCGCTGACGAAGCAGGACCACCTGATCGCGGAGTTCGCGCGAATGCAGTTGGAGGTGGTGCCTGCGGGCACAGTTCTGCAACTCCTAGCCTTGGTGGTCAAGCCGACGCTATTCGAGAAGATCCAGGAGGGGCAGCAGACCGATCTGCACCTACAGCGCATACGAGACAAGTTTCCCCAGGGTCAAGAGATTGACTTTGCGGTGAAAGACGACGGCACCCTATGTTTCCGCGGGCGGGTCTGTGTGCCGGATTCACCAGAGTTGAAGAATGAAATCTTAGCGGAGGCACATCGAGCCCCTTATGCGGCACACCCGGGGGGCACGAAGATGTACAGGGATCTCAAACAGACGTTCTGGTGGCCTAAGTTAAAAGAAGACGTGACGCGATACGTAGCCCACTGCCTAGTATGTCAACAGATAAAGGCCGAACACCAGCGACCAGCAGGGAAGCTACAGCCCTTACCGGTACCAGAGTGGAAATGGGACCAGATCACCATGGATTTTGTCACTGGATTCCCACGTTCACAACAGGGCCACGACGCGATCTGGGTTGTAGTTGACCGGTTAACCAAGTCAGCACACTTCCTACCAATTCACACCACTTGGACCCGCGAACGGCTAGCTCAAGTCTACATCAGCGAGATCGTGAGACTACATGGGGTACCGGCATCGATCACCTCGGACAGAGACACGCGCTTTGTCTCGAAGTTTTGGCAAAGTCTCCAGCAGGCCATGGGGACCAGATTACATTTCAGCACCGCCTTCCACCCTCAGACGGACGGACAGTCAGAGCGCACGATACAAACCCTAGAAGACCTGCTTCGCGCCTGTGTGCTTGATTGGGGAATCGGTTGGTCACGCTACCTACCTCTCGTGGAATTTGCCTACAACAACAGCTACCAGGCCAGCATTCAGATGGCGCCCTACGAAGCACTGTATGGAAGGCGCTGCCGATCCCCGATCTGCTGGGACGACTTGGGAGAGCGGAAACTTTTGGGACCCGACTTAGTGGAAGAAACTGAAGAGAAAGTGCGCCTTATCAGACAGCGCTTGCTGACCGCCCAGAGTCGACAGAAGAGTTACGCAGACCAGAGGCGCCGGGACTTGGAGTTTCAAGTGGGGGAACATGTGTTTTTGCGGGTCTCGCCATCCAGAGGAATCAGGCGTTTCGGGCTAAGGGGCAAGCTGAGCCCACGGTTTGTGGGGCCATTTGAGATTCTAGAGCGTATCGGCCCAGTAGCTTACCGCCTCGCCCTACCACCAAACCTCGACCGAGTCCACGATGTGTTCCACGTATCAATGCTTCGGAAATATCTCCCCGACCCATCACATGTCCTGGACACCTCTGCACTCGAACTTAAGGAGGACCTGAGCTTCGAAGAAACCCCAGTGAAGATCCTGGCAAGGGAAACAAAATCACTACGAAATCGGGCTATCCCCTACGTGAAAGTACATTGGAGCAACCATGAAGAGCGAGAAGCCACTTGGGAACTGGAATCCAAGATGAGGGAGTGCTACCCCGACCTTTTCACTCCTATCCGGGTTTGAGTTTCGAGGACGAAACTCGTTGTTAGAGGTGAGTGGTGTAATAGCCGCGGGTTTTCGAACCGCTTTTAGGCAAAGGGGTCCGGGGGTTTGATTTTCTTTTGTCATTCTGGGCAGGCCGTCGGGGGCTCGCGGGCATTTTTTTTGAGAATAAAGCTCGCGAAGCGGAGGCCGGCGGCGCGATCGGATCGGATTTCCGACCCCGGAAGCTCCCGGAATAAATTTTCGAAGTTGCTGCGGTTCGGGTGTCCGGCACGTCCCTTTTGAGGTAAACCAGACCCGGATTTAACGATATTTTTGATTCAAGCTAGTTAATTCTTTCGCACCGGCTCAGTCTAATTTTCTGTAAATTTTCGGGATCCGACATAAATTAATTTAATTTATTTCGTTCTATCTATCCGGGTTAATTTGGGGCTAGGTTAGCATTTGGAGTTGGACGCGGGTTGGGCTCGATCGTACCAAAACAACTAATTAATTGGGGGTTTGAGAGGTGAGGGTTGGGAACCCCTTCTCAGTCTTCTACCCCTTTGGCACGCACGACCCGAGCGAAGACGGTCGAGGAGAGGGGAGAACGCCGCATCCCCACCACCACCACACCGGACCTACGAGAACGGACGATCCCCTCTTCCCAAACCTTCGTCGTCCTCATCAAGGTGAGACGGGAATTTAGTTTCTTTTTCCTCGTGTTGAGTTCTTGATCATCTTGACCGGAAGGGGTGAGGCACAGGCGGCGGATTTCCCGGAATCCGCCGCACGTGCGAAGAAACCCCCCCCCCCATCCGGCGCCCTCATGCGACCCGCACGGGCCAGGCGGCGCCCAGCCCCCCCCCCCGCGTGCGGGATGACCCGCACGGGGCCGGGCGCACGCCCAGCCGCGTGCGGGATGACCCGCACGGGGCCGGGCGGCGCCCAGCCCCCGCGTGCGGGATGGCCCGCACGGGGCCGGGCGCACGCCCAGCCGCGTGCGGGGTGACCCGCACGGGGCTGGGCGACGCCCAGACCCGCGTGCGGGGTGACCCGCACGGGGCCGGGCGGCACGCCCAGCCCGCGTGCGGGGTAGGCCGCAGGGCTGGGCGGCGCCCAGCCCCGCGTGCGGGGTGACCCGCACGGGGCCGGGCAGCACGCCCAGCCCGCGTGCGGGGTAGGCCGCAGGGCTGGGCGGCGCCCAGCCCCGCGTGCGGGGTGACCCGCACGGGGCCGGACGCGCGCTCAACCCCACGTGTGGGGTTGCCCGTACGGAGCTGAGCACGCGCACGGCCCGCGTGCGGACGGGGAGCCGCGAACCCGACGAGCGGTTCGCCCGCCTCTTGTCTTCATCCGCGTCTGAGCGTCGCTTTTCTCCTCGCGGCAGGTGTGCGAAGGAGCCGAGCGGGAGTACCAGGACGCGAGGGAGCGGAGCGTTGACGCCTACTAGCGACAGGTGGGTTGAGTGTGATATTTGGCATCGAACCACATTGATTGTTTTAATTCAAATATTATATGTTACCGTTCACTTCAGTAATCATTATTCTAGATGCTACGGATTATTGCTACACATCGATGGTTACGTAGTCTCGTGTTTTGATGCTTCAGCTACCGTCTTTCCTTCGACTATGCTAATAGTAGGGCAACATGAGTTTACACGCCTCTACCTTATTCTGATTCATGCATCCTGGTTACTGCTTTACTATTTCATATACATTGCGATTACTGCATTACTATTGCTCATATATTGTGGTTACTGTGCTCGAGGCTGCAACACGTGCACCCGCGGTTTGGCCACCGTGAGGGGTGCACTTTTCCGGAAAAGAGGTCGTAGGACCCGTGTATACCCACGAGGTGACGTAGTGGGGCCCCTTATTAGCTGTGGGGTTGAGGCGCCGAGGTGCGAGCGGAGCGACCCGCCGGTTTAGTTGTCCGGCGCGGTCGCGGTGCTGCAGGTACGGTATGGGCCGTCGGTAGTGGACCGACGCGACAGAGTATTACAGGATGCAGATATACAGGTTACCATTTCCCCCCCCCCCCCAAAAGGGTGGTTGCTCCGGTTGTCGCCACGGTTTGTTTTTATTATTTCCCCTGCACGGCATTTATTAGTCACTGACTTCCCACTTCGTGACAGGGCCCAAGCGAGGGGAGAGGTAGGTGGCGGTGAGGACGGGGCGGACACAGCGGGACCGTTGGAGACCCTGAACTTTATACTTTCCTTTTCTTTTCAGCTTTTCATTTATATTGTGGGCATGTGTGAGGTTCCCGATACCCTTGTGGGGTCGACGTAGATGTCGGTATTTGATTATCTGTTTATGCACTACCTTTCCCTTTATTTCCTACTGGCCATTTGAAAAGCGAAACAAAAACAAAGAAAAGATTGCGAAAACCGTTTTCAAAGTCTAAGTGTCGTGTGGGCACCGATTTCAAAACCTTGTGGATTTATGGATTGCGAAACGAGCTTTCAAAACTTGGGTGTCGTGTGGGCACCGTTTTCAAAACCCTGGGGTTTATGCTGATTTCGAAACTCGTTTTCAAAACTTAAGTGCCGGGTGGGCACTCTTTAAAAACCGTGGATTTATCCTTTCAAGTTGAAGTGGCCATGCGCTTAAATATTTAGAATACTGGTTGTATGTAATTGAATGTTGTGATTGAATGGTCATGTTTGCTTGGGAGATGTATTCAACCACACGCCGTGCACGTACAGGGGAGACTCTGTCCGTTTGCAGAGA
>CM055072.1:20628603-20683473 GCA_029204045.2 Tillandsia leiboldiana
GATTCCCGCGCTTGGGGGGACACTTTGTCAAGCGCTGGGGGCGAGCGTTGTCGCGGCGGGGAGACTGCTTGTGGGTTGCTGTCCGCGTGTAGTTGGGCGGGCGAGCGTGGCGGCCCCGGAGGGATTCGGGGCGGCTACAGTGTTCGGGCGCGTGTATTTCGGTCTGCTACAGTGCGCGCCCGAAATTCCCAGCGCCCGGAAATCCGGACATATCCGGTATTTTTTCCATTGTTTCAGCTGCCTATAAAAGCGATCCGAGCGCATCTTTCTTCTCCTTTTTTCACCATTTCCGAGCCTCTTCTCGCCGGGGGCCTTCAGCAAAGTTGATCCTCGTGTTTGGGCTGCATCTTTCTGCAAGTTTGGGATTTTTGGTGCACGCTTATCCAGGTTTCTATTTTTACGCGCGGCGCGACGCTCGTTCGTTTGTGGTCTTCTTCGTCGCGTTTTGGTGCAGTGGACCCCCCGGCTTACCCCAGTCACCTTTTTCAGTGATTCTTGCGCCGTTGCTTCACGACAGGTAGGCTATGTTTCCATGTTTATTGGTTTTTTCCCCATTCCGAGCTTTTCATGGGTCTTTCGGATCATCTTATAACCCCTTTTTCTGGGCGGAGTTCTGGGACAGCGGAGCGGTGTTTTGTTGTGATTCTTTGCGCACAGGCATCGGATTGGGGCGATTCAGAGGCGATTTGCATCTACACGTTCACGAGGAATATGCCCAAATTTTCTTGAATTTTATGAATATTTTCGAAGGTGAAGATTATCTGTGAACAGTTATTGTTGCTTCAGTTTTTGAGTGTAGTTTGATTCGGGGTGTTTCCCTTGTCGGAATTGTTTCTCAGTGTAGGAGCTCGCATTGGACGTGCAGGTACTCGTTTTCGAAGGTATCGACGCGAGGAATTACTGTGTTATTTTATTGGATTTTTCTGGCACTTGCAGCAGGTGAAATATGCGCGGCTTGTGGAACTGATTTTCAGATTGGTATGTTTGGTTGATTTTGGAATAAAAGTGTAATGTTAAGCCTTATTGTTGTACTCAGGGGTGTTTTCAGCTGTTGGAGCCAAGGCTTGCGCGACTTGTACCGAGGGTGTTTTTGTTGGCAGATTTTGGAACCGCGGGCGTCTACCCCACTTCACAAACGACTTCAGTTTGCCTTGGGTTAGCGCTTCAGGTGGGTGAGCTTATTATCAGTAATTGTTTAGGCAATGTTTATGTTGTGGCAAGTATAAGTCCCCTTGTGGGGATGTCACCCCTCTATGACTGATGCATGCATGTTTAGGATACATGGTTTATGTTTGGTAAGTAGGTAAGTCTTGTTATGATATTGGTATAAATGTTTGCAAGAATAGTATTATGAGGTATACTGGGGACTTGCATGCCTTGGACATCTATGTGATGATAGTGTAAGCTTACCTAGGATAATGTTCCCTATGATTATGTAACATGCCATGTTAGCACATAGCCTTTCTGTGATGGATTTGCTTGGGACAGGATTTCGTGCTATGTGCGGATTTGTACTCTGAGGAGTTATTATGATCATTCTATTGTGAACCCTGATTTGTGGACAGGTCTTTTTGAGATCCGGCAGTTTGTTTATTCCTAAAGGAACTATTATTATGCTTTACCCCCTTTTTTCTTGAGGACATTTGCATGCTTGTATGGTCATGTAGTTAGGCCATCTTTTACTGCTGCACTATTTAGGAACTTGACTTAGGAGAAACCATGCTTTTCCTTTCTCTCGCTTTTGCTAGTCAAGTGGTCAGTGCTGCTCGGGTTCGAGCAGGGTCTGGATAGGGAGTCGGACTTCGTGTCTGACAGGTTGGTTTAGTTGTGGGGCTTTGCGGCAACCGCGGATATTGGGCGGTTGACCGTATGTTTCTCTATGCACCTGATTGGGTATCAGTTTTACTTAGTGGATGGAGTTTCCCATTATCGTTCAGTTGCAATCCGTTGAGGTCGGGTCTTTCCTTGATGGTTGAGTTTTCCCACTTTGATCAGATTGATGATCAAGTCCTGCTGTTTAGAGATACTGGTGATATTGATGCCAGAGATGCTTTACTCGTGTGGGTAGCTCCCTCGAGTGCCGCTCCGGAGTAGGCTTCAGACCGGGTTTGTTCCGGTCAGACCGTGTTTGGGTTCCGGTGAGACGTGTCGGGTTGGTGCCGTCAGACCGTGTTGGGTTCCGGTCATTTGGACAGAGCAGGCAGTACCGGTTT
The DNA here is from genome assembly GCA_029204045.2 of Tillandsia leiboldiana. Classification (NCBI taxonomy): domain Eukaryota; kingdom Viridiplantae; phylum Streptophyta; class Magnoliopsida; order Poales; family Bromeliaceae; genus Tillandsia; species Tillandsia leiboldiana. The sequence goes on from CM055072.1 coordinate 20,630,817, forward strand.
ATACCGGTTCATTCGATTGAGTTTATTTCGGTCAATTACTTTTATTGTTACACTCGTGCCTGGGGGCCGAGTGCAACTGGTAGTTGAGTTTAGATCAGGTGCTAGTATTGTTGAGAGCCGTCGTTGACGGTGGTCCCGTGTTGTTGCGAGTACTTTGACCGCTGTGTGAGAGGTTGAGCATCTTGATTCTATCGTTCTGAGAGAGAGCGTGGATTTTGACCATAGCCTGCTTGATCCTCTACTCGATAGCGAGCTAGTCTGTTTGGACGCCCTACGTAATTCCTGCCCGTCAGCGGGAGGTGGTTGTAGGTGGGCGCAGGTTTGACTGGACCAGATGTGGCAGTCAGCTCGATTGGGTCGATGGTGCACTTCATGTGCTAGTGGTTGCATACCACTGTTTGGTTCTCCCCCTTTTAGCCTTTAGTTAGGGACAGGGTAGCTGCGAGAGTCTCCAGCTTACCTCATTTCAGTCTTATGACTTGGTTAGTTTTTGTCTCTTGAGGACTTGGTGGGCAGACCGTCGGGTCTGGCGGTGGTACCCACTGAGAACTCCCTTTTCGGAGTAGTTCTCACACCCTTTGGGGGTTTTCCCCCTCTTTTTCTCTCCCTTCTTTGTTTTGCAGAGTCTTAGCAGGTGTTTGCCGACTCTGCGGTTGTTGATCGTGGCGAGGGAGTCGCGAGCTAGATCCCTACCCGGCGTTGAGAGTAGCGGTACCCTCTGAGGAGATCATCAGTAGATTAGCGGTTTCTTTTCCTCTTTTGAGAGACTTGTAGTGAGGATATTTTGTATTGAGAGACTGTACACTGTTATATATATTGGAGTTACCTCCCGGTTGGGTTAGAGCTTGTACTCGAGGATTTGTATTATTATTATTTTGGGAGGCAGACAGTGTTGTTTATTCCAGTTGTACGTGATTGATTTTAGTTACAGCAATTTTTTATTTACAGCTCTGATATCTGTTTAGTTATATATTACTTTTCTTGTAGGTAGGACGCTTCGCCTATGCAGTTGGCATAGGTGGCGGATCTTTTGGCGGGCCCGGGTCGCAGTTTCGACCCTGGGGCGTGACAGATTAGAGTGGTATCAGAGCCTAGGTTGTAGGTCATGGTGGACTTAGAAACCCTGGCTTTTGTTTGACCCTTGTTGACTTTGTGAGAGTCGTGATTTTGCGAGAGTCCTGATTGAGTTTTATACCTCTCCCAAGGGACGGGAGGAGTGATGGCATGTTTATTCTCCTAAATAATTATGTTGGCTGCAGACAACATAATGCTGTGGAATGGGTGACATGCTTAGACTTTCGCTGGATTAGGTCGAGTGTTGTTGTGTGCTGTTTGTTGTTTCGTCGTGCGAGCGGTGTCTCCCCGACGCTGGGTTTTGACCCTTGTGCATCCTGTCATGGCAGTTGAGCTTGAGCAGTTGGTTTTGGGCCGAATACCCGGATCGAGGTCAGAGAAACCCCGGACCCAGATGACAGGATTGTCGGAGGCTTGTCAGCGCTGAGGGAGCAGCTGGTCTTGATGACACAGTTGCCGGAGTGCACCTGAGTAGCCCCCTCTGTGCCAAGGTTTAGTGTCGAGGCACCGAGGCAGGGTGGATGGTTGAGCTGGTGAGCCGTGGGGCATGGTCGACCTATGGAGCCATGTTTGGCAGATGAACCACCCCGACTCGTAAGATTGAGTTTGGAGCCTTTGGAAGGCAGAGTCGCGGCTGGTGGTGATGGAGTATAATTGAGAGCCTCCTTGTGCCTAGAGAGTGTATGCAGTTGTTGAACCCGCGCGCTCCGATTCGAGGGACGAGGCGCATAGGATATATAAGATTGGGAGTGGATTGCGCCAGGAACCTTCCTGTTATTCAGTCCCTTCATTGTGGATTAGACGCCTCGCGGGAGCAGGCACCGTGTATGGAGCGCGGCATTGCAGTTCCTTTGGATAGGGATCTGCCGCCAGGAGGTGAGTTCTGGATTTTGGCGCTTGGCGCCGGATGATGGAGGCAGATCGGCCCGGCAGGGGCATGACCAATTTTCTTTTCTTGGATGACGAATACCCGAGATGTCAGAGGTCGGGTGGACCCCGAAGGCGACATCAGTGTTTTATTGAGTGGCGCAGCGGAAAGCGTGGATTTGTTATCTGCGGAGGACCTTATTCGTCGCCTCATGTGATCAGAGACAGAGGTCGTGCTTCCTAGTGATAGCCCTGATTTTCAGGCAGATTGAGCGACAACCACTTGCTTTGAGCGGATGAATCTGTGCCGCCCGGTTGGAGGGCGCCACGGTAGTGGATTGAGTGTCGCAGGTGGGATTTCACCACGTAGTCGGAGTTAGAGCATGATCCACTCTTACATAGGTTAGAGCAGATTAGTTACCACACGTGCACCAGAGGTACAGGTTCCTGTTGTTATTGTGCACGTGAGGAGACTTTTGGATCATGTCCCAGTGCGGCCGAGACCGCGAGATGCCGGCAGAATTATTGGAAATTTTAGCAATTAGGTGTTTTGACCTTATCTTGAGATGTTGGGCACTATGCCACAGGATGTTTGACGCGGCAAGAGAGGACTTTGATCTTCGGCAAGGCGGGCAATTGGAGGCTTGCTCGTGGAGGTTGTTAGAGCACTCTGGTTTTAGCGACCGGATGAGAGGTGCTTACGGCGGCACCGGGACTCAGGGATATCTCTGTTACCCGCGAGATCCCGTGTGTGGATTCACCTTAGTTGTTGGTAATGCCGCCGGTTAGGGAGATAGAGATTGTGTTTGATGTGGTTCGAGGGAACCGCACCACCCTGGACAGCACCTCATTGGATATCGCCGGTAGAGCTGAGAGAGACCCGATGGCACTGCTGCAGGGGCCGATGGATCGGGGGTCTGTTTGACCTAGTGCCACGCCGTTGGTATACTGTGGTGATGCCACATCTTTGATACACGGATGTGAGGGTCCTTTTATGGTATCTAGGACCTTATGATGGAGTTGTACTCCGGCAGTTGGTGTATGATCCGAGGCCCACTTGGAGTTAGACAGGCTGAGGACTTCGCCTAGGTTGCGTTGCGGACGCGGTGGGGGCATTCTGAGTTGTTAGTGAGGCCCAATGGAATGACGATTGCCCGTGGACTTCAAGATCTGAGGAATAGTAGGTCCCAGTTGTACTTGGCGGACTGGGAGTGGTGTTTTCCGTGGATATATTTTGATTACTCCCAGAGTGAATTGGAGTACTAGGAGCACTTTGTGGATGTGCTACATGCCCGTGTGAATGAAGCAGTATGCCAAGTTAGGGAGGTACAAGTTGTAGCTGCAGAAGCATACCTTCTTGGGTCCGTTTGTTCGAGGCCGTAGGGACGGCGGTGGAACCTGACCAGTGGATGTTATTCAAGTTGACTGAGACCAACTTTCATTCTTGAGGTGAGAAGCTTCTAGACTTGGCGGTGCCGTGGGGGGGGGGGGGTGGGGGCAAGAATGGACATGGCCATGGAAATACTGTTTAGCGCCAATGCTAGTGTTTTCCTGTGTTGGGAGATGGAATTGTGTGTTTTGGTGATGCCTCCCATTGCGGCGGTAGAGTTACCGTGGGTGGATCTTCGGTCCACACTTCTTTAGTCCAACCTATGAGAGTTGGGGCAAGATGAACCGCTGTTTTGCAGGCAGCTTGGATTCCACAGTTGAGCCTTCATACGTCCTTTATTTCCAGCTTGGATTGTTATACCTGGGCGTAGGCCATGCCTGCTTGGCTATCGTTTCTGATTACTAGCATCTTGAGTGGGATTTTCGCGGATTGTTTTGCTGATTTGGGATTTTTGACCCGAGTTTTTGAGCCTCCGCATTTTGATCGCCTTTCGAGCCAGTTTTCCCTCCCGTTCACTGACGGTTCGGTCCCCGTCAGGGCATCTTTTCGACCCGTGGTCTGTTGGAGTTATGTTGGCTTGTTGAGTGTCCAACCGTGCTTGAGATTGTGTCTCATGAGGATCCTTTTGAGGGTAGCTCGTGGTTGAGTAGGCCACTCGGGTGATTTTGGATCGGAAGTGACCGAGTGAAGGCCCCAGCTTTGGATCCTTTTCCTCATAAGATAATCTGTGTGTATACTTCGGGTGATCCTGGTGAGTAGCACACCAGGAGGTGGTTGGGGGCGTGTTGCCTGTTGATTATCTTTTTCCCCCCGGCTCTTGATGGGGGGCCTCTGTGTGTTTCACGTCTCAGCTCAGGAGTGTTTTGCTTTTGGATCCCTCGCCCGTGATTGACTTGCCCTTCCGAGATCTGTGATTGTTGGAGTTACGAGGGACGCCCGTTGCGATTTCTGGCTCGAGAAGATGGGAAAAATCGCATCGGGGGGGGTCGGGCCATGCCGTACTTGTTGTTTGTTGTTGTGGAAGTAATTAATCACGGGTACCGTGAGCGATGTTTCGGGCAGCTGGAGGCGTTATTGAGGATACTACCCGTGGTAGTTGGGACCCTTGGGGGATTTGAGTTAGTTTCCGAGGGACGAAACTTTTCTTAGTGGTGAGGAGTGAGGACCTGGATCCCCACGTCGAGAGTACTGGCGGATCATCTACGAGCTCCGGAGGCCTATGTGGCGTGTTGGTGGGATTTGTGCCCCAATTGGACATTAGTGTTGGGCTCAGTGTGTTTAATGGATCACGTGGGTGATCATTGGACTCCGTCGGATCGTTAGAGGTGGTTTCGCGCGCCAAGGATATTTAAATTGGACTCAGTGCGAAGTTTGGACCAAGGATTACCTTTCCGGATGCCTTCGGCAAATTTTGGAGTTGGAATTTGGCAAATTGGACTTCGGATTTGGATTCAGCGCGCGAAAACGGTTAAAACGGACTACCCACTTGTCATTTTTTGGGCACTGGACACTGTTCACGCCGGAACAGTGTTTCCGGCGGCGGCGGCAGCGGCGGAGCGGCCGCAGGCAGCGCGGCGGACGGAGGCGCGGGCCGCCCGGTCCACGCGGCAGGCGTGCACCGGGGGCTGGACGCGTGGCGGCTCAGGAGTGGGCCGGTCCGCGGGGCGCGGTCCACGGGGGAGTGCGGGGCGCACGGTGGACCGGGGGTGGCACGTGGCATCATCCTAGAGGTGGGTTCATGGCGGTTGGTCTACGCAGTTTCGGGATGGCTCAGGGTTTACGGTGCACCGGGCTTGGACACGTGGCAGGTTTGCATTGGTTCGGTCCACACGATTTCGTGCACCGGGTTCACTAGGCAGTGGCATGACACGTGGCGTTCTCCGATTGGTGGGTCTACTGTGCGCGGCAGGGTGGCAGGCGGCGGCGTCTGGCGCACGTGGGCGCGGTCGGGCGGATTCCCGCGCTTGGGGAGGATACGTGTCGGCGTCTGGGGGGCGCGACGTGTCGCGCGGGGAGCGGCTGGGGTTGCTGTCCGCTGTTTGGCGGGCGACGTGGCGGCCCAGGAGGGATTCGGGCGGCTACAGTGTTCGGGCGCGGAGATTTCGGGCTGCTACAGTGCGCGCCCGAAAATTCCCAGCGCCCGGAAATCCGGACATATCCGGTATTTTTCCAATTGTTTCAGCTGCCTATAAATAGCGATCCGAGCTCTCTTCTTCTCCCTTTTTCCACCATTTCCGAGCCTCTTCTCGCCGGGGTGCCTTCAGCAAAGTTGATCCTCGTGTTTGGCTGCATCTTTCTGCAAAGTTTTGGGATTTTTGGTGGCACGCTTATCGAGGTTTCTATTTTTACGGCGCGGCGCGACGCTCGTTCGTTTGTGGTCTTCTTCGTCGCGTTTTGGTGCGAGGACTCCCCCGGCTTACCCCGAGCACCTTTTTCAGTGATTCTTGCGCCGTTGGCTTCACGACAGGTAGGGCTATGTTTCCCATGTTTATTGGTTTTTCCCATTCCGAGCTTTTCATGGGTCTTTCGGATCATCTTGTAACCCCTTTTTCTGGGCGGAGTTCTGGGACAGCAGCGCGGTGTTTTGGTGATATCTTCGCGCACAGGCATCGGATTGGGGCGATTCAAGAGGCGATTTGCATCTACACTTCACGAGGAATATGCCCAAATTTTCTTGGAATTTTATGAATATTTCTCGAAGGTGAAGATTATCTGTGAACAGTAATTGTTGCTTCAGTTTTTGAGTGTAGTTTGATTCGGGGTGGTTCCCTTGTCGGAATTGTTTCTCAGTGTAGGGAGCTCGGAATTGGACGTGCAGGTACTCGTTTCGAAGGTATCGACGCGAGGATTACTGTGGTATTTTTATTGGATTTTTCTGGGCACTTGCAGCAGGTGAAATATGCGCGGCTTTGGGACTGATTTTCAGATTGTGTATGTTTGGTTGATTTTGGAATAAAAGTGTAATGTTAAGCCTTATTGTTGTACTCAGGGGTGTTTTCAGCTGTTTGGAGCCAAGGCTTGCGCGACTTGTACCGAGGGTGTTTTGTTGGCAGATTTTGGACCGCGGGCGTCTACCCACTTCACCGACTTCAGGTTTGCCTTGGGTTAAGCGCTTCAGGTGGGTGAGCTTATTATCAGTAATTGTTTAGGGCAATGTTTATGTTGTGGCAAGTATAAGTCCCCTTGTGGGGATGTCACCCCTCTATGACTGATGCATGCATGTTTAGGATACATGGTTTATGTTGGTAAGTAGGTAAGCTTGTTAATGATATTGGTATAAATGTTTGCAAGAATAGTATTTATGAGGTATACTGGGGACTTGCATGCCTTGGACATCTATGTGATGATTAGTGTAAGCTTACCTAGGATAATGTTACCCTATGAGATTATGTAACATGCCATGTTAGCACATAGCCTTTCTTGTGATGGATTATGCTTGGGACAGGATTTCGTAGCTATGTGCGGATTTGTACTCTGAGGAGTTATTATGATCATTCTATTGTTGAACCCTGAGTTGTGGACAGGTCTAGTTTTGAGATTCCGGCATGTTGTTTATTCCTAAAGGAACTATTATTATGCTTTACCCCCTTTATTTCCTTGAGGACATTTGCATGCTTGTATGGTCATGTAGTTAGGCCATCTTTTACTGCTGCACTATTTATGGGAACTTGACTTAGGAGAAACCATGCTTTTCCTTTCTTCGCTTTTGCTAGTCAAGTGGTCAGTGCTGCTCGGGTTCGAGCAGGGGTCTGGATAGGGTAGTCAGGACTTCGTGTCTGGGACAGGTTGGTTTAGTTGTGGGGCTTTGCGGCAACCGCGGATATTGGGCGGTTGACCGGATGTTTCTCTATGCACCTGATTGGGTATCAGTTTTACTTAGTGGATGGAGTTTCCCACTTATCGTTCAGTTGCATCCGATTGAGGTCGGGTCTTTCCTTGATGGTTGAGTTTTCCCACTTTGATCAGATTGATGATCAAGTCCTGCTGTTTAGAGATACTGGTGATATTGATGACAGAGATGCTTTACTCGTGTGGGTAGCTCCCCTCGAGTGCCGCTCCGGAGTAGGCTTCAGACCGTGTTGGGTTCCGGTCAGACCGTGTTGGGTTCCGGTGAGACCGTGTCGGGTGCCGGTCAGACCGTGTTGGGTTCCGGTCATTTGGACAGAGCAGGCAGTACCGGGTTTTATACCGGTTCATTCGATTGAGTTTATTTCGGTCAATTACTTTTATTGTTACACTCGTGCCTGGGGGCCGAGTGCAGACTGGTAGTTGAGTTTAGATCGGTGCTAGTATTGTTGAGAGCCGTCTGGTTGACGGTGGTCCCGTGTTGTTGCGAGTACTTTGACCGCTGTGTGAGAGGTTGAGCATCTTGATTCTATCCGTTCTGAGAGAGAGCGTGGATTTTGACCATAGCCTGCTTGATCCTCTACTCGATAGCGAGCTAGTCTGTTTGGACGCCCTACGTAATTCCTGCCCGTCAGCGGGAGGTGGTTGTAGGTGGGCGCAGGTTTGACTGGACCAGATGTGGCAGTCAGCTCGATTGGGTCGATGGTGCACTTCATGTGCTAGTGGTTGCATACCACTGTTTGGTTCTCCCCCTTTTAGCCTTTAGTTAGGGACAGGGTAGCTGCGAGAGTCTCCAGCTTACTCATTTCAGTCTTATGACTTGGGTTAGTTTTTGTCTCTTGAGGACTTGGTGGGCAGACCGTCGGGTCTGGCGGTGGTACCCACTGAGAACTCCCTTTTCGGAGTAGTTCTCACACCCTTTGGGGGTTTTCCCCCTCTTTTTTCTCTCCTCTTCTTTGTTTTGCAGAGTCTTAGCAGGTGTTGCCGACTCTGCGGTTTTTGATCGTGGCGAGGGAGTCGCGAGCTAGATCCCTACCCGGCGTTGGAGAGTAGCGGTACCCTTCTGAGGAGATCATCAGTAGATTAGCGGTTTCTTTTCCTCTTTTGAGAGACTTGTAGTGAGGATATTTTGTATTGAGAGACTGTACACTGTTGTATATATATATTGGAGTTACCTCCCGGTTGGGTTTAGAGCTTGTACTCGAGGATTTGTATTATTATTATTTTGGGAGGCAGACAGTGTTGTTTATTTCCAGTTGTACAGTGATTGATTTTAGTTACAGCAAATTTTTATTTACAGCTCTGATATCTGTTTAGTTATAGTACTTTTCTTGCAGGTAGGACGCTTCGCCTATGCAGGTTGGCATAGGTGGCGGATCTGTTGGCGGGCCCGGGTCGCAGTTTCGACCCTGGGGCGTGACATCACCAATCAAGTGTGGGGTGATGACAAGCTTGGTGTTCCGGACTGTCGTATGAAATACCCTTGGTCCACCATCAACGTCTTGAAGCTGATTCGCACATAGGTAGAAAGTTCTGATCAGATGCAGACAATAACCATAAGTTTCAGGAAACTTACAAATTGGCGAGAGTTGAGCTTTGTCAAAAATGACACCAAAAGCTTCCGACCGTTCTCTAAGTGCTCCGACATTTACATGCCTTTCTCCTATACATTCGCACTTCTCAAAATTCTTCATTCTCTCTGTATTGATATGTACAAAATCCTGCGGAGGTGGCTCACTCGCAAGTGGCTCTTCAATCTCTATTCCACGAGCTCGACCTCTTTTTCTTGCAACGCTTTTCCTTTGCACAGACATGGGTTGCATCGGTGCTTTCCCTTTCTCGGCGGCAGTAGGCGGAGTTTTCGCCTTTGCAGGAACAAGGGCTTTGCCCTTCGATGCCGCTGCAGCCAATGCTGCGGTTTCTTCAAGGACTTTGTCCCAGTCCACCGATTCCGTGTCTGAATCATCCAGAGACACAAACTCTCCCTCCTCTTGAGTCTTTCTAGTCCTCTTGAGCTTGTTAGTTGCTCGAGTGCCAACCATCGCGACAATGAGCACAATCACCCAACCAAACACCATCTTGGCCGAAGGTTTGAAAACGTGATCCTGTGATTAAGAGCTCAAGAACATAAAAAATTGTTTAAATTTCAAAATTTTGAAAAATCAAACCCAAACAATCTTTATCATGTATAGAGACTAGGAATCAAGTTAGATTTGCAAAAAGAATTTTAAAAATAGATCAATCCATGATTTTCGAAAATTCCCAAAATTTGCCCTAAAATTGAATTTTTAGAAATCAAAGCCCAAAAATCCGTTAATCAAATGAATACAAGGCATAGAAACAAATCTAAGGTGTCCAGAGTTCTTATTTCAAAAGAAATTTGACCAAAAACCATGCAAAACAGAGATTATACCTTGAAATCCCTCACGTTTTGATGAACACAAGCAAAAACAGTGAATAAATCAAGTTTTGATCATAAGAACTTACTTGAATTGAGTGAAAATGAGTTGCAAAAGATCCAAACCTTCTTGATTCTAGAGAGAGAAACTCTAGGAAGTTAGAAACAAAAGTTTAGAGTGAATGGAAATCAAAAAACCTTTCGTTTCATATAAAACCTAGCCGCGGTCCGGATCGGGTCGGGAGTTCAGCCCGGATCGGCTTGGCGCAGAAAATCTCATCGTTCGGGATCCGGACTGAATCATCCAGTCCAGACTGCCTGCAACTTTTTCTCTAGAAAAATTTGTAAAAATTTCAGAAAATCTAGAAAAGTATGTAAGCATTCTTGCATATCAACTTTAAACAAAAAGTATCGTTTCACATCAAAAGAAATAGATTATGCTAAATCTATCATTAATATTCAAATAATGAAACGAAAATTTATAAAGGTTATATTCTCTAAAGTTGAGCAAGTTCAAAACATCAATCACAATCTAATGAGTATCGTGTTTATCAAATTATGAATTGAATAAAGAAAATGACGCACAAAGATCGATAGATCTTTGAAATCCCAAATAAATTAGATAATGCTATCTAGTCAATATGTTTTAGGGAGTGGCTCTTCGAGCATCTTTCAATTTGAAATCCCACCTTATACCAACATTGGAATTCGACAAAGTCAAGTATTCCAAAAGGCATTTTATTTAATAAACAAGAAACACCATGCTTAGTAAACATGTGGTAGTTGCACACAGTACTCGGACGACCGAGGTGGTAGCTCTTTCCTCCATGTGGTGGTAGTTTTCACACTCCACTGAGGGATGTAACTCTTTCCACATCTTTTGAGAATAAAACTTTAAATAATACTCCCCCTCAATTGGCTATCAATTATGTAAAGTATTAAGTATTCAACCAACTATTGATCTCATGTTCATACTTAACTCAATTATCAAATAAGATAAAAACAATACCAAGAGATCATTGAGAGAGAAATTGACTTTGATCAAATAAGATAAATAATTGATACAAATGAACAGTGCATCAAGAGAGTTATAATGATATCCAAATCATAATAAATTTCTCAAAACATGAAAAGATGCAATTAAAGTCAATTTAACAAATACTCAGTTAATGTTCTATATACAAAAAGAACACAAAACACAAAACAAAACCTAACCTAAGCAATGGTTCAAAATTTGTTATTTTAAAGAAAGCATTCCAATTGCTTTACGCAAATGAATAAAACGTTTTTGATCCAAAGGTTTTGTCAAAATATCGGCTAATTGATCTTCAGTTGAAACATAAGAAATTTGTAAAGTACTTGATTGAACTAGCTCTCTAAGAAAATGATATCTAAGTTCAATGTGTTTTATTCTCGAGTGCAACACAGGGTTTTTAGAAATGTTTATGGCACTAGTTTATTATTACCGAAGTCGCAGGAATGCGAAAGTCGCTCAGCACACTTCTCATCCAAATCAATTGAGTCGAACAACTTCCCGCTGAAATGTATTCCGCCTCGGCAGTAGAGAGAGCAGTGCAGTTTTGCTTTTTACTATGCCATGCAACAAGACAATGGCCAAGGTAAAAACATGCACCACTCGTGCTCTTCCGATCATCCACTGATCTAGCCCAATCGGCATCTGAATATCCTATTATGTCAAGAGATGTGCCCATAGGATACCAAATTCCAAAATTGATAGTACTTTTGACGTACTGGATGATCATTTTCACCGCTTTCAGGTGAATTTCCTTCGGTGCTGATTGATATCTCGCGCAAATCTCGTCTACACTCTCTCCATGAGATTCACTTCCTAATCCCTTACTGCTAGTTCCCATAGGAGTCGGAAAGCCTTTAGAATTCTCCAATCTGAATTTCTTGACCAACTCCCTCGCATACTTGGATTGACACAAATGAATGCCATCATCACTTTGCTTAACTTGCAATATAAGAAAATATGTAAGCTCGCCCATCATGGACATCTCAAATTCGCTTTCCATTGTTTCGGCGAATTTTGAAGCATCGTTGTTCCTTGTAGCACCAAACACGATGTCATCCATATATATTTGTGCCACAATGAAGTTGTCTTGAAAGTGCTTCACAAAGAGTGTCCGATCGGCTCCCACTCGAGTATAGCCCTTTTCCAAAAGGTGCTTTGTCAATCTTTCGTACCATGCTCGCGGTGCTTGTTTTAGACCGTAAAGAGCCTTTTTCAATCGAAAAATATGGTTAGGTAGTTTATGATCAATGAAACCTTTCGGTTGAGCAACATAAACTTAACTATTTAGAAAACTATTTAAAAATGCGCTCTTAACGTCCATTTGAAAAAGTTTTATTTTAAAATGACAAGCAATTGCGAAAAGTATACGAATAGACTCGAGACGAGCAACCGGGGCGAAAGTCTCATCAAAGTCTATACCTTCAACTTGCGAATAGCCCTGAGCAACTAAGCGTGTTTTGTTCCGTATAATGGTACCATCTTTATTTTTCTTATTCTTGAAAATCTATTTAGTACCGATTATATTTTGTTGCTTTGGGTACTTCATCTACTTTTACATTGAAAGATTCTATCATCGTTTTAGATTCAAGGTTTGTCACGCCCCGAGTTCAAAAACCAGAGAATAAATTTATTTTTTTTTTATTTTTTTTTTTTAAATCAGAGTTGCAAAAACAGTCAGGGCAATGACAGACCGCCACATATATAGAAGAGTCCCAATCCTCTTTGGAATTGAGCCTTTTCTATATATGCATGGCTAGCTTGGCAACAACATCAGAGTACTAACTACGTACAACTACAAGCAAAAGTTACAATTAACTTTACAATTATTTACATCTGAATTACAACTCTTTCCTTTAACATCAAATAATACATGAACTTTCGGCTGTCCAGGGTCAACATCTAACACGGAATCTCACCAACACGTCCCGACATCCCAGCACCCGCTCGGCCTGAAAAACAGTCACCCGAGGGTGTGAGATACACCGGAGTGTATCCCAGTGGGCACGACGAGCCGAGAAATAGCAGATCGTACCTACTGGTATACAATACTAGAGGATAGTAATAATCAAGGGTTAGAATAATCAGATAGGCAATCATGAAGATCAACAGATATATAATCACAGTTAGGATATGCAGATATATAACTGGTGCTGTAAAGAAAGCAAAACTTATAATCTGGGTACAAGCATAGGAGATACTTTTAGCAGAATTTAAAATAGGACAAACATGTATCAGGATAATCAACGCATCAAGGAGTAGGACAATCAGCAAGATAACAATGAAACTATAATCAAAGGCATCACAAAGAATCATATACAGGTAGATAACTAGAAGCCAGATCAAAGAATCAAGGAAGTATGTTAAAGTAACTTAACAACACATGCATCAAATAAATGAAAACACAAAGACCCAATCACAAGCTACCATATTGGCCTTCACAAGACCTCAGGCAAGGTTGCCCACTTGGCACCACCTGGTTGACATTCCCTTCACAAGGGTCACGGGTTGCCACAGCTAACCACTTTACCGGTAAAGTACACCGCTACGGGGGATCAGTCCGCTGGTGTACGTGAAGAACAACGGTGCGGGCGAATCATATGCAAATGCTCAAACTGGCGGTCCACTGACCGGGTAATCAGCTACAAGCCGGGAAAATCCCCACTGGGATGCAATGACAAGATCAACTGAATCTCAACACTCATGCAGGAACACTCAGCAACTAAACAATAAATCTCAACTCAATCACACAAACCAACCAAATGATACAAAACTAAACACATATTTTTTAAGAAAACTATTGAAAAATCCAAACCTCGAAGAGCGTTGCCCTCGTCCTATCAAACAAGAACAGACTCAGGCGACACTACGAAGCTTGGGTTTTAGGTCCAACCTCGCAGAGCAATGCCTTTGTCCTATCAAACAAGAACAGACTCCGGCGACTCTACGAAGCTCGGTAAAAACATTAGTTGATTAAATCTATGCGTTCAGCAGTGTATTACTTGATCAGCAAAACAAGCAAGCTCACCAATCCAACATGGAAATGTTCCAAGATAAGATATAAATACCAGAGGCACAATGAATAATCATGTAAGGCAGAATAGGACTGATAACAGGCATAGCTCAACATCTAATAACCAATCAGGCAGACTAACCCCTTATGCAACTAAACACATGTTTTTAAGAAAACCTTTGAAAACAATAGGTTTTTGGGTCCCAAACCTCGTAGAGCGTTGCCCTTGTCCTATCAAACAAGAACAGACTCAGGCTACCCTACAAGGCTTGGTAAAAATATTTATTTTAGAAGATCATGTATTTAGCAGCATAACAGGCGAACAACAAGGAAGCAAGCTCAACTATCAGATGACCAAACAGGCATGGCAATATGTAGAGCAATAATATAACCACTGGAAACAACTAATCAGCAGATATGGTAAAGATCACTAAAGAAGATCATAATCAGGCATAAAGCAGGTATAACGTAGCAAATAACTGAATCAAAGGAAGGACAGGCTCAAGCATTGGTAGATCAATATAATAATCAAGCATATGAGTGCAACTACGAAATGGCCAATCAGTCAAAGCAACTAACAGTAATATATATTGCAACCAAAGGCAGACAGGCTCAAGATAAACTAGGTTACCAAAAACAGGAGTCCAACCAATACCGTACACCGAGGGCCGAACTGATAAAGCCCGGACCGAAGATAAACCCACCTGACAAATCGCAGGCGACTAAACCGTATCCACTGTATGTTTAGAACCAGAGGCACCGAATAAACCTGAATCAATCATATGGATCAAGGATCAACTCTGACTCTAACTTATTTCAATTCAACTTAAAACCAAGATCAATTTTAAAACCTCTACATAGCCATTTTGCATTTTTGTTTCCCCAGGACTTCAAAATCAGTTTTTAACGCGAGCATCGCGTCCAGTGACCCCAAATTAGCCAAGAGTACACTGTCGCGGCTTCGCAAACAACCCGGAACTTAGTTTTGTTCCAACATTATTCTAAAAGGTTGATTTCTCTTCATCTTTTAATCTGATCGTCAAACAGACGAACTTTGTACATGAAAGTGACTCTGGACAGTGCCAATACCCTAGGGCTCACCCTAGTTCCAGTCCAAAATCGATGGATCAACTAGATCCGAGTTCCTCGCTCTCTAACACTTCCACCATGCCCCACACACCAATCCACACAGCCAACATTGGGTCTGAAGTGAGCATCAAGCTCAGGGAAGTGTGTGTGACATCTTTCATATTAAACTTGAAGCCAAATTCCAAATTTTTCTTCTTTGGGATATTACATCGAACACCTAGTGAGCATTATTTATAAAAACTAAAACCTACACTAACCCATGCAACAACTTTGTATAGAGGGGAACTGAGAACCTCTAACATGGATAAAATGCATTCAAACATAGTATAGGGATTACCTGGGGGTTTGGCCGGCGCCCGAAGGCGACGCCGGCGGCGGCGGGGCAACCACGGCCACAACAAGGGTGCAACCATGGATAAACAAAAACCTATGTTAGGTTTTGCATGCAAGCGTATAGGAAGCTTCTTAGAGGTCTAGAGGTCTTACCTGAAAAGTCCACCCACTTGACGGAGCTCCGGCGATCGCCGGAGACCATTTCCTCCAAGCTCTAGGTGAACTCGGCCACCTCTAATGGCGGATTCCGGCCGGCGAGGCGTTGGCCGGCGCAAGATGGACCAGGTTGCTTCTCTCGGTCCCCCGGTGCTTGATGGGTGGTTGGCCGGCGGCGGGGACGCGCGGCAGCGCCGGGCGGAGGAGATCCGGCGAAGTGCCATTTGGCTCGGCTCTAGGGCTTGACTTAGCGGCGGGGTTCCTCAACGGATCAACTCGAAACTTTGGGGAGACCTTGCAGTCACCGAGAAGAGATGATCCAACAGATCTGATCTCCACTTCAACGGTCGGATGAAGGTGGCGCCCATCGACGGCCGAAAACGATAATTCCGGCGATAACTCACTCCCGCCGGCGACCGGGACGTCGATGGCGGCTAAAACTCTACTGGCACGATCCACTCGATGTTAGAAGCACACTTCTAGAGTCCAAGGGCCAAACAAATGCAAAAGGTTCCAACCTCTCACCTTGACGGAGAAGAAAAAGAGAGAGATGGGGTTCGCGGCGGCGCTCGGCGGCGCCCGACGTCGGAGCACCCTGGCCCGGTCGCGGTCGCTAAGAGAGGCACCCAGAAGTGGTCATGTGCAAGGAGTGGCCCTCTTGGTGCTTCCCACTCCAACCTATCCGAGAATAACCTCACACTCTTCTCTCTTTTACTTGAGTTATTCTCTAATAGTGGTGGCTCTTGGGTTATCCAAGGCTTCGGGGCTGGTTCTAGGGAATGCAGAGGGTAGGTTGGCTTCTTGGAAATCCCCCCTCCCCCCACAACCCCTCGGGTGCAATGGATCAAGGAAGACCAAGAGGCAAACATTGAATACTTGATTCCTTTGCAAAATAACCCCAAGCCACGTTCACACTTAAACCTAGCATCCGAGACCTGATCAAGGGTTGCAAAATGCACCCAACACCCTGACCATGAAGTCCCTTAAACTATGGTACATAAAATATTTAGGTTTTACCAGAAATTAGTGGTTTTTCGGCACTTTTCACGTATTTCGAGACAAACCGTTCGTCAATTCGAAACACGGATTACGCCATTGCGTCCGGCACGTCGAAACCTATTAGGTAGCGTACCTGTTTAGTTTGTTTGACGCTTCGACAAAAACTCGTTCCATAAAAACTGTCTAATTTTACAGTTTTCACGCTTTTCGAGATTCCAGAGTCGTCAAACAGAATTTTCGACTGCGCCATTGTGTTCAGAACGTCGAAAATAGCTGGAATTGACTACTCGAATCACTATATTAGGAGTCCAGATAGTAAATTGGCCAACGTCGGTTCAAGAGGCAATCAAAATCAAGGTTTACTGTTTATCTACAGTATATAACTTAAGTTACTGTGCGCAGGAACACTGTTCCCTTGGTCGCGGCTAAATGCCCTCTTCTTCTTTGAATTCTGGAAGATCCGACCGTCAGATCGAAAAGTGCTGAATATGAAACTTGCTCAGTTCGACGAGACGATCGCAACGGTCAACTCCGATTTCCAAGATCATGCCCGGATTGGAAATTAGCCTTTTTGCCTCGTAATTCGTGCAACTTGCACCCCGACAATTGATCAAATAGATCAATTTAGATCTTTAGAATCTAACTCCGGCTAAAAATTCATCTTTTATTTTATTTATTTAAAATAAAATATCCGGATTACTACAAGGTTAAATACCCGATATGCTCCACTGTTTGTAGAATAACCCATAAAAATTTCTTCATCACTTCGAGAGTCGAATTTTTCAAGATTTTCTCGATCGCGTAAAATGTAACAACGATTTCCAAAGATACGAAAATATTTTATATTTGGTTTTCTACTAAACCAAAGCTCATATAGTGTATTTAAAGTACCCTGGCGCAAATAGATGTGATTGATCACATAGACCGCGGTGTTAACTGCTTTAGCCCAAAAGTTTAACGAAAGTTTCCGGCTATGAAGCATAACATGCGCCATCTCTTGAACAACTCTGTTTTTGCGCTCGACTACACCGTTCTGTTGCAGTGTATAAGGTGCAGAGAATTCATGTTTTATGCCGTTTAAAGTGCAAAAATCAATGAATTTAGAATTGATGAATTCTCTACCTCTATCACTCCGAACACGAACGATCTTTTTATTCTTCTCAATCATAATACGATGACAAATCTCATGAAAAGAATCGAAAGTATCCACTTTCTCTTTTAAAAATGCTATCCATGAATATCTAGAGAAATCATCAACCAAAAGAAAAATGTACCATTTACCTCCCAAACTTGGTTGACGAGTCGGCCCCATTAAGTCCATATGCAATAATTCTAATGGCCGTTTGGTTCCCACATGGTTCAAGTTCCGATGCGTGGCTCTCGATTGTTTCCCCTTTTGACAACCTCCACACACAATATTTTTCTTAAAAGACAATTTAGGAACACCTCTAACCACTTCTTTATTAGATATTCTAGATAGTTCCTTAAAGTTTATGTGACCTAGTCTTTCATGCCAAAGTGTTTTATTATCAAGTGACACTAGGTTACAATGTTCAGAAAATTTATTAGGAACTACATAGCAGTTATTTTGAGATCTAACCCCTTTCAAAAAGAATGAATGGTTTTTATCAGTTACAATACATTCAGCTGAAGAGAAATTAACTGAAAACCATTATCACACAATTGACCAATGCTTATGAGGTTAGTCTTAAGGCCTTCAACAAATAAAACATTGTTCAAAACCGGGCCATCTAGAATAGCAATTGTTCCTTTGCCAACTACTTTTGAAGATCGTCCATCTCCGAAGACTACAAGTCCTCCGGAGGTTTTCTCTAAAGATTGAAAATAGTTTTTATCACCAGTCATGTGACGGGAACATCCACTATCCAAATACCAAGACGAATTGTCATATGCATGTAGTGATGTGTGTATGACAAGACAAGGGAAGAGTTCACCTTTGCGCACCCAAACCTTACGAGTTTTGGAATACGTCGGCAATGATCGTGACATTGATCTCCTTGGTGAATACGTCTTGTTCGTTTGATCACTTTTCTTTAAGTTCCATGACGATGTCGTCTCGGGTGGTGTACTACCATTGTTCTTCACCTTTGGATGGTTCTTGCGAATTTCCTGGTGGACGAACTTATTGGTAGTTTTTGCAAGTTTTGCTTAATTTGTCCGCTTGACTCCAAACTTGCAATTTCGTCTAATGTGCCCTGCAAAACCACAACGATAACATACCTTGGACAGATTTGAAAACCACAACGACAACATACCTTGGACAGATTTGATCATGACCGCAATGAGGTAGACTTGTTAACGTTTGATGCGATGATCTTCATCGGAGGAGGAGCAACCTACTGAGGCACAAAAACCGTCTTGCTCGAACTTGAACCCTCACCAGTTCGATCGTATCCAAGGCCCAAACAATTCGTTTGACCAAGACCAAGCAACTTATCCAACTTACTACTTCCAGAAGAGAATCGCTTCAAATCTTCCTTAAGTTGGAATATGGTCTTCGTCATCTCCAATTTTTCTTGTTGAGCCTTGGAGTAGAGCTTCGAGAAGTGATTTGCTTTATCCACCAATTTGATATGTTCCTTCTCAAAATGCTCGTTCTTCTCTTGAAGGGAAACATTTATTTTGACCAAACTATCCCTTTCCTCTTCAAAAGCGTTTGAGAGAGAAGTTGCCTTTTTAGTTTGTTCTTCAAGATCCCACAACCTTCTTCTCAAACTTTTGTTTTGCTTTGCCAATTTCTTAGAATCCTTTAACAATTTATGGTAGGCAAAAGCAAAGTCTTCACCTTCGGAATCGCTTGGTTCATCATCCGATGCAGTTTTTTCATTCAAAGAGGAGATGGATAATGAACCAGAGGTAGTCGTTGAAAAACACACAAAAAGTGAAGTTGTGGACGCAATGAATGCTGTGGCGTTGTTATCCTCATCACTGGAAGATGACTCATCAGAAGTGGAAGTGTCATCCCACGTGACGGCTTGCATAGCCTTCTTCTTTCACGGATTCTTGTTGGGACACTCCGTTGAGATGTGGCCATAACCTTGGCATTTGAAGCACTGGATTTGTTCCTCAGTGTTCTTCTTGTCCTTTGAAGAACCCTCTTGATTTCTTGATTTAAAGCTTGAAGATCCTTTGCCTTTCTTGGACTTAACGAAGGATGATGGTTTGCTTGAATTTCCCCTTCGAAAGCTTCAGCGAAATTTCCTTGTCAAGAATGCAAGTTCTTTCTCGAAATCCTCCATTGATAGATTATCATCACCGTCTGAGGAGGATGAATCCGCGTTTTATTCTTTTGTTGATTTCAATGCAAAACCTGAAAACTTAGAAGAAGAGGAAGGCTTTCTAGAAGAATAGTTAGTAGGAAAAGTCATTTCATAAGTTTGAAGTGCACCAACTAATTCTTCTACTTTGATTTCGTCCGGGTGTTTTACTGTTTCAATGGCTGCGACCTTAGGGCGAAATCTTTCAGGAAAAGTTCTCAAAATATTTCTTACAACTTTAGCTTCTAGAATTTTCTCTCCCAAGTTAGCACATGTATTTACGATATCTTGCAATTGTGTATAATAATCTGTGAACGATTCATTTTCTACCATATGAATTGAATCAAATTTTCTTGTAAGCATTTGCAGTTTTTGAATCTTCACAAGGCTTGTACCCTCATGTGTAACTTGTAGAGTATCCCAGATTTCTTTCGCGGTCTCACATGCCGAGACGCGAGAGAATTCAGTTTGAGACAAGGCATTAAATAGAGTATTAATTCCCTTGCCGTTGTCATCAATTTCTTCCTTAGTCCACTTCGACCTAGGTTTGATGGTGACAACATCGACAATAATCTCAGTAGGATATGACCATCCAAACTCAATTGATTGCCAAACCCGTTCATCGATGGAAATTAGAAACGCTCTCATGCGTACTTTCCAATAAGCATAATTTGTTCCATCGAAGAACGGTGGTCTATTGATGTTTCCACATTCAACCATTGTTTACAACCCTATTCCCGCTCTGATACCACTTGTGGGTTATGTTAATATGGACCTGAATAGGAAAAAAACCACCTAGAGGGGGGGTGAATAGGTGTAAACAATAAACACACCAAATCGTTGCGTAAAAAATAACCCAATGCGGAAAAGTAAATAAGTACGCAAGATTTTACGTGGAAAACTCCGTCACAGGAGTAAAAAATCACGGGACCGATAACACGGTGAAATCCACTAAGATTAAACACGTACAAGGTGATTTACCATAACCCTACGACTCAACCTTTTTTCCATACGCTCCAAGTAGATCTTCTCTACTCGCTCCACAGCGCGCCTCGAATCCACGATTTGCGTCTAACGCCGAATCCACGACATCCAACCGAATCCACAGTCTTCATCAATGTGGTATGTATCGATCACACGAACGTACCTCGCTCCGAATCCACGAAAGCGGTAGCACCTTGAATCCACAAGGCCACGCGAATCCACGCGCCGATTTTTGGGAAAATCGTTGTTTTTGTTGGTGATGATAATCAGCCGAATACTTAGATCAAAGATAGATAAGAAAACACCATCTAAGTATTCTTCAATTTGATTCTACAAGAAATAAGAATTTGGAAACCCTAGAATCAAATTGATCAATATAGACGAAGAAGCATAGATTAGATCATGTTTTCTTTTCTTCTCTATATATGTGTATTTTTTATATTTTCTCCGGTTTCATTCCGTTAATTCTTAACCCTAACAGATGAAAATAAGGGTTTATTTATAGGCTAGAAACCTTTGGAAAGAGATAAGTATCAAAAACTACCTTATCTGGAATTTTTCCGCTTGGCGGTCCGGACTGGATTAATTCTGATCCGGACTGTCGTCTTTAGACAGAACTTTTTCAGAAAAACAAGTTCGGGGTCTGGACTGAAATTTCTTGATCCGGACTGTTCATGCGATTTCTGCAAACACATAGTTCGGGGTCCGAACTGAGCAGAGGCTGTTCCGGACTGGAATTCCGCATGAACTAAACTATGTTCGGGGTCCGGACTGGAATGGTTTGATCCGGATCCTGAACATCCAACTTGTCCAGTTTTTGATTTTTATGCAATGAAAAATCTTCCAAGTGTTTCTAAACTACAAGAATGTTTTCGGATCACCAAAATTATTTAGTTAAACGTACCTGATCTTTTGAATTCATCATTCTTGAGATTGATGTATATGATTCACAATTCTTCATCTTCAATTTTCAAGACTTAAAACATTTCACGAAATACGCCAATACAAAATCCTTAACAATCTGTATAGCTATAGTATCTTTCTTTTTGCAGGTTAGACGCTTCGTCTATACGGGGTTTTCCGTATGGGTGGCGGATCTGTTGGCGGGCCCGGGTCGCAGTTTTGACCCCGGGGCGTGACAACCAAGGCCTTGTCTAGGACTAGCTTCGGTAGCCATAAGGCATTCGACCGCTCCGAACGGTCGACGATGCAAGCAGAGTCGAAATCAACCTTCGATCGATCAAGACGAAGAAGAAGAGACCCGTACTTTATTTCAGGCTGGTCTTAGGTATGTAGCAATATAGTACAAGGCGCACGCCTCAACCGAAGAAGGGTTCGCATCCCGATTCGGACCGATTTCAGACACATAAGGACACAAGGCACGACAAAGGCTTTGGGCCAAAAGCGCCAGCCGATAGGAGAATCGGCCGACAAGAGAAGCGAGTAACAGAAAGATTATTCACCTCATTCAGGACCGTCTATCGGCCAAAGAAAGATGCCATACCACCTCAATCAAGCGACGGGATAGGTGAAGTCAAGGTCAATCCTCAGCCGTTCGAAACTGCAGAAGGAAAGATCTTGGAAAGAATGAAGGCGAGATTCAGGCGCAAATCTCGTAACAGACCCCGAAGCGGCAAGCGGCGTCCAGCAAAAGGAAGCGTCGAAGATCACGCGTCGATACAACAATGATGGGGTTAACCCAGAATGGCAAAGCAACGTCCAGCGCCAGAAAGCGTCGAGAATTATGCTCTGGCGCAACGATCAAGGGATAAACCTAAATGGAGAAACGACTACTGTCCTGATTGAGGGCTTTCGGCTCAAAAGAAAGTAGTTGTTGGTTATCTGATAACCTCCCCAAATTTGCACCGATAATGCAAATCGGCGCCTAAATAACACGGTTCAGGAAGTGTATAAATACCCGAACCATCGAAGGAAACGGGGTCCGGCAACCTCGTAAGCCCGGTACCACCCCAGCTTCTTCATTTATCTAGGAGTAGGTTAACTTAACTCTTTTTTCTTCTGTTTTACTGCTTTCCTAGTAGTAGTCTTAATTGTATTCCTTATATCCCTTTTCGCCCACTTGTATCCCCCTCTTTTTATCAATATAAAGTGTAAACCGGCTCTGTCGTGTCTTTATCTTATTTCTTTTTCTGCATTTAGAGTGTAAGCTGATCCATCGGTCGTGTCTTTATTTGTCCTTCTTGCGCTTTAAAGTTACAATTGGCTCATCAGTCGTACATTTATCCCTTAAACCGGTTCGACTCATCTAAGTCGAAACCAGCGATCCCTCTCTACCTCCGCGAACCCACTTCGGCAATCACCGGTCGTTGCGGTTGCGAGGAGTTACCAGAGGAGAACCCGACCGAGCGGATCCCTCCTCGGCCCAATCGCTTGATTACTGGCACGCGGCGCACTTCGACACCTCTGACAAAGGAGACTCTGCCCGTTTGCATAGTGAATTTGTATATGCAGCGGGTCTGGGCACGCACCGGGGGAGATTGGTTTCAAAAAAAAAAAAAAAAACGCAAATTCAACTCTTTTCAGTGGTCGTCTTCCGCTTAACAAAACCCCCGGGGCGTGACAGATTAAAATGGTATCAGAACTGGCATAAAACCTCAGTCTCAGCAGGCTATAATCCACGATCAAACAGATCGGAACTCAATACTCAACTAGCATAACTCGGTCGGAGAAAGACTCCACAACTCAATCAGGAAATGCCCACATAATCTCAAAGCTATGTCGGAGAAACCTCGACGACTCAATCTCAGAAAGCTAACCCACTAAAAGAAAGTACACAACCACTGGGACCGCCGTCAGCCCAAACGGCTCCCAAAACGGCACCCCACTCATAGACGAGAAGAACCGTCTGATGCAGCAAGGGTCTGAGAATCTCGTTAGGCCGATGCCTAGAACCCCAATCAAACAAGAACAGACTCTAGGCTTAGCCTATCGAAGTTCTCGATCCCTTACCGTTCAGGGATTCGACTCCCTCGGTTAAAGTGGGAACCCAACACAACAAGCTAAACTCACGGGCTGGGAATGCTCTACAACCAAATAGCGGAGGGTCCGAAAACCCCAGGAGACTAATACCTACGACCCCAATCCAACAAGAACAGGCTATAGGCATAGCCTCCCGTTGCTTTCGTCCCCAGAAAGAAATCAGCTCTTAGAACCCAGATCACTCACCCCTGTCGGGTGAGGAACAATTTAGGAGAAAAGGTGACCTTTATTATAAAATACCGTCTTGAATTGAGAAAACCAACTTTTATAGATTTTAGTTCTTTGAGAAAATCAGTTAAAAACAAGTTTATTTTCCGGACTCCAAAGGGTTAATGCCTCCGCCCAATCAAACAAGAACAGGCTTCGGCGACCCCTAGAAATTCGGAAGGAAAAACACTAGTTTACTAAAATCATGAGTGTCCAAAAACATTCTGGGTTCAAGGTCCTGATAACACACGCTCACCACGATCACAATCTGGTGGTGACGACCAAAACAGAGAAATACCCAAAGATCCGGGACCACCGTTTACCCAAAACGGTTCCCAAAACACTAACACTGGCCTAAACTCAGCTACCAGACTCCACTCAGCCCCCAGGCCCGAGTGCAACATACGTCCCATAATACCCTGGCCACTCAGCCCACTACCTGGGCGAGGAACTCTATGTCCAGAAAGAAAAGCAGTGTGTGGGATGTCTAAAGCATAAAAGAACCTAGCCCAGATTAAGGTTCTCTAATGGTCTGGTTAAACACATGCAACATATGACGGGGGTGCTAGTCAAGGTTCCAATAAAACACTTAATCTAGCATGCTGAATCCTATAATAATAGAATTAGAAAGAAGTCCGCAGACTTGGAGAAAAATCCAACCCACCTCGGTAAGCCACCAATTAGAAAGAAGTCCGCAATTGGCCTCCACACGATTCCTTGCCTCCACCGGAGTCCGCACGCAAAACGGAGCACGCCGCCGGAGTCCGCAAGCAAAACGGAGCACGGTGCCGGAGTCCGCACGCAAAACGAAGTCCGCACGCAAAATGAAGCATGCACGCAAAACGGAGCACGGTGCCAGAGTCCGCACGCAAAACGGAGCACGGTGCCCGAGTCCGCACGCAAAACGGTGCACGCCGCTAGAGTCCGCACGCAAAACGAAGCACGGTGCCGGAGTCCGCACGCAAAATGGAGTCCGCACGCAAAATGGTGCACGCCGCCAGAGTTCGCACGCAAAACGGAGCACGGTGCCGGAGTTCGCACGCAAAACGGAGTCTGCACGCAAAATGGTGCACGTCGCCAGAGTTCGCACGCAAAACGGAGCACCGTGCCGGAGTCCGCACGCAAAACGGTGCAGTAAAACACTGTCCCTAACACGCATAAGAGCATGGGGTCAAATCCAAAGTCCAAAAGGATGCCCCAAAACTGTGCCAAAAACACCGCAAAAATCAACACGCGGGACCTACCTCGACAGCGTTGCGCCGCCCATCTGGCTTTTTGGAACACCTCGCGCGCTCCTCGAGGTCGCCGACGTGCCGCTCCACCCTACGAAACCTCCTCCCACTCTCTCCCCTTGTGCTCGGTTAGAGAAGAAAAGGAAAAAGAGAGGAGATGGGTGCGCGGGTGGAGAAGGAAGAAAAGAAGAAGAGAGGGAGATGGAGGGGAGGGGGTAGTCCATTAGACCCACCCCACGGAGCCCCCCAATGGGGGCCCGCCACCTGGCGGTCCACCCCACAGGGCCGGCGCGCACATGCACAGGCGCGCGCCCCCTGCGCCACACGGGCGTGCGCCCCCGCGCGCCACGTGGACGCGGTAGCTCGCGCGCCACACGGGCGCGTTACACCGCGCCACACAGGCGCGGGACACCCCGCGCGCCACAAGGGCGGGCGCCCCTCGCGTCCGCGCGGGCGCAAATGGGGGCCCGCCACGTGGCGGCCCCCCGCGCTGACCCGAGCAGGAAGGTGCGCTTCCCCAGCGCACCAGCTGCGCGCCTTGCGCAGCACGCCACCTCGCCTCGAGTCGCGTGCCCTCGCCTCAGAATCCGCGTCGTCTCGGGATTCGCGCACGTTCGCCCGTTTAAGCCCGGGAATAGCCAATTTTGACTGTTTTCACGCGCTGAGTTCGTTTTTGGCATCCATTCGACGCAACACGGACTCAATACACCAAAAATAGGTGTTTTCTCACTACCAAGCACACGGTCGAAACGTTTTCGCGTGCTGAGTCCGGTTTTGGCATCCATTCGACGCACAACGAACTCAATACACCAAAAATAGGTGTTTTCTCACCACTAAGCACACGGTCAAGTCGCACGGGGATTCCGGGACACCACAACGGTTGTTACCCATAGTTCGGCTTTTTACTGTAGACACTGCGATGGTTGTAGAGATCGTCGTGATGGGGGTCTTGGGGTTCTCCTTTGGGTTGAAAAAGGAGACCACCGGGGCTAGTAAATCTTTTTCGTTTGGGCTCGATTTTGGTTAGAGAGGTCGTGTCTCGCTTCGAACAAGTGCGCGTAAGTGGCGACTTTTTATTGGGGGTTTAGCTTTTGACGCTAGGTGATGCCAGTTAGCTCTTTTAAGGGGGTTGTGGTGGTGTAGCTCTGGGTTGGGTTCCTGTTTTCTGCACAAGAGGGTCAGTTAGGTTGTCCTACGGGTGGGTGAGCGCATGTTCCCTCGAGTGCGCTTGGAAAACCTAGGCAACCTTTTTGGACAGGGTCTTTCTCGCTGTATTCGTTGCATGTCTTCTTTCCGACCCGATAGGTTTCAGATGGGTAATCGATTGTACCTGGAGGCCACTGTTTTAGTGGGCTTTGAGCTTAGAAGTTCCCTAGTGGGGGTGTCGCTGTTTGGTTTGGAGTTTTACCGCTCGATTCGATGCCCGGTGCTTGGAGGGGTAACGGATTGGGACCGAGCGTTAGTGGTTAATCAGAGTGTCGCACCCCGTCGGTGCCAGGACGGAGGTAGGACCTTACCTTGTGGGTTTTGTCGCCAGCTTCCCATGACCAAGGCATAGTCTTGAGGCTTAGTTTGGGAGCGTTTTGGGTCGTTGATCATTTGGGGCAGGTGTGGGTCAAGGGGATCTGTCGACTACTTGGAGCTTTAGCACTGGTCACTTTCGGCTAGGATGCCCTGTACGCAGCTCTTTCTGTGGGGTAGACCTTGTGGTAGGTCTTAGAGCTGAAACCTAACTTTAGTTTTGACCGTCGCCTCGGTAGAACGGACAGTCGGAGCGGGTTGTCCGGGTTGTTGGTGACGGGTGGAAGTGGCCCGTGTTGGTGACGGGTGGGAGTGGTCCGTGTTGGTGACAGGTGAGTTGGTTGTTTTCAGAGGAGAATTTCTGGTAGTATGTTTTCCTGCCTGTTTTGCTGGCACCCCTTAGAGCCTTGAGAGGGAGTTAGTGGGTTTTTTTTTTCGTTTGTCGTTGGGTTAGTTGTTTTGGACATTTAAGGGCCCATCGGTACAGGCTTGGCAGTATGAATGGGGTACCTCGATGCATCGCGAGACTTTTGTTGCTGACTGCTCAGCGCCATCAGAGGTGGTCTGCGGACCGGTGGCGTAGTGACGAGGAACTTAAAGACATGCTAACACGGGCACCTGCGCTTGCACGACTGACACCCGGAGAGGATTATGAGGCTTACCGTGATGCATCATGGATCAGTCTTGGAGGCGTACTGATGCAACAGGGAAGAGTCATGGCCTACGCTTCAAGGCAACTCAAAGAATATGAGCGAAACCACCCAACACACGATCAGGAACTGGTAGCAGTCATCTTCGTTTTAAAGCTGTGGAGGCTTTACCTTTTTGGAGTTCTTTTTAATGTGCTTTCGGATCGCCAAAGCCTTAAGTTTTTGCTCACATAGAAGGAATTGATTTTGCGGCAGAGGCGTTGGTTAGAGTTGCTGAAGGACTACGACTTGACCAGTCAGTATCACCCCGGAAAAACAAATGTAGTAGCTGATGCTTTGAACAGGAAGGGTCAAATCGGGGGGGAACCCGATGAGCACAAATACTCAGCAGGACAGGTACGGTCGAGCGACTTTTGTCCTTGATGGTCAACCCAACCCTAGTAGAGAAATCCTGGAAGGTCAGAAGACAGGCGCATAGATACAGCTTGTTCGAGATAAGATTCCCCCGGACAACGCGAGCGACTTTTCGGCGAGTGCGAACGGCGCAATACATTTTCGAGGACGGAATTGCGTGCCCGAGCTGCCAGAGTTGAAGGAAGAGATACTGTCAGAGACGCACTGCGCTCCCTATGCGGCGCATCCGGGTGACACGAAGATGTACAAGGACCTCAAGCAGAATTTCTGGTGGACTAAACTGAAAGGGGATGTAACACAGTTCGTTGCTCGCTGTTTGGATTGTTAACAAGTAAAGGCCGAATATCAGCGCCGGGCGGAAAACTACAACCTCTACCTGTACTATAGTGGAAATGGGAACGAATCAGCATGGATTTCGTCACGGGTTTTTCCGCATTGCATCAAGGACACGATGCGGTCTGAGTCACAGTGGATCGATTGACGAAGTCGGCTCTTTTCCCACCCATCCATACGACGTGGACTAGAGACACTCAGCTTGTGTCGAACCTTTGGCAAAGTCTACAACGAGCTCTAGAGACTAAACCACACTTCAGCACGGCGTTTCACCCCCAGACCGACGGACAGTCCGAGCGAGTGATCCGGATTTTCGAAGATATGCTTCGAGCCTGCGTACTTGATTCAGATGATGGATGATCACTGCTTTTGAGCTTAGAGAGGACCTGAGCTTCGATGAAACACCGGTGTGGATCTTAGCCCGAGCGGACATAAAGGTTGCGCAAGGAAGAACGTGAAGCGACTTGGGAACTGGAGTCAAAGATGAGGGAGTGCTACCCAGTTTTATTCGTTGCGGACCAGGCATAAGTTTCGAGGACGAAACTTGTTTTATGAGGTGAGTGATGTAGTGTCCTGGCGTTCCAATGCCTTTGAATACCTTCTTTTTTTGACGGAGTTGTTAGGGAAGCTTTTCACTGTGTTTTCTGCAATGGACTGGCCTGGATCGCGAGTATTTTTCTGCGTTTGAGCTCGGAAAACGGAGAATGGCAAAGCGATCGGATTCTGATTCCGATTTACGGATCTCCCGGAATGGGGGTCAAAGCGTTTGCCTTTGGGTGGTGCATCAGAATCCGTGCTAAGTGGCCGGCACGCTTTTCGAGGCGATCGGACGGGATCTTTCTACGATCAGACTCTTTTTCATCTTATTTATGCTATTGGTTTATTTTATTTATTTTGTAATACCTCGACCTTCCCGTTTTCCATTTTGGTCCTAATCGAATCTTTTCAGTTGTTAGGGGGGTTGAAGTTTGAGAATTTCTAGGCTGACCGTCGGGGTTTGCGGGTATTTTTAGGTGGTAGAGCTCGCAAAATGATGAACGGCGGTGCGATCGGATCTGAAATCAGACTTACGGATCTCCCGAAATTGGCGTTTGAAGCTCCCGATGACTGTAAAGTGCACCGAGATTCGTGCATGGCAATTTGCACGATTTTCGAGAAAATCTGAGTCGGATCTTGACCTAGGGGTGAGCGGTTATATTTTTTTATATAACACCCTTTTAGTAGTAACTTTTTTGGTTTCCTTTCGAGAACTTGAACGGAGAGGGAGATTTTCGAAATTCGAAAATTGCGAATTTACGGAGCGAGCGAAAAAGGAGAAGGAAGAAAAGGGGGAATCCATCTCTCGTGGAGTTTTACGTTGGTGACGAGAGGGACGATCCACCTTCCCCTTCATCGCAGGATCACGGTAAGCGATCGGGGGAAACCCCTCTTGTTGTTTTTTCTTTTTGCAATTTCTGAGGGGTCGAGGGTTTGGGTGTTGGTTGTTCGGACGTCCCGCGAGATGTGGGTTTTGTGGTAACGGGAAGCCGCCGCCGCCGTTGTTAAACGGGAGGCCGCCGCCACCGTTATCGTATTCACGGGTTCGCCGCCGCAGTCGCCGTGTTCGCGGGGTCATCACCGGAGCCGCAGGGGATGAAAAATCGGAAGTACTGTTCAACCCGTACGGCTTCAGGCCACGCGGTCCACCGGACTAGGCGTGCACCCGGCGCACGCCTCTACGGCCCAGAGGTGCGGACCCGGCGCATGGGCGGTGCGCCAGCCCAGCCCTGGCCGCGCGGTGCACGAGCCAGGCGTGCACCTGGCGCACGCCTCCGCAGCCCGATGGTGCGGACCCGGCGCACGGGCGCGTGCGCCAGCCCAGCCCAGGCCGCGCGGTGCATGCGCCAGGCGTGCACCCGGTGCTCACCATCGCAGCCGCGGGGGAGGTGGACCCGGTGCGCGCTTCCTGCCGTGCGCGGCCCAGCCCAAGCCGCAGCGGTCCACCGCTGCGGCGTGCTCCCAGTCTGCGCCGTCGCCGCCTGTTGCCGTGGACCCGGTCCACGCCTTGACCCGTGCACCGCCCTCAGCCTAAAGGTTCGGAAGCTCCGTCTTTAGCCCGTTTCGCCCCGTTTTTGGGTGTTTTTGACCACGACGGTGTTTTTTAACAGCATTTCTTACTGTAGCTTTTTCGGGCACGAGGTGGGAGTATTTTAGCCGGAGCTTTCGCACATCTTCTCCTTCGTGTTTGAGGTGGGTACACCCTTAGAACCCCTTTATGCTCAAT
The DNA here is from genome assembly GCA_029204045.2 of Tillandsia leiboldiana. Taxonomy (NCBI): domain Eukaryota; kingdom Viridiplantae; phylum Streptophyta; class Magnoliopsida; order Poales; family Bromeliaceae; genus Tillandsia; species Tillandsia leiboldiana. Next base: position 20,660,897 of record CM055072.1, read on the forward strand.
TTCGTTATTATTATGTTTATCTTGTTAAGGGGTATGGTGGGTGACGTGGACCTCCGGATTAACGATTGTTGCGGTGGGAGATCGGACGGGCAGTTTGCCCTCTCCGAACAACGGTAGGGTTGTTCGGAGCATACTAGCGTTGGGGACGGTGATCGATGCGACCATTCGGAATTCGGAAGGTGGGTTCCTCTTTCGACAGTCCAGGAGTCGGAAATGAGGGTAATTGGTAAGAGTAAAAGTTTCGACATGTTGGAATATTGTTAACCCCTGTATGAGCTTGTGTTTTATTATCTTTATATTTATGGCGACTGTGGGTCGCGGTGCTCGGTGATACATCATGTTGTGGGTACTTTTCCGATGTTTTAGGGTTCGGAATATTTGGGAAATATTTAGACATAAAATATTTGCATGATACTTATGTTAACCCGATTAATCCTTATGGTACGACATTATTGTTCTTATGGCGACCGAGTGTCGCGGTGCTTGGTTACGATGCTCGAGGCTGCAACACGCACACCGGCGGTTTGGCCACCGCGAGGGTGTGCTTTTCCGAAAAAGTGGTATGTTGACCCGTGTACCCCACAAGGTGACGTAGTGGGGGCCCCCGTAGGTGGGGGGTTAGAGGCGCCAAGGTGCGAGCGGTGCGACCCGCCGAGGTAGGTGCTCGGCGTGGTTTACCGAGGTAGGTGCTCGGTCTGGTTTTCCGAGGTTGGTGCTCGGTCTGGTTTTTCGAGGTTGGTTCTCGGTCTGGTTTGCCGAGGTTGGTGCTCGGTCTGGGTTGCAGGGGTAGGTGCCCGGTTCAGGTTATGCATGGGGAGGGGATACCGTCGATTGCATGATGAGGAGGGCGGTTGCTCTGGTTTTCTTACGGTTTGCTTTAGCTATAGCCTTTCATGCATTTCATACTTTATATCATGTGTCGCTGACTTCCCACTCTGCGACAGGTTCAGTCAGGGGTGAGAGCTAGGGCGACGGTGAGGCCGCACGAGAGATCTTTTGGCCCTTCGAGGCTGCAGACTGTGTTTACTCTCTACCTTATGCTCATTTCATTATCTGCTAGTAGCTATATGGGTTTGATGCCTTTGTGGGTTCGGTGTGGATGTTGGTACGATTATTACAGTACTCTGTGGATGAATGTTTAGTTACTATCTGATAGTTGGTCGTTTTTAAACTAAAAAGAAAAGAAAAGAAAACATTACGAAAATGATTTGAAAAACATTAGTGTCGGGTGGGCACCGTTTTCAAAACTCTGTGGATTTATGGATTTCAAAATAGTTTTGAAAAACATAGGTGTCGAGTGGGCACCGTTTCCAAAACTCTGTGTATTTATGGATTTCGAAACGGCTTTGTGAAATCTGGGTGTCGTGTGGGCACCGTTTTTTAAAACCCTGTGGATTTATCCTTTCAAAGTTAGTCGGCCTCTTTAGTACTTATGGAAAATGGTTGTATGTATTCGACTGTTGAACTAGTGTGGTTAAAGTGATGATTGTATGGTTGTTGTAGTCAGGACGCCGTGCATATACAAAGGAGACTCTGCCCGTTTGCAGAGTGAATTTGTATATGCGGCGGGTCTGGGCACGCACCGGGGGAGATTGGTTTCAAAAAAAAAAAAAAAAACGCAAATTCAACTCTTTTCAGTGGTCGTCTTCCGTTTAACGAAACCCCCAGGGCGTGACAGCTGTAGAGTTACTTTTCCAGCCCTTTCATTTCAGTATCATATTATTGTTACTTTATGCCTCTAGTAGACTTAGTGGGCAGACCGTTGGGCTTGTTGGCGGCACCCACTGAGGACTACTGTGGGATGTAGTTCTCACACCTGTCGTGGTGTCTTTTTCCCCAGGGACTTCTGCTCCTGTTCCTGCTGCTCCAGTTGTTGATCCGGCTGATCGAGGTAAGGGAGTCGCGAGATAGATCCCTACCAGTCGTCGTCCAGAGAGTAGATGTACCCCTTTACTTTTTGAGAGTTCTTGTTGAGAGACCTTTGTAGTGAGCTATAGAGTTGTACTCTTTTTTTTTACTGCTTGAGAGACTTATGTGTTTTTGGGGAGGATTTTGAGTTGTATATATTTTCATTTTCAGCAGTTTACTTTCAGCTCTGATATCTGTATAGTATAGTTGATCTTTTGCAGGTTAGCCGCTTCATCTATACGGGGCTTCCCGTATGGGCGGCGGATCTGTTGGCGAGCCCGGGTTACAGTTTCGACGCCGGGGCGTGACACAGGGTACCGACGCGCTCCCAGCCTGCCCCTGTGGATTAGCCTGAGCAGCAGGATCCAGTGCATGACCAGTAGAGAGAGGTCCAGGAGTTGCGTGCCCATATGGCACGGATGTTGGAGGCTGTCCGACGTCAGGAGGAGGCATCCAAGAGGTAGGAGGAGGCCATTGACCGTATGATGCGCCTGTTTGAGCAGAGGGCGTAGCCTGTTGTAGCACCACCTGAGAGTTCTCGTGCACTTTCTTCCCCTGTAGTTGCCCCACCAGCAGCACCAGTTGCACCAACAGCCCCTACCATTCCGATCACTAGTGGACAAACATCCAGGCCTGATGGACAGTTGTCGCCTGAGGAGTAGAGGGATCTCGTTGACCGTTTGACGAGGTTCCGACAGTTCGATCCGCCCTGTTTTTTGGCCAAAGTTTGGAGCCTTGGGAGGCGGAGTCTTGGATCGCGGCCATGGAGCGACTGTTTGAGAACCCCTTCATATCAGAGAGGTTTCAGGTTTATTTGGTGACGAACTTTCTGGAGCATGATGCCGAGACTTGGTGGCGTCGTGTTTGACCAGTTGGCCCACCTAGGGCCCAGCTGCTTACCTGGGTGGAGTTCCGCAGTCTTCTTTTCGAGCTTTTTTCCCTGCCAGCATCAGACAGAAGCTGGAGGAGGACCTGAAGAACCTTCAGCAGGAAAGCCGCAGAGTTCAGGAGTACATCGGAGACTTCACACGGTTACTGAACTACGTATCACAGCCTACCAGGGACGAGGAGCAGAGGATCTATAAGTTCAAGCATGGTTTTCGCTAGGATATATACCAGTTTGTTTGATCGTTGAGGTTATAGACTTTGGATGCCTCATGGAGCAGGCGCTCTATGCAGAGCGTGGGTCGGTAGTTGTGGTTGAGAGGACCATTTCCCTAGCTGATATTTCATGGGCGAAGCGCCCAGCGCCAGATGACGGGGGACAAACTAGCCATTAGGGGCCTCCGAGACCTCCACGATTCCACCCTCAGGGTCGTGGGTTTTAGGGGCGCCAACGGTCTAGCGGATCCCGTCCGCAGCAGCAGCAGCAGCGGCGGCGGCGACGATAGCCATCCCAGCAGCAGCCCCAGCAGCAACGGCGTCATGACAGGTGTGTCATATGTGGAGGATCACACTCGCCGCCGTAGTGCACCCAGAGACAGGGTCGGTGCTGCCGCTGTGGCCAGGCGGGGCATATGTAGTCAGCTTGCCCTCAAGCAGGACTTCCAGCAGCATCGACAGCTTTAGCTCCCCCTACCCCTTTTTAGATGGCTGGACCTCCCTTGACCTACAGCATGCCATATAGCTTCTTCGTCGAGACAGCCGGATCGTCGGCTGCCGGCGCCCAGTGGGCGAGTATATGCAGCACAGGTAGAGAATGCTACAGCAACGGACTACGTCGTCGCAGGTATTATTTTGATTTCAGCTACTCATGCTTGAGCTCTTTTCGATACTGGTGCTTCACACTCTTTTATCAGTAGAGTATTTGCATCACTTCATGGACTAGAGATTGGTTCATTGTCACATGCATTAGTGGTTTAGATTCCATATCATATTTTGCATGTAAAGGAGTCCTGTAGAGCTTGTCCCGTACAGTTGGGATCTTGGATCATGCCGGCAGACTTGCTTGTCTTGCGGCAACTCTAGGATTTTGATGTTGTACTTGGCATGGATTGGTTGTCACGGTATTGTGCTATCATAGATTGTAAAGAGAGGACCGTGACTTTCTGTGAGCCCGAGCAGTAGGAGTTCGTCTACAAAGGCTGCCAGAGCACGTTGTTCGCAGTGACCATTTCATCGGCGAGGGCCAGGCAGATGATGAGTAGAGGTTGCATTGCTTTCTTGGCGACTGTTGCAGAGGTGCCTATGGCGGCACCGGGACTCGAGGATATCCCTATTGTTCGCGAGTTTTCGGATGTGTTTCCCCATGAGTTGATGACTATGCTGCCGGAGAGGGAGATAGAGTTTGTGATTGACATGGTTCTGGAAACCGTGCCAATCTCGAAGGCACCTTATAGGATGGCGCCTGCAAAGCTGAGGGAGCTGAAGGCGCAGTTACAGGATCTGATGGATAGAGGCTTCGTGAGGCTGAGCATGTCACCGTGGGGAGCTCCGGTGTTGTTCGTGAAAAAGAATAATGGTTTACTGAGGCTTTGTGTGGATTACAGGGAATTAAACAAAGTGACCATCAAGAATGCGTATCCTTTGCCACGGATCGACGACCTCTTCGATAAGCTTCAGGGAGCGTGTGTCTTCTCCAAAGTGGATTTGCATTCCCGTTACCACCAGCTGCAGGTGAGGGCCAAGGACATCTCGAATACGGCATTACGAGTTTACTGTTATGCCTTTTGGATTGACCAATGCCCCTGCCGGATTCATGGATTTAATGAACCGTGTATTCCAGCTGTATTTGGACAGATTTGTAGTGGTCTTCATCGACGACATCTTGATTTACTCCCGAAGTGATGAGGAGCATGAGGAGCACTTGAGGATAGTGCTGCAGCTTCTGCGAGAGAATGAGCTGTATGCCAAGCTTAAGAAGTGCGAGTTTTGACTCCGGGAGGTTACATTTCTGGGCCACATAGTTTCAGCTGCAGGAGTGGCAGTAGATCCGGCCAAGGTGGATGTTATTCGTGATTAGCCGAGACCAACGACTATCACTGAGGTGAGGAGTTTCTTGGGTCTAGCTGGGCATTACCGTCGGTTTGTGGAGGGCTTTGCGAAGCATTCCACTCCCCTCACTCGTCTGACTAGGAAGGGGATAAAGTTCATTTGGAATGAAACCTGTCAGAACAGTTTTGAAGAGTTGAAGTAGAAGTTGATGACAGCGCCGATCCTTGCTCTTCCTGTCATGGGAGATAGATATGTGATCTATAGTGACGCCTCGCACAACCGCCTTGGATGTGTACTGATGCAGCATGGTAGGGTAATTGCCCATGTTTCTCGGTAATTAAAGAATTATGAGAAAAATTACCCTACCCATTATTTGGAGTTAGCAGCTGTAGTCTTCGCATTGAAGCTTTGGCGACACTATCTCTACGGCGAGCACTACAAGATCTTCACCGACCATAAAAGCTTGAAGTATCTATTCACCCAGAAGAAGCTGAACCTGAGGCAGCGCCGGTGGCTTAATTTACTGAAGGACTATGATTTGAGCATCTTATAGCACCCCGGCAAGGCCAATATTGTAGCAGATGCTTTGAGCAGGAGGGCAGTGCAGAGTCTGAGTCTGATGATTACCAAGCAGGCGCCACTTATTGAGCAGATGAGGCGGTTGGATCTTGAGGTTGTATCCCCTGGGATCTCTGCTAGATTTATGTCTTTGGTCGTGCTGCCCACTCTGCTAGACAAGATTAGAGAGAGGCAGAGTGAGGAGGCTCACTTAACGAGAATTAGGGAGCAGATCCAGACTGATCAGATAGGAAATTTTTTTGTGGATGCTTCGGGAGTACTTCGGTACAGGGACCGAGCCTGTGTGCTTATGGACACTAAAGATCAGAGAGCAGATCATGAGAGAGGCCCATCATACACCTTATACCGTTCATCCTGGTGGTACTATGATGTATAAGGACCTCAAGGCACATTTTTGGTGGAATGGAATGAAGCGGGACATTGGGAGATTTGTATCTCATTTTATAATTTGTCAGCAAGTAAAAGCAGTGCATTGTGTACCTGCTGGCAAGTTATAGAGTCTCCCAATCCCCGAGTGGAAGTGGGATCATATCACTATAGATTTCGTCATGGGATTGCCGAGAGCACAGAGTGGAGCGGATGGAGTTTGGGTGGTCGTGGACAGACTCACCAAGTTTGCTCACTTCTTACCAGTGCAGATGGCCTAGTCATTGGAGCGACTCGCACAAATGTACCTAGACGAGGTGGTGCGACTACATGGAGTGCCTGCCTTGATTGTATCTGACAGAGACCCGAGATTCGTTTCGCATTTTTGGGGGAGCTTATAGATGGCCTTAGGGACACAGCTTAGATTCAGCACAGCATTCCACCCACAGACTGATGGACAGTCAGAGTGCACCATTCAGACCCTCGTGGATATGTTGAGAGCATGCGTTCTGGATTTTGGAGGAGAGTAGTATCACCTTGGATTAGTTGAGTTCGCGTACAACAACAGTTATCAAGCGAGCATTCAGATGGCTTTGTTTGAAGTATTGTATAGACGCAGGTGTCGATCACCCCTATATTGGAGTGACGTGGGTGAGAGGAGGACTTTGGGACCAGATATCCTTCATGAGGCGAAGGAAAATGTCATATTAGTACGACAACATCTTGAGACCGCCCAGAGTCGATAAAGAAGCTACGCTGATACTCGATGGCGAGACGTGGAGTTCCAGATTGGAGACCATGTCTTTTTGAAAGTCTCGCCTTCGAAAGGGGTCTGGAGATTTGGAGTTCGTGGGAAGCTCAGTCCCTGTTTTTTTGGACCCTTTGAGGTGCTTGAGAGAGTTGGCACAGTTGCTTACAGAGTTGCTCTACCCCCGCGATTGGCAGGAGTCCATGATGTTTTCCAAGTCTTGGCTCTGAAAAGATATGTATTCGACCCCTCGCACATGATTGACTTCACACCACTTGAGATCGGAGAGGATCTGGCATACCGGGAGCGCCCGTTGCGAATTCTGGCTCGTGAGGTGAGGGAATTGCGCAATCGAGTTTTACCGTACGTGAAAGTCATGTGGAGTAATCACGAGGAGTGGGAGGCTACTTGGGAGCTGGAGACAGTGATGATGGATGCCTATCCCTACCTGTTCGAGACTCCTGACTGAGGTATGTTTTAGCAGTGATGATGGATGCCTATCCCTACCTGTTCGAGACTCCTGACTGAGGTATGTTTTAGTTTCGAGGACGAAACCTTTTTTTAGTAGGGGAGGATGTGGTGTCCCGAATTCCCGTGTGACTTGATCGATTGGTCGGCAGAGAGAAAACACCTATTTTTGGTGTACCGAGTGCGTTGCGCGTCAAATAGACGCCAAAAACAGACTCAGCGTGCGAAAATAGTAAAAATAGCATTTTCGGGGCGAAAATGGACTATTGGGCTTAATTTCCTTACGGGCTGGCTCACGGCCCAATCGCGTGCACCGGGAGCAGCGAAGAAGAGAGAAGCCACGCGTCACTCTGCAATGTGCCGACCGTGGGACACGCGGCAGGCGGGGATTGGTTCCTTGCGCGTGCGGACAGGCGGCGTGGCAGCGGGCGCGGGTTCCCCGTACGCGGGCCACGCGTCGTGCCGCAATTTGCCGAGGCCACCTACCGCGGATTGGGACACGTGGCGTAGCGGGAGCCCTCGATTGCAGGATTCAGGCGCTGCCGGATGAGCGACACCTGTCTGGGCGCTCATGGTGGGCCGGGCCGTAGGAGATTCGGGCGCCCGAAAACCCGAATTTGGGCTGAGAATAGGTTGGTTTCTTGGGCTATAAATAGGCCCATTCTTCCTCATTTCACTCTTTTGGGACTTAGCCATTTCTGGGGATTTCTCATAGAGCTCCACCCTTACTTCCTCTTCATCTTCATCACCAAAAGAAGGATCCAAGGAGGCTTCTTGATCATCATTTTCCTCAAGTTTGGAGCATCACCATTGTTACATATTTTCGGCCAACTCCGTCGTGTTTCGGTGCAGAGGCTCTACAGACCTCATTCCTTATAATTTTGAGCTGATTTTTGATTTGGCATCTTCATGAGAAGTAGGCCTACAACTTTAGTATTTACCACTTCACCTGGATCTAGAGTTTTCTTGGAGTTTATTTACTATTTTTGGAGCACTCATGCACAGATTGGACTTTTGACAGTTCATAGTATTTATGAGATTTTTCTTTCATTTGTGCATGGATTTTGGAGTTCTTTGGCTTGTTTTTCATCTACTCTCGACGAGAAATCCATTGACACCTTGCTTGCTGGATTTGGAGCTCATTTGCTTAGGTAACTTTAATGATTTTCTTGACCCTGTGACAAGGGATGACTGCAGTTTTGTTTTGGATTTTGAGTTGAGTATTGAGCCTTTGAATACAAATATCTTGGAGAATATTTGATCTTTTTCGGGATTTCAAAGTTTGAACATCTTTTTAAGTTTATGGTGCATAAATTCTCTTTTGTAATCTATGAAAAATTCCTTATGGATTAGTCTCTATTAATCTTGGAAGTTCGTATTAAAATTTTGGGCAAATTCTGGACAACATATTAATAATTGATTATTTTGGCTATTAAGGGAAATTAAAGATGTATTTTTGAAGACTTTGAGATGTCATATGATTTAGAACACCTTAGATTTGCTCCTGGGAGCTTCAAATTGAGGTATATAATGTTATATATGCATTTTATTTAGTTTATGTACGCTTGCTGAAATTCTGGACTTAACCGCGCAGCGTGCATTGTTTTGGCGATTGCGCCGAATCCGAGTGGCGGATTTGGTTGATTTTTTTAATATTGGACTTCTGATAGGCTAATGATTCCACATGCCAAATTTTACCTAGATCGGGCATTGGATCGACTACTTCTAGGTGGGTTGGTTTTCCTCCAAAATCTACGGACGGTTCTCTAATTCTATTCTTATAGTGAGCATGAATGATTAAATGTACACCTTATGTGATTGAGATGTAAGCATGAGAAGTTGTCCATTTTATGTTGATTGAGGCTTACATGATAAATTGTACATATTATGAGGATTGAAAGCTTGCATGTTGAGATTATCCATGTTATGTGATTGAGAGCTTACATGATGAAGATGTTCACCCTATATTAGTTGAGAGCTTGCATGATGATGGTGTACCTATTAGTTTGATTGAGAACATGTTGGATGAAAATGTTCACTTCATATTGTTTGAGTTGCAAACATGTATGATAGAATTAGCTGATTAATTTTTGCTTATGATAATAAAATTATGGAACCTTGACTAGCACCCCGTCATATGTTGCATGTATTAACCAGACTAGTAGAGAACTTTCGCTTAGGCTAGATTCCTTTATGTTCTACTTTTTCCACACCTTGCATTCCTTTTTCCCTGAACTTAGAGTTTCTCCTCGCCTGGGTAGTGGGCTGAGTGGTCGGGATGCTGTGGGATACATGTTGCGCTCGTGCCTAGGGGCTGAGTGGAGTCTGGTAACTGTGGTTAGATCAATACTAGTTGTGGGAGCCGTCTGAGTCGACGGTGGGTCCTGGCTGTTGAGTACCTCCAACTAGTGTGTTAGTGTTGTGAGTTGGTCACTGTCGATCTGATTGATCGTGGATTTGGACTATAGCCTGCATGAGTCATATTGAACTTGAAAGAAATGCGCGGATACTTTCCTCGTTGGGATCGCTCCCCTCGAGTGCTGCTCCGGAGCTGGGCCTGTTACTTTGCTATCGCGACTTGTCGACGCAGTCCTTACTGACTGGGCCCTTTTTGGGCAGTCATGGATGCCCTACGTAATTCCCGTCCTGGTGTGGATTTGTGGTAGTAGGTGGGCGCAGGTTTGACTGGACCCTTTGTGGCAGTCATTGAGATTGGGTTGATTGAGCATATTAATGTCGAGTATGTTACGGATTTTGTTTTGGCGCATTTCGTGAAAGTGTTAAGTCTTGAAGATTGAAGATGAATGAAGTTTGGATCATATACCTCAATCTCAAGAAAGAAGAATTCAAAAGGATCAGGTAAGTTTAACTAAATATTTTTGGTGATCCGAATACTTCTTGTAGTGGAGAAACACTTGGAAGAATTTTTTATCGCATAAAAATCAAGAACTGGACATGGGACATGTTCAGGATCCGGATCAGATAGTCCGATCCGGATCCCGAAGGGTGCTTGTTCATTGGCAAATCCGATCCGGATCATAGTCATTTCGATCCGGATCCCGAACATGGGAATTTGCTGAAATACATGAACGATCCGGATCGTGCATTACAATCCGGATCCCGAACCCTGTTTCTCTGGAATTGCCTGACTCGTTACGACGATCCGGATCACAGCTAATCCGATCCGGATCGCCGTCGTGAAAATTTCCAGAAACGGACAGTTTTTATCCTTATCTTCTTCCTAGGGTTTCTAACCTATAAATAGACCCTATGATTCTTTTTCTAGGGTTAATCCATATAAGCCGTAAATCCACATACAAGTCGTCATCTTTTTATACGGCCTAAGATCCACATATAGAGAAGAAAGGAAATCATTAGATATTACTCTATGTTTCTTCATCTATATTGATTAGTTTGATTCTAGGTTTTCATACTCACATCTTGAGTTGAATCAAACTAATGAATACTCAGATGGTATTTCCTATCTATCTTTGATCTAAGTATTCGGCGGATCATCACCACCCAAAAACAACGATTTACCCCAAAATCGCGTGGACTCGCGTGGCCTTGTGGATTCAAGGTGCAACCGCTCTTGTGGATTCGGAGCGAGGTACGTTCGTGGATTCGAAGCGTGCTACTGGGTGAAGACCGTGGATTCGGTCAGACGTCGTGGACTCGACGTTGAACGCCGTGGATTCGGCGTTGGACGCAGATCGTGGATTCGAGACGCGTTGCGGAGCGAGCGGAGAAGATCAACTAGGAGCGTATGGAAAAGGTTGAGTCGTCTGTGAGTACGGTATATCACCTTGTACGTGTTTAATTCTAGTGGATTTCACCGTGTTATCGGTCCCGTGGTTTTTTACTCCGGTTTGGAGTTTTCCACATAAAAATCTTGCGTGTTCATTTATATTTCCGCATTGGGTTTTTATTGCGCAATAATTTTTTGAGTGTTTATTGTTTACACCTATTCACCCCCCTCTAGGTGTTTTTTCCCCTATTTAGATCCATTATTACATATAACCCAACAAGTGGTATCAGAGAGGGAACAGGGTTGTAAACAATGGTTGAAGGTGGAAACACTAACAGACCCCCATTCTTTGATGGAACAAATTATGCGTACTGGAGAGTACGGATGAAAGCCTTTTTAATTTCCATCGACGAACGGGTGTGGCAATCAATTGAATTAGGATGGTCTAATCCAACTGAAATTATTGCTGATGTTCGCACCATCAAACCTAGGTCGAAGTGGTCCAAGGAAGAGTTAGATTCATCTTCTTACAATGGCAAGGGAATTAATGCTATTTTTAATGCCTTATCTCAAACTGAATTCTCTCGCGTCTCGGCATGTGAGACTGCGAAAGAAATCTGGGATGTTCTTCAGGTTACACATGAGGGAACTAACCTCGTGAAGATTCAAAAGCTGCAAATGCTTACGAGCAGATTTGACTCTATTTTCATGGCAGAAAATGAATCTTTCACGGACTACTATACACGATTGCAAGACATCGTAAACTCATGTGCTAACCTGGGAGAGAAGATTCCAGAATTTAAGGTTGTAAGAAAGATCTTAAGAACTCTTCCTGAACGATTTCGCCCAAAGGTTACAGCCATTGAAACTATTAAACACCCGGACGAAATGCGTGTAGAAGAACTAGTTGGTTCATTACAAACTTATGAAATGACATTTACTACTAACTATTCTTCGGGAAAGGCATCCTCTTCTAAGTCTTCAGGTTATGCTTTGAAAACAACAAAGGAAGAAGACACGGATTCATCCTCCTCAGACGATGACGAGAACCTATCTATGGAGGAATTTGAGAAGCAGCTCGCTCTCTTGACAAGGAAGTTTCGCCGCAACTTTCGAAGGGGTAATTCAAGTAAAACTCCATCCTTCGGAAAGTCGAAGAAAGGCAAGGGTATTTCAAGTTACAAGTCAAGAAAGCAAGAGAACTTTTCAAAGGATAAGAAAAGTTCAGAAGGACAAGTCCAATGCTTCAAGTGCCGAGGATACGGCCATATCTCAACGGAGTGTCCAACTAAGAATCCGTCGAAGAAGAAAGCGATGCAAGTCGTCACCTGGGATGACAACTCAACGTCAAATGAGTCATCCTCAAGTGATGAAGAAGAAAGCGCAACGGCATTCCACGCGTCCACATCTTCACCCTTCATGTGCTTAATGGCAAGTACTTCAGATTCATTGTCCAACTCCTCCCGGGTTGAAAAAACTGCAATGGATGATGAATCAAGTAACTCTGAAGGTGAAGATTTTGTTTTAGCCTACCACAGACTTTTACGGGATTCAAAGAAACTGGCTAAACAAAACAAGGGGTTGAGAGGGAGATTACAGGATCTCGAAGTAGAAGTAAAAAGGGTAACTTCTCTCTCGATCGATCTTAAAGTGGAAAGGGATAATCTGATAAAAGCAAATGTTTCCCTTCAAGAGTCCAATAAGCTTTTTGAGAAGGAACATACAAAACTGGTGGATAAAGCGGATCACTTCTCAAAGCTCTACATCGAGGCCCAACAAGATAAATTGGAAATGACAAAGACCATTCTCCAACTAAAGGATGACTTAAAGAGATTTTCTTCTGGAAGGAGTAAGTTGGATAAGCTTCTTGGTCTTGATCAAACAAATCGGTTCGGCCTCGGGTACACTCAAACTGGAAACAGTCCAAGTTCGAGTGGGACAGTTTTTGTGCCTCAGTCGGTATCTCCTCCTCCGACACCGGAATTCACGACAAACAACGACAACAAGCCTACTTCTTTCTCTTCGGGATCGTCAAGCGAAAAGGTATGTTTTCGTTGTGGTATTTCAGGGCACATAAGGAGATATTGCAAGATAGGAGCCAAACGCTCAACTCAGACATTTCTTGCAACGACTACCAAAAAGGTGATTCCTCAGAAATCAAATGCAAATCATACAAAGGAAAAGAGACTTGGTAGTTCACCGCACAAGACGACATCATCAAGGAGAAGCAATCGATTTAACAAAACGCCTTCACCTAGGAGAATAACCTCACGACCATTACCGGCGCATTCCAAAAGGTTTTGGGTGCGCAAAGGTGAAATCTGCCCTTGTCTTGTTACTAATGTTTCCTTGCATGCTTATGATAATTCGTCTTGGTATCTGGATAGCGGTTGTTCCCGTCACATGACCGGTGACAAAAATAGTTTTCAAAACTTTGAGAAAATCTCCGGAGGACTCGTTGTTTTCGGAGACGGTCGATCTTCCAAAATTGTTGGAAAATGAAGAGTAGCTATTCCAGATGGCCCGATTTTGAAAAACGTGTTATTTGTTGATGGCCTTAAGACTAACCTCATTAGCATAAGTCAACTTTGCGACAATGGTTTTTCAGTTAACTTTTCATCTGTTGAATGTGTTGTAACTGATAAGGACCATGTCTTCTTTTTAAAAGGGGTTAGATCTGAAAACAATTGCTATGTTGTTCCTAATAAAATTTCAGAAAAATGTAACCTAGTTTCTTTGGATAATGAAACACTTTGGCATGAAAGACTAGGTCACATAAATTTTAAAGAACTAGCAAAGATTTCAAATAAAGACGTGGTTAAGGGGGTTCCTAAACTTCTATTTAAAAACAACATTGTGTGCGGAGGTTGTCTTAAGGGAAAACAATCAAGGGCTGCACACAAGAACCTGAACCACGTTGGTACCAAACGACCCTTGGAATTACTGCACATGGATTTAATGGGGCCGACCCGTCAACCATCTTGGGAGGTAAATGGTATATTTTTTATTGGTTGATGATTTCTCTAGGTTTCATGGGTAGCATTTTTAAAAGAGAAAACTGATACGTTTGATTCTTTTCATGAGATTTGCCATCGTATTATGATTGAAAAGAATGAAAAGATCATTCGTGTTAGAAGTGATAGAGGTGGAGAATTCATTAATTCCAAATTCATTGATTTTTGCACTTCCAACGGCATAAAACATGAATTCTCTGCACCCTATACACCTCAGCAGAATGGTGTTGTTGAGCGCAAAAACAGGGTTGTTCAAGAGATGGCGCGTGTGATGCTTCATAGCCGAAATTTACCGCTATATTTTTGGGCTGAGGCTGTGAACACCGCTGTCTATGTCATTAATCGAGTGTATTTGCGCCCAGGAACTTTAAATACACCATATGAGCTGTGGTTTAGTAGAAAACCGGATATCAAATACTTTCGTATCTTTGGGAGTCGATGTTTTATTTTGCGTGATCGCGAAAATCTTGGTAAGTTCGATTCTCGAAGTGACGAAGGAATCTTTTTGGGTTATTCTACAAATAGCAGAGCATATCGGGTATTTAACATGGAATCTAAAACGATTGTAGAATCTATAAATGTTAAAGTAGATGAAGCTTTTCACTTTGCATCTGAAAAATCTACCCTCGATATCTCTCTGATGATGATACTCCTGTAAGTGCATCTTCTCATGATAATACTTCCAATATTAATGATGCATCTAATGGTTCTTCAAGTTTATCTGATGTGCAGGAATCATCTCATGTACCTCCGAGTACTCCGTTACAACAAACGTTACGCATCTCCAAGGATCATCCTGAATCAAACATCATTGGAGACCCACAAGAAGGAGTCAAAACTCGGAGACAATTGGTTTGTGGATTCGCTTGCTACGTTTCCTTGATCGAACCAAAGAACATCGATGAAGCTCTTCAGGATGACTACTAGATTAAAGCAATGCAGGAAGAGCTCCATCAGTTTGAGCGAAACAAAGTCTGGGAATTAACAAAGCCTCCAAAGCAACACAATGTGATAGGTACCAATGGATTTTCAAGAATAAGAAAAATGAAGATGGTACCATCATCAGGAACAAAGCACGTTTAGTTGCTCAAGGCTACTCTCAAGTAGAAGGTATAGACTTTGATGAAGCTTTCACCCCTGTAGCTAGACTCGAGTCCATTCGTATATTATTCGCGATAGCTTGTCATTTTAAAATAAAATTGTTTCAAATGGACGTTAAGAGCGCGTTTTTAAATGGGTTTTTAAATGAGGAAGTTTATGTGGCTCAACCGAAAGGTTTTGTAGACTGTAAACTACCTAACCATGTTTTTCGTTTGAAAAAGGCTCTTTACGGTTTAAAACAAGCACCGCGAGCATGGTACGAAAGGTTGACAAAGCACCTATTGGATAAGGGCTATACTCGAGGGGGAGCTGACAGGACTCTCTTTGTGAAGCATTATCAAAATAACTTCATTGTAGCACAAATCTATGTCGATGACATTGTATTTGGTGCGACAAGAGATAATGATGCTTCTAAATTCGCTGAAACCATGGAAAAGCGAATTTGAGATGTCAATGATGGGCGAATTGACTTATTTCCTTGGATTGCAAGTGAAACAGTGTGACGAAGGCATCCATTTGTGGTCAATCCAAGTATGCTTTGGAGTTGGTCAAAAAGTTTTATCTAGAAAATTGTAAAGATTTTCCAACTCCAATGGGAACTAGCAATAAAGGATTAGGAAGTGAATCTTTTAGTGAGAATGTAGACGAGAAACTTTATCGGAGTATAATTGGAAGTCTACTTTACCTCACGGCTAGTCGCCCGATATATCTTTTGGTGTTGGGATCTGCGAGAATATCAATCTGCACCAAAGGAGGTTCACCTGAAAGCTGTGAAACGGATCATCCGATATATTAAAGGAACCATAAATTTCGAATTTGGTATCCTATGGGAACAAGTCTAGATATTATTGGATACTCAGATGCCGATTGGGCAGGATCTGTGGATGATTGGAAAAGTACGAGTGGTGCATGTTTTTATTTAGGCCACTGCCTTGTTGCATGGCACAGTAAAAAGCAAAACTGCATTGCACTCTCGACTGCCGAAGCGGAATAGATCTCAGCGGGTAGTTGTTCAACCCAACTCATTTGGATGAAAAGTGTGTTGAGCGACTTCCGGATTTCAGCAACTTCGGTAACAATTCTTTGTGACAACACTAGTGCTATAAACATTTCCAAAAACCATGTGTTGCACTCTAGAACAAAACACATTGAACTTAGATATCATTTTCTTAGAGAGCCAGTTGAATCAAATACTCTTC
Organism: Tillandsia leiboldiana; assembly: GCA_029204045.2. NCBI lineage: Eukaryota > Viridiplantae > Streptophyta > Magnoliopsida > Poales > Bromeliaceae > Tillandsia > Tillandsia leiboldiana. The sequence continues at coordinate 20,676,962 of CM055072.1, forward strand.
AACTGTCATATATTTCAACTGAAGATCAATTAGCTGACATTTAACAAAACCTTTGGATCAAAAACGTTTTATTCATTTGCATAAAGCAATTGAAATGCTTTCCTTGAAATAACTTCTTTTTGAAACTTTTGCTTAGGTTAGGTTTTGTTTTTGTGTTTTTGTTCTTTATCTATGTTTATACATAGTACATTAATTGAGCATGTGTATTATTGACTTTACTTGCATCCTTTCATATAATTAGAAATTTATTATGCTTTGGATATCATAATAATTCAGTTGATGCATTGATCATTTATTTAAATTAAATCATTTTTAATTGATCAAAGTCAATTCTCTCTCAATGATCTCTTGGTATTGTTTTTATCTTATTTGACTATTTGGTTGAGTATGAATTCGAGATCAATCCTTGGTTGAATACTTTATATCTTAAATTAATTGATAGCCAATTGAGGGGGAGTCAAAGAAATGTAAAATGCTCAAAAGATGTGGAAAGAGTTACATCCCAATGAGGAGTGTGAAACTACCACCACATGGAGGAAAGAGCTACCACCTCGGTCGTCCGAGTACTGTGTGCAGCTACCACATGTATACCAAGCATGGGTTTGTAATTTTTGAATTAAATAAAATGCATGATTGAAATACTTGACTCCGTCAAATTTCAAGGTTGGTATAAGGTGGGATTTTTAAATGAAAGATGCTCAAAGAGCCACTCTCTTCAACAGATTGACTAGATACATTATATAATTTATTTGGGATTTCAAACATCTATTGATCTTGGTAATTCATTTTCTTTATCATTTTAATGATTTGATAAACGCCGTACTCATAAGATCATGATGGATGTGTTTGAGACTTGATCAACTTTAAAGGTTTTAATTTCTGTAAATTTTCATGTCATTATTTGAATGTTATTGATAGATTTAACATAATTTATTTCTCTTGACATGAAACGATGATTTTGTTTAAAGTTGATGTGCTAAAATGCTTACATACTTTTTCCGGATTTTATTGAATTTTTCTAAATTATTCTGAAGAAAAAGTTGGAGCCGATCCGGATCGGACATGAATGATCCGGATCCCGAACGCAGGTGTTTCCTGCGGGTAGCCGATCCGGATCGAAATCTCGATCCGATCCGGATCACGGCTAGGGTTTTATTAGAACAAGAGGGATTTTGATTTCTTTTATTCCAATCTTTTGTTCTTAAGACTCCAGATTTTCTCTCTCTAAATTCATCCTTCTTGGAGCCTTTCAAACTCGAGTTTCTTCGATTCCAAGTAAGTTTTATTGATCAAAATCTCGGTTTTTCACTGTTTTTCCTTGTTTACTCAAAACGTGAGTAGAAATCATGGAACTTTTCATTTGTGAATGGTTTTTGGTCAATCTCTTTTGAAATAAGAACTCTGGGTAGATTAGTTTTGATTATATGCTAGGTATTCTCTTGATTAACGAATTTTTGGGCTTCGATTTCTGAAAATTCGGTTTTAGGGCATATAATGGGAATTTTCGAAAATCATGCAATTGATCTATTTTTAAAATTCCTTTTGCAAAACTAATTTGATTCCTAGTCTCTCTACACGATAATGATTGTTTGGGTACAATTTTTCTAATTTTTGAAAATTAACAATTTTTTTGTGTTCTTGAGTTGTTGCTCACAGGATTTCTTCTCACAAGAAACCAATAGCAATGGTGATCACGTGGATCATTTTCCTTCTAGCAGCTATGGTACATGCGAGAGACACTGTCAAGCCCAAGAGGGCCAAGAAAGCGCAGAAAACTAAGGATGATTCTGACACTGAATCAGAGACGGCCTCGATTGACTGGGATAACATCGAAATCGAGGGAACTATTCCAATTGTCTCCAAAGGGAAAGCCCCTGCTGAAACCTCAAAGGCTCCGGCCACTGCAGCTGAAAAAGGGAAAGCGCCAATGGAACCAAGTCCAATTGGAACAAAAAGAAAAACCGGTGCAAGAAAAAGAGGCAGTGCTCAGGGAATTTCCATTGAGCAACCAGTTGCCAGCCAGCCTCCTCCACAGGACTTCATCAGCTCCGCAAGAATCAAAGATTTTGAGAAGAGGGAATGCATTGGCGAAAGACATGTCATGTCAATGCAATGAAGGAACGGTCTACACTCTTTGGGACTTTGTTTGACCAGGCCGGTCTTGGTCCCATATGCAACTTCACTGAGAATACTGGGTATTGTCCTCACTCAGTACGGATGTTCTATCAGAACGCTTCTAGTCTAGTCAATCAGGACCAAGGACGTCGAGAATTTCACACATTGGTCAAGAATATCAAGATCAAAGTCACCCCTCAATTGATTGGGGAGGTGTTAGGGATGAAGGCCAGAGTTGATGGAGCTCATTATCTGAAAACTCAAGTCTTCAACGACAACTCTTGGAGAGTAGTGGTTGATGGAATATGTCTTCCAGATACTCGGTCGACAGGAAACTCTGTTTTCTCAAAAGAACTTCGAACAGAGTATCGCTATATAAACTTCATTGTCTGCTACAATATCCTTCCAAACATGAATACGAAGGTTCTTCGATGGGACAGGATGTTATTTCTTTATCTTCTTGGACACCCCGCAGCATCAATGGGAGCAAACTTAAACATTCCTTACCTCATTTGGTCGAGGATGGCGCGTTATGTGGAACATTCTCATCCCACAGAGAGACTCCCCTATCCAATGATAATTATGCGCATCCTTAGAAAGTTTAAAGTCGACACCAGTACAAGCTCATATATGTACAGTTTGGGCACAATCAATGAGACGACAATTGTGAAGTCCCTCTCGACGAAGCCAGATGAACCCATAATACCTCCTCACCGACAAAGAGCACAACAACAAGCAACAACCTCTGCACCGGCAGCGCAACCAGCACCACCATCAACGTCTGATGATGATGCGTCGGTTAGCTCAATCTTTAAGGAACAACAGCGACTCTCAAACGAGCAAGAACGCATGTCTATTGAGTTCGCTGAAATGAAAGAGGATCTCAAAGAAGTTAAGAAAGAACAAGCTTTGATGGTCCAAGATCTTAGAGAAGTTAAGAAGGAGCAAGCTTCTATGAACAAACGGATCAAGAAAATGTTTCAGAAGCTTGGGTGTATCAGTTCCGACGACTCTGCATAAAGTTTTTGTTTCTAATCCTTCTTTTGCAGGTTTTTAAGTTTTTGCATTTATGTTATTTTATTCAGCTCTAAAGTTTCTTTATGTTGAACTTTTTAACTCTCCTTGTGTTTTGTAATCTTTGGCTAATTTTTGTGACAAAAAGGGGGAGAGAGAATAGAAACAATTGAGACATTGAACAATGTGGTTGTGAGAACTTTGAACTTTTGGTGAGAACTTATTACAAACTTTGACTTTGGTGAAAGGTAAGTATCACAACTTCTGGTTTTATCTTGTGATTTGTTGCATGTCCCTACTAACTATTCGACTAACTATTTGGACATGTATTATTACTAACAAGTTGTTTGATTACTAACAAAGCAAAGTTATGACATTTGGAATCTTATTGCTTAGAAGATATGTCAATGTTTGATTGTGATCTTATTACATATCTGAATTACTCAATGTCATGGTGAGCATAAACTCTATCTCTGTTAGGTTTTGAATGCTAAATATTCTTGAGGTATCTAACGATCTCTTTTTGTCAAGAATGATTTCTTTTTGCAGAGAGTACAGATGTCTAAGTCTAGAGTCTGTTTTAGGAGTTTATCTCTTGTATTGGATCTCCATTGTAAATTTTTGTTGTATGGTGATAGCAACAAAAATATCTTTTTTGAATTTTCTTTAGTGGATCTGTGTTTTGTCACGAAACCGCCAAAGGGGGAGATTGTTACGGATTTTGTTTTGGCGCATTTCGTGAAAGTGTTAAGTCTTGAAGATTGAAGATGAATGAAGTTTGGATCATATACCTCAATCTCAAGAAAGAAGAATTCAAAAGGATCAGGTAAGTTTAACTAAATATTTTGGTGATCCGAATACTTCTTGTAGTGTAGAAACACTTGGAAGAATTTTTTATCGCATAAAAATCAAGAACTGGACATGGGACATGTTCAGGATCCGGATCAGACAGTCCAATCCGGATCCCGAAGGGTGCTTGTTCATTGGCAAATCCGATCCGGATCATAGTCATTTCGATCCGGATCCCGAACATGGGAATTTGCTGAAATACATGAACGATCCGGATCGTGCATACAATCCGGATCCCGAACCCTGTTTCTCTGGAATTGCCTGACTCGTTACGACGATCCGGATCACAGCTAATCCGATCCGGATCGCCGTCGTGAAAATTTCCAGAAACGGACAGTTTTTGATCCTTATCTTCTTCCTAGGGTTTCTAACCTATAAATAGACCCTATGATTCTTTTTCTAGGGTTAATCCACATAAGCCGTAAATCCACATACAAGCGTCATCTTTTATACGGCCTAAGATCCACATATAGAGAAGAAAGGAAATCATTAGATATTACTCTATGTTTCTTCATCTATATTGATTAGTTTGATTCTAGGTTTTCATACTCACATCTTGAGTTGAATCAAACTAATGAATACTTAGATGGTATTTCCTATCTATCTTTGATCTAAGTATTCGGCGGATCATCACCACCCAAAAACAACGATTTACCCAAAATCGGCGCGTGGACTCGCGTGGCCTTGTGGATTCAAGGTGCAACCGCTCTCGTGGATTCGGAGCGAGGTACGTTCGTGGATTCGAAGCGTGCTACTGGGTGAAGACCGTGGATTCGGTCAGACGTCGTGGACTCGACGTTGGACGCCGTGGATTCGGCGTTGGACGCAGATCGTGGATTCGAGACGCGTTGCGGAGCGAGCGGAGAAGATCAACTAGGAGCGTATGGAAAAGGTTGAGTCGTCTGTGAGTACGGTATATCACCTTGTACGTGTTTAATTCTAGTGGATTTCACCGTGTTATCGGTCCCGTGGTTTTTTACTCCGGTTGGAGTTTTCCACGTAAAAATCTTGCGTGTTCATTTATATTTCCGCATTGGGTTTTTATTGCGCAATGATTTTTTGAGTGTTTTTGTTTACACCTATTCACCCCCCTCTAGGTGTTTTTTTCCCCTATTTAGATCCATTATTACATATAACCCACCGGGTAGATGCATTACTTCAAGTATACCCATTTAGCATTATATAATAGAGGCATGGAGCTGTAGAATTATTTCTAGTGTTCTTTATAGTATATTGGAGTGTTACTTATGCCTCTAGTAGCTTAGTGGCAATCGTTGGTCTTGGAGACGGTACCACTGAGAACTACAGTGTGGATATTGTTGCTTGTTAAGGATTTTGTTTTGGCGTATTTCGTGAAGTGGTATAAGTCCTTGAAGATTGAAGATGAAGAATTGTGGATTTATTACAAATCTCAAGAAGAAGGATTCGGAATGATCAGATACGTTAACTAAATAATTTGGGTTGATATGAATACATTTGTGTAGTTTAGAAACACTTGGATAAGTTTTCAATGCATAAAATCAAAAACTGGACAAGTTGGATGTTCAGGATCCGGATCAGCCATTTCAGTCTGGACCCCGAACATAGTTTAGTTCATGCGGAAATTCCAGTCCGGACCATCCCTGTTGCAGTCCGGACCCCGAACTATATGTTTGCTGAAATCGCATGAAAGTTCGGATCAGGAAATTCCAGTCCGGACCCCGAACTGTTTTTTTTCAGAAAATTGCTGAAAAAGACGACAGCCCGGATCAGCCAAATCCAGTCCGGACCGCCGCGGCTGGAAAAATTCTGTTAAGTCAGTTGTTTTGATGCTTATCCTCTGTCCAAGGTTTCTAACCTATAAATAGACCCTATCATTCATCTTTTAGGGTAATCCAAATAAATCCGGTTATCAAAAACCGAAGGATAAAAATCCACATATATAGAGAAGAAAGGAAAAATGATCTAATCTATGTTTCGCTTCGTCATATAGTGTTCAATTTGATTCTAGGGTTTCAAAACTCCTATTTCTTGTAGAATCAATTGAGAATACTTAGGATGGGTATTTCCTTATCTATCTTTGACCTAAGTATTCTTAGGATCATCACCAACACAAAAAAAACGATTTTAAAACCAAAATCTGGCAGCGAGATTCGCGTGGCCTTGTGGATTCCAGATGCCTACCGCTCGCACTCGTGGATTCGGATCGAGGCGATGTCGTGTGATCGGAGACTGCCGCATTGGTGAAGACCGTGGGTTCGGTTGGACGTACGTGGATTCGCGGTTGAACTTCGTGGGATTCGACTTAGGACGCAATCTCGTGGATTCGAAGCGTTCGTGGCGAGGGGAGAAGATCAACTAGGAGCGTATGGAAAAGGTTGGAGTCGTAGGGTTACGTTAAATCACCGTTGTACGTGTTTTAATCTTAGTGGATTTCGCCGTGTTATCGTCCCTCGGGTGTTTTTTACTCCTACTTGTGATGGATTTTTCCACGTAAATCTTGCGTATTTTATTTATTTTTCGCATTGGGTTATTTTTTTACTCAACGATTTGGT
>CM055072.1:20683573-20804542 GCA_029204045.2 Tillandsia leiboldiana
GGCAGTCATTGAGATTGGGTTGATTGAGCTAGTAAAGTGTCATTAGGTTACGATTGGTGTGTTTTTTGGCGATTTCGTGAAAGTGTAAGTCGTGAAGATTGAAGATATCATGAGTTTGGCTAATATACCTCAATATCACAGGAAAGAAGACTTACAAAAAGGAAGGTGACGTTCTAACTAAATATTTTTGGTGATCCGAATACTTCTTGTAGTGGATAAACACTTGGAAGAATTTTTTATCGCATAAAATCAAGAACTGGATGGGCATGTTTCAGGATCCGGATCAGATAGTTCGATCCGGATCCCGAAGGGTGCTTGTTCATTGGCAATATCCGATCCGGATCATAGTCATTTCGAGATCGGATCCCGAACATGGGACTTTGCTGTGAATAAATGATCAGACGTATCCGGATCGTGCATTACATCCGGATCCGAACCCTGTTTCTCTGGAATTGCCTGACTCGTTACGACGTATTCCGGATCACAGTAATCCGATCCGGATCGCCGTCGTGAAAATTTCCAGAAACGGACAGTTTTTTATCCTTATCTTCTTCCTAGGGTTTCTAACCTATAAATAGACCCTGGATCTTTTTCTAGGGTTAATCCACATAAGCCGGAAAATCCCACTACAAGTAGTCATTTTTATACGGCCTAAGATCCACATATAGAGAAGAAAGGAAATCATTAGATATTACTCTATGTTTCTTCATCTATATTGATTAGTTTGATTCTAGGTTTTCATACTCACATCTTGAGTTGAATCAAACTAATGAATACTTAGATGGTATTTCCTATCTATCTTTGATCTAAGTATTCGGCGGATCATCACCACCCAAAAACAACGATTTACCCCAAAATCGGCGCGTGGACTCGCGTGGCCTTGTGGATTCAAGGTTGCAACCGCTCTCGTGGATTCGGAGCGAGGTACGTTCGTGGATTCGAGCGTGCTACTGGGTGAAGACCGTGGATTTCGGTCCGACGTCGTGGACTCGACGTTGGACGCCGTGGATTCGGCGTTGGACGCAGATCGTGGATTCGAGACGCGTTGCGGAGGAGCGGAGAAGATCACTAGGAGCGTATGGAAAAGGTTGAGTCGTCTGTGAGTACGGTATATCACCTTGTACGTGTTTAATTCTAGTGGATTTCACCGTGTTATCGGTCCCGTGGTTTTTTACTCGGTTTGGAGTTTTCCACGTAAAAATCTTGCGTGTTCATTTATATTTCCGCATTGGGTTTTTATTGCGCAAAATTTTTTGAGAGTGTTTTGTTACACCTATTCACCCCCCTCTAGGTGTTTTTTTCCCCTATTTAGATCCATTATTACATATAACCCCACAGTGGTATCAGAGAGGGAATAGGGTTGTAAACAATGGTTGAAGGTGGAAACATCAAAGACCCCCATTCTTTGATGGAACAAATTATGCGTACTGGAGAGTACGGATGAAAGCCTTTTTAATTTCCATCGACGAACGGGTGTGGCAATCAATTGAATTAGGATGGTCTAATCCAACTGAAATATTGCTGATGTTCGCACCATCAAACCTAGGTCGAAATGGACCAGGAAGAGTTAGATTTTCTTCTTACAATGGCAAGGGCAAATTAATGCTATTTTTAATGCCTTATCTCAACTGAATTCTCTCGCGTCTCGGCATGTGAGACTGCGAAAGAAATCTGGGATGTTCTTCAGGTTACACATGAGGGAACTAACCTCGTGAAGATTCAAAGCTGCAAATGCTTACGAGCAGATTTGACTCTATTTTCATGGCAGAAACATGAATCTTTCACGGAACTACTATACACGATTGCAAGACATCGTAACTCATGTGCTCACCTGGGAGAGAAGATTCCAGAATTTAAGGTTGTAAGAAAGATCTACGAACTCTTCCCTGAACGATTTCGCCCAAAGGTTACAGCCATTGAAACTATTAAACACCGGACGAAATGCGTGTAGAAGAACTAGTGGTTCCTTACCAAACTTATGAAATGACATTACTACTAACTATTCTTCGGGAAAGGCATCATCTTCTAAGTCTTCAGGTTATGCTTTGAAAACAAAAAGGAAGAAGACACGGATTCATCCTCCTCAGACGATGACGAGAACCTATCTATGGAGGAATTTGAGAAGCAGCTCAGCTCTTGCTTGACAAGGAAGTTTCGCCGCAACTTTCGAAGGGGTAATTCAAGTAAAACTCCATCCTTCGGAAAGTCGAAGAAAGGCAAAGGGTATTTCAAGTTACCAAGTCAAGAAAGCAAGAGAACTTTTCAAAGGATAAGAAAAGTTCAGAAGGGACAAGTCCAATGCTTCAAGTGCCGAGGATACGGCCATATCTCAACGGAGTGTCCAACTAAGGAATCGTCCTCGAAGAAGAAAGCGATGCAAGTCGTCACCTGGGATGACAACTCAACGTCAAATGAGTCATCCTCAAGTGATGAAGAAGAAAGCGCAACGGCATTCCACGCGTCCACATCTTCACCCTTCATGTGCTTAATGGCAAGTACTTCAGATTCATTGTCCAACTCCTCCCGGGTTGAAAAAACTGCAATGGATGATGAATCAAGTAACTCTGAAGGTGAAGATTTTGTTTTAGCCTACCACAGACTTTTACGGGATTCAAAGAAACTGGCTAAACAAAACAAGGGGTTGAGAGGGAGATTACAGGATCTCGAAGTAGAAGTAAAAAGGGTAACTTCTCTCTCGATCGATCTTAAAGTGGAAAGGGATAATCTGATAAAAGCAAATGTTTCCCTTCAAGAGTCCAATAAGCTTTTTGAGAAGGAACATACAAAACTGGTGGATAAAGCGGATCACTTCTCAAAGCTCTACATCGAGGCCCAACAAGATAAATTGGAATGACAAAGACCATTCTCCAACTAAAGGATGACTTAAGAGATTTTCTTCTGGAAGGAGTAAGTTGGATAAGCTTCTTGGTCTTGATCAAACCAAATCGGTTCGGCCTCGGGTACACTCAAACTGGAAACAGTCCAAGTTCGAGTGGGACAGTTTTTGTGCCTCAGTCGGTATCTCCTCCTCCGACACCGGAATTCACGACAAACAACGACAACAAGCCTACTTCTTTCTCTTCGGGATCGTCAAGCGAAAAGGTATGTTTTCGTTGTGGTATTTCAGGGCACATAAGGAGATATTGCAAGATAGGAGCCAAACGCTCAACTCAGACATTTCTTGCAACGACTACCAAAAAGGTGATTCCTCAGAAATCAAATGCAAATCATACAAAGGAAAAGAGACTTGGTAGTTCACCGCACAAGACGACATCATCAAGGAGAAGCAATCGATTTAACAAAACGCCTTCACCTAGGAGAATAACCTCACGACCATTACCGGCGCATTCCAAAAGGTTTTGGGTGCGCAAAGGTGAAATCTGCCCTTGTCTTGTTACTAATGTTCCTTGCATGCTTATGATAATTCGTCTTGGTATCTGGATAGCGGTTGTTCCCGTCACATGACCGGTGACAAAAATAGTTTTCAAAACTTTGAGAAAAATCTCCGGAGGACTCGTTGTTTTCGGAGACGGTCGATCTTCCAAAATTGTTGGAAAATGAAGAGTAGCTATTCCAGATGGCCCGATTTTGAAAAACGTGTTATTTGTTGATGGCCTTAAGACTAACCTCATTAGCATAAGTCAACTTTGCGACAATGGTTTTTCAGTTAACTTTTCATCTGTTGAATGTGTTGTAACTGATAAGGACCATGTCTTCTTTTTAAAAGGGGTTAGATCTGAAAACAATTGCTATGTTGTTCCTAATAAAATTTCAGAAAAATGTAACCTAGTTTCTTTGGATAATGAAACACTTTGGCATGAAAGACTAGGTCACATAAATTTTAAAGAACTAGCAAAGATTTCAAATAAAGACGTGGTTAAGGGGGTTCCTAAACTTCTATTTAAAAACAACATTGTGTGCGGAGGTTGTCTTAAGGGAAAACAATCAAGGGCTGCACACAAGAACCTGAACCACGTTGGTACCAAACGACCCTTGGAATTACTGCACATGGATTTAATGGGGCCGACCCGTCAACCATCTTTGGGAGGTAAATGGTATATTTTTTTATTGGTTGATGATTTCTCTAGGTTTTCATGGGTAGCATTTTTAAAAGAGAAAACTGATACGTTTGATTCTTTTCATGAGATTTGCCATCGTATTATGATTGAAAAGAATGAAAAGATCATTCGTGTTAGAAGTGATAGAGGTGGAGAATTCATTAATTCCAAATTCATTGATTTTTGCACTTCCAACGGCATAAAACATGAATTCTCTGCACCCTATACACCTCAGCAGAATGGTGTTGTTGAGCGCAAAAACAGGGTTGTTCAAGAGATGGCGCGTGTGATGCTTCATAGCCGAAATTTACCGCTATATTTTTGGGCTGAGGCTGTGAACACCGCTGTCTATGTCATTAATCGAGTGTATTTGCGCCCAGGAACTTTAAATACACCATATGAGCTGTGGTTTAGTAGAAAACCGGATATCAAATACTTTCGTATCTTTGGGAGTCGATGTTTTATTTTGCGTGATCGCGAAAATCTTGGTAAGTTCGATTCTCGAAGTGACGAAGGAATCTTTTTGGGTTATTCTACAAATAGCAGAGCATATCGGGTATTTAACATGGAATCTAAAACGATTGTAGAATCTATAAATGTTAAAGTAGATGAAGCTTTTCACTTTGCATCTGAAAAATCTACCCTCGATATCTCTCTTGATGATGATACTCCTGTAAGTGCATCTTCTCATGATAATACTTCCAATATTAATGATGCATCTAATGGTTCTTCAAGTTTATCTGATGTGCAGGAATCATCTCATGTACCTCCGAGTACTCCGTTACAACAAACGTTACGCATCTCCAAGGATCATCCTGAATCAAACATCATTGGAGACCCACAAGAAGGAGTCAAAACTCGGAGACAATTGGTTTGTGGATTCGCTTGCTACGTTTCCTTGATCGAACCAAAGAACATCGATGAAGCTCTTCAGGATGACTACTAGATTAAAGCAATGCAGGAAGAGCTCCATCAGTTTGAGCGAAACAAAGTCTGGGAATTAACAAAGCCTCCAAAGCAACACAATGTGATAGGTACCAAATGGATTTTCAAGAATAAGAAAAATGAAGATGGTACCATCATCAGGAACAAAGCACGTTTAGTTGCTCAAGGCTACTCTCAAGTAGAAGGTATAGACTTTGATGAAGCTTTCACCCCTGTAGCTAGACTCGAGTCCATTCGTATATTATTCGCGATAGCTTGTCATTTTAAAATAAAATTGTTTCAAATGGACGTTAAGAGCGCGTTTTTAAATGGGTTTTTAAATGAGGAAGTTTATGTGGCTCAACCGAAAGGTTTTGTAGACTGTAAACTACCTAACCATGTTTTTCGTTTGAAAAAGGCTCTTTACGGTTTAAAACAAGCACCGCGAGCATGGTACGAAAGGTGACAAAGCACCTATTGGATAAGGGCTATACTCGAGGGGGAGCTGACAGGACTCTCTTTGTGAAGCATTATCAAAATAACTTCATTGTAGCACAAATCTATGTCGATGACATTGTATTTGGTGCGACAAGAGATAATGATGCTTCTAAATTCGCTGAAACCATGGAAAGCGAATTTGAGATGTCAATGATGGGCGAATTGACTTATTTCCTTGGATTGCAAGTGAAACAGTGTGACGAAGGCATCCATTTGTGTCAATCCAAGTATGCTTTGGAGTTGGTCAAAAAGTTTTATCTAGAAAATTGTAAAGATTTTCCAACTCCAATGGGAACTAGCAATAAAGGATTAGGAAGTGAATCTTTTAGTGAGAATGTAGACGAGAAACTTTATCGGAGTATAATTGGAAGTCTACTTTACCTCACGGCTAGTCGCCCGGATATATCTTTTGGTGTTGGGATCTGCGCGAGATATCAATCTGCACCAAAGGAGGTTCACCTGAAAGCGGTGAAACGGATCATCCGATATATTAAAGGAACCATAAATTTCGGAATTTGGTATCCTATGGGAACAAGTCTAGATATTATTGGATACTCAGATGCCGATTGGGCAGGATCTGTGGATGATTGGAAAAGTACGAGTGGTGCATGTTTTTATTTAGGCCACTGCCTTGTTGCATGGCACAGTAAAAAGCAAAACTGCATTGCACTCTCGACTGCCGAAGCGGAATATATCTCAGCGGGTAGTTGTTCAACCCAACTCATTTGGATGAAAAGTGTGTTGAGCGACTTCCGGATTTCAGCAACTTCGGTAACAATTCTTTGTGACAACACTAGTGCTATAAACATTTCCAAAAACCATGTGTTGCACTCTAGAACAAAACACATTGAACTTAGATATCATTTTCTTAGAGAGCCAGTTGAATCAAATACTCTTCAACTGTCATATATTTCAACTGAAGATCAATTAGCTGACATTTTAACAAAACCTTTGGATCAAAAACGTTTTATTCATTTGCATAAAGCAATTGAAATGCTTTCCTTGAAATAAACTTCTTTTTGAAACTTTTGCTTAGGTTAGGTTTTGTTTTTGTGTTTTTGTTCTTTATCTATGTTTATACATAGTACATTAATTGAGCATGTGTATTATTGACTTTACTTGCATCCTTTCATATAATTAGAAATTTATTATGCTTTGGATATCATAATAATTCAGTTGATGCATTGATCATTTATTTAAATTAAATCATTTTTTAATTGATCAAAGTCAATTTCTCTCTCAATGATCTCTTGGTATTGTTTTTATCTTATTTGACTATTTGGTTGAGTATGAATTCGAGATCAATCCTTGGTTGAATACTTTATATCTTAAATTAATTGATAGCCAATTGAGGGGGAGTCAAAGAAATGTAAAATGCTCAAAAGATGTGGAAAGAGTTACATCCCAATGAGGAGTGTGAAAACTACCACCACATGGAGGAAAGAGCTACCACCTCGGTCGTCCGAGTACTGTGTGCAGCTACCACATGTATACCAAGCATGGGTTTGTAATTTTTGATTAAATAAAATGCATGATTGAAATACTTGACTCCGTCAAATTTCAAGGTTGGTATAAGGTGGGATTTTTAAATGAAAGATGCTCAAAGAGCCACTCTCTTCAACAGATTGACTAGATACATTATATAATTTATTTGGGATTTCAAACATCTATTGATCTTGGTAATTCATTTTCTTTATCATTTTAATGATTTGATAAACGCCGTACTCATAAGATCATGATGGATGTGTTTGAACTTGATCAACTTTAAAGGTTTTAATTTCTGTAAATTTTCATGTCATTATTTGAATGTTATTGATAGATTTAACATAATTTATTTCTCTTGACATGAAACGATGATTTTTGTTTAAAGTTGATGTGCTAAAATGCTTACATACTTTTTCCGGATTTTATTGAATTTTTCTAAATTATTCTGAAGAAAAAGTTGGAGCCGATCCGGATCGGACATGAATGATCCGGATCCCGAACGCAGGTGTTTCCTGCGGGTAGCCGATCCGGATCGAAATCTCGATCCGATCCGGATCACGGCTAGGGTTTTATTAGAACAAGAGGGATTTTGATTTCTTTTATTCCAATCTTTTGTTCTTAAGACTCCAGAGTTTCTCTCTCTAAATTTCATCCTTCTTGGAGCCTTTCAAACTCGAGTTCTTCGATTCCAAGTAAGTTTTATTGATCAAAATCTCGGTTTTTCACTGTTTTTCCTTGTTTACTCAAAACGTGAGTAGAAATCATGGAACTTTTTCATTTGTGAATGGTTTTTGGTCAAATCTCTTTTGAAATAAGAACTCTGGGTAGATTAGTTTTGATTATATGCTAGGTATTCTCTTGATTAACGAATTTTTGGGCTTCGATTTCTGAAAATTCGGTTTTAGGGCATATAATGGGAATTTTCGAAAATCATGCAATTGATCTATTTTTAAAAATTCTTTTTGCAAAACTAATTTGATTCCTAGTCTCTCTACACGATAATGATTGTTTGGGTACAATTTTTCTAATTTTTGAAAATTAACAATTTTTTTGTGTTCTTGAGGTGTTCCTCACAGGATTTTCTTCTCACAAGAAACCAATAGCAATGGTGATCACGTGGATCATTTTCCTTCTAGCAGCTATGGTACATGCGAGAGACACTGTCAAGCCCAAGAGGGCCAAGAAAGCGCAGAAAACTAAGGATGATTCTGACACTGAATCAGAGACGGCCTCGATTGACTGGGATAACATCGAAATCGAGGGAACTATTCCACTTGTCTCCAAAGGGAAAGCCCCTGCTGAAACCTCAAAGGCTCCGGCCACTGCAGCTGAAAAAGGGAAAGCGCCAATGGAACCAAGTCCAATTGGAACAAAAAGAAAAACCGGTGCAAGAAAAAGAGGCAGTGCTCAGGGAATTTCCATTGAGCAACCAGTTGCCAGCCAGCCTCCTCCACAGGACTTCATCAGCTCCGCAAGAATCAAATATTTTGAGAAGAGGGAATGCATTGGCGAAAGACATGTCGATGTCAATGCAATGAAGGAACGGTCTACACTCTTTGGGACTTTGTTTGACCAGGCCGGTCTTGGTCCCATATGCAACTTCACTGAGAATACTGGGTATTGTCCTCACTCAGTACGGATGTTCTATCAGAACGCTTCTAGTCTAGTCAATCAGGACCAAGGACGTCGAGAATTTCACACATTGGTCAAGAATATCAAGATCAAAGTCACCCCTCAATTGATTGGGGAGGTGTTAGGGATGAAGGCCAGGGTTGATGGAGCTCATTATCTGAAAACTCAAGTCTTCAACGACAACTCTTGGAGAGTAGTGGTTGATGGAATATGTCTTCCAGATACTCGGTCGACAGGAAACTCTGTTTTCTCAAAAGAACTTCGAACAGAGTATCGCTATATAAACTTCATTGTCTGCTACAATATCCTTCCAAACATGAATACGAAGGTTCTTCGATGGGACAGGATGTTATTTCTTTATCTTCTTGGACACACCGCAGCATCAATGGGAGCAAACTTAAACATTCCTTACCTCATTTGGTCGAGGATGGCGCGTTATGTGGAACATTCTCATCCCACAGAGAGACTCCCCTATCCAATGATAATTATGCGCATCCTTAGAAAGTTTAAAGTCGACACCAGTACAAGCTCATTTATGTACAGTTTGGGCACAATCAATGAGACGACAATTGTGAAGTCCCTCTCGACGAAGCCAGATGAACCCATAATACCTCCTCACCAACAAAGAGCACAACAACAAGCAACAACCTCTGCACCGGCAGCGCAACCAACACCACCATCAACGTCTGATGATGATGCGTCGGTTAGCTCAATCTTTAAGGAACAACAGCGACTCTCAAACGAGCAAGAACGCATGTCTATTGAGTTCGCTGAAATGAAAGAGGATCTCAAAGAAGTTAATAAAGAACAAGCTTTGTTGGTCCAAGATCTTAGAGAAGTTAAGAAGGAGCAAGCTTCTATGAACAAACGGATCAAGAAAATGTTTCAAAAGCTTGGGTGTATCAGTTCCGACGACTCTGCATAAAGTTTTTGTTTCTAATCCTTCTTTTGCAGGTTTTTAAGTTTTTGCATTTATGTTATTTTATTCAGCTCTAAAGTTTCTTTATGTTGAACTTTTTAACTCTCCTTGTGTTTTGTAATCTTTGGCTAATTTTTGTGACAAAAAGGGGGAGAGAGAAGTATAAACAATTGAGACATTGATACAATGTGGTTGTGAGAACTTTGAACTTTTGGTGAGAACTTATTACAAACTTTGACTTTGGTGAAAGGTAAGTATCACAACTTCTGGTTTTTATCTTGTGATTTGTTGCATGTCCCTACTAACTATTCGACTAACTATTTGGACATGTATTATTACTAACAAGTTGTTTGATTACTAACAAAGCAAAGTTATGACATTTGGAATTTTATTGCTTAGAAGATATGTCAATGTTTGATTGTGATCTTATTACATATCTGAATTACTCAATGTCATGGTGAGCATAAACTCTATCTCTGTTAGGTTTTGAATGCTAAATATTCTTGAGGTATCTAACGATCTCTTTTTGTCAAGAATGATTTCTTTTTGCAGAGAGTACAGATGTCTAAGTCTAGAGTCTGTTTTAGGAGTTTATCTCTTGTATTGGATCTCCATTGTAAATTTTTGTTGTATGGTGATAGCAACAAAAATATCTTTTTTGAATTTTCTTTAGTGGATCTGTGTTTTGTCACGAAACCGCCAAAGGGGGAG
The DNA here is from genome assembly GCA_029204045.2 of Tillandsia leiboldiana. Lineage (NCBI taxonomy): Eukaryota > Viridiplantae > Streptophyta > Magnoliopsida > Poales > Bromeliaceae > Tillandsia > Tillandsia leiboldiana. The sequence continues at coordinate 20,693,801 of CM055072.1, forward strand.
ATTGTTACGGATTTTGTTTTGGCGCATTTCGTGAAAGTGTTAAGTCTTGAAGATTGAAGATGAATGAAGTTTGGATCATATACCTCAATCTCAAGAAAGAAGAATTCAAAAGGATCAGGTAAGTTTAACTAAATATTTTTGGTGATCCGAATACTTCTTGTAGTGGAGAAACACTTGGAAGAATTTTTTTATCGCATAAAAATCAAGAACTGGACATGGGACATGTTCAGGATCTGGATCAGACAGTCCGATCCGGATCCCGAAGGGTGCTTGTTCATTGGCAAATCCGATCCGGATCATAGTCATTTCGATCCGGATCCCGAACATGGGAATTTGCTGAAATACATGAACGATCCGGATCGTGCAATACAATCCGGATCCCGAACCCTGTTTCTCTGGAATTGCCTGACTCGTTACGACGATCCGGATCACAGCTAATCCGATCTGGATCGCCGTCGTGAAAATTTCCAGAAACGGACAGTTTTTTATCCTTATCTTCTTCCTAGGGTTTCTAACCTATAAATAGACCCTATGATTCTTTTTCTAGGGTTAATCCATATAAGCCGTAAATCCACATACAAGTCGTCATCTTTTATACGGCCTAAGATCCACATATAGAGAAGAAAGGAAATCATTAGATATTACTCTATGTTTCTTCATCTATATTGATTAGTTTGATTCTAGGTTTTCATACTCACATCTTGAGTTGAATCAAACTAATGAATACTTAGATGGTATTTCCTATCTATCTTTGATCTAAGTATTCGGCGGATCATCACCACCCAAAAACAACGATTTATCCCAAAATCGGCGCGTGGACTCGCGTGGCCTTGTGGATTCAAGGTGCAACCGCTCTCGTGGATTCGGAGCGAGGTACGTTCGTGGATTCGAAGCGTGCTACTGGGTGAAGACCGTGGATTCAGTCAGACGTCGTGGACTCGACGTTGGACGCCGTGGATTCGGCGTTGGACGCAGATCGTGGATTCGAGACGCGTTGCGGAGCGAGCGGAGAAGATCAACTAGGAGCGTATGGAAAAGGTTGAGTCGTCTGTGAGTACGGTATATCACCTTGTACGTGTTTAATTCTAGTGGATTTCACCGTGTTATCGGTCCCGTGGTTTTTTACTCCGGTTTGGAGTTTTCCACGTAAAATCTTGCGTGTTCATTTATATTTCCGCATTGGGTTTTTATTGCGCAATGATTTTTTGAGTGTTTATTGTTTACACCTATTCACCCCCCCTCTAGGTGTTTTTTCCCCTATTTAGATCCATTATTACATATAACCCAACAGAGTAGATGCATTACTTTCATTTGTATCACCCATTTAGCATTATAGATAGAGGCATGGTAGCTGTAGAATTATTTCTAGCTGTTCATTTATAGTATATTGCAGTGTTATCTTATGCCTCTAGTAGACTTAGTGGGCAGATCGTTGGTCTTGGAGACGGTACCCACTGAGAACTACTGTTGGATATTGTTCTTGTTAAGGATTTTGTTTTGGCGTATTTCGTGAAGTGGTATAAGTCTTGAAGATTGAAGATGAAGAATTGTGGATTTATTACATCAATCTCAAGAAGAATGGATTCGGAATGATCAGATACGTTTAACTAAATAATTTGGGTGATATGAATACATTTGTGTAGTTTAGAAACACTTGGATAAGTTCTCAATGCATAAAAATCAAAAACTGGACAAGTTGGATGTTCAGGATCCGGATCAGACCATTTCAGTCTGGACCCCGAACATAGTTTAGTTCATGCGGAAATTCCAGTCCGGACCATCCCCTGTTCAGTCCGGACCCCGAACTATATGTTTGCTGAAATCGCATGAATAGTTCGGATCAGGAAATTCCAGTCCGGACCCCGAACTGTTTTTTCAGGAAAATTGCTGAAAAAGACGACAGCCCGGATCAGCCAAATCCAGTCCGGACCGCCGTGCGGGAAAAATTCTGTTAAGTCAGTTTTTGATGCTTATCTCTTTCCAAAGGTTTCTAACCTATAAATAGACCCTATCATTCATCTTTTAGGGTAATCCAAAATAATCCCGGTTATCAAAAAACCGAAGGATAAAAATCCACATATATAGAGAAGAAAGGAAAACATGATCTAATCTATGTTTCTTCGTCTATATTGTTCAATTTGATTCTAGGGTTTCAAAACTCCTATTTCTTGTAGAATCAAATTGAAGAATACTTAGATGGTATTTCCTTATCTATCTTTGACCTAAGTATTCGGAGGATCATCACCAAACAAAAAATAACGATTTTACCAAAAATCGGCGCGAGGATTCGCGTGGCCTTGTGGATTCAAGATGCTACCGCTCTCGTGGATTCGGAGCGAGGCGCGTTCGTGTGATCGAGACGTGCCGCATTGGTGAAGACCGTGGGTTCGGTTGGACGTCGTGGATTCGACGTTGAACGTCGTGGATTCGACGTTAGGACGCAAATCGTGGATTCGAGAAGCGTTCGGAGCGAGGGGAGAAGATCAACTAGGAGCGTATGGAAAAGGTTGAGTCGTAGGGTTACGGTAAATCACCTTGTACGTGTTTAATCTTAGTGGATTTCGCCGTGTTATCGGTCCCGTGGTTTTTTACTCCTGTGATGGAGTTTTCCACGTAAATCTTGCGTATTTTATTTATTTTTCGCATTGGGTTATTTTTTACGCAACGATTTGGTGTGTTTATTGTTTTCACCTATTCACCCCCCCTCTAGATGATTTTTCTCCTATTCAGATCCATATTATCCATAACCCACAGTTCTCGCACCCTCTGTTGGTGACCATTTTTCCCAGGGGCATCTACTCCAGTCCTGCTCCTCCAGTTGCCGCTTCTTCAGATCGAGGTAAGGAAGTCGCGAGTTAGATTCCTACCTGTCCACAGAGAGAGTAGTTGTATCTTTTTTTGATGATTTATAGTACTATAAGTGGATATGATGTATCATGTATATTGTACTCTTGAGGGTTTTATTTTGAGAGACTTATGTATTGTGAGAACCTGACATGTACTATTTGAAGTTGTATTTTATATTTCAACAGTTTATATTTTCAGCTCCGATATCTGTATAGTTGTTAGCACTATCTTTTGCAGGTCAGACGTTTAGTCTATGCAGGGCTTCCCGTATGGGCGGCGGATCTGTTAGAGAGCCCAGGTCGCAGTTTCGATCCCGGGACGTGACAGTATCTCCCCGGCGGAGAAGGCAGGGGTGTTGCGCAACATGTACTCTTCCAAAAGACGGAGGCAAAGGCCAGCCTTCACTCTAAAGATCTTCATAAACATAACCATCTATAAACGACATGAAGTCGGCTAAGCCACTATGCATAAGACCCTGAATTGGTAGATCATACACGTGGGCCTTCCTAGGAGAAACCCGATTAGAACCGCAAGCTCGGGATGAGACATTGTCGGCCGGCGACCAAACGCTGCCAGGTTAAAATTGGGAGATTGCCTCACAGGGTTCCTAGTGACAGAAGAAACGCGATCAGGATATGCTTTTAGCAGCACCAAAGCGGCGCGAGTAGTCATGTGGGAAGAAGGTGAAATGAAGAAAGCAGCGAGCGCTACAGTTTAAATAGGCAAACGGGGAGAGTGAAATGATGATAGTCGTCCCTCGAAAAAAACAACATCACTAATGATGATACAACCCATGCAGGGTTACGGACCGCCGGATAAAGCTGACCAGCTTGAGTAGCGTCCAATGAAGGGATGGCGAAGGACAGAATTGTCGTCCTACGACCATGGGACCAAAAACCAAGAAAGATCGGTGTTTGAGTACGAATTTCTCGATCAGTGAACAAATATACTGTCAGGTTACGAAGAGATGATCGTGGATCTCGTGACATGCACCGGTCTTTGACTCAATTTCGTCAATCACCCGAACGACACGTCAGGTGATTGACAAGGGGGCATTATTGAGGTCAGAATTAGCGCCACAGTAGGGAGCGACACGTGGCGCACACCATCGGCTAAGAGTACTAACCGATAGAAGAAATAGTCGATGAAAAAGGAACTCACGTCTCAACCGAGACCAACATCGGCCGGAGACGAACCATTAGACAATCTTAGCCGAATGATATTAAGAAGCGAAACCAGAATGAACTATCAGCTGCTCGAGCCACAAAAGGAAGGATCCTAGAAGGAGAGGGCACGAGATCTAAGAAGCGGATCACGAAACTGACTCCAGAATAGCAAGTAGCGCCCAGTATCAAAAAGCGCCAAGGATCGCACCTCGGCGCGCCAATCTTGGGGGTGAACATAGACAAAAAATAGCTACTATTCAACCGAGAAAGGTTAACCCAAAAGGAAGTAGTTGAGAAATACACGATGATTCCCCCTAAGTTACGCCGATTACCCAAAACATCAATCGCACATCTGGTTCGAGTGAATATAAATAATCGAACCATCGAAAAAAAAGGGTCATACAATCTCGTAAGTTAGTGACCTCCCCAGCTTTTTAATATCTGCATTTACAACTTTTCTAAACTAAATTTACCGCTTTTCTTACTGCTTTCCTAGCTAGCTTTTCATACCCGCATTTGCTGTTTTCCATACAGTTTTCTTAGGAGTAGTCTTAATAGTAATTGTTACCCTGTAATCCTTTCTCGAGCAATATAATTTCTAATCGGTTGTTCAGGCCGTATCAATTTCTGCTTCCAAATACCGGTTCGACTCTTCTAAGTCGAGCTCTGTCGAGAGTTTGATTAATAAGAACCCAGCTGAGCTGATTTTTTCTCAGCCCAATCGCTTGACAGCCGACGCATCACACTCAGAAAGTCAACTTGGATGCCGATCGCCGACTGTATCCAGTCAGCGGCGCATTTCGCCCGAGCAATAATAAATTAGTTAACTAATATTTGATTGTTATATAATTTTAATAATTTGATAAGTTAAAGATAATAATTTAACATTGAAAAAAAAAAAATTAAAAATTGGATTAAAACTTAGCTAAACTCTAAGCGGGCGTTCTATAATTTTTTGAGCGAAGTTATAAATCGTTGACTCGGGACGTTGCAGTCGGTGATTTGGTTTGTTGTTTAAATTGAGCACATGATGATTCCCGTGATCGTACTACTACGAGAGAGCAGCAAACAAAGCATTTATTCTAGCCCCAGCACAAGCAACTCCAACTGCACATAATACGGAATATTAATGCACTACGTTAGTCGATGCTTTGAAATATGCTTTTTGGGCACCAATTTTTTCTTTTCAAGAGTTAATTTGTTTTATTTTGTTCCCTATAATCTGCATTGGTCCCTAATCTACACCTTTTTTTTCTCCCTTTAGGTCCCTAATCTTCATATTTTGTTGCAGCTAGATCCTAAACATTTATTTTTTAAAAATTATTTCACAAAGAATATGTCATATCAATAGTAATAGAACTCATGCGGTACTAATTTAATAATTTTTCATAAATTTTGACACTAAATTTTTTAAATTTCTCATAGAGTTTCATGACATGTCCGAGTTAAAATCAAGATGCCTAGTGTTTCGAAAAAAAGTAGTTTGGCGTGGTTTGCAATGTTGAGATGGTGGGAAAACAATATTGAGGGTGATAAGATAAGAATTGATGCAATAAGTGCACACAAAGAAAGAGAAGTTAGGGATCAAAATGAAAAAAAGAAGTGAACTTGAGGGACCAACGACACAATTAATCCAAAAGGATGTGAAAAAAGAGAAAATACTATTTGTACTCTTAGGTTTACATCTTACATTCCATTTATTTTAAAATATAATAAATTTTATTAATCATTTCGAAATAATTAATAAATTTTTTTTAAAATAAATAAATAGATGAAATATGTATCATACATTTTATTTGAAATGTATAAATAATATTACTGAAAAAAAAAAAATCAACAAAAAAAAGAAGTTACTGGACTTAAAGTGAAAGCTAAAGATTAATATAGCTCCAATATAGTACTCTTCTAATTAGATATTATAGGATTAGGGGAGTGCTGTATGGAACATGTGTAAGCGGCTCATATTCGTTTGTTTATTAAACGAGTCTATGTGAATGAATTTATTAAAATATCGAAATAAAAAATTTAATTCGTAGTCCGCTTATTTATTAACGGGACAAACACGAATTAGCTCACAAACAACAAATTAGATGATCAACCATGCTATAAGACAATCTTTAAAAAATATTAAAAAATTAAAATTTTAATATAATAATTAAAAATTATAAAATATAAGATTTTTTTATATTTAGATTGTGCTATTATCCAAATAGTAATATAGAAGTTATATCGAGCCGAATACGAGCGAGCTGACTTAGCTCGTGGTTGGCTCGTTTAGATTTCGAGATAAAAATTTTAGTTTGTATTCGACTATTTATTAAAATGAGCTGTCAATTTCGAACTCATTTCAAGTCAAATACGAGATGACTTGCGAATAGCAAACTAGATTGCTAGCCCTAACTAAATCAATATATCCCAGCAATATTTTTCGGTGCAGAATTATAAACACACTCAATTTACCCTGATCGGTCACCCTTGAGATTTCTGGATTCCCCTGTAGCCATTAAAACACACAATGAAATAATTTTATAAAAAAACTTTTTTTTTTCCTTTTTTGGTTCAAAAATTAGAAAGAAAAAAAAAATTTCCCAATAGAAGACGCAGCTCGAGGCTTGCTGCGAAACACCGCGGAAGCTCCAACTCTTCGTTGCTTCGGGCCCAAGAACTCAAGCGCAGGCATCTCAAGCCGGGGCGACCTATAGCTTTAGCTTCGGTCCCGGTTGTTCTCGCTCTGGATGCGCCCCCGCTTCCCCGGTCCTCTCCTCGGGCTCCACTCGCTTCGCCGATTCCCCCTCCTTCTGAAGCGAGGAGTGACGAGGGGCCGCGGGTCTCCCGGGAGCAGCGGTCCCCTTTATCGCCGACCGAGATCCAGCTTATTAAGGTCTGCTGTACGGGCGAGTGTGGAAGGCGCATCGACAACACTGTGACACAGTGGAGCGGGGCGCCGAGGGGGTAGCCAGCTGGGTTCGGCTCCTCTTCAGACCCCCGGATCCTGGATTCGGGGGGGGGGGGGGCGAAGTCGACGCGGACACTGCCGAAACAGTGATGATATTAACTGCTGTTGCGGCCGTTAGCTTGCGCATCTGATCAACACTCTCACAGCATCATGCCGCGAAGTTTGGCTCCTCTCACCCTATGTTGCGGCGATCTAGTACTGGGCCGCTACTACGGATCTGTCATGCTGGCGGGGGTGCAAAAGGATTTATTCAGACTTGATTGCCAGGACACGGGGCGACGTCGACTGTAAACGACACCTATCAACTGCTGTAGACCTTACAGAAAATTAAGGCCGAGGCATCGTTTTGCTCAATTAATTAACATCTGGCCAGCTTTGTATGCAATGGAGATTGTTAGGATGTTTCTTTTGTTTTTTTGGGTGTCGAGCTAAGGCTGCCTTTGTCGATACTGTCGATGGTAGTATTATTATTCAGGTCTTCAAGGGGGGAATGTCGGGGCTTGTTTCTCTTTTTGGGCTCTTCCCCTCACTGGCGAGGGGGCCTTTCCTGTTACATTTGTAATTTTTTTTCAAATAGGGTTTAATCCTGTTTAATCAAAAAAAAAAAAAAAAAATTTCCCTTAAAAGGAAAACCTTTCAAGACTTGGAGTTAGTCTAGCAAATTCCTCTCTAAGCGTGTTCAGCCTCAAAACACCAATCTTGTGGAAAATAATTTAAGATTAATTTTAACGCCGACAGTTTCGTATATGGTGGATATCATATAAACCATTTCATATGCATTCGTTCAAAAGGTAATGGAAAAAACAATAGAATAATAGATAAAAATATCTAATATAAAATGGTGGATGAGGGAATTGGAAGTAAGGGTTTTTTTTAGGACATATCTAATACCACATTGGCTAAAATATTAATTTTCTAGAAAATGATCTAAAGTTAGTCTTGTCATTTAGAATAGTAACAGTATATTAATTCTGCTATCCCAATTCCCACCTCTTCTCTTTTATCGAATACTACTACAGAGGATAGCAGTTCTTAGACCAGCTATATCATAATTTATTTTTAAAAAAATGCCAAAAGCTTACCTTATGTGTGATACCATTTATTCACCCCCAACTCTAAGTGTTTAGATGAAAAAGAAACAAAAAATTAGATATTATTGGCGCAAGAAAAATAGTGTAGTTACTAGTCGGTTCGGTTCATGTGTCTAGCCCATGTGAATGAAAAAAAAACTGACATTTGAAGCGCCGGGAGACAAAAAAAAAAAAAACATTCAAAATCAAACAAGATTTGAACAGAAATCAGAAATGATTGAGAATGTAAAAGTACTTTCGTAACCAACAAGTAATGACCTAAAATGCATCCCGCGATGCAAGATATGTGGTCGAAATACTCTCCACGATGTAAAATCGTCCAATATCCGCAGACGGGAAGTATAATATTATAAATAATAAAAAAATATCTGTAATAGGGGTCTTTTCACGAACGCAAGACCGCTACTTTTTCTTTTTGTTTGCTTTTGTAATTCTAATATCTACAACTTTCATAACAGTAGTTTGTAACATTTTTATGGCATAAAATAAATTAAATACATACCAATATCCAGGATCATAAATAAAATCGTAAAATAACTTACAGAGCGCCATCGAAATGAATTCTTGATTAAACAGCGGAAGCAAGAAATTCGGTTGCAATACTAAACCGTACCGACCGAACTAGGTAATCTGGTTTCTCCTCCTTTCTCAGGCACTCTTCCGTATGGTGTGAATTTGATGAATAATCTTACCAGAATGCACATGAGTAGGTGGCAGGACCAGTACCCCTTTATATAGATTCCAGATCGACTTCCCATCAAAGTCTGATTAGGATTCTATTTAATTTAAATAGATGGGAAAGGGATAAGATATACCATATCAAGTAATTCTATATCTTTTAGGATTGACCTTATCTATAGTAAATCCAAATTTAAATATAATTAATTAGGCCACATATATGGAAATCCTAACAATCTCCCACTTGGCTTATATTAATTATATTTCATGAACGGATTTCTATATTCCAAACTTTATTGCGCATTATTGGAAACTTTATGGTCAAATACCTTAGAACTCACTTGATCCTTAACTCAAACTAAAAGACTACAATGATAGGAACTATGGCGGTCCACCTCTCTATATTGAAATTTTCCTTCCATAATTACAATATCATCCTCATCTCCTAGCCAAGCACTTTATATGGCACAACTTTATGAATGAACTAAAACTTTATGTCCATTCGTTAACAGACAAAGCTTTATGTCTATTAAACGGTCCAATATAGCTGCATTAAAACTGTAACTTTATTGAAAAAAGATAAAAATAATGTCAGAATCTTATACATCAAAAGAACTCATTAGACCCATGCTACAAACATGATCTTTATATGACCCAGGTGCTAGCCCCTTGGTCATTGGGTCTGCAACCATACACTTGGTACTGATGTATTCAATTCTAACAGATCCTTCATTTATCTTTTCTCTCACAACAAGATACTTGGTGTCCAAGTGTTTACACCCCGTCGTAATCTTGTTGTTATTGGCAAAGGAAACTGCAGCTGAACTATCACAGAAAATCTTTATTGGACGAGCAATGGAGTCCACAATCTTTAAGTCTGTGATAAAATTCCTAAGCCAAATAGCCTGTGATGTGGTCTCATAACATGCAATGTACTCTGTTCAATTTCTAATTGGTTATTGGGACACTGAAAAGCATTAAGCTTATGCCCTTTTCTGAACGGGAGCAACATTCAGTTTACAATTATGCATTTCAAAATTTTCCAAAACTTTCTTTATGTAGGCCTTTTGAGATAGACCGAGTAAACCTTTATGTCTATCTCTTTTAATTTCAAAATTTTGGAAAAGAAATTCTTTAGTGTCATGCAATAGTCCGAGATCATTACTGGCAAGCAAAATATCATCAACATAAAGGACTAAGAAAATTATTTTACTCCCACTAACCTTCAGATATATACATTGATCAACAATGTTTTCTTTAAAACCAAAGGTTAAAACGGTTTGTTTAAACTTCAAGTACTATTGTCGGGAGGCCTGTTTTAGTCCATATATTGATTTCTTTAATTTGCATACCAAGTGCTTCTTTTCCTTTTGCGAGAATCCTTCAGGTTGACTCATATATGCCTCTTCATGAAGATCTCCATTTAAAAAGCAGTTTTTTTTTTTTTTTTTTTTTTTTTTTTTTTTTACATCCATCTGGTATAGCTCCAGATCGTAATGAGCAACCAGAGCCATAATCACACGGAAGGATTCCTTTCTCGATACCGGAGAGAAAGTCTCTTTATAATCAATGCCTTCTTTCTGAGTAAACCCTTTTGCCACAAGACGGGCCTTGTATTTCTCTATGTTACCTTTGGAGTCCCATTTGATTTTATAAACCCACTTGCATCCTACAGGTTTAACTCCTAAAGGTAACTCAACAAGATCCCATACCTTATTGTGGTTCATGGATTCAATCTCATATTTCATGGCATTGTACCATTCTGTTGCATTACTGCTATTTATGGCTTCGGAAAAACTAAGAGGATCATCAAAGTTCTGACCATTCTCATAAAGATAGACAATATAATCGCTAAACATAGCCGGTCTTCTCTGTCTTGAGGATCTTCTTAAATCTATCTGATCATCCACTTGTAAATCTTGATGTGGATTATCAATGATAGGTTCACCTTCACTTTGTGGTTCCAAAATAACTTGTTGTTCTACTGGAACTGGAACCATCAAATTATTAGGAACAATAATGGGTATATTCTGTACAGAATCTAAATGCTCTTGAATTTCATCAAATTCAACGAATCGAGGTTCAGAGCTCCCACTAACTGTTTCATCCTCAATAAACCGTGCTGTTTTAGTTTCTGCAATCTTTATAGGAAGTGATGGACAGTAAAACTTATACCCTTTGGACCTTTCTGAATAACCAATAAAATATCCTGAAATGGTTCGAGGATCCAATTTCTTTATTTGTGGGTCATACAATTTGGCCTCAGCTTGACAACCCCATGTATGAAAATGTCTTAAACTGGGTTTCCTACCTGTCCAAAGCTCAAAAGGAGTTTTAGTGACAGCCTTAGTAGGGACCCGATTAAGAATATATATGGCAGTTTTGAGCGCCTCACCCCACAATGATATCGGAAGGGTAGAATTACTGATCATACTCCTGAGCATATCAATTAATGTGCGATTCCTTCTTTCAGCAACACCATTCTGCTCAGGTGTGCCTGGCATGGTGTACTGTGGAACAATCCCACACTGCTCTAGAAACCTAGCGAAAGGCCCAGGAATTTGGCCTTTATTTGTCTGTCTACCAAAATATTCACCACCCCTATCTGATCTGACCACTTTTATCTTTCTCTCGAGTTGATTCTCTACTTCAGCCTTATATGCCTTAAAGGCATCTAATGCTTCAGATTTCTCTTTAAGCAAGTAAAGATAGCCATATCGAGAGTAGTCATCAGTAAATGTGATAAAATATTTATGGCCAGTAAACGTAAGAGGGAGAGGTCCGCATATATCCGTATGAATGAGCTCTAATGTTCCATCACACCTTTTGGCACCTTAGAGGAGGTTTTGGTCTGCTTTTCCTTTATGCAGTCCACACACGTTCCAAAATCAGAGAAGTCAAGATCATCCAAAATTCCTTCTCTAATTAACCTTTGGATTCTCTGTTTCGATATGTGTCCCAACCTCCTATGCCATAACATGGATGACTTTTTATTATTAATGCCACGTTTTGATCCAATATTTTCGTGCATGGTAAGAAGGATTTCATTATACGAATGATCTAAAGATACTTTATATAGATTATTTTTCAAAACACCAGAGCCAACTATCTCAGATTTGTAGGATAACGAAAAAACTTTATTATCAAAATTGAAACTATATCCCAAACCAACAAGTTTCTAAATAGAAATTAAATTCTTTGAAAAATTTGGAACATAAAAAGTATCACTTAGATCCAAAACATAACCACCAAAAAGAACTAATCTAAATGTTCCTACAAATTTAACTTTAGTTGGATTTCCTTTAGCAGTATAGATAGTGGCTTCATCTTTATTGGGTTTTCTGCGGTTTAGAAATCAATGCACGGAATTCGCCACATGGCATGTGGCACCAAAGTCAATCCACCAAGTATTAGATGGAACAGAAACTAAATGCAACTCATGCATCAAAACTAGAAACTTACATTTCTTCTGGAGCCATTTCTGATACTTTAGACAGTCTTTCTTTATATGACCCTTTTTCTTGCAAAAGAATCACTTGGGAGTCCAATTACTTGATTGGCTTTGTGAACCAGACATGACTTCCAAGTTCTTCTTTTTCGAGCCATTCTTGCCTTTACCATTCTTAGTACGCTTTATTTGTCCTTTGTGAGAAACAAAGTCAACTGTATTTTGTTTTTCTTGTATCAATCTGCCTTCCTCTTGTACACACATAGTCAACAATTCATTAATTGACCATTTATCCTTATGTGTGTTATAAGAGATCTGAAATGGTCCATATTCAGATGGTAAGGAGTTCAAAATAAAGTGCACTAAGAATGAATCAGAGATGGTTACTTCAAGTGCAGTGAGCTGCGCTGCAATATCTCGCATTTCCATAATGTGCTCGCGAATCGAGCCATTTTCGGAGTAGTTTATGGAAGACAGTTTATTCATTAGGGTACTTGCCAAAGCTTTACTGGAGCTTACAAACTGTTGCTCCACAGCATTTAAGAAATCGCGGGCTGTCTTACATTCAGGAATTGAGTTCCGAATGTTTTTACCAACACGCGCCTTCATCAGCATCAAACTAAGTCGATTAGAGTGCTCTCACTTTTTCAAAGATGCTGTTTGGATTGGCGTACTTTGATCTGTAAGAGGAAGAGGTTTTTCCTCTCTTAGAGCCAAATCAAGAGCCATACACCCTAATGTAAGCATAATCTGTTCTTTCCACTCCGAATAATTAGAACCATTAAGCATAGCAACAGAATCACCAATAGGAACAAAGGATGAAGTCATAGCTGAAAAATGCATGTCTTCATTAATAAGAAACCACATCATAATATTCCACACCAAAATTAGAAAAATATAATTTATATGACATCACAACACCTCCTTTGGGAGCAGAATTATGAGCATAAATATTTTTCTTTCTTTCTTTATGCATATACTTTATATGACATCATAACCCCTCCTTTGGGAGCAGAGTTACGAGCATAAATATGCAATTTCTTTATCAGAAATTAATTTAGACTTTCTGTAGATCGTGATAATTTCAAGTTTCCCATATGAAAAAATTGTCAGCTTTGGTCAGGCAAATTTCTCCAAATGAGTTACAAGAAAATTACCATCCTACACCACCCATATACCTTTATGTCTAGAATCATACTAAACAAAAATAATAGGGTGCAATTTTTACGTGCACTTCTTTAAAGCGATTAATTCACTATTTCTTCTGAACGAGGCCGCTTTGGCTTGCACCCGAACAGTTGAAACAATAAATTAATTTGACTTAGTGTCGTATAATTAACATAAAAATTATCCAAAAGAACGCTACTTTAAAGTAAATTAATTTATTATTCTTTAGTTAGGGCCGCTTTGGCTTGCACCTAATTAATCGAAATAATAAATTAATTTAACTTAGCGTCTAGATTTAAATAATCTTACAACAATTATGATTATTTAATTTTCATGTTATGTCTGATCAAAATAACACTTTATGATATACATAAGTATGGATGCAATAATTTAAAATATAACATTGCAATCATAAAATTTATGTATATCCTTATATCACCATAAATATCGGATAAATGAATTTATGATAAATTAATATTGTATGCAAAATTTAAAACCTTATGTGAACGGATTCTTTATGTTCACAATACTTTATTAACTCATGAATCGAAATAAGATGAATTAATAAACATAATAATTAAAAGTAATCTTTTATTAATTCGAAATAAATAAATAAGTTTTAATAACAGATTAAAGTCTAATAAAAGAAGGAGAGCCACAATCGTAAGAATTATATTGCCTCGGATCCAAAAGAGGCACAAACCAGAAATTATTTTTCTTCAATTAATTGGATTTCATCCAAAACAACCCATAGAGTCCCAAAATTACGACAAACTAAAATGATACAGTGGTGTCGTACTGTAAGGTCACACATAAACAAAACCGAGTGGCCTTATAACGTCTTTTCAAAATTGGGAAACTAAGAAATAACGATATCCAAATTAAAAAAAGAAAAATAAAGCACATCAACAACAATAAGATGGCCTTTAACAAATCATACGACGTGGCAATATTTCAAGAAAATCTTGACTATATATAATTAGATTCAAAGTCTAAAATCCGTTTTTAAAAAAAAAAACTCATCATTATTCAATTCAATTTAATAAAGCATACAATATTAAATTTATCTAACTGGCTCCGATACCAATTGATGGAATTTATATGGCATAAAATAAATTAAATACATACCAATATCCAGGATCATAAATAAAATCGTAAAATAACTTACAGAGCGCCATCGAAATGAATTCTTGATTAAACAGCGGAAGCAAGAAATTCGGTTGCAATACTAAACCGTACCGACCGAACTAGGTAATATGGTTTCTCCTCCTTTCTCAGGCACTCTTCCGTATGCTGTGAATTTGATGAATAATCTTACCAGAATGCACATGAGTAGGTGGCAGGACCAGTACCCCTTTATATAGATTCCAGATCGACTTCCCATCAAAGTCTGATTAGGATTCTATTTAATTTAAATAGATGGGAAAGGGATAAGATATACCATATCAAGTAATTCTATATCTTTTAGGATTGACCTTATCTATAGTAAATCCAAATTTAAATATAATTAATTAGGCCACATATATGGAAATCCTAACAATATAAAATAACTTACAGAGCCATCGAAATGAATTCTTGATTAAACAGCGGAAGCAAGAAATTCGGTTGCAATACTAAACCGTACCGACCGAACTAGGTAATCTGGTTTCTCCTCCTTTCTCAGGCACTCTTCCGTATGGTGTGAATTTGATGAATAATCTTACCAGAATGCACATGAGTAGGTGGCAGGACCAGTACCCCTTTATATAGATTCCAGATCGACTTCCCATCAAAGTCTGATTAGGATTCTATTTAATTTAAATAGATGGGAAAGGGATAAGATATACCATATCAAGTAATTCTATATCTTTTAGGATTGACCTTATCTATAGTAAATCCAAATTTAAATATAATTAATTAGGCCACATATATGGAAATCCTAACAATCTCCCACTTGGCTTATATTAATTATATTTCATGAACGGATTTCTATATTCCAAACTTTATTGCGCATTATTGGAAACTTTATGGTCAAATACCTTAGAACTCACTTGATCCTTAACTCAAACTAAAAGACTACAATGATAGGAACTATGGCGGTCCACCTCTCTATATTGAAATTTTCCTTCCATAATTACCATATCATCTCCATCTCCTAGCCAAGCACTTTATATGGCACAACTTTATGAATGAACTAAAACTATATGTCCATTCGTTAATAGACAAAGCTTTATGTCTATTAAACGGTCCAATACAGCTGCATCAAAACTGTAACTTTATTGAAAAAAGATAAAAATAATGTCAGAATCTTATACATCAAAAGAACTCATTAGACCCATGCTACAAACATGATCTTTATATGACCCAGGTGCTAGCCCCTTGGTCATTGGGTATGCAACCATACACTTGGTACTGATGTATTCAATTCTAACAGATCCTTCATTTATCTTTTCTCTCACCACAAGATACTTGGTGTCCAAGTGTTTACACCCCGTCGTAATCTTGTTGTTATTGGCAAAGGAAACTGCAGCTGAACTATCACAGAAAATCTTTATTGGACGAGCAATGGAGTCCACAATCTTTAAGTCTGTGATAAAATTCCTAAGCCAAATAGCCTGTGATGTGGTCTCATAACATGCAATGTACTCTGTTCAATTTCTAATTGGTTCTTGGGACACTGAAAAGCATTAAGCTTATGCCCTTTCTGAACGGGAGCAACACTCGGTTTACAATTATACATTTCAAAATTTTCCAAAACTTTCTTTATGTAGGCCTTTTGAGATAGACCGAGTAAACCTTTATGTCTATCTCTTTTAATTTCAAAATTTTGGAAAAGAAATTCTTTAGTGTCATGCAATAGTCCAAGATCATTACTAGCAAGCAAAATATCATCAACATAAAGGACTAAGAAAATTATTTTACTCCCACTAACCTTCAGATATATACATTGATCAACAATGTTTTCTTTAAAACCAAAGGTTAAAACGGTTTGTTTAAACTTCAAGTACCATTGTCGGGAGGCCTGTTTTAGTCCATATATTGATTTCTTTAATTTGCATACCAAGTGCTCCTTTTCCTTTTACGAGAATCCTTCAGGTTGACTCATATATACCTCTTCATGAAGATCTCCATTTAAAAAAGCAGTTTTTACATCCATCTGGTATAGCTCCAGATCGTAATGAGCAACCAGAGCCATAATCATACGGAAAGATTCCTTTCTCGATACCGGAGAGAAAGTCTCTTTATAATCAATGCCTTCTTTCTGAGTAAACCCTTTTGCCACAAGACGGGCCTTGTATTTCTCTATGTTACCTTTGGAGTCCCATTTGATTTTATAAACCCACTTGCATCCTACAGGTTTAACTCCTAAAGGTAACTCAACAAGATCCCATACCTTATTGTGGTTCATGGATTCAATCTCATCTTTCATGGCATTGTACCATTCTGTTGCATTACTGCTATTTATGGCTTCGGAAAAACTAAGAGGATCATCAAAGTTCTGACCATTCTCATAAAGATAGACAATATAATCGCTAACCATAGCCGGTCTTCTCTGTCTTGAGAATCTTCTTAAATCTATCTGATCATCCACTTGTAAATCTTGATGTGGATTATCAATGATAGGTTCACCTTCACTTTGTGGTTCTAAAATAACTTGTTGTTCTACTGGAACTGGAACCATCAAATTATTAGGAACAATAATGGGTATATTCTGTACAGAATCTAAATGCTCTTGAATTTCATCAAATTCAACGAATCGAGGTTCAGAGCTCCCACTAACTGTTTCATCCTCAATAAACCGTGCTGTTTTAGTTTCTGCAATCTTTATAGGAAGTGATGCACAGTAAAACTTATACCCTTTGGACCTTTCTGAATAACCAATAAAATATCCTGAAATGGTTCGAGGATCCAATTTCTTTATTTGTGGGTCATACAATTTGGCCTCAGCTTGACAACCCCATGTATGAAAATGTCTTAAACTGGGTTTCCTACCTGTCCAAAGCTCAAAAGGAGTTTTAGTGACAGCCTTAGTAGGGACCCGATTAAGAATATATATGGCAGTTTTGAGCGCCTCACCCCACAATGATATCGGAAGGGTAGAATTACTGATCATACTCCTGAGCATATCAATTAATGTGCGATTCCTTCTTTCAGCAACACCATTCTGCTCAGGTGTGCCTGGCATGGTGTACTGTGGAACAATCCCACACTGCTCTAGAAACCTAGCGAAAGGCCCAGGAATTTGGCCTTTATCTGTCTGTCTACCAAAATATTCACCACCCCTATCTGATCTGACCACTTTTATCTTTCTCTCGAGTTGATTCTCTACTTCAGCCTTATATGCCTTAAAGGCATCTAATGCTTCAGATTTCTCTTTAAGCAAGTAAAGATAGCCATATCGAGAGTTGTCATCAGTAAATGTGATAAAATATTTATGGCCAATAAACGTAAGAGGGAGAGGTCCGCATATATCCGTATGAATCAGCTCTAATGTTCCATCACACCTTTTGGCACCTTTAGAGGAGGTTTTGGTCTGCTTTCCCTTTATGCAGTCCACACACGTTCCAAAATCAGAGAAGTCAAGATCATCCAAAATTCCTTCTCTAATTAACCTTTGGATTCTCTGTTTCGATATGTGTCCCAACCTCCTATGCCATAACATGGATGACTTTTCATTATTAATGCCACGTTTTGATCCAACATTTCCGTGCATGGTAAGAAGGATTTCACTATACGAATAATCTACAGATACTTTATATAGATTATTTTCCAAAACACCAGAGCCAACTATCTCAGATTTGTAGGATAACGAAAAAACTTTATTATCAAAATTGAAACTATATCCCAAACCAACAAGTTTCTAAATAGAAATTAAATTCTTTGAAAAATTTGGAACATAAAAAGTATCACTTAGATCCAAAACATAACCACCAGAAAGAACTAATCTAAATGTTCCTACAAATTTAACTTTAGTTGGATTTCCTTTAGCAGTATAGATAGTGGCTTCATCTTTATTGGGTTTTCTACGGTTTAGAAATCCATGCACGGAATTCGCCACATGGCATGTGGCACCAGAGTCAATCCACCAAGTATTAGATGGAACAGAAACTAAATGCAACTCATGCATCAAAACTAGAAACTTACATTTCTTCTGGAGCCATTTCTGATACTTTAGACAGTCTTTCTTTATATGACCCTTTTTCTTGCAAAAGAAGCACTTGGGAGTCCAATTACTTGATTGGCTTTGTGAACCAGACATGACTTCCAAGTTCTTCTTTTTCGAGCCATTCTTGCCTTTACCATTCTTAGTACGCTTTATTTGTCCTTTGTGAGAAACAAAGTCAACTGTATTTTGTTTTTCTTGTATCAATCTGCCTTCCTCTTGTACACACATAGTCAACAATTCATTAATTGACCATTTATCCTTATGTGTGTTATAAGAGATCTGAAATGGTCCATATTCAGATGGTAAGGAGTTCAAAATAAAGTGCACTAAGAATGAATCAGAGATGGTTACTTCAAGTGCAGTGAGCTGCGCTGCAATATCTCGCATTTCCATAATGTGCTCGCGAATCGAGCCATTTCCGGAGTACTTCATGGAAGACAGTTTATTCATTAGGGTACTTGCCAAAGCTTTACTGGAGCTTACAAACTGTTGCTCCACAGCATTTAAGAAATCGCGGGCTGTCTTACATTCAGGAATAGAGTTCCGAATGTTTTTACCGACACGCGCCTTCATCAGCATCAAACTAAGTCGATTAGAGCGCTCCCACTTTTCCAAAGATGCTGTTTGGATTGGCGTACTTTGATCTGTAAGAGGAAGAGGTTTTTCCTCTCTCAGAGCCAAATCGAGATCCATACACCCTAATGTAAGCATAATCTGTTCTTTCCACTCCGAGTAATTAGAACCATTAAGCATAGGAACAGAATCACCAATAGGAACAAATGATGAAGTCATAGCTGAAAAATAAAATGCATGTCTTTATTAATAAGAAACCACATCATAATATTTCACACCAAAATTAGAAAAATATAATTCATATGACATCACAACACCTCCTTTGGGAGCAGAATTATGAGCATAAATATTTTTCCTTCCTTTCTTTATGCATATACTTTATATGACATCATAACCCCTCCTTTGGGAGCAGAGTTACGAGCATAAATATGCAATTTCTTTATCAGAAATTAATTTAGACTTTCTGTAGATCGTGATAATTTCAAGTTTCCCATATGAAGAAATTGTCAGCTTTGGCCAGGCAAATTTCTCCAAACGAGTTACAAGAAAATTACCATCCTACACCACCCATATACCTTTATGTCTAGAATCATACTAAACAAAAATAATAGGGTGCAATTTTTACGTGCACTTCTTTAAAGCGATTAATTCACTATTTCTTCTGAACGAGGCCGCTTTGGCTTGCATCCGAACAGTTGAAACAATAAATTAATTTGACTTAGTGCCGTATAATTAACATGAAAATTATCCAAAAGAACGCTACTTTAAAGTAAATTAATTTATTATTCTTTAGTTAGGGCCGCTTTGGCTTGCACCTAATTAATCGAAATAATAAATTAATTTAACTTAGCGTCTAGATTTAAATAATCTTACAACAATTATGATTATTTAATTTTCATGTTATGTCTGATCAAAATAACACTTTATGATATATATAAGTATGAATGCAATAATTTAAAATATAGCATTGCAATCATAAAATTTATGTATATCCTTATATCACTATAAATATCGGATAAATGAATTTATGATAAATTAATATTGTATGCAAAATTTAAAACCTTATGTGAACGGATTCTTTATGTTCACAATACTTTATTAACTCATGAATCGAAATAAGATGAATTAATAAACATAATAATTAAAAGTAATCTTTTATTAATTCGAAATAAATAAATAAGTTTTAATAACAGATTAAAGTCCAATAAAAGAAGGATAGCCACAATCGTAAGAATTATATTGCCTCGGATCCAAAAGAGGCACAAACCAGAAATTATTTTTCTTCAATTAATTGGATTTCATCCAAAACAACCCATAGAGTCCCAAAATTACGACAAACTAAAATGATACAGTGGTGTCGTACTGTAAGGTCACACATAAACAAAACCGAGTGGCCTTATAACGTCTTTTCAAAATTGGGAAACTAAGAAATAACGATATCCAAATTAAAAAAAAGAAAAACAAAGCACATCAACAACAATAAGATGGCCTTTAACAAATCATACGACGTGGCAATATTTCAAGAAAATCTTGACTATATATAATTAGATTCAAAGTCTAAAATCCGTTTAAAAAAAAAAAAAAAAACTCATCATTATTCAATTCAATTTAATAAAGCATACAATATTAAATTTATCTAACTGGCTCCGATACCAATTGATGGAATTTATATGGCATAAAATATTAAACCAATACATACCAATATTCAGGATCATAAATAAAACTGTAAAATAACTTACAGAGCCATCGAAATGAATTCTTGATTAAACAGCGGAAGCAAGAAATTCGGTTGCAATACTAAACCGTACCGACCGAACTAGGTAATCTGGTTTCTCCTCCTTTCTCAGGCACTCTTCCGTATGCTGTGAATTTGATGAATAATCTTACCAGAATGCACATGAGTAGGTGGCAGGACCAGTACCCCTTTATATAGATTCCAGATCGACTTCCCATCAAAGTCTGATTAGGATTCTATTTAATTTAAATAGATGGGAAAGGGATAAGATATACCATATCAAGTAATTCTATATCTTTTAGGATTGACCTTATCTATAGTAAATCCAAATTTAAATATAATTAATTAGGCCACATATATGGAAATCCTAACACGAAATACTCTCCACGATGTAAAATCGTCCAATATCCGCAGACGGGAAGTATAATATTATAAATAATAAAAAAATACCTGTAATAGGGGTCTTTTCACGAACGCAAGACCGCTACTTTTTCTTTTTGTTTGCTTTTGTAATTCTAATATCTACAACTTTCATAACAGTAGTTTGTAACATTTTTATTTTCAATATTTTTTATTTTTTCTAAAAATGGCTTCTAGCTTTAGAGAATTTCTATAATTATCAATTGTTAGTGTAATATAATTAATTCGTCTTTAATTTCAGCCGAGTTAATTAGTTCACCATTTCTTGAGTTCAGTTTTGCTTTTACAAATTGAGATAGAATCCGATTGAGCTGATTTTTTTTTCAACGAAATCGTTGTTCCAGACTTACTCAAAGGTCAATCCAAGGGGCCATTCACAATCCAAAGGCAAGTCCAATCTGGTCGACAGCTTGATTTGATAAACATTCTCGAGAACTAAGTTCAGATCCAATAGATATATATTTTTCAGATTTTCATTCTTCCTGGAATCGGAGCTACAAATGCAATTAATCAGGTCAGGCACATGGGTTTTGGTACCCTAGAGAGGACAGCAGATTTGCCATTTGAAGATCCAAAAAACACTCTTATGTTGCGCACTGTTCACAGCTCCAGCCAGAGGGTGGACTGGGAGGGCCCCTCACTTTTCTGAAATTCTGTTCAAATATGCAAGTACGCCTACTTAAGACAACGAATAGTAGTACTAATAATAATGCTTTGAATCACAGTACTCGTACTGTTAACACACACACACTCTCTCTCTCTCCCTCTCTCCGCGCCAGACTCTCACAAACTATTAACTCAAAAGTATTTATCTTAATACCCATGCCCCCATGCATACATAGTGGTACAACCGACTGAAGAGGCAGCAATCATTAGATGGTGGACGTGAGATCACATGCATGGTTGTGCAACTGGCCGGTGGCGATCATAAAATGGTGGAATATGAGAATCGAAACTAGGGCCCCCTGAAATGAAGGTTGCTGACTTTTATTTCACATTAAGTAAAAGATTGGTTTAGTAGAAAACAATACAGTATTAGTCTTAATATGCACCACCTCTACCATATTGCATATAATGAAGAAATTATTGCTTCCGACCGAATGTGACGTTATCTTCCTAGCTCCTCTGCTTTATCTCATACTTTAATTTCAAAAATTTCATTCTTAGCAATTTCTTCTTGATTGAAAAGCAGTAGTCGAACGAAAGGAACTGAAGTACGTGATAATATTGAATTGTCATGCTTTAATCCCAGGAATTTCATTAGTAGCAATTTCTTCCTAATTAAGTCGAATGAAAGGAACTAAAGTATGTGATAATATTGGATTATTGCGAGGTGTGGTTCAACCCGGCGCACGAGAGCAGGCAACATTCTCTCTCTCATTTTGTTCGTAATCTCTCGTTTTGTATGTACACTCCATCCCAAGAACCCCAACATCTCCCTCTCATTATGTTCATAATTTCCCATTTTCTTTGTAGGCCCCATCCAATTGCAATAACCTCCCCCTGTACAGTCACTAACTCTTTTTTTTAAGCTAATCCGGGAGCTCAACCGCCCCGTTTAATAAATGCAAGGGAATCTAATCTCTCACCTTTAGCAACCAGAGAAACAAAGGCTAGAGCTTTGTGGGTTTCTCTCTCTCTCAAAAAGACACAACGCACACAGTCCAAACGTCCGCTCTCTCTCAAGGGAGATATGGCCAAGAAGTGCAACCCTCCAAAATAATAGGAAGACTACCAACCGATGTTAATTAGTGGGAACAACATCAACTAGTGAGGGCTTAAGACAAATTAATTGCATTTCATGGCTATATATATATATATATATATATATATATATATATATATATATATAGAGAGAGAGAGAGAGAGAGAGAGAACTAGACTAATCATTAGTACTATTAGATGTTTTATCTAAGTTTAGGATGATAGTGAGTCCATAAGATTAAATAGATGGTTGAAAAAATAATATAATTTAAGTGGTAAAAATGATCAAACAAATAGATCTAACGATAGAAAACTTAGTAGCATATATATATATATATATATATATATATATATATATATATATATATATATATATATATATATATATATATATATATATATATATATATATATATAGTAGAGCTTATATACTTTCAAAAATACAAGCTAAAATATTATAAATTTTTTACCATTGGATTTGTATGGAGATTTGTGCTATTGTACTTTCTCTTTCTCTCTTTTTAGTTGACTTTACTATATCACAAATCTCAATGCAAATCCAATGGTAAAAAATTCACAAGCATATTTGGCTTGTGCTTTTGAAAGTATATAAGCTCTACTTTCTCTCTCTCTCTCTCTCTCTCTCTCTCTATATATATATATATATATATATATATATATATATATATATATATATATATATATATATATATATATATATATATATATATATATATATATATATATATATATATATATATATATATATATATATATATATATATATATATATATATATATAGTAGAGCTTATATACTTTCAAAAATACAAGCTAAAATATTATAAATTTTTTACCATTGGATTTGTATGGAGATTTGTGCTATTGTACTTTCTCTTTCTCTCTTTTTAGTTGACTTTACTATAGCACAAATCTCAATGCAAATCCAATGGTAAAAAATTCACAAGCATATTTGGCTTGTGCTTTTGAAAGTATATAAGCTCTACTTTCTCTCTCTCTCTCTCTCTCTCTATATATATATATATATATATATATATATATATATATATATATATATATATATAGAGAGAGAGAGAGAGAGAGAGAGAGAGAAAAAAAGAGAACTATACTATCGATAGCACCAAGTTATTGATACTATTAGGTTTTCAGCCCTTGAATTAAGGATGTGCGGTTAGAATGACAGTGGTCTCCAGAATTTAGTGGGTGGTTGGTGAAATAATATGATCTAAGAAATAGAAATGGTCAAAGGGTAGATTTAACGGCGAAAAACTTGGTAGCACCACATTGTAGTCGAACTTTCTCTCTCTTTCTTATATATATATATATATATATATATATATATATATATATATATATATATATATATATATATATATATATATATATATATATATATATATATATATATATAGTTCGGCTACTATACTATTAATAGTACCAAGTCATTGGTACTATCAAGTTTTCTACCCTTAGATCAACCCCTTTGATCATTTTCAGCCGTTAGATTTTACTATTTCCCCAACCATCTATTAAACCCAAGGGGCCCACCATCATCTCAACCACACATCTTTTAATGTAATGGTTAAAAACTTAGTAGCACCAATGATCTGGTACTATTAATAGTATTCCAGCCTAGCCCTATATATATATATATATATATATATATAGCTAGGCTTGTGTGCTCTTAGAAGTACGGAGTCCTTCGTACTTTCAAGTCGTTTTCGATATTGGGACTTCCGAATTGACGATCGGCTCCGTTAAACTTGATCTAGAGTATTTTAAAGAACTTAGAAATTAAATTTCATGATTTTTCGATATCATTTGTCTAGTAATCAAAACAGTTCAAAATCAACAATTTTAATAATCATGGTGAGCCGTTTGCAAGTTTAGCGGTGTAAAAATATTTGAATCACGTAAATTTTGATAAAAAAAGTTTTATAATATATAAACATGATCAATATCTTTGATCTAAAATTTTAGTATTAAATCATCACATTTCATAACAATTTTATTTTTAGCCGTTGATTTTGAGCCATTTCAATCACTAGGTAAATAATATTAAAAAATTATAAAATTTATTTTCTAAATATTTCAAATATTTTAAAAGTCTAACGAAATCGATTGTCGATTTAGAAATCTCAATATTGGAAACGACTTAGAAGCATAGAAGTCTTCGTGCTTCCAAAAAAAAAAAAGGGAAAAAATCATCTCCCTATCAACTTAAATCGATTGGCTGAACTTTACACATCCAAAAAGAAAACGAAAAGAAAAGAAAATAAAAAAAAAAAAACAGACCCCTTCATGCCTACTATAAGGCATGTTTATGATTTTAAAGATATACCAACGGCAAATATTCATTATAAAGAAAAGAATATCATCATCCAGAATAACCAACAATAAGAAAGTGAGGTGAAAGAAAAATCTAGCACATGCTGATGCAAGCAAGCATGAACTTATTTTGATTGGATTAAACCAATTTAGCTCATTAATTTTTAAATGATATTAAATGTCACATTCGAAATTCTTTTTATAAATTCATTTTAGAAAAAACAGCAGAAAACGTGTGATTTTTTTTTAACTCCTTTGAATGCACCCAGGAATGCACACAGACTCACTACATGAATAGAGACTTTCGGCTACTATACTATTAATAGTACCAAGTCATTGGTACTATCAAGTTTTCTACCCTTAGATCAACCCCTTTGATCATTTTCATCCGTTAGATTTTACTATTTCCCCAACCATCTATTAAACCCAAGGGGCCCACCATCATCTCAACCACACATCTTTTAATGTAATGGTTAAAAACTTAGTAGCACCAATGATCTGGTACTATTAATAGTATTCCAGCCTAGCCCTATATATATATATATATATATATATATATATAGCTAGGCTTGTGTGCTCTTAGAAGTACGGAGTCCTTCGTACTTTCAAGTCGTTTTCGATATTGGGACTTCCGAATTGACGATCGGCTCCGTTAAACTTGATCTAGAGTATTTTAAAGAACTTAGAAATTAAATTTCATGATTTTTCGATATCATTTGTCTAGTAATCAAAACAGTTCAAAATCAACAATTTTAATAATCATGGTGAGCCGTTTGCAAGTTTAGCGGTGTAAAATATTTGAATCACGTAAAATTTTGATAAAAAAAGTTTTATAATATATAAACATGATCAATATCTTTGATCTAAAATTTTAGTATTAAATCATCACATTTCATAACAATTTTATTTTTAGCCGTTGATTTTGAGCCATTTCAATCACTAGGTAAATAATATTAAAAATTATAAAATTTATTTTCTAAATATTTCAAATATTTTAAAAAGTCTAACGAAATCGATTGTCGATTTAGAAATCTCAATATTGGAAACGACTTAGAAGCATAGAAGTCTTCGTGCTTCCAAAAAAAAAAAGGGAAAAAATCATCTCCCTATCAACTTAAATCGATTGGCTGAACTTTACACATCCAAAAAGAAAACGAAAAGAAAAGAAAAAAAAAAAAAAAAACAGACCCCTTCATGCCTACTATAAGGCATGTTTATGATTTTTAAAGATATACCAACGGCAAAATATTCATTATAAAGAAAAGAATATCATCATCCAGAATAACCAACAATAAGAAAGTGAGGTGAAAGAAAAATCTAGCACATGCTGATGCAAGCAAGCATGAACTTATTTTGATTGGATTAAACCAATTTATCTCATTAATTTTCAAATGATATTAAATGTCACATTCGAAATTCTTTTTATAAATTCATTTTAGAAAAAACAGCAGAAAACGTGTGATTTTTTTTTAACTCCTTTGAATGCACCCAGGAATGCACACAGACTCACTACATGAATAGAGACTTTCGGCTACTATACTATTAATAGTACCAAGTCATTGGTACTATCAAGTTTTCTACCCTTAGATCAACCCCTTTGATCATTTTCATCCGTTAGATTTTACTATTTCCCCAACCATCTATTAAACCCAAGGGGCCCACCATCATCTCAACCACACATCTTTTAATGTAATGGTTAAAAACTTAGTAGCACCAATGATCTGGTACTATTAATAGTATTCCAGCCTAGCCCTATATATATATATATATATATATATATATAGCTAGGCTTGTGTGCTCTTAGAAGTACGGAGTCCTTCGTACTTTCAAGTCGTTTTCGATATTGGGACTTCCGAATTGACGATCGGCTCCGTTAAACTTGATCTAGAGTATTTTAAAGAACTTAGAAATTAAATTTCATGATTTTTCGATATCATTTGTCTAGTAATCAAAACAGTTCAAAATCAACAATTTTAATAATCATGGTGAGCCGTTTGCAAGTTTAGCGGTGTAAAAATATTTGAATCACGTAAAATTTTGATAAAAAAAGTTTTATAATATATAAACATGATCAATATCTTTGATCTAAAATTTTAGTATTAAATCATCACATTTCATAACAATTTTATTTTTAGCCGTTGATTTTGAGCCATTTCAATCACTAGGTAAATAATATTAAAAAATTATAAAATTTATTTTCTAAATATTTCAAATATTTTAAAAAGTCTAACGAAATCGATTGTCGATTTAGAAATCTCAATATTGGAAACGACTTAGAAGCATAGAAGTCTTCGTGCTTCCAAAAAAAAAAAAGGGAAAAAATCATCTCCCTATCAACTTAAATCGATTGGCTGAACTTTACACATCCAAAAAGAAAACGAAAAGAAAAGAAAAAAAAAAAAAAAAAACAGACCCCTTCATGCCTACTATAAGGCATGTTTATGATTTTTAAAGATATACCAACGGCAAAATATTCATTATAAAGAAAAGAATATCATCATCCAGAATAACCAACAATAAGAAAGTGAGGTGAAAGAAAAATCTAGCACATGCTGATGCAAGCAAGCATGAACTTATTTTGATTGGATTAAACCAATTTAGCTCATTAATTTTCAAATGATATTAAATGTCACATTCGAAATTCTTTTTATAAATTCATTTTAGAAAAAACAGCAGAAAACGTGTGATTTTTTTTTAACTCCTTTGAATGCACCCAGGAATGCACACAGACTCACTACATGAATAGAGACTCCCTGTACAAGCGGACGAAAACTCTCCTGTATATGCACGACGTAGCACCTGAACACAAAGTCAACTACACATACAACCACACAAGAACAACAACTATGAAAACATGCAACTGAGCATCTAATACGAGGATAATCAAGAACACTAAAAATCCACAATTAAGAATCAACTAAAACGATACACTTAAATCCACAAATATAAATAATCAACAAATGAACCAAATAAAATCAAGAGATCTGAATCAAAGACTAAAGCAGCTAAATTGAAGTGATCCACTACACTAAAAACAATCTGAATGAAGAGCGAAAACATAAATGATCGTCCATGGTCAAAACTCACAACAGGGTTGTCTAGTACAATCCTCACGCACCGTCTTGACCCTCACCACTCGGAGTACCTGAAATTGAGAGGTAGTGAGAAACCAACAATGGTCTCCCAGTAGGTACTGCAAGTCGACGGAAGTAAGCTGTACTCACTTGCAACCGAAAAAAATATAATCAACTACAATGTACATATAAATCAGATATAGTATCAATGAAATAATATCACGATAAACAGGTACATCAGATACAGTAGCAATGGAACACATCTAACAATAATGTAAGAATAATGACTACTGTGAAATAGATAAAAACCGATAATCAACAACAATCAATAGGTATACAGTACAGCAGCAATCATGATTGGAAAGGAACTATAACTACCAATAAGTGCATCAGTAACCGCTACTGTAAAGAACAACAAATACAATAGTGCATCAAACAGATGAATAATACAAACCACCCAAACATCTTCCATATTGGTCTAAAGACCTCAGGCAAAGCCACATTCGGCTCGCCAACCTGGCATATAACCCTAACAGGGACCTCGTAGAGCTCACGGGTAGCAAGTACGATCACTTTTTTGGAAAAAACCACCATTTTGCGGTGGATCAGACCGCTGGTGTATGTGAAATGCTCACGAGTCGTAGTAATCGATGCAATATACTCAATAGCCAACCGTTGGCAAATAGCCGAGAAGGAATCCACAAGGAATCACTTACTAAATCTAGTCAACCATGTCTCAGAAATATCACCATGTCACCGACCAATCAAGTCTAATATTTTCGGAGGAATGCCGCCATAATCATTGACCTATCAAGTCCATAAAACCCAATCAACATATAATAGATACGAGATGTAACCAATCACGAGGTCACTAAATCATGTTATGTCTCAAGATCATGTGCTATAATCATATGAGAGACAATCTGTCACGCCTCGGGGCGAAACGGTGACCCGGGCTTGCCAAAAGATCCGTCGCCCATACAGGAAACCCCGCATAGGCACAGCGTCTAACCTGCAAAAAAAATGTACTACAGCTATACAAATATCAGAGCGGAAAATAAACTGCCGAAGAAATAAAATCCAATCACTATAAATCAAGAAATGAAGTATAATATCCAACTCCCAAAATAAGTAATCCTCAAACAACATCCTCAATACAGCCTCCCAGAACCCAAAAAGGGAGATAAACTAAAATCATAGTACATCAGCCTCTCAAAATATAAAAAATCTCTCCCAGAAATGGTACAAAGTACAATATCCAGCTGATAGTGCTAACCATCTCCAACCAGAGGGGGGGTACAGCTACACTCCAAGAACAGGTAGAGATCTAGCTCGTGACTCCCTCGCCTCGAACAGCGACCGTAGGATCAGCAACTCCCGCAGAAAACTCTGCAAAACAAATAGGAGAGAAGGAAAAGAGGGGGGAGAACCCCCAGCGGGTGTGAGAACTACTAGTAAACCAGTAGCCCTCAGTGGGTAAATCCTTAAGCTGCGACGTACCCACTAAGTCTACTAGAGGCTAGAAAGGAGGTAAAGTAGTAAAGCTGAATAAGTCCGCTGATAGGAAAAACTACCACTAATATGCCTCTAATGCAGTACTGAGTAAAAATGACTGTATGCATGCATCAGTAAAATAGTATCTACCAAAATAAATACAATCAAATGAACCAGTATAGAACCCGGTACTGCCTGCTCTGCCGGCCACATCGGGTATGCCACTAACGCATAACACCGATGTAAAATGGTAACCATCATCGGGTATGTCACCAACGCATAACACCGATGTAATTTGGAAACTCAAGAACCCAATGACTGACCGGCACCGACCTGGTACAGTCGCACACTCCGGAGTGGTACTCGAGGGGAGCGACCCACACGAGTAAAGTAACCATGTCACAAATATCTCAATATAGCAGGGCTTAGTCACGACTATGCTCGAAGTGGGAGACTCCATGTCACAAAAAAACCCCAATCCCAATCTGATGCAAAAGTAAACATCCGGTCAACTGCCCAATATCCGCGGTTGCCGCAATACCCCACAAGTCCACAATCTGGTACAACAACCGACATCCGGTCAACGGCCCAATATTCGCGATTGCCGCAACACCCCACAAGTCCACAATCTAATAAGATCCTCCCAGACTCGATAATCTCAGCTACACTATCCCAAACCCCTGCTCACAGGCCAAGCAACAAGGATCCCATGCCGATAAGTAAGAAGGAGGAGAAAAGGAAACTAACATGTTTTCTCCTAAGTCAAGTCCCAACATGATAGTGTAGCGATAAAAGATGACCTATCTAGATGTCCATACAAGCATGCAAATGTTCTCATGAAGGATAAAACAAGAGTATCGAGTAAAAGATTAATATAGGGATAACCACTTATCAGGCCAATAATCAGCCATACATGTCCATAAGTCATAATCCATAATAAACCTCAGAGTGTACTAGTCTTACCTAGAATAGATCATATTGTCACAACAATTAACCGGTTACATATGAAAGGCCCAGAATTAATCAGGATAATTTATTCAAGCATGATTTTCAATGGGGTGGCGAAACGATATATATAGCAAATCGGGAATCTCTCTAATAGCCCTAGTGAGCAAACCGTAGAGAGAGGTAAGCAACAACAACCCACCTAGAACGCGCAAATCCCCAACTCTCAAAGACTCCTCTCGGATCAATGGTGGCGATCAAAACAGCGAGGGTTGTCCACACAGTAGAGCACAAAATAAGTGGTGCATCGGGATGGTAAAACTGTCAAACCAAGCACAGTTTCTGACTGGGGCCAAAAGGAAAAAATGCTCACCTCGACCGTAGCAAACAGATCCAACTTCCTCTTTCCCCGCGAAATACCAAAATCTCCATGAAAACTGCAACAAGAGTCGTACACAGCGTAAATGGATATCCAGAATTTCAGCGTTTGCTGTTTTGCAAACCAGTCCGCAAAAATTGAAATTTTCACCAGCGTAGAGAGTCCTCCAAAAAATCCAGAAAAATTATGGCTGCGATCCTCGTGAAGAGTAGATGCAAATCGAGTACTTATACTCCTTGTTTCGACACCCGTAGGCCAAGGTATAGCAGGATCTTCCCTCCGCTGTCCAAAAACTGCCGCAGAAAAAGGGGGTCTAAAGATGCTCCTCAAAACCCAAGAAAAACTCGAAATGGATGGAAACGATAAATATGGAAAACGTAGGCCTACCCGTCATGAAAACAATGCAGCAAGAATCATCCAAAAATTCCTTCGGGGTAGCACAGAGGAGCTCATGGACTGAAATGCGACGGAAAAGGCCGCCAGAAGAGGAACGTCGCAGTGCGCCGAATCGGAGAAAACATCGAGTTCGCGGCTTCCAAAAATCTCCAAATGTCATGCCCCGGGGTCGAAACTGGGACCCGGGCTCGCCAACAAATCCGCTACCCACACGGGAAGCCCTGCATAGACGAAGGGACTATCCTGCAAAAGATACTAATGCTACAAAACAGATATCAGAGCTGGAAAGTAAACTGCTGTAAAACTAAAATCCAATCACTGTACAACTGGAAATAATAAAATACAATATCCATCTCCGAAACAAAAATAATCATCATACATCATCCTCTGATACAACATCTAAGAACCCAAACGGGGAGGTAAACTAAAATAATAATACATCAGTGTACAGGCTCACGGTACAAGTCAGATCCTCACAATACATCAATCTCTCAGAATAAAGAAAACTCTCAAAAGAGTAAATATACTAATCTAACTGACTGTACTATAAATCTCCAATAATGGGGTACAGGTACTCTCCAAAGATAGGTAGGGATCTAGCTCGCGACTCCCTCGCCTCGATCAGAAGAAGTAGTAACAGAAGAGGTAGGAACTGGCAAAGATGCCTCTACAAAACTGTCACCGACAGAGGGTGCGAGAACTACACCGTCACGTAGTTCTCAGTGGGTACCGCCACCAAGCCCGACGGTTTGCCCACCAAGTCTACTAGAGGCATGAAGTAATAGATACAGTACTATAAAGAAAAGGTTGGAAATAACTCTACAGCTACTATGCCTCCATCTAAATACTCAAAGGGTGATACAGATGAAACATGATGCATCTACAACCTCTCGATATAACAATCACCCAATCTACACTGACTGCCACAAAGGGTCCAGTCAAACCTGCGCCCATGTACTGCCATTACATCCACGGAGGACTGGACTTACGTAGGGCGTCCGTGACTGCCTAAAAAAAGGCGCAGCCAGAGGGACTGCATCGACAAGTCGCAATAGCAAAGTAACAGGCCTAGCTCCGGAGCGGCACTCGAGGGGTGCGACCCTACCGAGGAAAGTATCCGCGCATCTCTGTCGAGCTCAATATGGCTCATACAGGCTATAATCCAAATCCACGATCAACAAGATCGACAGTAACCAACATCACATCTCTCACTCACTGGCTAGAAATCCTCAACAGCCGGGACCCACCGTCGACTCAGACAGCTCCCAAGACTAGTACTGATCTAAACATAGCTACCAGACTCCACTCGGCCCGCAGGCATGAGTGTAACATGCATCCCACAACAACCCGACCACTCGGCCCACTACCCGAGCGAGGAACACTCTAAGTCGAGGTGAAAAGAATGAATGTGTGGGAGTGTCTAAAGCATAAATAAACTAGCCCAAGTTGGAGTTTTCTACTAGTCTGGTTGGAACATGCATCATATGATAGGGTGCTAGGTCAAGTTCCAATAATAATATTTTATTAACACAAATAGGAAGCATTAACCGATATGATCTCAATAACAACACAAGAAAAACATCATCTCTCTCTCTAACATGCTTCCTAGCACATCTCACAATCATGCATGCTTACTATCAAATAGAATTAGAGAACCGTCCACTGGTTTTGGAGACGAAGCAACCAACCTGAAAGCGCACGTCGATCTAAGGTCCCAAACTAAACGTGGATAATTCTCAGATTCCCACGATTCCAATGAGCCCAACAACACCTGAAAACTCCTCCCGGGCACAAAGATACAGTCCAAATACCGCGGTAAGCAAAAATCTCCACGATCACAAATCTGCAGAAAAGTCAGTCCGAAAGAAGCCAAAATATCACCTGCGAGATGATCTTTAAAAATTCCAATAAAAATACAGCTACGATCCTTGCGAAGCATAGATGTTGATCGAGTGTTCACGGGCTGAAATACGATAACCGAGCACTGAGATAAAAATCAAACAAACTCCACTGTCCAGAAAAACCAGCAGCAAGAAACGGGTTCAAAGATGCTCCGAACACCCCACTAAAAACCCAAAACTGAGAGGAGCGGTAAATACGGAAATTGAAGATCCACCTCTCGCGGAACCGATGCCGTAGAAATCGGCCAAAAACTTCCACCCGTCAGCCCAGGGGAGCTCGCGGAAGAAGCGTCGACGGAGAAGATCGATATCGAAGGCACGTCGAAGCTCGTGATGTCGAGGAGGAAGCTAATGAAACGCCTTCCAAAAAAAATCCTCGGAATGCCAAAAGTCGAATAAGACTCGAAGGTGGAACTCCTTGCTGAAGAAGGGCTCAAGAGGGCTCGAAAAAATCCTCAAAATGAGGCACAAATGGGCTATTTATAGCCCAACCCACAAAAAAGGAGGTTTCGGATTCGGGCGCAAGATTCGGGCGCCCGAAACCTGGCCCCCCGGCCCACACTGTGTAGAGTACCGGGGCTTGGTGTAGTGCACCGACTTCGCAAGATGGCGTGGTGCGGTGAAATCGCCCGCAGCAGGTTCAGAATATGATTACGCTTGAGTTCGGGTTGATTCGGATCGACGCGGGAGCCTCCAGATCGAAAAGTGAGTTGACGGCATCGAAATTAGAAGCCTCTGTTTGATTCAACATTTTGGGACATTGCGTACCGGTACTAGAGGTTGGGTATCAGAAAGAATTAAGTGGATAACCGACAGTGAATTTCGGTTGGGGGAAAAACTGCGAAATTTTTCTAAGTCCTTGGCTACCGGTACTGGGCAGTGCGTACCGGTACGGCAGTTCCCATTTTGCTTGAGTACCGGAACGCGGGGGCAGGTACCGGAACGCTGCGTTGGACTGGGTGGATTTGGCCCTCGGTTTGGTAAAATTATGCTTGGGTACCAGTACTGAGCACCCGAGTACCGGCACTCAGCCTCCAGATCTTGGGGGCAGTGAGGGTAAAAGAGTAATTTCACTTCCCATCCACCCCCTGCACGATATCAACTCCCCTTTGCATTATATATAGACCCTTCTCCTCTTCTTTTCCTGTGGGATCCAAGGAAAGAAAGAGAGAAAGAACGAGAGGGAGAGAGAAGGGAGAGAGAGTTGGACGGGGAGCTTCGGCTGGGTGATTGCGCGAAGCCGACAGCGGGAGTGCGATGTGCATGCTATGAGCACTAGGTGGATTTTCTTCGCGCCGAAGCTTCGTGTGTCGATCGAGAGCACGTTGGTGAGCTTGTTCCATCGAGGAAGCCCGGTTGGAGCTCATGCGCGTGCAGACACAGTAGAGGTGAGTACTGTGTGTTACCGAGTTTTCGGATTTTCCGCAGATTTTCGGATTTTGGTTGAGATTGGATATTTGAGTTTTGGACTGAGGTTCCTCTCTCTTTTCTTCTTCCTTGTGATGAGAGGAGCAACTTGGTACTGCGTGGGCTGTTGGAGCCCTCGGGTTGCCCTATGCACAGTGCGGAGCCGCGGAGGGGCGCGGGCTGGGTGCGCAGGTGGGTTGGTGGAGCGCGGCGATTTGGACTTGAGCACATATGGACCCTTGTTAGAGGCTGTGGAGTGTGTTGTGAGCTCCTGGAGGGTTCCCTTGGGCCGCGACAGAGGTGCGCGCGACCGTGAGCCGAGGTGTTATTTCGGCGGATTTTTGGCTGTGAGTGGTTCGGCGCTTCACCGATTTCAGCGTTGCCTGTGGAAAGCGATCCAGGTGGGTTGGAAATTCTTCAAGATGTATGAAATACCTTCTAATGCTATTGTATGCATGTATAGCATGTCTAGCTTATCTGTTATTGTAGCTGGTAAATCTGATAGTTGCCTAGAAAATTACAAAAAGACAATCCTGAGCCCCAAATATTTTTAGCATGATTTAGAGATGATTTGACACTAAACTGCATATTTCTTTGACATTCGGGATGCATCTGGACATTCATAAAATTTTTGTAACTAGTTTTAAGTTAAACTCTGATTTTAAAGTG
Source organism: Tillandsia leiboldiana (assembly GCA_029204045.2). Taxonomy (NCBI): domain Eukaryota; kingdom Viridiplantae; phylum Streptophyta; class Magnoliopsida; order Poales; family Bromeliaceae; genus Tillandsia; species Tillandsia leiboldiana. The sequence goes on from CM055072.1 coordinate 20,729,344, forward strand.
TTTTAAAATATCGAGAGCACTATGGATGGTCCAGGTAGTTCGGGATGCATGTATCCTCGTGTCACACCCCGGGGTCGAAACTGCGACCCGGGCTCGCCAACAGATCCGCCATCTGTACGAAAACTGCCGCACAGACGAAGCGGCTACCCTGCAAGTCAGATCTATAGCTAAAAACATGTATCAGAGCTGAAACTAAAACCAAAAGCTATAGAATAAACTGAACACTTGAAAAGTAAAACTCCAATAGTACACAAATCCTCAAGGTACAAAGTCTCACAGAAAGTCCAGTACAAAAGTGGAGACATAAAATACACCGGGTACATCTACCTCATACTCTCAATGCTGGTAAGGAACTAATCGGCCGCGTCCTCACCTCGAACTGCTGTCTCCACGCGAACCAAGCCGGAATAGCCACCTCCTCCTGTCACCGCAGCGGGTGTGAGATCTACTGCAACAGGCAGATCTCAGTGGGTACCGACGCCAAAACCCACGGTATGCCCACTAAGTCTGCTGGAGACAAAAACAGATAGATAGATAGATAGATAGATAGATAGATAGATAGATAGATAGATAGATAGTGTATGAATGCTGGAAATGAATCTACCACTATATGTCTCAATGCAATGCTCGAAGGAAACAACATTTAAGAACATACACTACAACCACCCGCTCTAGTCGCCCAATCTCAGCGACTCCCACATAGGCTCCAGCCAAGCCTGCGGTACTCGTCGACCAGGAACGCACCTGCCCATTACCACACATCCCAAGGAGGACGGGATTTACGTGGGGCGTCCTGTCAGACTATCACAATCTCACTCAGGTAACCACCTGGTAACGCGGCCAGGGCATGTACCCACCTGGTAACTCGGCCAGGGGTTTGTATCCATCTGGTAACTCGGCCTGTGGTATGTTTCCATCTGGTAACTCGGCCAGTGGTACGTATCCATCTGGTAACTTGGCCAGTGGCAAGTACCCATCTAGTAACTCGGCCTGTGGTACGTATCCATCTGGTAACTCGGCCAGTGGTATGTATCCATCTGGTAACTCGGCCTGTGGTACGTATCCACCTGGTAACTCGGCCTGTGGTACGTATCCACCTGGTAACTCGGCCTGTGGCACGTATCCACCTGGTAACTCGGCCAGTAGTATGTATCCATCTGGTAACTCGGCCTGTGGTACGTATCCACCTGGTAACTCGGCCAGTGGTATGTATCCATCTGGTAACTCGGCCAGTGGTATGTATCCATCTGGTAACTCGGCCAGTGGTACGTATCCATCTGGTAACTCGGCCAGTGGCAAGTATCCATCTGGTAACTCGGCCAGTGGTACGTATCCATCTGGTAACTCGGCCAGTGGCAAGTACCCATCTGGTAACTCAGCCAGTGGCAAGTACTCATCTGGTAACTCGGCCAGTGGCAAGTACTCATCTGGTAACTCGGCCAGTGGCAAGTACTCATCTGGTAACTCGGCCAGCGGTACGTATGCATCTAGTAACTCGGCCAGTGGCAAGTACCCATCTGGTAACTCAGCCAGTGGCAAGTACTCATCTGGTAACTCGGCCAGTGGTACGTATCCATCTGTTAACTCGGCCAGTGGCAAGTACCCATCTGGTAACTCGGCCAGTGGTACGTATCCATCTGGTAACTCGGCCAGTGGCAAGTACCCATCTGGTAACTCGGCCAGTGGTACGTATCCATCTGGTAACTCGGCCAGTGGCAAGTACTCATCTGGTAACTCGGCCAGTGGTACGTATCCATCTGGTAACTCAGCCAGTGGCAAGTACCCATCTGGTAACTCGGCCAGTGGCAAGTACTCATCTGGTAACTCGGCCAGTGGTACGTATCCATCTGGTAACTTGGCCAATGGTATGTATCCATCTGGTAACTCGGCCAGTGGTACGTATCTATCTGGTAACTCGGCCAGTGGTAAGTACTCATCTGGTAACTCGGCCAGTGGAATCAGTGCAACTAGACCTCCGGAGCGTGCCCACTAACAGGAGGGTGCACCAAAACAAGTCCGGATTCCTCTAAACCTAAAACGACTGTCCGGCAGTCACCAAATAAAACAATAATGGCAAAAGGGCCACGATACCTTTGCATACAGAAGCATTATGAGCATTCTGTGATTTGGGAGAAACCCAACCCACCTGGAGTGCTTTCCGCAGGCAAAAGCTGAAGTCGGTGAAGTGTCGGAACCTCGCATTGACGAAACCTCGAACAACGAGCCGTGCGTGCGTACACCGACGCGAAACTCGGAAAAAAATCCCGGAAGTTCGACCAAAAACACCCGAGCCCTCACAACAATTGAAATCACCCGGCTCACCACAGCCAAACCGCAGCACAAACAAAAGCTCAAGTATTCCACCAACCACTACCAGTAAGCTCACTAATCCATAAATGCCCACATAATTCTATTTTAGCACTCACCAGAAAACTCCAGTAGCACACAATTATTCAAAGTCCACGTATGCATACAAGGTTACCCCAAATGATAGCTCACTTTCACAAACTCTTAAGTCCCCAATACACACTCACAGCAGTACACAATAATTAGTATCCAAAGCCTCAAATTAAGTTCGCCTCAACACCAATAGGGCACTAACAATAATTCCATCCACATTCAGTAGCTGCCACAACACACCACACACAGTTAGGTTTGATGCATTTCCAAAAAACCATAGCCATAACACTCCACGTATGTACAAACATACTCTGAAGCTCCAAAAAAAACCCACAGCACACTTCTCATTACATACACATAACACTCAGCTCAACATGTAGCTCCACTCTGATGGTGATCCGCGTGCCGTCACCGTCGGCACCAATGGCTCGCGCGGCAGCGAGCTCGCCGCGAGCACCCAAGCTGCTGCGCCTACAAGGGAGAGAGAAAAGATCAAAATCCCACTAAAAACACAGCTCCCAAGAGCCCTCGCCGCAGGAAACCCCGCGCACCCTCTCGCACGGTACGCTGCAGCCGCTGCCTGAAGCACGCCGCGCTGCAGCGCACCGCACGCCTGCGCGCTGTGCGCCTGTGCGCTGCAGAGCGCCCGCCGCGCGCCGCGCGCGCTGCCGCAAGCCTGCGCGCGCCTGCGCGCGCCGCGCGCCGCTGCCGCGCCTGCGCGCTGCGCGCGCTGCCGCAAGCCTGCGCGCGCCTGCGCGCACCGCGCGCCGCTGCGCGCCCACCGCGCGCGCTGCGCGCGCTCAGCGCCTGCCGCGCGCGCTGCGCACTGCGCCCCTGTGCAAGCTCCCCCCCACACGCAGCATGTTGCTGCCAACCATGGACAGCAACCTAACCACAATCCACCAACAGCAACACCAAACACCCTCCTCAAAACCACCAAATCCACCAAAATAAAACCAAAAAAACTCTAAAGAAATCCAAACCGAGCTCACCAAAAAACTGCATGAATCCTCGTTGAGCTCGGCGCGCGCACTTCGCTCGCTCCACGTGGCTTCTAGGAGAAAGGCCAACATCATAGCCACACTCACTTCCTTCTTTCCTTTTCTTTTTCTTCTTCTTCTACTTTCTTTTCTCTCTTCTCCCTTTCCTCTGTTCACCTCACATTTCCTCTGTTTTGCTCTTAAGAGGAAGATGATGACGTGGCGTTCAATTTAAAGTGAGGTTAATTAAGGGTGAGTGGGGAGGGGTGGTTGGGGCAATAAATGCACACAATATAAAAAAATCCCAATCCAACAACATAAGCTTCAATCCCCCAATTTTTCTCTTTTGCAACTCAATCCCGAAGCAACCGTACGAAAATCCAATTAAAATAAATAATTAAATAATTCCATAATAGCTACTCCAAGTTACTTTTTGTCTTCGGGGTCTCCGCATCGCCCCGAAACCTCCCGAACATCGCTGTAATATGAAAATACATCTGTCCACAGCTTTTTCTCCTCAAAAAGCTCAACCGTTGAGTCGGGGTGCTCAATCCAAAAACCGGCTCCAAAAATTGTCAGTTCCGACTCACTTTCCGCTTCCGGATCCTCCGCGTCAGTCCGGAACCTCCCGAACTCCGCTGTAAACACAAAGTACACCAGTTCCAAGAGTTTCCCAATTTTCCGCACTCCACTGTGGAGTCGAGGCTTCCCCGAAGCCAGTCTTCTAACGACGGACAATGCCCGGAAAACCCCGAATCGACCTGGAGCTTCCGCGTTGATCCGAGACGACCCGAACTCATCTGTAATCACATGTGGAACGCTCGCGACAATTTCCTCCGCTCCATGCCATCTTGCGAGGTCAGTGCGCTCTACCAAATCCTGGTACTCTACACTCTCCCCTCCTTAAAAAGGGTTTCGTCCTCGAAACCAGAATAAATCCATAACTCAGGAGGGTGTCTCAAACAAATGGGGATAGGAGATCCTTAACTCTTCCTCAAGCTCTGAAGTGGTCATTCTCACCCATCATGAAGGTTTCACTGAACTTTCACCCAAGGTAAGGCCCGACTACAAAAATTCTCTGTTTCACCAGCAACAACTTGCATCGGTAGCTCCTGATAACTCAGATCCTCGCCAACTACCAAAGAAGTGAGATCCAAAACAAGCGGTGATAAAATACAGTTCTTCCAGTCGGATAAATACTCGCGGATCAAACTCCCCGCGTAAACTCAAATTTACAAACCCCTGCGGATTGTGGCTTCCACAAATCAAGATCCCCAAAACCGAGGTCTAAGCCTCCAATAGGCATCCACAGATTCGATCACCTCCATTTCGAGGCTGCACTGCTCGCCTAACCAAGGCGTACTGTCCATAATGTCCATGCCGGGATAATACTGTAGGATATCAATCCAACAGCTCTAATATCTCTGTCCACCGGCGTTGCCTCAATCAAAGTCCTCCTGAGTAACCCTGTACTTCAGGCTCAAGGATCTCTGAATAATTCCATGACCTCTCTATCACGGCAATATCCGGATCAATGCTGGTATCTTCCTCAGCTTTGCCCCTTGCAAGTTACACTGGCCTTGCATAGTCCAAGAGCTTCTGATCTCTGTCATTAACATGGGTCTAGGCCCAACCCAAACGGTATCTCTCTTCGTTGGGTCCTCTGTCACTCTTGCGGCTGAATCACATGGCCTAATCACAAAATCTTTCGAAGTCCAAGTGCAACTCTCATAGCTTGGCAACAACTTCTTTTCATAGAAGTTGCAGCTCTAGCCTCAAATGATCCTCGTGCTCTAAGTCACCTCGAAAACCAATCCGAATATGATCAAATCAACCGGCCCTGCATAAATCAACCTCAACGACTGGTACAGCCACTCAGTGTAGAGCTCAACTCATGCCGGTACAACAACCCGGTCCAAGTACTACCGGAGCACACAATTCCTCAAGTCCAAAAGGCCGCAGGGCCTTAGTCAATCCACTTGACCGCGCGGCAAGCTTATAATGTCCCTATCGGGTCCAGAACACTGTCTGGCACAATCCTCGGGAAGAAGGCTCCATAGCGCTAACCGATCTCAGAAAAGGGCATCAACCAAAACACAATCCAAACATGTCTGTGCTCGAACCGTCACAGAACCCTCACCGTTGTGCACTCACAACGTGGCATCACCACCGTGTATCAATCTCTCGGATCCTCACTGCCGTATCCCCACGACGTGGTACTAGGTCTCACAGACCTCTCGATCCGTCAAATCACGCAACAGCGCTAACAGCTCTCTCTGTCTCACGGCTGATACTCCACGAGGTGCTGTCGAAGTTGGCGCGGTTCCCAAACCACGTCAATCACTGTCTCGATCTCAATCTCAATCAAGTAACCACCTGGTAACTCGGCCAGGGGCATCAACCACCTGGTAACTCGGCCAGGGGCAAGTAACCACCTGGTAACTCAGCCAGGGGCAGGTAACCTCCTGGTAACTCGGCCAGGGGCATCAATACATCAGCGCATCCTCTAAAAAAAATACACTCCTCCTGACCAAGTCCATGGAGGGTCAATGTCCTCTCTCTCGACAATCCATGATAGCATAAATTGGGATGACCGATTCCTATCCAACCTCATATCAGCACCTCTGAACTGATGTAGGACTAACATGTGAGGACCCAGAAATTCCCACGTTTGATTACTGTTGGATCTGCGGCTTCTGGAGACCCATGTTGGGTGTTTGAGGTGTTTGCGCGCATATTGGACCCAAGATTTGGACTCGGCATAAAAAATGGATCAAGTTTGCTTTCCCGGGAATTTTTGAGAAATTTTAGAAGTGGAATTTGGCAAATCGGACTTCGGATTTGGATTCAGCGCGCGAAAACGGTCAAGATGGACTATTTACTTGTATTTTTCGGAGCCCGGATGACCCGGCACGGATTTCGAGGTGATTTGGTACTGTTCCGGCCGCCGGAGGGGCGCCGGCGGCGGCGGCGGGCGGCGGAGCGCGGCGGCTGGCGGCGGCGGAGACGCGCGGTCCACCGCGGAGGCGTGCACCCGGGGGCTGGCCACGTGGCGGCTCCCAGTTGGCGGGCGCAGCAGGCGCGGTCCACGGGATCGTCGCGGGTGCACGGTGGACCGGGTGCGGACACGTGGCTGATTTTGGTTGGCGGGTTCTGGTGCGCGCGGTCCACGCGACGGGAGGCAGGTGCCTCGGGGCACGTGCCCGACGTGCGGCAGCGGGAGGCGCGGTCGCGCACGTGGGCGCGGCGTGGGCGCGGTCGGGGGCGACGTGGGGGCGCCACGTGGCGCCCCGCGGTTGGTCGGGTGCAGCTGCGCACGCCCGCGTGTCGGGACACGTGGCGCTGCGCAGTTGGCGGGCGCGCGTGCGCCGGGCGCAGGCGGCGTCGGCGGGACGTGTGGCGGGCCCTCGGGCTTTCGGGCGCGCACAGTGTTGGGCCGGGCCCAACACTGTAGCGGCCCGAATGTTCCGGGCGCCCGGAACTTTGGCCCAAAAGTCCAAAGTCGGATTTTTTGGGCTGGGCCTATAAATAGGCGGTTGGCTGGGGCTTTTTGCCCCCTTTCCCGAGCTCCCTTCCCCTTGCACCCTTAAGCAAAGATGGAGATCTTTGTGCTGCGCATCATCTGGCGGAGGCCCGGATTTTTTGGAAGCCGCGGCATCGACGACTTCGGCATCGGAGCGCAGTGTGGCGATTTTTCATCGGAGGCCCGTTATCGTCGCAGTTTGATCTGAGAGGTCTACAGAGCTACTCCGTCACTATTTTTGGACGATTTCTGCGGCGTTGGAATCATGAGAGGTACGTCTTCGATTTTTGTGTTGATCATCTTGCTGGATTCAGAGTTTATGACACGGTTTTTGAGGCATTTCTAAGCCGCTGTTTTCTGGTGGAGTTTTTGGACAGCGGCCCCTTGCCGGAATTTTATCTCCGCAACCGAGTGTCGGATCGAGATGAGCCTATACACTTTTTGGATCTACTCGTCGCAAGGATTATCATCATATTTTTCTTGGATTTTTCCGAGACCTTCCCGGAGGTATAATATTCCTCTCTTGTCTGTGTTTGAGTTTACAGTTGTATGGTTGTGAGTGTTTGCGCACCTGTACTGTGGAATTTGTAACTTGGCCTAAGGGGCTCGGATTTGGGCGTGCAGGTACCCGTTTCGAAGGTCTCGACGAGACGCTCGCTGTGATATTTTTATTGGAATTTTTGGAGTTCATTTTACAGGTGAAAATTTCGCATTAAGGGGACTGTTCCCAGCAGATTTGTGATGCTTGGATTTTATGGAATTAAGTGTAACTTTGGGTTGTGTTTTTGTACCCAGGAGGTATTGATCACTGTTCCTGTATCGTTGGATTGGTGGGTGTGTAGAGATATCTGTTTCTGGACTGTCTCAGCTGTGCGACTACGGACAGTTAGCATTTTCAGGTGGGTGGCCTTGTCTCCAAGATTGACGGACTGTGCTTTAAATCTGCTATAGTAGGACTATGCATGATAGTGAAATGCTTGTGCAGCATGTTAGAATGTAGGAATTGCTATTCCTTGTATTATCTGATGGTATTGTCATCTCCTTGCTTTCTACCATCTGTAAATTATAGTTATTGGAACTTGACCTAGCACCCCGTCATATGTTGCATGTGTAACCAGACTAGTAGAAAACCCTCACTTGGGCTAGGGTTATTTCTGCTTTAGACATCCACACTTCTACTTTCCTGGACATAGTGTTCTTCCTCGCCCGGGTAGTGGGCCGAGTGGTCAGGAGTTATCTTTTAGTGCGGGATGCATGTTACACTCGTGCTTGGGAGCAGAGTGGAGTCTGGTAGATGTAGTTGGTTGTTCATCTGTGGCGGGAGCCGTTTGGGTAGACGACGGTCCCGAGATGTTTTATTTTTCTTGTTTTATCTGTCGCCGCTGTGCTAGTGGCAGCGGTGGATCAGTGTTAGCAGGACCTTAAACCCAGAACCTTTTTGGACACACATATGATTTTTGTCAACCAAATGGTTTCTTCCAAGCATCGTAGGGTCGCCGGAGTCTGTTCTTGTTTGATTGGACGAAGGCATTAGCCCTTCGAGGCTTGGATATAAAACTTGGTTTCAACTGTTTTCCTAAAAAGAACTAAAAATCATTAAATATGGATTTCTTACAGATCAGATGGCTTTAGTAAGAAATGTCACCTTTTTCTTATAAATTAACCACCCGAGATGATTCGAGTGGTCTGGGTTCTAAGGTCTGCCTTCTTCTTGGGACGAGAACAACGAGAGGCTATGCCTAGAGCCTGTTCTTGTTTGATTTGGGTTGTAGGTTCTAGTCTTTCGGTGTTCCCGGACCCTTCATTGAGTCAGTGGTTGAGATGTTCGGCCTGTTTGGCCTGTTGAGTCAGCTGTTCGCAGTGGATGCGATGTTGGCCTGTTGAGGCAGTTGTTCGCAGTAGATGCGACGTTTGGCCTGTTTGGCCTGTTGAGACAGTTTCTCGCAGTGGATGCGACTTTGTGCTATGAGTTGGTAGAGTGTGATCTAGAGGTTGTTTTTCCTGATTTAGTGGTGGAGGTGGTTCTCCCACTTAGCCCTGAGGATCTTGGGGTTCTGGCAGATCGAGTCGTGGAGGTTTCCCGACTCAGCCATGGTCGTGTATTATCAGATTGAGTCGTTGAGGGTTCTCCGACTTAGCTGTTTGAGTCGAGGTTCTTTTTCCGACTGAGTTGTGTTTTGAGCTTGGAGTTACCGATCTGTTTGATCGTGGATCATAGCCTGCATGAGCCACATTTGGCTTGACAGAGATACTTTACAGAGATACTTGATATGGGTTACTTACTTGACTCGAGCGGGTCGCTCCCCTCGAGTGCCACTCCGGAGTAGGCGAGACCGGGCTGTTGTACCGGCGAGAGTTTGAGCTTTTCTTTTGCGGCTTGTCATCGCATTTGTCCCTCTGGCTGTTCTTGTGTTGGCAGTCATGGACGTCCTACGTAAGTCCGCTCCTCCGGGACGTAACGGCAGTAGGTTGGCGCAGGCTTGACTGGACCCGAGGAGGCAGTCAGTTCAGATTGGGTGATCAGAGATGAGTGTTAGTTGTGGCATCATGTTCTTTCTGTTCCACTCTTTGAGCATCTAGATAGAGGCATAGTAGCTGTAGAGTTTACTTTTCCCAGCTTTCCTTACAGCACTGCTTTTGTTACTTTATGCCTCTAGTGGACTTAGTGGGCAGACCGTCGGGCTTGTTGGCGGCACCCACTGAGAACTACTTGGGACGTAGTTCTCACACCCGTCGTGGTGTCTTTTCCCACAGGAACTTCTACTCCAGTTCCTGTTGTTCCTGTTGCTGATCCTTCTGACCGAGGCGAGGGAGTCGCGAGCTAGTTCCCTACCCGTCGTTGAAGTGTAGCGGTACCCCTTCAGAGGAGAGCTTCAGTAGATTAGTTATTTATTTTCCTCCTTTGAGAGACTGTTGTAGTGAGGATTGTTATGTATTGAGAGCCTGTACACTGTTGTATTTATTGGAGATACCTCCCGGTTGAGTTCTGAGTTTGTATATGAGGATACTGTATGATTATCATTGTTGGGAGACGGACATTGTTGTAGTATTTCCAGTTGTACAGTGATTGATTTAGTTATACAGCAGATTTTTATTTGTAGCTCTGATATCTGTTTAGCTGTAGTACTTTTCTTGCAGGTAGGACGCTTCGCCTATGCGGGTTTGGCATAGGTGGCGGATCTGTTGGCGAGCCGGGTCGCAGTTTCGACCCCGGGGCGTGACAGATTAGAGTGGTATCAGAGCCTAGGTTGTAGGTCATCGAGGACTTAGAAACCCTAGGCTTGTGGTTGGACATTAGGATGACTACGTGAGAGTCGTGACTTTTAGCGAGAGTCCTGATCGAGTTTTGTACCTCTCCCAAGAGACGGGATGAGTGATTGGCATGTTTATGCTCCTAAGCGATTATGTTGGCTGCAGACAACATAATGTTGTGGAATTGGTAACATGCCTTAGACTTTCGCTGGATTGGGTCGTATGATTGTTGTGTCCTGATGTTTGTTATTGTGCAGTGGACCTACGATGCTTTTGAGACGTCGTGCAGTGAGGAATGCGCATTCCGCATCTGATGAGTAACCCGAGCAGCGGGAGGCAGAGCTATCAGAGCAGAGCGAGACCCAGGAGTTATGGATCCAGATGGCACAGATGTCGGAGGCTGTCCGATGCCAGGAAAAAGCCATGGAACGTTTGATGCGCTTGTTGGAGCAAAGAGCACAGCTAGTTGCAGTACCGCTTGAGTGTCCTCCAGTACTTTCTTCCTATGCAGTGGTACCTTCAGTTGTACTTGTGGCACCGACTGAGCGAGCAGCCCCTCCGTGTCGATGAGTAGTGCCGAGGCACCGAGGCAGGATGGATAGTGGATAGTAGCGGAGCTTAGGGACATCATTGATCGATGGAGCCAGTCCCGGCAGTCTGAACCATCCCGATTCATAGGTTTGAGTTGGAGCCTTGTAGGCAGAATTGGGGTTGGTGGTGATGGAGAGACTATCTGAGAGCCTCCCTGTGCTAGGGAGTTTATACAGTTGTTGAACTGCACGCTCCAGGTTTCGAGGGACGAGGCGCATAGGATATGTTTGACTGGGAATGGTTGGCGCCAGGACACCTTTCAGTTTAGTTGGTCCCTCCGTTTTGGATTATTGACGCTTCGATAGAGTAGGCGTGGTGTGTGGAGCGTGGCGCTGCAGTTCCTTTGGATAGGGATCTGCCACCAGAGGCGAGTTCTGGATTTTGGTGCTTCGCGCCGAGTGATGGAGGACAGATCGGACGGCAGAGACATTTCTGATTTCTTTTCCTGGATAACGGGTCCCCGAGATGCCAGAGTTTGGGCGGGTCCCGATAGCAGCATCAGCATCTACGTCAGAGTGGCGCGGCGGTAGCGTGGATTGGCTATCTGCGGAGGACCGCATTTGTCACCCCTGTGTGAGTAGAGGCGGAGGTCGTGCTCCCTATATGGATAGTCTTGATTTTCAGGCAACTGAGCGACGACCACTTTCATCGAGCGGATGAATTGGTGCCGCCCGGCTGGAGGGCGCCACAGCAGCGGATTGGGTTGTCACCGGCATGATTTCTTTACAGCAGTCTGAGATAGAGTGTTTTTGGTTTTCCTGTCTGGACTGGAGGTAGAGTTGTTACCACGTGCACTAGAGGTACAGGTTCCTGTTGGTATTGTGCACTTGGGGAAGCCTTATGGATTATGTCTTGTGCTGTTGAGACTTGGAATTTTGCCGGCAGTTGACGGTTGGGTTACAGCTCCACGACTCAGATTGAGCACACGGGATGGACCAGTTGGTGCGGTATCGCGCAACGTTTGATTGTGGATTGAGAACCGTGACCTTCCCGCGAGTTGGACAACTGGAGATCATTTTCTCAGGTCACCGTGGCATCCTTCCTGCAGCAGTGGCTTCAGCGGTTTTGGGTTGGGTGCTACCTGTTGAGCGTAGGTGACGTTTAGGACTAGAGTTGTGTTCCTAGGGGTCACGGTTAGATCGTAGCTTCTGTTTTGTAGCCACAGCAGGAACGGCTTCAACACTTCTCTCCCTTTCCTCGCCTTGTACTGAAATTTCCGAACATGACGAGAGCTTCGAAAGACTGCTCCAGAAATGGAGACGGTGCCCGAACCTGTTCTTGTTTGATTGGGGCGAAGGCACTGGTCTTTCGGAATTTTCAGACTTTTCGTTAATTTCAGCTGTTTTTATAAACAGAGAGTTAGGGTTGACGACTTTCCTGCTGGTGGGGCCCTTACCTTTTCTTGTTGGGTTGTGGTGACGTTCTTCGTGTGGTTTGGACGAGTAGATTCGGTTAATCTTCCTTGTCCCCAGCTTTTTGGAGTTCCTGAGGTTTTCCGCGTCTCAGCTCAGAGGTGTTTTGCTTTGGACCCTTCGCCCGTGATTGACTCGCTCTAGTTGAGATTTGTGGGTGTGGGAGTACGAGGGACGCCCGTTGCGAATTCTGGCTCGTGTGATGAGAGAATTGCGCAACCGGGCCATGCCGGACTGATTATTTTGTTGAGGAGTAGTCACGGGGAGTGAATAGCGACTGGGGAGTTGGAGACTGTGTTGTTGGATGCTTACCCTTGGCTTTGAACTCCCTTTTGAGCCGTGTTTGTTTCGAGGACGAAACTTTCTTTTAGTGGGGGAGGATGTGAGGACCCGGAAATTCCCACGTTTGATTACTGTTGGATCTGCGGCTTCTGGAGACCCATGTTGGGTGTTTGAGGTGTTTGCGCACATATTGGACCCAAGATTTGGACTCGGCATAAAAAATGGATCAAGTTTGCTTTCCCGGGAATTTTTGAGAAATTTTAGAAGTGGAATTTGGCAAATCGGACTTCGGATTTGGATTCAGCGCGCGAAAACGGTCAAGATGGACTATTTACTTGTATTTTTCGGAGCCCGGATGACCCGGCACGGATTTCGAGGTGATTTGGTACTGTTCCGGCCGCCGGAGGGGCGCCGGCGGCGGCGGCGGGCGGCGGAGCGCGGCGGCTGGCGGCGGCGGAGACGCGCGGTCCACCGCGGAGGCGTGCACCCGGGGGCTGGCCATGTGGCGGCTCCCAGTTGGCGGGCGCAGCAGGCGCGGTCCACGGGATCGTCGTGGGTGCACGGTGGACCGGGTGCGGACACGTGGCTGATTTTGGTTGGCGGGTTCTGGTGCGCGCGGTCCACGCGACGGGAGGCAGGTGCCTCGGGGCGCGTGCCCGACGTGCGGCAGCGGGAGGCGCGGTCGCGCACGTGGGCGCGGCGTGGGCGCGGTCGGGGGCGACGTGGGGGCGCCACGTGGCGCCCCGCGGTTGGTCGGGTGCAGCTGCGCACGCCCGCGTGTCGGGACACGTGGCGCTGCGCAGTTGGCGGGCGCGCGTGCGCCGGGCGCAGGCGGCGTCGGCGGGACGCGTGGCGGGCCCTCGGGCTTTCGGGCGCGCACAGTGTTGGGCCGGGCCCAACACTGTAGCGGCCCGAATGTTCCGGGCGCCCGGAACTTTGGCCCAAAAGTCCAAAGTCGGATTTTTTGGGCTGGGCCTATAAATAGGCGGTTGGCTGGGGCTTTTTGCCCCCTTTCCCGAGCTCCCTTCCCCTTGCACCCTTAAGCAAAGATGGAGATCTTTGTGCTGCGCATCATCTGGCGGAGGCCCGGATTTTTTGGAAGCCGCGGCATCGACGACTTCGGCATCGGAGCGCAGTGTGACGATTTTTCATCGAAGGCCCGTTATCGTCGCAGTTTGATCTGAGAGGTCTACAGAGCTACTCCGTCACTATTTTTGGACGATTTCTACGGCGTTGGAATCATGAGAGGTACGTCTTCGATTTTCGTGTTGATCATCTTGCTGGATTCAGAGTTTATGACACGGTTTTCGAGGCATTTCTAAGCCGCTGTTTTCTGGTGGAGTTTTTGGACAGCGGCCCCTTGCCGGAATTTTATCTCCGCAACCGAGTGTCGGATCGAGATGAGCCTATACACTTTTTGGATCTACTCGTCGCAAGGATTATCATCATATTTTTCTTGGATTTTTCCGAGACCTTCCCGGAGGTATACTATTCCTCTCTTGTCTGTGTTTGAGTTTACAGTTGTATGGTTGTGAGTGTTTGCGCACCTGTACTGTGGAATTTGTAACTTGGCCTACGGGGCTCGGATTTGGGCGTGCAGGTACCCGTTTCGAAGGTCTCGACGAGACGCTCGCTGTGATATTTTTATTGGAATTTTTGGAGTTCGTTTTACAGGTGAAAATTTCGCATTAAGGGGACTGTTCCCAGCAGATTTGTGATGCTTGGATTTTATGGAATTAAGTGTAACTTTGGGTTGTGTTTTTGTACCCAGGAGGTATTGATCACTGTTCCTGTATCGTTGGATTGGTGGGTGTGTAGAGATATCTGTTTCTGGACTGTCTCAACTGTGCGACTCCGGACAGTTAGCATTTTCAGGTGGGTGGCCTTGTCTCCAAGATTGACGGACTGTGCTTTAAATCTGCTATAGTAGGACTATGCATGATAGTGAAATGCTTGTGCAGCATGTTAGAATGTAGGAATTGCTATTCCTTGTATTATCTGATGGTATTGTCATCTCCTTGCTTTCTACCATCTGTAAATTATAGTTATTGGAACTTGACCTAGCACCCCGTCATATGTTGCATGTGTAACCAGACTAGTAGAAAACCCTCACTTGGGCTAGGGTTATTTCTGCTTTAGACATCCACACTTCTACTTTCCTGGACATAGTGTTCTTCCTCGCCCGGGTAGTGGGCAGAGTGATCAGGAGTTATCTTTTAGTGCGGGATGCATGTTACACTCGTGCTTGGGAGCAGAGTGGAGTCTGGTAGATGTAGTTGGTTGTTCATCTGTGGCGGGAGCCGTTTGGGTAGACGGCGGTCCCGAGATGTTTTATTTTTCTTGTTTTATCTGTCGCCGCTGTGCTAGTGGCAGCGGTGGATCAGTGTTAGCAGGACCTTAAACCCAGAACCTTTTTGGACACACATATGATTTTTGTCAACCAAATGGTTTCTTCCAAGCATCGTAGGGTCGCCGGAGTCTGTTCTTGTTTGATTGGACGAAGGCATTAGCCCTTCGAGGCTTGGATATAAAACTTGGTTTCAACTGTTTTCCTAAAAAGAACTAAAAATCATTAAATATGGATTTCTTACAGATCAGATGGCTTCAGTAAGAAATATCACCTTTTTCTTATAAATTAACCACCCGAGATGATTCGAGTGGTCTGGGTTCTAAGGTCTGCCTTCTTCTTGGGACGAGAACAACGAGAGGCTATGCCTAGAGCCTGTTCTTGTTTGATTTGGGTTGTAGGTTCTAGTCTTTTGGTGTTCCCGGACCCTTCATTGAGTCAGTGGTTGAGATGTTCGGCCTGTTTGGCCTGTTGAGTCAGCTGTTCGCAGTGGATGCGATGTTGGCCTGTTGAGGCAGTTGTTCGCAGTAGATGCGACGTTTGGCCTGTTTGGCCTGTTGAGACAGTTTCTCGCAGTGGATGCGACTTTGTGCTATGAGTTGGTAGAGTGTGATCTAGAGGTTGTTTTTCCTGATTTAGTGGTGGAGGTGGTTCTCCCACTTAGCCCTGAGGATCTTGGGGTTCTGGCAGATCGAGTCGTGGAGGTTTCCCGACTCAGCCATGGTCGTGCATTATCAGATTGAGTCGTTGAGGGTTCTCCGACTTAGCTGTTTGAGTCGAGGTTCTTTTTCCGACTGAGTTGTGTTTTGAGCTTGGAGTTACCGATCTGTTTGATCGTGGATCATAGCCTGCATGAGCCACATTTGGCTTGACAGAGATACTTTACAGAGATACTTGATATGGGTTACTTACTTGACTCGAGCGGGTCGCTCCCCTCGAGTGCCACTCCGGAGTAGGCGAGACCGGGCTGTTGTACCGGCGAGAGTTTGAGCTTTTCTTTTGCGGCTTGTCATCGCATTTGTCCCTCTGGCTGTGCTTGTGTTGGCAGTCATGGACGTCCTACGTAAGTCCGCTCCTTCGGGACGTAACGGCAGTAGGTTGGCGCAGGCTTGACTGGACCCGAGGAGGCAGTCAGTTCAGATTGGGTGATCAGAGATGAGTGTTAGTTGTGGCATCATGTTCTTTCTGTTCCACTCTTTGAGCATCTAGATAGAGGCATAGTAGCTGTAGAGTTTACTTTTCCCAGCTTTCCTTACAGCACTGCTTTTGTTACTTTATGCCTCTAGTGGACTTAGTGGGTAGACCGTCGGGCTTGTTGGCGGCACCCACTGAGAACTACTTGGGACGTAGTTCTCACACCCGTCGTGGTGTCTTTTCCCACAGGAACTTCTACTCCAGTTCCTGTTGTTCCTGTTGCTGATCCTTCTGACCGAGGCGAGGGAGTCGCGAGCTAGTTCCCTACCCGTCGTTGAAGTGTAGCGGTACCCCTTCAGAGGAGAGCTTCAGTAGATTAGTTATTTATTTTCCTCCTTTGAGAGACTGTTGTAGTGAGGATTGTTATGTATTGAGAGCCTGTACACTGTTGTATTTATTGGAGATACCTCCCGGTTGAGTTCTGAGTTTGTATATGAGGATACTGTATGATTATCATTGTTGGGAGACGGACATTGTTGTAGTATTTCCAGTTGTACAGTGATTGATTTAGTTATACAGCAGATTTTTATTTGTAGCTCTGATATCTGTTTAGCTGTAGTACTTTTCTTGCAGGTAGGACGCTTCGCCTATGCGGGTTTGGCATAGGTGGCGGATCTGTTGGCGAGCCGGGTCGCAGTTTCGACCCCGGGGCGTGACATAACATCTCGATAATCAATCCAAGGTCCTAGTTGCACTGGCAGGACAGGCAACACCCTTTCATGTGTTAATCGTGATCACAGAAGGGATGGCGAAGGACAGAATTGTCGTCCTACGACCATGGGACCAAAAACCAAGAAAGATCGGTGTTTGAGTACAAATTTCTCGATCAGTGAACAAATATACTGTCAGGGTACGAAGAGATGATCGTGGATCTCGTGACATGCACCGGTCTTTGACTCAATTTCGACAATCACCCAAACGACACGTCAGGTGATTGCCGAGGGGGCATTATTGAGGTTAGAATTAGCGCCACAGTAGGGAGCGACAGGTGGTGCACACCATCGGCTAAGAGTACTAACTGATAGAAGAAATAGTCGATGAAAAAGAAACTCACGTCTCAACCGAGACCAACATCGGCCGGAGACGAACCATTAGACAGTCTAAGCCGAATGATATTAAGAAGCGAAACCAGAACGAACTATCAGCTGCTCGAGCCACAAAAGGAAGGATCCTAGAAGGAGAGGGCACGAGATCTAAGAAGCGGATCACGAAACTGACTCCAGAATAGCAAGTAGCGCCCAGTATCAAAAAGCGCCAAGGATCGCGCCTCGGCGCGCCAATCTTTGGGGTGAACATAAACGGAAAATAGCTACTATTCAACCGAGAAAGGTTAACCCAAAAGAAAGTAGTTGAGAAATACACGATGATTCCCCCTAAGTTACGCCGATTACCCAAAACATCAATCGCACATCTGGTTCGAGTGAATATAAATAATCGAACCATCGAAAAAAAAGGGTCATACAATCTCGTAAGTTAGTGACCACCCCAGCTTTTCAATATCTGCATTTACAACTTTCCTAAACTAAATTTACCTCTTTTCTTACTGCTTTCCTAGCTAGCTTTTCATACCCGCATTTACTATTTTCCATACAGTTTTCTTAGGAGTAGTCTTAATAGTAATTATTACCCTATAATCCTTTCTCGAGCAATACAATTTCTAATCGGTTGTTCAGGCCGTATCAATTCCTGCTTCCAAATACCGGTTCGACTCTTCTAAGCCGAGCTCTGTCGAGAGTTTGATTAATAAGAACCCAGCCGAGCTAATCTTTTCTCAGCCCAATCGTTTGACAGCCGACGCATCACACTTAGAAAGTCAACTTGGAGGCCGATCGCCGACTGTTTATATCCAGTCAGCGGCGCATTTCGCCCGAGCAATAATAAATTAGTTAACTAATATTTGATTGTTATATATTTTTAATAATTTGATAAGTTAAAAGATAATAATTTAACATTGAAAAAAAAAAAAAATTAAAAATTGGATTAAAACTGAACTAAACTGTAAGCGGGCGTTCTATAATTTTTTTGAGCGAAGTTATAAATCGTTGACTCGGGACGATGCAGTCGGTGATTTGGTTTGTTGTTTAAATTGAGCACATGATGATTCCCGTGATCGTACTACTACGAGAGAGCAGAAAACAAAGCATTTATTCTAGCCCCAGCACAAGCAACTCCAACTGCACATAATACGGAATATTAATGCACTTCGTTAGTCGATGCTTTGAAATATGCTTTTTGGGCACCAATTTTTTCTTTTCAAGAGTTAATTTGTTTTATTTTGTTCCCTATAATCTGCATTGGTCCCTAATCTACACCTTTTTTTTTTTCCTCCCTTTAGGTCCCTAATCTTCATATTTTGTTGCAGCTAGATCCTAAACATTTATTTTTTTAAAATTATTTCACAAAGAATATGTCATATCAATAGTAATAGAACTCATGCGGTACTAATTTAATAATTTTTCATAAATTTTGACAATAAATTTTTTAAATTTCTCATAGAGTTTCATGACATGTCCGAGTTAAAATCAAGATGCCTAGTGTTTCGAAAAAAAGTAGTTTGGCGTGGTTTGCAATGTTGAGATGCTCGGAAAACAATATTGAGGGTGATAAGATAAGAATTGATGCAATAAGTGCACACAAAGAAAGAGGAGTTAGGGATCAAAATGAAAAAAAGACGTGAAGTTGAGGGACCAACGACACAATTAATCCAAAAGGATGTGAATAAAAAGAAAATACTATTTGTACTCTTCAACTGAGGTTTATATTTTACATTCCATATATTTTAAAATATGATAAATTTTATTAGTTATTTTAAAATATTTAATAAAACTTTTTTAGAATAAATAAATAGATGAAATATGTATAATACGTTTTATTTGAAATGTATAAATAATATTACTGAAAAAAAAAATCAACTAAAATTAAAGTGAAAGCTAAAGTTAATATAGCTCCAATATAGTACTCTTCTGATTAGGGGAGTGCTGTACGTGTTGGAATAAAATTTTAAATTCTAAAATTTTCAATAATTATTAATTTTTAGTTTATTTATTACAATGTATTTTTATTTATTAATTTTAATTTACTCTTCTTTATTGTCTTTATTAGGTGTGTTAATTATTTTTTTTAACGTTGTTGAGGTTGAAACCAACGTTTAAGTTTTTTCATTTAATTATCTTTAATGTTCTTTAACCTCTAATTGAATGTTGGATTGAAACCCAACGTTCACAGGACTACACCCTATATATATATACATGTAGAGGGTGTGTGCTACGGAGGGATATATTGAAATATAGTCATATATAGCTTGGTTAATTATTAAGTGAAAAGATTGGTTTTAATTTATTTTATGTTGTTTTACAATCGGGTGTTGAAAGAAACTTCGTCAACCTCTTCCGCGGTCGTGCTCGTAGGAAGGGGAGTTTCGGTCGTACCTTGGGGTGGTATCTCCGATTAATCTGCACGAAGGACGGAAATACGCCTTAGGGCAGTGCCTCGCACGCTTCCGGATCAACTTTATTTCGGTTTATTTTTATCTACAATTTCTGAAATTTCATAGCGATTAAAGGTAAGTTATGTTATTCAATTTTAAACAAATAATAGTTAGATAATTTAATCACAAACAAAGTTAGTGCGATTATTTTCCTAACAGTCTAAGGCGTAATTCCGATTTGTTTCTGATTAAATCTAACTAGTGCTAATCCGAAAAAATAATTGCATATTACATATAATTTTGTTGTCAACTTATTAGTATGTTTAACATTCAAATTTAAACATATTAGAATTACCATTTTAAAATTTTAAATTGCATATAGATTATTGTGATTTATTTGCTCTCTTTAAAATTGCATATATGTATATTTTACTGTTTTCATTTTTTAGCTACAGTAAAATAAATAAAATAAAATAAAATAAATAAAAATTTATTTACTGTTTTAGCTTCGGAGAAAAGAAAAGAAAAAAAAAAACATACATTTTTATTTACTGTTTTAGCTTCCCAGAAAAGAAAAGAAAAAGAGAAAAAAAAAAAAAAAAACATACATTTATATACAGTTTTATCTACAGGAATTTTTTTTTAAGTAGTATTTGAACCTACAACCTTAATCTTAAGATAAAGACTCATAACCAATAAGCAGAAAGCATAATTTACATATTTTAGTTTAATCTTATATTATTTACTGCAGCTTACATATTTTATTTGATTGCATTTACATCCGAAAATATTTAAATCAAATTCAAATCTTAATTGTTTTGGTCATCTGTTTGCTATTGAACAAACTGAGATAAAAGATTAATATTAAAATCTTAAACAATGTGTATTTGTTATATATATATATATTAAAACAAATAATAATAATATTAAAAGATTTATTGAATCTTTTTTGTAGCTCATAGTTGCTAGTCTTAAAAAAAAAAAAAATTATTCTCTCAATTAGATTATCTAAAATGTTTCAAACTTAGATACCTATCAAGCTATTTGTCTACTGGACAATTTATTTCAATTTTATCCAGATTTGCTTATGAACTTAGAGAACTATTAAAATTAGGTTTGCACTTCCTTCAATCAGAATAGAAAACTAATACCGATTTAGTGAGATTGAACCAAACCCTATTAGACATAGTTGATGTTATATTTTTAAGTTCTGATGTATCTCAGAACTTGTGGGGGAATGTTTTTTATCAGCTTGGTATATTTGAATATCCTGATTGTTCAACTGTTCATATTTCTGTTGATCCTAGTATGATTCATTAGATTGCTCGAGAGAAAGTATTTCGTTAATTTAAAAGTAATATATCTTATGGACTCAAATTTGTTGGTTGTTCTGTACAACGATACCAATTGAATTTCTGATTATTTGAACATCAAATCTATTTCTATTCGGTGTGATTCTAAAGCTGCAATTAAGTTTTTGTAAAATGAAATTGATAAATTTCAAAGCTAATAGACATATTAAACTGAGACAAGAATTTGTTAGATGTTTAATTTTTATAATGTTGTTTCTTTGAGTTTTATCAGATCTGAAAAGAATCTTGCAGACTGCTTGACGAAAGGCCTGAATAGGACTAAGGTCCTAGAGTCATCGAGGGGGATGGGACTTTGCCCATAAAGGGCCTTCCTGCAGTGGGAACCCAACCTTTGTGATAGGAGATCCCTTGAAGAAGGTTCAATGTGGTAAAAACAAGCTGTCAGGTTGGCCAAATAGCACTTTCTACAGTTTATTCAGAGGAACTTTAGTTCCAAGTTCATCCCTATGATAAGTAGTGCTCTGTGTAGTGGTTGAGGTTGAGCTTACAGCTCTTAATGGAATCCGAGGCAATAATTTTTGCGAGATGTGACTCTACACACATCCCTGGAGGATACCACCTATATAAGAATATTCGTATAAGGCCGCGACTATGAGATGTGGGCTGTCCATAGAAATTCTTATGAAAAATTAAGGTACTGTGCATGGCCTTTAATGCACAGACTCGCGACGGAGAATTCTGTACTGTGTGTGTGGCAGTTGAAGTCAGAGTCAAAGGAACGTAGTTCAAGACCTGGTTCACTCCGATTCCTTCTGATGAAAATTGCTTACACTAAGTGAGGTTAAGTCTCTTAAAGACACCTTACCTATTACATAGTATAAACACCCGATAATTTTATTTAAATTTTAATTTATTGAGTTTAATGATTATTTCGATATTTTTGAATTTTGTGGGGGATTGTTGGAATAAAATTTTAAATTCTAAAATTCTCAAAAATTATTAATTTTCAATTTATTTATTACAATGTATTCTTATTTATTAATTTTAATTTACTCTCCTTTATTGTCTTTATTAGGTGTGTTAATTATTTTTTTTAACGTTGAGGTTGAAACCAATGTTAAGTTTTTTTATTTAATTATCTTTAATGTTCTTTAACCTCTAATTGAACATTGGATTGAAACCCAACGTTCACAGGACTACACCCTATATATATATATATATATATACATGTAGAGGGTGTGTGCTACATAGGCATATATTGAAATATAGTCATATATAGCTTGGTTAATTATTAAGTGAAAAGATTGGTTTTAATTTATTTTATGTTGTTTTATAATCGGGTGTTGAAAGAAACTTCGTCAACCTCTTCCGCGGTCGTGCTCGTAGGAAGGGGAGTTCCGGTCGTACCTTGGGGTGGTATCTCCGATTAATCCGCACGAAGGACGGAAATACGCCTTAGGGCAGCGCCTCGCACGCTTCCGGATCAACTTTATTTCGGTTTATTTTTATCTACAATTTCTGAAATTTCATAGCGATTAAAGGTAAGTTATTTTATTCAATTTTAAACAAATAATAGTTAGATAATTTAATCACAAACAAAATTAGTGCGATTATTTTCCTAACAGTACGGAACATGTGTAAGCGGCTCATATTCGTTTGTTCGTTTGTTTATTAAATGAGTCTATGTGAATGAATTTATTAAAATATCGAGATAAAGAATTTAATTCGTAGTCGACTCATTTATTAACAATACAAATACGAATTAGCTCACAAACAACTAATTAGATTGTCAATCATGCTATAAGACAATCTTTAAAAAATATTAAAAAATTAAAATTTTAATATAATAATTAAAAATTATAAAATATAAGATTTTTTTATATTTACATTGTGCTATTATCCAAATAGTAATATAGGAGTTATATCGAGAGGAACACGAGCGAGCTGACTCAGCTCGTGGTTGACTCGTTTAGATTTCGAGATAAAAATTTTAGTTTGTATTCGGCTATTTATTAAAACGAACGATCAATTTAGAACTCATTTCAAGTCGAATACATTTCAAGTCGAATACGAGATGACTTGCGAACAACAAACTAGATTGCTAGCCCTAACTAAATCAATATATCCCCAACAATATTTTTCCGTGCAGAATTATAAACACACTCAATTTACCCTGATCAG
The DNA here is from genome assembly GCA_029204045.2 of Tillandsia leiboldiana. NCBI lineage: Eukaryota > Viridiplantae > Streptophyta > Magnoliopsida > Poales > Bromeliaceae > Tillandsia > Tillandsia leiboldiana. The sequence goes on from CM055072.1 coordinate 20,752,246, forward strand.
TCACCCTTGAGATTTCTGGATTCCCCTGTAGCCATTAAAACATACAATGAAATAATTTTATAAAAAAACTTTTTTTTTTTTTCCTCTTTTGGTTCAAAAAATTAGAAAGAAAAAAAAAAATTCCCTTCAAAAGGAAAACCTTTCAAGACTTGGAGTTAGTCTAGCAAATTCCTCTCTAAGCTTGTTCAGCCTCAAAAGACCAATCATGTGGAAAACAATTTAAGATTAATTTTAACGCCGACAGTTTCGTATATATATGGTGGATATCATATAAACCATTTCATATGCATTCATTCAAAAGGTAATAGAAAAAATAATAGAATAATAGATAAAAATATCTAATATAAAATGGTGGATGGGGGAATTGAAAGGAAGGGTTTTTTTTAGGACATATCTAATACCACATTAGCTAAAATATTAATTTTCTAGAAAATGATCTAAAGTTAGTCTTGTCATTTAGAATAGTAATAGTATATTAATTCTGCTATCCCAATTCCCACCTCTTCTCTTTTATCGAATACTACTACAGAGGATAGCAGTTCTTAAACCAGCTATATCATAATTTATTTTTAAAAAAATGCCAAAAGCTTACCTTATGTGTGATACCATTTATTCACCCCCAACTCTAAGTGTTTAGATGAAAAAGAAACAAAAAATTAGATATTATTGGCGCAAGAAAAATAGTGTAGTTACTGGTCGGTCCGGTTCATGTGCCTAGCCCATGTGAATGAAAAAAAAACTGACATATGAAGCGCCGAGAGACAAAAAAAAAAGACATTCAAAATCAAACATGATTTGAACAGAAATCAGAAATGATTGAGAATGTGAAAGTACTTTCGTAACCAACAAGTAATGACCTAAAATGCATCCCGTGATACAAAATACGTGGTCGAAATACTCTCCACGATATAAAATCGTCCAATATCCGCAGACGGGGAGTATAATATTATAAATAATAAAAAAATATCTGCAATAGGGGTCTTTTCACGAACGCAAGACCGCTACTTTTTCATTTTTTTTGCTTTTGTAATTCTAATATCTACAACTTTCATAACAGTAGTTTGTAACATTTTTATTTTCAATATTTTTTATTTTTTCTAAAAATGGCTTCTAGCTTTAGAGAATTTCTATAATTATCAATTGTTAGTGTAATATAATTAATTCGTCTTTAATTTCAGCCGAGTTAATTAGTTCACCATTTCTTGAGTTCAGTTTGCTTTTACAAATTGAGAGAGAATCCGATTGAGCTGATTTTTTTTCAACCAAATCGTTGTTCCAGACTTACTCAAAGGTCAATCCAAGGGGCCATTCACAATCCAAAGGCAAGTTCAATCTGGTCGACAGCTTGATTTGATAAACATTCTCGAGAACTAAGTTCAGATCCAATAGATATATATTTTTCAGATTTTCATTCTTCCTGGAATCGGAGCTACAAATGCAATTAATCAGGTCAGGCACATGGGTTTTGGTACCCTAGAGAGGACAGCAGATTTGCCATTTGAAGATCCAAAAAACACTCTTATGTTGCGCACTGTTCACAGCTCCAGCCAGAGGGTGGACTGGGAGGGCCCCTCACTTTTCTGAAATGCTGTTCAAATATGCAAGTACGCCTACTTAAGACAACGAATAGTAGTACTAATAATAATGCTTTGAATCACAGTACTCGTACTGTTAACACACACACACTCTCTCTCTCTCCCTCTCTCCGCGCCAGACTCTCACAAACTATTAACTCAAAAGTATTTATCTTAATACCCATGCCCCCATGCATACATAGTGGTACAACCGACTGAAGAGGCAGCAATCATTAGATGGTGGACGTGAGATCACATGCATGGTTGTGCAACTGGCCGGTGGCGATCATAAAATGGTGGAATATGAGAATCGAAACTAGGGCCCCCTGAAATGAAGGTTGCTGACTTTTATTTCACATTAAGTAAAAGATTGGTTTAGTAGAAAACAATACAGTATTAGTCTTAATATGCACCACCTCTACCATATTGCATATAATGAAGAAATTATTGCTTCCGACCGAATGTGACGTTATCTTCCTAGCTCCTCTGCTTTATCTCATACTTTAATTTCAAAAATTTCATTCTTAGCAATTTCTTCTTGATTGAAAAGCAGTAGTCGAACGAAAGGAACTGAAGTACGTGATAATATTGAATTGTCATGCTTTAATCCCAGGAATTTCATTAGTAGCAATTTCTTCCTAATTAAGTCGAATGAAAGGAACTAAAGTATGTGATAATATTGGATTATTGCGAGGTGTGGTTCAACCCGGCGCACGAGAGCAGGCAACATTCTCTCTCTCATTTTGTTCGTAATCTCTCGTTTTGTATGTACACTCCATCCCAAGAACCCCAACATCTCCCTCTCATTATGTTCATAATTTCCCATTTTCTTTGTAGGCCCCATCCAATTGCAATAACCTCCCCCTGTACAGTCACTAACTCTTTTTTTTAAGCTAATCCGGGAGCTCAACCGCCCCGTTTAATAAATGCAAGGGAATCTAATCTCTCACCTTTAGCAACCAGAGAAACAAAGGCTAGAGCTTTGTGGGTTTCTCTCTCTCTCAAAAAGACACAACGCACACAGTCCAAACGTCCGCTCTCTCTCAAGGGAGATATGGCCAAGAAGTGCAACCCTCCAAAATAATAGGAAGACTACCAACCGATGTTAATTAGTGGGAACAACATCAACTAGTGAGGGCTTAAGACAAATTAATTGCATTTCATGGCTATATATATATATATATATATATATATATATATATATATATAGAGAGAGAGAGAGAGAGAGAGAGAGAGAGAGAGAACTAGACTAATCATTAGTACTATTAGATGTTTTATCTAAGTTTAGGATGATAGTGAGTCCATAAGATTAAATAGATGGTTGAAAAAATAATATAATTTAAGTGGTAAAAATGATCAAACAAATAGATCTAACGATAGAAAACTTAGTAGCATATATATATATATATATATATATATATATATATATATATATATATATATATATATATATATATATATATATATATATATATATAGTAGAGCTTATATACTTTCAAAAATACAAGCTAAAATATTATAAATTTTTTACCATTGGATTTGTATGGAGATTTGTGCTATTGTACTTTCTCTTTCTCTCTTTTTAGTTGACTTTACTATATCACAAATCTCAATGCAAATCCAATGGTAAAAAATTCACAAGCATATTTGGCTTGTGCTTTTGAAAGTATATAAGCTCTACTTTCTCTCTCTCTCTCTCTCTCTCTCTCTCTCTATATATATATATATATATATATATATATATATATATATATATATATATATATATATATATATATATATATATATATATATATATATATATATATATATATATATAGTAGAGCTTATATACTTTCAAAAATACAAGCTAAAATATTATAAATTTTTTACCATTGGATTTGTATGGAGATTTGTGCTATTGTACTTTCTCTTTCTCTCTTTTTAGTTGACTTTACTATATCACAAATTTCAATGCAAATCCAATGGTAAAAAATTCACAAGCATATTTGGCTTGTGCTTTTGAAAGTATATAAGCTCTACTTTCTCTCTCTCTCTCTCTATATATATATATATATATATATATATATATATATATAGAGAGAGAGAGAGAGAGAGAGAGAGAGAGAGAAAAAGAGAACTATACTGTAGTGAACCGGAATTTTGGTATATAAATAAATTTAAATAAAATGGTATGAAATGCTATTTTATTGAATTTATTGAGGTAAGGGATGACCTGGAAATGAATGGGGCCCAAATCGGGATTAGGATGTGAGATCTTGAATCTTACATGAGAAAGCGGGCCCACATTATAAGTGAAAAATTCACAGTTTCGGAAAATTCCGAGAAAATTACGGGAGCTCCGTAAATGTGTTTTAAGGCCACAGTAAAAGTTTCGCGTTGATCGGACATCCGGATAGTGAGAACGGGCTCCGCCAGCGAAATTAAATACTGTGCGACTTTTGGCAACCCAGAGAGGGTCCAAACTGAAAAGTTTAAGTACCAAGAGGTAAATTAAGTTAAACTGTGGCTGCCCGTCAAATTTGAGCGAAAACGGACGAGAAACGAGCAAGAACGGACGAAAACGGGCGAAACTGGGCTTGGGCCCAAGTTTCGGGCGCCCGAAAGTGGGAACCGGGCGCCCGGAAAGTACTGTAGCAATCAAGCTTTTGTGGGCTGCAGCGAACCGGGCTGCACTGTAGCGAACCCGGTTCACTGTAGCAGCCCGGTCCGGTGGTGGGTGCGCTCGGATGTTACTGTAGCGCGCCCGAATCCCGAGTTGGCACGGATCCCGAGGCAGTTGGCACGGATCCCGAGGCGTTGGCACGGATCCCGAGGCAGTTGGCACGGATCCCGAGGCATTGGCACGAGTCCCGAGGCAGCGGGCGCGAATCCCGAGGCAAGTTTTTCGCGCGCGGCGCGCTGTGGCGCGCGGCCCGAGGCTCGTGGTAGGTGGGGAATCGCCACGTGGCGTCTCCCCATTGGACGCCCTGACCGAGGAAGCAGGCGTGCATGGGGAAGGCGCGCGGGCACTGTAGCGGGTCAGCGGGGACAGGCCACGTGTCGGCCTCCCATTGGTCGGTCAGCGCGATGTGACGCGCTGACGCGACGCGACACTGCAGGCGGGCGTCAGAGCAGGCGTGGGTGCGGTCCACGTGGCGGCCCCTGATTGGCCGCCACGTTTCCGTGGTCGCGGTGCACGGGTCCAGGGACACGTGTCACGCTCGGGTTGGCCGAGCGTGGTGACGTGGCGCTGAGCTGGCGCGCCGTGGACCGTGGACCGCGTTGGGGGGGGCGGTTACTGTAGCCGCCCGGAAATTTTCGGGCGGCCGGAAAGTGCGCCCGAAAGTCTGGAAATGGCCTATTTAGGCCCGAATTGCCCCATTTTCCTCGTTTTCTCCGTTTTGGCTCCACCCGAGCGTACCAGGAGGCGAACCGGGCGATTTCGCCCGGGGTTTTCGAGGGCGCACGAGCGCGCCGTGGACTCCGTGGAGCGCGCAGGATGTTCCAAAGAGCCTAGTGGACACGTTGGACGACGCGACGATGTTGAGGTAGGTCCCGTATGCCATTGTGCGGTATTTTTGTCACAGTTTTTATATTTCCTTTTGGATTATGGATTTGACCCCCATACCTATGTGTGTGTTAAGGACCAAGTTTTACTATGCCGTTTTACTGCGCGAGTTTCGCGGGCATTTTGGGCGCGCTTTGTTTTGCATGCCGCTCGTGGAGATATGCACCGTTTTACGTGCGGATTCGACAAAGATGCGCAGTTTTGGACGCAGGCTCGAAAAATATGCACCGTTTTGCATGCAAAGTTGAAAAAGGAACGTGCACCGTTTTGCGTGCCAATACGGGGTACGTGCTCCGTTTTGCGTGCGGGTTGGACCAATGCGCACCATTTTACGTGTAGATTCTAATGTTGTGCATCATTTTTCGTGCAGGGCTAAGAAAAATATGCACCGTTTTGCGTGCAACCCTATAGTCAGACATGCACCGTTTTACGTGCAGTTTTGGGGTACGTGCATCGTTTCGCGTGCAGATCGTGTTGCCGCGCATCGTTTTGCATGCCGGCTGAAGTGGCGCGCACCATTTTTACGTATGGATTTTAATGACATGCATCGTTTTGCGTGCAAGATTGTAGTACGTGCACCATTTTGCGTGCGGACTCGAGGGATGTGCACCGTTTTGCGTGCAAGCTCGAGGAGACAAGTGGAATCGCGCGAAGATCAATTGCAAGTGTCTACGAGCAATTGGGGACACCACAAGGTGGGGAATTCTGCCGAAATTGGGTGACCTCTCCCCTTGCTCCCTTGCTTTTCGATTCGAAGCATGATAGTAGCCTGTTAGAGGCGTTAGGTAATTATAATATTGATTGCCTGTATAGATGGATTCAGATGAAAAAGAGCAACTGTTGGTTGCCAGAGATAGGGGAATAGTTGTGCATGTGCAAAGAGACACAGAGGAAAAGTGCAACTGTTGGTTGCCAAACATATATGATGAATATGCATGCGTAGAAATAATTTTTATTTTATGAATGAGATGAAAATAATTACATGCATGAAAATGATTAGCTATTCATGATTATGAGTATGTTAGGGTATAACCCTAGGAATCACGTGACATAAGGGATCAGCAGTTGTTGGTAGTAAGACTAGGAGAAAACCTAGTATAGGAGTTTGACGAGTGACATCAACTTAGAAGTTATCCTAGGGAGGACGAGTGGCATGGTCTTAGGTGACAACCTAAGGACATTGGATAGAGTGATCAATATAGAGTCAAGGAACTCTACGGTGTATATGACATGGGACTTAGGTAAAGGAAACCTAAGGAGAGCTAGTGGTCAACATAGAGTCAGGGAGCTCTAGGATGTATATGACACGGGACTTAAGTAAAGGAAACCTAAGGAGAGTTAGTGGTCAAGATAGAGTCAAGGAACTCTAGGACAAGTATGACATGGAACTTAGGTAAAGGGAACCTAAGTTAAGCTAGAAGAGTTTAAACTCACAGACAGAAAAATTGAGTCAAGTTGACTCTAGGATTCAGTAAGGAATCAAGAGAAGGAAAAAATGGATCAAGTGTGGAGACATGAAAGGGAAAAAAGGAAATTAGAGTCGATGTAACTCTAAGTTAATAGTGGAACAGGAAAATAGAGTTAAGTTAACTCTAGGATTCAATGAGGAATCAGGAAAGTGGGATAAGATCCCAAGGTTAAAGAATTAAATAAATATAATCGTAGAAAGTCATAGGGTGGTTGGGCAAATGAACGATAACTTTAACTTCAATTTGAGTAAAGTAAAGAAAAGTGAAATGTTTAAGAGTCCAAGAGACTCTCTATTTACCCGTGTGGCAAGACCTAGGGTAAAAGAGGAATTAGTGAAAAGAAATAGAGCTTAAGAGAGAGCGAAAGTGATTAATAAGCAAGACAAGCAAATTGCTTAAGATAAAGAGAACAGAAAGAGAAATGATATGAGTCCAAGTGACTCCTAGTTATCCTTATGGCGAGACCTAGGATAAGAGATAATTTGTTGTAAAAAGGCAAAGTTAAAAGCAAGCTAAAAGTGCCTAAAAAGCATAAAGAGAATGTAAATGGCGCCTTCGAATTTGAGACTCGTCAAGTGGAGCAGGACTCCCTGGGCAGTGACCCGTCGGACGAGGTACTTTCGAAAGGCTAAAAGTGAAAGTAAAGAGCTAGATGCTCAAAGGAAAGAGTAAGAGATTTGCCAGTGGCAAAAAGGGAGCTATAAGCTCGAATAAGAAAGAAAAGCAAGTGTTCTAAGGCAAAGAGGCTAAGAACTAAAATAAAAGAGAAAGAAAAGAAAATAAAGAAAATATAAAGATAAAACGGGCGTATCTGCGGGAAGGAAACGTGACCCTTGTTGGAGGAGCGGCGGGATCCCTCTCCCGGGCAGTGACCCGTCTGGCACGTTTCTCCCGTAGGACGGGGTAACACTTGCGAGTGTTATCGGCAACCTTAGAAATCTTATCTTGTGGTAGCAGGACTACCGGGCTGGGGCCTGTTGGATAAGAATTTCTGAGGGTTAACTTGAACTAAAGCACCAGAATTTAAAGAAATAAAGAGAAATTTGGATGGCCAAGGTGGCCGGGTTAGTTTGACCCTGTATACAGCGGCATAGTGGCCGAGTTGGTGCTTAGTAGCCTGATATGACTAGACAGAGTAGTGCTGGGTTGATGAGTATATAGAGATAGTGATATATTATTGTGCATAGCTGTATGTTGATTTTGAGGATTTTAATTTCCTAGCACTATTATTATTGCTTCCATTGGACCAAGTGGTGTAGGACACTTTATCTCGGTGGTTGAACCCACTAGGAACTATGTCGTAGTTCTCACACCCCTTGGGTGACTCCCCGCCACAGGTTCGGGTATGGATGCAGCGGTTGCGATGGTCCAGAGGCAGACGGCGAGGCATGCGACAGGGGCAAGGGCCCAGCAGCATAGAGACCTAAAGGGTCTAGCAGAGGTATCCCTTTTTATATATTTCTTGAGTGAACCTTGTATGGTGAGGAATTATGTAAAAGAATTGTAATAATTTTATTTGCAAGTTCAGAAATGTAAAGTGTAATAAATTTAGTTCATGGTTCACTCTTGTATGCTTTCATTATCGCTGAAACTGTTTTTTTATAAAATGAAAGTTCAAATTTATAGTGATTTTTAGTACTCTGATATTGAGCTTCCGCATATACTTGTTGTATGATTATGGATGTTACCGTTCCTTTCGGGTAGTGAAAGGTCATACCCGATCGGCGGGTCTGTTGGCGTGCCCGAACCGTACAAATTCGCGGACTCGGGGCGTGACAGATTAGAGTGGTATCAGAGACTAGGAATAGTCCTTGGTGGTTAGCAACCTTAGGGAGACCCTAGGGATTAGCGCGAGAGAGTGTGTCGATTACTTGGCGAAAGTATTCAATTGGTTATTGTTGTCCCCAAGAAGGATATTGGGATTGATCGAGGGCGATGAGCTTTCATTCTTCGGATATTACGTTGGCGGCCGACAACGTAATGTTGGAGATGAAAAGGAGTACCCTCCTATACTTTCGCATGATTGAGTCCACGAGCCTTTTCGTCGGTATGTAGACTGCGCGTTGCTCAAATGGCTAAGTTTGGGCTAGTTGTTTCGTTGTGGTGTGCATATTGGCGATGACACCACATAGGGAAACGCACCTGTTTTGACTCGAGTCACGAGAGGGCTCGGGGTCAAATGACGAACACGAGCTGCGGTAGATGATGGCCGCACTTATTGGTGTGGTCCAGCAGCAGATCAAGCTTCTTGCCGCTAGACGGGAACTTCCCGCCGACAGGCAGACAGATTCCGACGCCTAAAGGTGGCATCAAGGTGACAGTCGGAGCAGATCGATAGGCTCCGGTGGCTGATAACGCAGCAAGCTGAGGCTGCATAAATGATGCATGGGCATACGGCGTCGCCGCATGTAGGAACAGTAGTAGAACGGGTGGCAGTGGCCGCCGAGCTTATATCGGTGCACCCCGGACCTTCAGCAAGGGGGTGTAGTAAGCTGGTGTCAGCTAGTTTGCTGGCAAAGTGTGGTTGGAAAGGTCCAGTGAGAGAACCAACTGTCTTTGTCCTAAGAGTTAGGGCAAGAAGGATTTGCAGGCCCAGAGTTGGCTTCAAGATGCGTGGATCTCTCGATAGAGCGAGAGTTTACTGGCGCCGTTCTGATGAATGGGTGTAATGGCAAGGATTGCCACCGTAGGATTCGCGTTTAATCACCAGGATGGTGAACTGTTATTATGGTGCCTCGACCCAGTTGGGAGAGTGCACAAGAGCCGCAGGGGTACGTAAGCGAATCGCGTAACGCTGGATTTTCTGCGAGTTAGTATGGGGGGGGCGTAGGACGCCCAATTGTTTAGGTGCTCATGGAGCACAAGTATTGTTTAGCCAGAGAGAGCTGATTACGTGGCATAGTAGCCTTTGCCCAGTGTGGCCAGAGTTGATAGAGAGTTTGGGTCGTGGATTGACGACTTGTTAGTTGGTTTTGCTCAGTGAGCAAAGTGGTCGCGTGGCGACGATTAGCGGATTCGCGTGGGGACGATTCGTGCCTGGACCATGTTTGTGGACTGTGGGCCTGTAGCCCAGTGGGCAGGCGCAGTCAGCTGTGAGAGACAGCGGCCCGAGACCTGATGGCGGGGCATGGTAGAGATTTGGTCGGGACGGTAGTCCGAGCGATGACCCGGGAACGTGGAATGCCATGTGCGAGCATTGAGGCTATTAGTACACTGAGATTAGTACATTGAGAGTGTGATATGACCAGGCCGTAGAGCTAGTGGTGATTGAGGTACTGTAGCTCCTAGTGGGAGTGTTGGGGTAGTAATCCTAAGTGTGGATCTACCCGTATGATGATTAGGGCTGTGTGCTAGTGAGAGCCATTATACAGTGTTGGACTAGTTTTGGGCTATATGCCCCTATTGGACCGTGGTCTGTGAACCTAATAGTAGTCCGAGATGTCGGGGTAACTGATAACCCGTGGACTTAGAGCGCTAGCAGCGTGTGAGATAGTTGAGGACTTGTGGATTGGCCTTTGCACTCACATTAGGCAGCGGAGTGACCGAAAAATGCGGTAAAAGTAATTGGTTGCAGATGCAACCTCCTTGTGAAAGATAAAATGATCGCGGAATTAAAGTAGAGATTTCGCAAGAAAAGACTTGGTCATCCGTGGCAATTGAGAGAGCAAGTGCTCAAATGTGTCACTCACCTACTTGGTGAAAGTGGCCAGACACCAAGTCTGAGTCGTCCCTGAGTTGAGATAGGGATCCAGGAATAAGCTGCTCGTGTAATTGTGGGCGAGCAGGCAATTTGATGCCGGTCACGAGGTTCAGTAAGCCCAGTAGTGAGGGCAAATTTTCCCCTTCTTGATCAAGTACGAGTCGAGATGTGACTCAAGTTTCGAGGACGAAACTTATTTTAAGGGGGGTAGAATGTAGTGAACCGGAATTTTGGTATATAAATAAATGTAAATAAAATGGTATGAAATGCTATTTTATTGAATTTATTGAGGTAAGGGATGACCTGGAAATGAATGGGGCCCAAATCGGGATTAGGATGTGAGATCTTGAATCTTACATGAGAAAGTGGGCCCACATTATAAGTGAAAAATTCACAGTTTCGGAAAATTCGGAGAAAATTACGGGAGCTCCGTAAATGTGTTTTAAGGCCACAGTAAAAGTTTCGCGTTGATCGGACACCCGGATAGTGAGAACGGGCTCCGCCAGCGAAATTAAATACTGTGAGACTTTTGGCAACCCAGAGAGGGTCCAAACTGAAAAGTTTAAGTACCAGGAGGTAAATTAAGTTAAACTGTGGCTGCCCGTCAAATTTGAGCGAAAACGGGCGAGAAACGGGCAAGAACGGACGAAAACGGGCAAAACTGGGCTTGGGCCCAAGTTTCGGGCGCCCGAAAGTGGGAACCGGGCGCCCGGAAAGTACTGTAGCAATCAAGCTTTTGTGGGCTGCAGCGAACCGGGCTGCACTGTAGTGAACCCGGTTCACTGTAGCAGCCCGGTCCGGTGGTGGGTGCGCCCGGAAGTTACTGTAGCGCGCCCGAATCCCGAGTTGGCACGGATCCCGAGGCAGTTGGCACGGATCCCGAGGCAGTTGGCACGGATCCCGAGGCCTTGGCACGGATCCCGAGGCAGTTGGCACGGATCCGGAGGCATTGGCATGAATCCCGAGGCAGCGGGCGCGAATCCCGAGGCAGCGGCGCCAATCCCGAGGCAAGTTTTTCGCGCGCGGCGCGCTATGGCGCGCGGCCCGAGGTGCGTGGTAGGTGGGGAAGCGCCACGTGGCGTCTCCCCATTGGACGCCCTGACCGAGGAAGCAGGCGTGCACGGGAAAGGCGCGCGGGCACTGTAGCGGGTCAGGGGGGACTGGCCACGTGTCGGCCTCCCATTGGCCGGTCGGCGCGATGTGACGCGCTGACGCGACGCGACACTGCAGGCGGGCGTCAGAGCAGGCGTGGGTGCGGTCCACGTGGCGGCCCCTGATTGGCCGCCACGTTTCCATGGTCGCGGTGCACGGGTCCAGGGACACGTGTCACGCTCGGGTTGGCCGAGCATGGTGACGTGGCCTGAGCTGGCGCGCCGTGGACCGTGGACCGCGTTGGGGGGGCGGTTACTGTAGCCGCCCGGAAATTCTCGGGCGGCCGGAAAGTGCGCCCGAAAGTCTGGAAATGGCCTATTTAGGCCCGAATTGCCCCATTTTCCTCCTTTTCTCCGTTTTGGCTTCACCCGAGCGTACCAGGAGGCGAACCGGGCGATTTCGCCCGGGGTTTTCGAGGGCGCACGAGCGCGCCGTGGACTCCGTGGAGCGCGCAGGATGTTCCAAAGAGCCTAGTGGACACGTTGGACGACGCGACGATGTTGAGGTAGGTCCCGTATGCCATTGTGCGGTATTTTTGTCGCAGTTTTTATATTTCCTTTTGGATTATGGATTTGACCCCCATACCTATGTGCGTGTTAGGGACCAAGTTTTACTATGCCGTTTTACTGCGCGAGTTTCGCGGGCATTTTGGGCGCGCCTCGTTTTGCGTGCCGCTCGTGGAGATATGCACCGTTTTGCATGCGGATTCGACAAAGATGCACAGTTTTGGACGCAGGCTGGGAAAATATGCACCGTTTTGCGTGCAAAGTTGAAAAAGGAACGTGCACCGTTTTGCGTGCCAATACGGGGTACGTGCTCCGTTTTGCGTGCGGGTTGGACCAATGCGCACCATTTTATGTGTAGATTCTAATGTTGTGCATCATTTTTCGTGCAGGGCTAAGAAAAATATGCACCATTTTGCGTGCAACCCTACAGTCAGACATGCACCGTTTTGTGTGCAGTTTTGGGGTACGTGCCCCGTTTCGCGTGCAGATCTTGTTGCCGCGCATCGTTTTACGTGCCGGCTGAAGTGGCGCGCACCATTTTTACGTATGGGTTTTAATGACATGCATCGTTTTGCATGCAGGATTGTAGGACGTGCACCGTTTTGCGTGCGGACTCGAGGGATGTGCACCGTTTTGCGTGCAAGCTCGAGGAGACAAGTGGAATCGCGCGAAGATCAATTGCAAGTGTCTACGAGCAATTGGGGACACCACAAGGTGGGGAATTCTGCCGAAATTGGGTGACCTCTCCCCTTGCTCCCTTGCTTTTCGATTCGAAGCATGATAGTAGCCTGTTAGAGGCGTTAGGTAATTATAATATTGATTGCCTGTATAGATGGATTCAGATGAAAAAGAGCAACTGTTGGCTGCCAGAGATAGGGGAATAGTTGTGCATGTGCAAAGAGACACAGAGGAAAAGTGCAACTGTTGGTTGCCAAACATATATGATGAATATGCATGCGTAGAAATAATTTTTATTTTATGAATGAGATAAAAATAATTACATGCATGAAAATGATTAGCTATTCATGATTATGAGTATGTTAGGGTATAACCCTAGGAATCACGTGACATAAGGGATCAGCAGTTGTTGGTAGTAAGACTAGGAGAAAACCTAGTATAGGAGTTTGACGAGTGACATCAACTTAGAAGTTATCCTAGGGAGGACGAGTGGCATGGTCTTAGGTGACAACCTAAGGACACTAGATAGAGTGATCAATATAGAGTCAAGGAACTCTCGGGTGTATATGACATGGGACTTAGGTAAAGGAAACCTAAGGAGAGCTAGTGGTCAACATAGAGTCAGGGAGCTCTAGGATGTATATGACACGGGACTTAGGTAAAGGAAACCTAAGGAGAGTTAGTGGTCAACATAGAGTCAAGGAACTCTAGGACAAGTATGACATGGAACTTAGGTAAAGGGAACCTAAGTTAAGCTAGAAGAGTTTAAACTCACAGACAGAAAAACAGAGTCAAGTTGACTCTAGGATTCAGTAAGGAATCAAGAGAAGGGAAAAATGGATCAAGTGTGGAGACATGAAAGGGAAAACAGGAAATTATAGTCGATGTAACTCTAAGTTAATAGTGGAATAGGAAAATAGAGTTAAGTTAACTCTAGGATTCAATGAGGAATCAGGAAAGTGGGATAAGATCCCAAGGTTAAAGAATTAAATAAATATAACCCTAGAAAGTCATAGGGTGGTTGGGCAAATGAACGATAACTTTAACTTCAATTTGAGTTAAGTAAAGAAAAGTGAAATGTTTAAGAGTCCAAGAGACTCTCTAGTTACCCGTGTGGCAAGACCTAGGGTAAAAGAGGAATTAGTGAAAAGAAATAGAGCTTAAGAGAGAGCAAAAGTGATTAATAAGCAAGACAAGCAAATTGCTTAAGATAAAGAGAATAGAAAGAGAAATGATATGAGTCCAAGTGACTCCTAGTTATCCTTATGGCGAGACCTAGGATAAGAGATAATTTGTTGTAAAAATGCAAAGTTAAAAGCAAGCTAAAAGTGCCTAAAAAGCATAAAGAGAATGTAAATGGCGCCTTCGAATTTGAGACTCGTCAAGTGGAGCAGGACTCCCTGGGCAGTGACCCGTCGGACGAGATACTTTCGAAAGGCTAAAAGTGAAAGTAAAGAGCTAGATGCTCAAAGGAAAGAGTAAGAGATTTGCCAGTGGCAAAAAGGGAGCTATAAGCTCGAATAAGAAAGAAAAGCAATTGTTCTAAGGCAAAGAGGCTAAGAACTAAAATAAAAGAGAAAGAAAAGAAAAGAAAGAAAATATAAAGATAAAACGGGCGTACCTGCGGGGAGAAAACGTGATCCTTGTTGGAGGAGCGGCAGGATCCCTCTCCCGGGCAGTGACCCGTCTGGCACGTTTCTCCCGTAGGACGGGGTAACACTTGCGAGTGTTATCGGCAACCTTAGAAATCTTATCTTGTGGTAGCAGGACTACCGGGCTGGGGCCTGTTGGATAAAAATTTCTGAGGGTTAACTTGAACTAAAGCACCAGAATTTAAAGAAATAAAGAGAAATTAGGATGGCCAAGGAGGCCGGGTTAGTTTGACCCTGTATACAGCGGCATATTGGCCGAGTTGGTGCTTAGTAGCCTGATATGACTAGACAGAGTAGTGCTGGGTTGATGAGTATATAGAGATAGTGATATATTATTGTGCATAGCTGCATGTTGATTTTGAGGATTTCAATTTCCTAGCTCTATTATTATTGCTTCCATTGGACCAAGTGGTGTAGGACACTTTATCTCGGTGGTTGAACCCACTGGGAACTATGTCGTAGTTCTCGCACCCCTTGGGTGACTCCCCCCCCCAGGTTCGGGTATGGATGCAGCGGTTGCGATGGTCCAGAGGCAGACGGCGAGGCATGTGACAGGGGCAAGGGCCCAGCAGCATAGAGACCTAGAGGGTCTAGCAGAGGTATCCCTTTTTATATATTTCTTGAGTGAACCTTGTATGGTGAGGAATTATGTAAAAGAATTGTAATAATTTTATTTGCAAGTTCAGAAATGTAAAGTGTAATAAATTTAGTTCATGGTTCACTCTTGTATGCTTTCATTATCGCTGAAACTGTTTTTTTATAAAATGAAAGTTCAAATTTATAGTGATTTTTAGTACTCTGATATTGAGCTTCCGCATATACTTGTTGTATGATTATGGATGTTACCGTTCCTTTCGGGTAGTGAAAGGTCATACCCGATTGGCGGGTCTGTTGGCGTGCCCGAACCGTACAAATTGGCGGACTCGGGGCGTGACATATACTATCGATAGCACCAAGTTATTGATACTATTAGGTTTTCAGCCCTTGAATTAAGGATGTGCGGTTAGAATGACAGTGGTCTCCAGAATTTAGTGGGTGGTTGGTGAAATAATATGATCTAAGAAATAGAAATGGTCAAAGGGTAGATTTAACGGCGAACAACTTGGTAGCACCACATTGTAGCCGAACTTTCTCTCTCTTTCTTTATATATAGTAGCCGGACTATATATATATATATATATATATATATATATATATATATATATATATATATATATATATATATATATATATATATATATATATATATATATATAGTCCGGCTACTATACTATTAATAGTACCAAGTCATTGGTACTATCAAGTTTTCTACCCTTAGATCAACCCCTTTGATCATTTTCATCCGTTAGATTTTACTATTTCCCCAACCACCTATTAAACCCAAGGGGCCCACCATCATCTCAACCACACATCTTTTAATGTAATGGTTAAAAACTTAATAGCACCAATGATTTGGTACTATTAATAGTATTCCTGCCTAGCTCTATATATATATATATATATATAATTAGGCTAGAATACTATCGATAGCACCAAGCGATTGGTGCTATCAAGTTTTTAGCTGTTGGATGAAAAAATATGCGGTTGGGATTATAATGGTTCCCTAGGGTTTACTAGGTGGTTGGTTGAATAGTAAAAATCTTAGTGAACCACTATAATCCCAACCGCATATCTTTTCATCCAACGACTGAAAACTTGATAGCACCAATTGTTTGGTGCTATCGATAGTATTCTAGCCGGACTATATATATATATATATATATATATATATATATATATATATATATATATATATATATATATATATATATATATATATATATATATATATATAGCTAGGCTTGTGTGCTCTTAGAAGCACGGAGTCCTTCATACTTTCAAGTCGTTTTCGGTATTGGGACTTCCGAATGGACGATCGGCTCTGTTAAACTTGATCTGGAGTATTTTAAAGAACTTAGAAATTAAATTTCACGATTTTTCGAAATCATTTGTCTAGTAATCAAAATAGTTCAAAATCAATAATTTTAATAATCATGGTGAGCCGTTTGCAAGTTTAGCGGTGTAAAAATATTTGAATCACGTAAAATTTTAATATGATCAATATCTTTGATCTAAAATTTTGGTATTAAATCATCACATTTCATAACAATTTTATTTTTAGCCGTTGATTTTGAGCCATTTCAATCACTTGGTAAATAATATTAAAAAATTTAAAAAATTATTTTCTAAATATTTTAAATATTTTAAAAAGTCTAACTAAACCGATTGTCGATTTAGAAATCTCAATATTGGAAACGACTTAGAAGCACAGAAGTCTTCGTGCTTCCAAAAAAAAGAAAAAAAATCGTCTCCCTATCAACTTAAATCGATTGGCTGAACTTTACGCATCCAAAAAGAAAACGAAAAGAAAAAAAAAAAAACAAAAACAAAAAACAGATCCCTTCATGCCTACTATAAGCCATGTTTATGATTTTTAAAGATATACCAACGGCAAAATGTTCATTATGAAGGAAAGAATATCATCATCCAGAATAACCAACAATAAGAAAGTGAGGTGAAAGAAAAATCTAGCACATGCTGATGCAAGCAAGCATGAACTTATTTTGATTGGATTAAACCGATTTAGCTCATTAATTTTCAAATGATATTAAATGTCACATTCCGAAATTCTTTTTATAAATTCATTTAGAAAAACCAGCAGAAAATGTGTGATTTTTTTTAACTCCTTTGAATGCACCCAGGAATGCACACAGACTCACTACATGAATAGAGACTCCCTGTACAAGCGGACGAAAACTCTCCTGTATATGCACGACATAGCACCTGAACACAAAGTCAACTACACATACAACCACACAAGAACAACAACTATGAAAACATGCAACTTAGCATCTAATACGAGGATAATCAAGAACATTAAAAATCCACAATTAAGAATTAACTAAAACGATACACTTAAATCCACAAATATAAATAATCAACAAATGAACCAAATAAAATCAAGAGATCTGAATCAAAGACTAAAGAAGCTAAATTGAAGTAATCCACTACACTAAAAACAATCTGAATGAAGAGCGAAAACATAAATGACCGTCCATGGTCAAAACTCACAACAGGGTTGTCTAGTACAATCCTCACGCACCGTCTTGACCCTCACCACCCGGAGTACCTGAAATTGAGAGGTAGTGAGAAACCAACAATGGTCTCCCAGTAGGTACTGCAAGTTGACGGAAGTAAGCTGTACTCACTTGCAACCGAAAAAAATATAATCAACTACAATGTACATATAAATCAGATATAGTATCAATGAAATAATATCACGATAAACAGGTACATCAGATACAGTAACAATGGAACACATCTAACAATAATGTAAGAATAATGACTACTGTGAAATAGATAAAAACCGATAATCAACAACAATCAATAGGTATACAGTACAGCAGCAATCATGATTGGAAGGGAACTCTAACTACCAATAAGTGCATCAGTAACCGCTACTGTAAAGAACAACAAATACAATAGTGCATCAAACAGATGAATAATAAAAATCACCCAAACATCTGCCATATTGGTCTAAAGACCTCAGGCAAAGCCACATTCGGCTCGCCAACCTGGCATATAACCCTAACAGGGACCTCGTAGAGCTCGCGGGTAGAAAGTACGATCACTTTTTCGGAAAAAAACACCATTTTGCGGTGGATCAGACCGCTGGTGTATGTGAAATGCTCGCGAGTCGTAGTAATCGATGCAATATACTCAATAGCCAACCGTTGGCAAATAGCCGAGAAGGAATCCGCAAGGAATTACTTACTAAATCTAGTCAACCATGTCTCAGAAATATCACCATGTCACCGACCAATCAAGTCTAATATTTTCGGAGGAATGCCGCCATAATCATTGACCTATCAAGTCCATAAAACCCAATCAACATATAATAGATACGAGATGTAACCAATCACGAGGTCACTAAATCATGTAATGTGTCACGCCCCGAGTGTAAACCAGAACTCGGGCTCGTCAACAGATCCGCCGTGCACACAGAATTTTCCGCATACACGAAGCATCGGTAACCTGCTCAAATAAAACAGATACTAAAGTAGAGCAATAAAACAGAGCTGAACTGAAAATACTACATCTCAGACTGAACTGGAAGTAAAATACAAAATGACTGTAAAATAAAGTACAAGTCTCTCTCCCAGCTCACCACAAATATACAACCAGCTGGCTAAAGCCAGACCCCAAAAAGTAATAGTACAACCGTCTGAGATAGGATACATAAGAGGTACCAGTCTAGCTACTCACTGTCAGGCCCACTGTCTAGCTACTCGGCCGTCCTCTCTCCTCGACCCGCCGCTGTATGTCCAGCAGCACCCGCAGAAGGCTCTGCAAAACAAAGGAGAAGAAAAGAAAAAGAAGAATGGGGGTGAGAACCACTAGTAAACCAGTAGCCTCCCCTAGTGGGTAAAACCTCAAACTCTGACACACCCACTAGGTCTACCAGAGGCAAAAAGGAAAGGAGAGTGGTAAGAAATGAAACTGCTGAAAAAGGGAAATCTACCACTACTATGCCTCTAAAAATACAGTCCTAGACTGTAATAACCGTATACAACCATAACCAACCGTCCCAGATGAACCCAATCTGTACCGCCCTCATCATCGGGCAAGTCAGCCGCGCCGATGTGATAGCAAGACTCCTGCTGCCGCCCTCAGCATCGGGCAAATAAGCCGCGCCGATGTGATAGCAAAACCGTCAATAACTGTCTGGCCCCGGCCTCCGGAGGGGATCTCGAGGGGAGCGACCCACACGAGTAAAGCATCACCGGGCAATAACCGCGCCGGTGTGATAAGTAAAAGCAGGACTGGATCACAACTAACAAGCCCCAGTGGAACACAACCCTCCACTAAAAGAAAACTGATTCCCAATCAGATGCAAAAGTAACCATCCGGTCAATCGCCCAATATACGCGATTGCCGCAATACCCCAAACTCACAAACATGTCTCACATCCGACATCTGGTCAACCGCCTACTATCTGAGGTTGCCACAAAACCCTCTAGTCCATAATCATGCCCTATCACCGATGTCCTATAACCGACATGCGGTCAACCACCCAATATCCGCGGTCGCCGCCAAAACCCATAATCCATAATCCAGGCCCCGGCTACACTATCCCAAACCCCTGCTCAATCCCGAGCAACAAATACCACCTGACTAACGAAAGGAGAAAGGAAACAAACAAGGTTTCTCCTAAGTCAAGTTCCAGCATGAAAGTGTAGCGATAAAAGATGGCCTATCTAGATGTCCATACAAGCATGCAAGTGTTCTCAAGGAAATAAAGGAAAAGGTGTCCAATAGTGGTTCCACATGTATAACAATTAATCGCTCCGCATAGATATAACCATCATGCTAAAGTATTATCCAACCACACATGTCTATAATCCATGTTCCATAATAAAGCATCACTATCCACCTATGCATGTCATAAAATCCTCAAAGAGTACCAACCACTAATAGGATAATCATATAGTCCAAAATAAATATTCCATTCCACATGCCAGGTGTTACGGAATTTGAGTTGGCGTAGTTTCGTGAAAGTTTCAAGTCCTGAAGATTGAAGGTGAAGAAAGTTGGATCATTTAACTCAATCTCAAGAAAGAAGAATTCAAAAGGATCAGGTATGTTTAACTAAAGAATTTGTGTGATCCGAATACTTCTTGTAGTGTAGAAACACTTGGAAGAATCTTTCATTGCATAAAAATCAAAAACTGGACTTGGGACATGTTCAGGATCCGGATCAGGCTGTTCGATCCGGATCCCGAAGGTGGTTCGTTCATACATCGTCGCAATCCGGATCGTAGTCTCTTGATCCGGATCCCGAACGTTGAGTTTACCATCTACCTTGAACGATCCGGATCTTGCTTCGCAATCCGGATCCCGAACGTTGATGTTTGGTGAACTGTATGAACGATCCGGATCGTAGTCACATGATCCGGATCCCGAACCTTCGTTTTTCTGGAATTGGCTGTTTCGTTATGACGATCCGGATCTCAGTTATCACGATCCGGATCGCCGTCCGTAAAATTCCAGAAATGGCAGGTTTTTGATTCTTATCTCCTTCCTAGGGTTTCTAACCTATAAATAGACCCTATGTCTTTCTTTCTAGGGTCAATCCACATAGCCGTCATTTTCATATATCATCTTATACGGCTATAGATCCACATATAGAGAAGAAAGGAAATCATTAGAGAATACTCTATGTTTCTTCATCTATATTGATTAGTTTGATTCTAGGTTTTCATACTCACATCTTGAGTTGAATCAAACTAATGAATACTTAGATGGTATTTCCGATCTATCTTTGATCTAAGTATTCGGCGGATCATCACCACCCAAAAACAACGATTACCCCAAAATCGGCGCGTGGATTCACGTGTCCTTGTGGATTCAAGGTTCAATCGCTCTCGTGGATTCGGAGCGAGGCACGTTCGTGGATTCGAAGGGTGCTATTGGGTGAAGACCGTGGATTCGGTCGGACGTCGTGGATTCGACGTTGGACGCCGTGGATTCGGCGTTGGGCGCAGATCGTGGATTCGAGAAGCGTCTGGAGCGAGCGGAGAAGATCCTCTAGGAGCGTATGGAAAAGGTTGAGTCGTAAGTGTGTACGGTAAATCACCTTGTACGTGTTTTAATTCTAGTGGATTTCTGCCGTGTTATCGGTCCCGTGGTTTTTTACTCCGGTGATGGAGTTTTCCACGTAAAAATCTTGCGAGTTATTTTCATTTCCGCATTGGGTTTTTATCGCAACGATTTTTGAGTGTTTATACGTTTACACCTATTCACCCCCCTCTAGGTGTTTCTTCCCCTATTTAGATCCGTATTATTTACGACCCAACAAGTGGTATCGGAGCGGGAATAGGGTTGTGAACAATGGTTGAAG
This sequence comes from Tillandsia leiboldiana, assembly GCA_029204045.2. Classification (NCBI taxonomy): domain Eukaryota; kingdom Viridiplantae; phylum Streptophyta; class Magnoliopsida; order Poales; family Bromeliaceae; genus Tillandsia; species Tillandsia leiboldiana. The sequence goes on from CM055072.1 coordinate 20,773,467, forward strand.
GTGGAAACATCAATCGACCCCCTTTCTTTGATGGAACAAATTATGCGTACTGGAAAGTACGGATGAAAGCCTTTTTATCTTCCATCGACGAAAGGGTGTGGCATTCAATTGAATCAGGATGGACTAATCCAACTGAACTTATCTCTGATGTTCACACCTTAAAACCTAGGTCGAAATGGACCAAGGAAGAGTTTGAGTTATCTTCTTACAATGGCAAGGGAATTAATGCTATTTTTAATGCCTTATCTCAAACTGAATTCTCTCGCGTCTCGGCATGTGAGACTGCGAAAGAAATCTGGGATGTTCTCCAGGTTACACATGAGGGAACTAACCTCGTGAAGATTCAGAAACTGCAGATGCTTACGAGCAAGTTTGACTCTATCTTGATGGCAGAAAATGAATCTTTCACGGACTACTATACACGATTGCAAGACATCGTAAACTCATGTGCTAATCTGGGAGAGAAGATTCCAGAATTTAAGATTGTAAGAAAAATCTTAAGAACTCTTCCTGAACGATTTCGCCCAAAGGTTACTGCCATTGAAACTATTAAACACCCGGACGAAATACGTGTAGAGGAATTAGTTGGTTCATTACAAACTTATGAAATGACTTTTAATACTAACAATTCTTCTGGAAAAGCATCCACTTCTAAGTCTTCAGGTTATGCGTTGAAAACAACTAAGGAAGAAGACGCGGATACATCCTCCTCGGACGATGACGAGAACCTTTCTATGGAGGAATTTGAGAAGCAGCTCGCTCTCTTGACAAGGAATTTTCGCCGCAACTTTCGAAGGGGTAATTCAAGCAAATCTCCATCCTTCGGAAAGTGGAACAAAGGCAAGGGTACTCCAAGTCACAAGTCAAGAAAGCAGGAGAACTTCTCAAAGGATAAGAAAAGTTCAGAAGGACAACTGCAATGCTTCAAATGTCGAGGCTACGGCCACATTGCAACGGAGTGTCCTAACAAGTATCCGGCAAAGAAGAAGGCGATGCAAGTCGTCACTTGGGATGACAACTCAACGTCAAATGAGTCGTCTTCAAGTGATGAAGAAAAGAGCTCCACGGCATTCCACGCGTCCACATCTTCACCATTCATGTGCTTTATGGCAAGTACGTCTGAATCATTGTCCAACTCCACTGTTGAAAAGAATGCAATGGACAATGAATCGGATGATTCGGAAGGTGAAGAGTTTGCTCTAGCCTATCACAGATCTTTATAGGATTTAAAGAAACCGGCTAAGCAAAACAAGGGGTTGAGAGGGAGATTGCAGGATCTCGAAGAAGAAGTAAAAAGGGTAACTTCTCTCTCGACCGATCTTGAAGTGGAAAGGGATAGTTTGATAAAAGCAAATGTTTCCCTTCAAGAGTCCAATGAGCAGCTCGAGAAGAACTATATAGATATGGTGAACAAAGCAAACTACTTCTTGAAGCTCTATGGCGAGGGCCGACAGGAAAGACGGGAAATGACAGAGACCATTCTCCAACTCAAGGATGACTTACAGCAATTGTCTTTAGGAAGGAGTAAGTTGGATAAACTCCTTGGTCTTGGTCAAACAAATCGGTTCGGCCTCGGGTACACTCAAACTGGAAACAGTCCAAGTTCGAGTGGGACAGTCTTTGTGCCTCAGTCGGTATCTCCTCCTCCGACACCGGAATTCAAGACAAACAACGACAACAAACCTACCTCATCCTCTTTGGAATCGTCAAGCTCAAAGGTATGTTTTCGTTGTAATTTTGCAGGGCACATCGAAAGAAATTGCGAGATTGGAGCTCAAAGAACAAATCAACAACATCTTGCAATTGCTACCAATAAGCTCACTTCCCGGAATTCAAGGAAGGATTTTTCAAAAGAAAAGAACATTGGTAGCACCTCAAACAAGACGATGACAAAAGAAAAAGATCAATCATACAAGACGTCGTCTTCAAGGAGAATCTCTCAACCTTTACCAACATACTCCAAAACTCAAAAGGTTTGGGTATGCAAAGGTGAAACCCCTCCTTGTCTTTAATCGTTCTACGATTAAATCTTGTATAGTTTATGTAGACTATTTTCTTTTCTTCTTTTTCTTTTGGCCAACTCGTCAACCATCCTTGCAAGGTAAATTGTATATTTTTTTTCTTATTGGTTGATGTTTTCTCTCGGTTTTCTTGGGTAGCATTTCTGAGAGAGAAAGCTGATACGTTTGACTCTTTTCATGAGATTTGCCATCGTATTATGATTGAAAAGAATGAAAAGATCATTCGTGTTAGAAGTGATAGGGGTGGAGAATTCATAAATTCAAAATTCATTGACTTTTGTACTTCAAATGGCATTAAACATGAATTCTCGGCACCCTATACACCTCAGCAGAATGGTGTTGTTGAGCGCAAAAACAGGGTTGTTCAAGAGATGGCGCGTGTGATGCTTCATAGCTGGAAATTACCGCTACATTTTTGGGCTGAAGCTGTGAACACCGCTGTCTATGTCATTAACAGAGTGTATTTGCGCCCAGGAACCTTGAATACACCATATGAGCTGTGGTTTAGTAGAAAACCGGATATCAAGTACTTTCGTATCTTCGGGAGTCGATGTTACATCTTACGTGACCGTGAAAATCTTGGAAAGTTCGACTCTCGAAGTGATGAAGGGATCTTTTTGGGTTATTCTACGAATAGCAGAGCATATCGAGTATTTAACATTGAATCTAAGACGATCGTAGAATCTATAAATGTTAAAGTAGATGAAGCTTCTCATTTTGAATCAGAAAAATCTACCCTCGATATCTCTCTAGATGATGATTCTCCTGCTAGTGCATCTTCTCATAATAATACTTCCAATATTAATGATGCATCTAATGGTTCTTCTAGTTTATCTGATGTGCAGGAATCATCTCGTGTACCTCCGAGTACTCCGTTTCAACAAACGCTACGAATCTCCAAGGATCATCCGGAATCGAACATCATTGGAGATCCACAAGAAGGAGTTAGAACTCGAAGGCAGTTGGTTTGCGGATTTGCTTGTTACGTATCTTTAATCGAACCAAAGACAATAGATGAAGCTCTTCAGGATGACTACTGGATTAAAGCAATGCAGGAAGAGCTTCATCAATTTGAGCGAAACAAAGTCTGGGAATTAACGAAGCCTCCAAAGCAACATAATGTGATAGGTACCAAATGGATCTTCAAGAACAAGAAAGATGAAGATGGTACTATCATCAGGAACAAGGCACGACTAGTTGCTCAAGGCTACTCTCAAGTAGAAGGTATAGACTTTGACGAAACTTTCGCCCCTGTAGCTAGACTCGAGTCCATTCGTATATTGTTTGCTATTGCTTGTCATTTTAAAATCAAATTATTTCAAATGGACGTCAAGAGCGCATTTCTAAATGGGTTTTTAAATGAGGAAGTTTATGTAGCTCAACCGAAAGGTTTTGTAGATCATAAACAACCTAACCATGTTTTTCGTTTGAAAAAGGCTCTTTACGGTCTGAAACAAGCACCGCGAGCATGGTACGAAAGGTTAACAAAGCACCTTTTGGAGAAGGGCTATACTCGAGGGGGAGCTGACAGGACTCTCTTTGTGAAGCATTATCAAAATAATTTCATTGTAGCACAAATCTATGTCGATGACATTGTATTTGGTGCAACAAAAGATAATGATGCTTCTAAATTCGCGGAGACCATGGAAAGCGAATTTGAGATGTCCATGATGGGCGAACTGTCTTATTTTCTTGGATTGCAAATTAAACAAAATGATGAAGGTATTCACTTGAGTCAATCCAAGTATGCACTGGAGTTGGTCAAAAAGTTTGATCTAGAAAATTGTAAAGATTTTCCAACTCCAATGGGAACTAGCCACAAGGGACTTGGAAGTGAATCACATAGTGAGAATGTAGACGAGAAACTGTATAGAAGTATGATTGGAAGTCTACTTTACCTCACGGCTAGTCGCCCGGATATATCCTTTAGTGTTGGGATTTGCGCGAGATATCAATCAGCACCAAAGGAGGTTCACCTGAAAGCGGTGAAACGGATCATCCGGTACATCAAAGGATCAATTAATTTCGGAATTTGGTATCCTATGGGAACAAGTCTGGACATTGTTGGATACTCAGATGCCGATTGGGCAGGATCAGTGGATGATCGGAAAAGCACGAGTGGTGCATGCTTCTATCTTGGCCATTGCCTTGTTGCATGGCACAGTAAAAAGCAGAATTGCATAGCACTCTCGACTGCCGAAGCGGAATACATTTCAGCTGGAAGTTGCTCAACTCAACTCATTTGGATGAAAAGCGTATTGAGTGACTTCCGCATTTCAGCATCTTCGGTAACAATTCTTTGTGACAACACAAGTGCAATTAACATTTCTAAAAACCTTGTGTTGCACTCTAGAACAAAACATATTGAACTTAGATATCATTTTCTTAGAGAGCTAGTTGAATCAAATACTCTTCAACTTTCATATATTTCAACTGAAGATCAATTAGCTGACTTTTTAACAAAACCTTTGGATCAAAAACGTTTTATTCATTTGCGAAAAGCAATTGGTATGCTTTCTTTGAAATAAACTTCTTTTTGAAACCTTTGCTTAAAATAGGTTTTGTATTTGTTTTGTTCTATTCAATATCTATGTTTATACATAGGATAGTAATTGAGCATAGATCTTAATTGACTTTAATTGCATCTGTTCACACATTTAGAAATTTATTATGCTTTTGCCATCATAATATTTCTTTGTTGCAATGATCGTTTTTGTTAATTAAATCATCTTCTAAAGTGATCAAAGTCAATTTCTCTCTCAATGATCTCTTGGTATAGTCATTATCTTATTTGACTGTTTAGTCGAGTATGAAATCGAGATCAATTTTTGGTTGAATACTTTATATCTTAAATAATTGATAGCCAATTGAGGCGGAGTCAAAGATAATGTAAAATGCTCAAAAGATGTGGAAAGAGTTACATCCCAATGAGGAGTGTGAAAACTACCACCACATGGAGGAAAGAGCTACCACCTTGGTCGTCCGAGTATTGTGTGCAGCTACCACATGTATACCAAGCATGGTTGTTCAAATTTTTGATTAAGTAAAATGCATGTTGAAATACTTGACTCTGTCAAATTTCAAGGTTGGTATAAGGTGGGATTTTAAAGAAAGATGCTCAAAGAGCCACTCTCTTCAAAAGATTGTCTAGAAATATTATCTACCATATTTGGGATTTCAAACATCTATTGATCTTTGTATTTCATTTTCTTTACCGAATTGATTATTTGATAAAGGCATTACTCATAAGATCAAGTTAGATGTAATTGAAGGTGTTCAACTTTAAGGGATTTAATTCTTGTAAATTTTCGTTTCATTTTTGGATATTACTGATAGATTTGGCATAATCTAATTCTTGTTGTGTGAAACGATGCTTTTTGTTTAAAGTTGATACACCTTTGTGCTTACAATCTTTTTCTAGTTTTTCTTGAATTTCTCTGAAATTTTTCTAAAGAAAAAGTTGGGGCCGATCCGGATCGGGCAAGGTGATCCGGATCCCGAACGCAGGTTTTCTCCTGCGGGCTGACGATCCGGATTGGACCTGCCGATCCGGATCCCGAACGCAGTTTTTTTCACTGCGGGTAGCCGATCCGGATCGCAAGCTCGGGAGGATCCGGATCGCGGCTAGGTTTTTATAAAGAACAAAAGGGTTTTGATTTCTTTTACTCCAATCTTTTGTTCAAAAGTTTCCAGAGCGCTTCTCTCTAGATTTCATCCTCCTTGGAAGCTTTCTAACTCAAGTTCTTCAGTTCCAAGTAAGTTTTATTGATCAAAATCTCGGTTTTTCACCGTTTTTCTCTTTTCCTCCTCAAACGTACGAAATTCTTGGATCGATTTTGTTTGTGGATGGTTTTTGATCAAATTTCTTTTGAAATAAAAACTCTGGGTTGTTTAGTTTTGATTATATGCTAGGTTTTTTCCTGATTAACGGATTTTTAGGCTTCGATTTCTAAAATTTCGGTTTTAGGGCATATAATAAGGATTTTCGAAAATCATGCAATTGATCTATTTTTAGAAGTCCTTTTGCAAAACTAATTTGATTCTTAGTCTCTCTACATGATTATGATTGTTTGGGTACAATTTTTTCAATTTTTGAAAACTAAGAATTTTTTTTTGTGTTCTTGAGTATTGCTCACAGGAATTCTTTTCTCTAGAAACCATAAGCAATGGTGATCACTTGGATTGTTTTCCTACTTGCTGCGATGGTACATACGAGAGACACTGTGAAGCCCAAGAGGGCCAAGAAGGCTAAGAAAGCGAAGAAGACTAAGGATGATTCCGACACGGAATCGGAGACGGAATCAATTGACTGGGATGACCTGCTAGTTGAAGCAACGACTGTTCCAACTGCTTCAAAGGGAAAAGCGCCTGCGGAAACATCGAAGGCTCCGCCTACTGCTGCTGAAAAAGGCAAAGCTCCAATGGAAGAAACTTCTGGGAAGACAAGAAGAAAAAGTGTTGCTCGCAAGAGAGGAAGTGCTCGAGGAATTACCATTGAGCAACCAGCTGTTAGCGAACCATCCCCACAAGACTTTGTCAGCTCAGACAGGATAAAGGATTTTGAGAACAGAGAATGCATTGGCGAAAGGCATGTTGATGTCAAAGCCTTGAAAGAGCGTTCTCGGGCATTTGGGATTTTATTTGACCAGATAGGTCTTGCCCCCATTTGCGACTTCCCGGAGACCACTGGGTATTGTCTTCACTCAGTGAGGATGTTTTATCAGAATGCCTGCTATCTAGTTGATCAGGAAAGCGGGCGTCGGGCTTTTCAGACATTAGTCAAGAATGTCAGAATAAAAGTAACGCCACAGCTAATAGGAGAGGTATTAAGGATGGACGCCCGAGCCGATGGCTCCCATTACTTGAAGAATCGATCCTTCAACACCGACTCCTGGAGAGTGGTAGTTGATGGACTCTGTGCTCCAAACACTCGGTCGACAGGAAACTCAGTTTTCTCGAAAGAACTACGACCAGAGTACCGCATCTTAAACTTCATTGCTTGTTATAATATCACCCCAAACATGAACACAAAGGTTCTTCGGTGGGAAAGGATGATATTCCTCTATCTTCTGGGAAACTCCACAGCAGCAATGGGAGCTAACTTAAGCATTCCCTACGTCATCTGGTCAAGGATGGCACGATATGTGGAGCAAGCTCATCCGTCAGAGAGACTACCTTATCCTATGATCATCATGCGCATTCTTCGAAAATTTAAAGCTGACACAAATGCGAGTTCCTATATGCACAGTCTAGGAACGATCAATGATACAACAATTGTGAAGTCTCTTTCGACGAAGCCAGATGAACCTTTCATCTCCCCTCAACGACTACAAGCACAACAGCAACGAGAACAACGACAACAACAACAAGCGACAACCTCGGCAACGGCAGCAATTCCTCCAGCGACAACCTCGGCACCACCAGCACAGCAGGCACCTCCGTCCACTTCTGACGATGATGCGTCGGTGAGCTCAATCTTTAAGGAACAACAGCGACTCTCAGACGAGCAAGAACGCATGGCTATTGATGTCGCTGAAATGAAAGAGGACATGAAAGAATTTAAGAAGGAACAAGCTTCTATAAACAAACGGATCAAGAAAATGTTTCAGAAGCTTGGTTGTATCAGCTCTGACGACTCTGCATAAAGTTTTTTTTTTTTCTAATCTTTCTTTTGCAGGTTTATAAGTTTTTGTTCTTATCCAGTTCTCAGGTTTTTCTTTATTCTGATCTATTTAACTCTCCTTCAATTTATTGATTTTGGCTTTGTTTTGTGACAAAAAGGGGGAGAGAGTTAGAGAGAACTTTGAACAATGTTGACTGCATGAAACATCAAGGTAAGTGAACAATGTTTGATATGAAAACTGGATGAACATCAAGGTAAGTATTACTCTAACTTCCATTCTCAACTTGAGGTTTTTCAGCTGTATGAATGCATGCCTCGACTAACTATTTGCTAACTATTTGGGCATGTAATATAACTAACAAGTTGATGTTCACTAACAAGTTTGTGACACTTGGTTTTTGATTGCATAGAAGATATGTTGGTTCTTAACTCTGATCAATTACATATCTATATATATAAGTTTGTCACAAACATGTTCATGACATTTGGTTTTTACGTGCAAAGAAGATATGTTGGTGTTTTTTAACTATGATCAGTTTACATATCTGAATATAAATGTCATGATAAGTATAAATGAGTTTAAACTTCATCTCTGTTTGTGGTTTTTGAATGATACAAAATTCTTGAGGTATCTAACGATTTCTTTTGTCAAGAATGATTTCTTTTTGCAGAGAGTACAGATGTCTAAGTCTAGAGTCTGTTTTAGGAGTTTAACTCATGTATTGTATTTTGGATCTCCATTATAAATTTTTGTTGTATGGTGATAGCAACAAAAATATCTTTTTGAATTTTCTTTAGTGGATCTGTGTTTTGTCACGAAACCGCCAAAGGGGGAGATTGTTACGGAATTTGAGTTGGCGTAGTTTCGTGAAAGTTTCAAGTCCTGAAGATTGAAGGTGAAGAAAGTTGGATCATTTAACTCAATCTCAAGAAAGAAGAATTCAAAAGGATCAGGTATGTTTAACTAAAGAATTTGTGTGATCCGAATACTTCTTGTAGTGTAGAAACACTTGGAAGAATCTTTCATTGCATAAAAATCAAAAACTGGACTTGGGACATGTTCAGGATCCGGATCAGGCTGTTCGATCCGGATCCCGAAGGTGGTTCGTTCATACATCGTCGCAATCCGGATCGTAGTCTCTTGATCCGGATCCCGAACGTTGAGTTTACCATCTACCTTGAACGATCCGGATCTTGCTTCGCAATCCGGATCCCGAACGTTGATGTTTGGTGAACTGTATGAACGATCCGGATCGTAGTCACATGATCCGGATCCCGAACCTTCGTTTTTCTGGAATTGGCTGTTTCGTTATGACGATCCGGATCTCAGTTATCACGATCCGGATCGCCGTCCGTAAAATTCTAGAAATGGCAGGTTTTTGATTCTTATCTCCTTCCTAGGGTTTCTAACCTATAAATAGACCCTATGTCTTTCTTTCTAGGGTCAATCCACATAGCCGTCATTTTCTTATATCATCTTATACGGCTATAGATCCACATATAGAGAAGAAAGGAAATCATTAGAGAATACTCTATGTTTCTTCATCTATATTGATTAGTTTGATTCTAGGTTTTCATACTCACATCTTGAGTTGAATCAAACTAATGAATACTTAGATGGTATTTCCGATCTATCTTTGATCTAAGTATTCGGCGGATCATCACCACCCAAAAACAACGATTACCCCAAAATCGGCGCGTGGATTCGCGTGTCCTTGTGGATTCAAGGTTCAATCGCTCTCGTGGATTCGGAGCGAGGCACGTTCGTGGATTCGAAGGGTGCTATTGGGTGAAGACCGTGGATTCGGTCGGACGTCGTGGATTCGACGTTGGACGCCGTGGATTCGGCGTTGGGCGCAGATCGTGGATTCGAGAAGCGTCTGGAGCGAGCGGAGAAGATCCTCTAGGAGCGTATGGAAAAGGTTGAGTCGTAAGTGTGTACGGTAAATCACCTTGTACGTGTTTTAATTCTAGTGGATTTCTGCCGTGTTATCGGTCCCGTGGTTTTTTACTCCGGTGATGGAGTTTTCCACGTAAAAATCTTGCGAGTTATTTTCATTTCCGCATTGGGTTTTTATCGCAACGATTTTTGAGTGTTTATACGTTTACACCTATTCACCCCCCTCTAGGTGTTTCTTCCCCTATTTAGATCCGTATTATTTACGACCCAACACCAGGTTAAACGCTAACGTTCTATCCATACAAACATGTACAAGTCCCAACCACTATCAGATATCCACAAGCATGCAAGTCCCAATTACAATTATCAATCATGGATGTCCAAGAAGAATCTCTCTAATACTCCTAGTGGGTAAGTCAGAAAATGAGGAGTATAACAACCACCCACCAGGAGCGCTAATTTCCTGTCCAATTAGTGCTCTCGCCCAAACAAGCCAAACCGCCGCGATCACTGTATAAAATATCCCCAATACACACACAAATAAGCACACAAGTACCCAAACATATGCTGTCCAGAAATCAGTCCCAAAGATGCCCTGTTTTTACCTGCGAGAATTGCCCGGAAAATTCCAAGAAAAATACCGTCACGATCCTCGCGACGAACCCGTCGAAACAAGTACCTGCACGCTCAAATCCAAATTTCCTACACTGAGAAACAAATCCGACAAGGGAACCACCCCGAGATAAACCAATCACAAAATCTGAATCACAAGGTTCTGTCAACAGAAACTTTTCACCTTCGGGGAAAATTCAGAAAATTCCAAGAAAATTTGGAAATATTCCTCGCGATGTGTAGATGCAAAACGCCTTTGAATCACGCCAATCCGATGCCTATACGCGAAGATATCATCAAAATACTGCAGCACTGTCCAAAACTCCACCCCAGAAAATGAGGTCACAAGATGATCCGAAAAACCCATGAAAAGCTCGGAATGGGAAAAACCAGCAAACATGGGAAACGTAGCCCTACCTGTCTTGAAGCCAACGGCGCAAAAATCGCCTCAATCGGAGGTCGGAGTAAGCCGGGGGAGCCCTCGCACCAAAACGTGACGAAGAAGATCACAAACGAACGAGCGTCGCGCCGCGCCGTAAAAATGCGAACCTCGGGATGCATGCCGCAGAAAAATCCTGGAATCTGCAGGTGGATCCGGCTCTGGGAGAGGAAGAATCTAAGTGAGGGCCGCACAGTGAGAAGGTGAACAGGGAAAGAGTAAATCGGACTTGAACAGGGCCTATTTATAGGCCCAAAATGACAAATCCAAAAATCCCGGATTTGTCCCAACTTTCGGGCGCAGGCCAACTTTCGGGCGCCCGAAAGTCCTACGGGCCGGCCCGCGACGAGCGCCCGAAACGCCCAGAGCGTGCCACGTCGCCCCCTAACAGGCAACAGCCATTCCCCCGCACGCGTGGTGCCGCGTGGCCACCCTGGTCAACGCGGGTAGGTGGCGCCCGCGAATCACAGGGCGCCACCTGGCCCGCACTGACGCCCCCCGACCAACCCTGGCGCGCCGCCTGGCGCACCTCTGACAAGCACTGTTCCGAGGCACCCCGCGCTCCGTGGTCCCAGCCTGCGTGAGCCCGCCAACCAGAATCCGCCACGTGTCCCGCCGGTCCATGCACCACCCGCGCCACGCCGTGAACCGCGCCCACTGAACCGACCCTATCACCAGCTGCCACGTGTCCAACGCGCTCCAGTGCACCGCGCGCCTGCCCGCGCGCCCGCGCGCCTGCCCGCGCGCTGCCCGTGGCCGCTCCGCCGCCTGCCCGAGCCCGTCCGCCGTGCTCCGCCGCTGCCCGCCGGCTGCCGGAGTTACTGTTCCGGCGTGAACAGTAACCAGTGGCCAAAAAATCCAGTAAATAGCCCAATTTCATCGTTTTCGCGCGCTGATTCCAAATCCGCTGTCCGATTTGCCAAAATCCGCTCCTAAAATTTGCCGAATGCATCCGGAAAGGTGTTCTCTAATCCAAACTTCGCGCCGAGCCCAATTTTAATATCCATTTTGCGCGAAACCACTTCCGAAGATCCGACGGAGTCCACTGATCACCCACGTGATCCATTTAAGCCCGAAGTCCGTCACTTGTGTCCAATTGGTGCACAAACACCTCCAACGCACCCCGTAGGCCTCCAGAAGCCACCCAACGCACTGCAACAGCACTGCGGAGATCCAGGTCATCACATCCCCCCCACTAAAAGAAAGTTTCGTCATCGAAACTAAAGTCATTCCTCAACCCGGTACCTCAACCAAGTATAGGGGGGTAAATATCCAATCATCCACCACTCAAGCTCCCAAGACTGTCTAATACCTCCTCCAGAGACACGATGCAATCTTCGGGTCTCTAACTAGAACAAAAAAATAGAGGCGGGCACTCCAGAAAACCGCACCACCTCGTCCAAGTATAGCTGGGCAAACCGCTCGAGCTACCAAGTAGTCTGCATCGGTGCAAGCATCCGCTCCTCCCAGGGCCCCGATAAACCAACCACCAAGTCTAAAGGCAAAAAGCTCAACGCGAGTACCTCCGCACTCCCGGGGTATCCCACAACCACGCTAGCCAAAATGGCTGCGCACCTACGGCGGGACACCCGCCCCGCTCACAAAGTCGAAACCATAGAGGCAAAGATAGCCCCCGAGTAACCCCAGCACACGATCTACTCCTGGCCTAGCCCCTCCTAAGAGGATCGTCCTCGCGGTACAATTAACCGCCGCGAAAAGAAGAGAACCGAGCCAGCCAAACCGTCCTAAGTACCAAATCCAAAACCCAAAACTAGTTTAAGACCATCAGGTCTACCGGTACTATCAAGGACTCAACTGCACCGGGCAGGACCAACAACACTCCCCTACGTGCCGAGGATCGAGAATATAAACCTCCCGAACACCAGGTAACCGTCCTACCCCTAACCCATGCGAAGGAGTACATGCACCCCTAACCAATAACTAGGATGCTCAAGTGCTAGACAATGCAAAACCAATGCCAGTAAATAAAATAAAATAACAAAAAATAATACCTGTCACCACAAGGTCGGCTGCTGTAAAATCCTCCACCTGAGCGGCGTAGACCCGACCGCTCTGAGCCGGTGGCCGCTGATCCGCCGGGTAAAAAGAAGGTGATCCGCTCGCTGGAGCATAAAGCCGCTGAGCTGACAACTGCTGCTAAGGCGAAAAAGGAGCCGATGCTGATGAAGGTGCCGCTGAAGTCGAAAAGGGGCACGAAGCCCGAATGTGGCCTGGCTGTCCACACCTGTAACAACGACCCCACCTCTGCTCACAGGTGTGCGACAAATGAGGTCCCCCGCAGAATATACACCTGTCTCTGTCGCGAAGCCGTGGCTGTCCCGGCTGATGCTATCCCTGTGTCTGATGCTGAGACTCCGGCTGCTGCTGCGATGGCCTCCGAGATCCACTAGGCTCTCGCTGATCCGCACGCCTACGGCTAGGTAACTGAGACCGCGGCGGTCCCCGCAAACTAGCCTGTCCCTCGTCCTCGGGTACTGGTCGTTTCCTAACGGAACTCTGTGCGACCATCCCGCCTCGCCTCGCCACCACTGTGTCGCCTCTCTCCACCCATTCGACATGCTCGACGACCTCCTTAAGAGTCTGGAGTCGCTGTGCATGCACTAGGGTATAAATCTCGCTGCGGAGGCCTGCCTCGAATAACTCGACCTGGTGTGGCCCATCACGGGCGACAAAGGGCACACAGTTAAGCAACTGTATGAACTCCTGATAGTAATCCTGAACCGGCCGATCGCCCTGCTGAAGGTTCTTCAAATCATCCTCCAGTTTTCTCTTCACGCTCGTCGGAAAATAGGTATCCAATACCATACGCCGAAACTCAGACCAGGGTAACTGTCGAGAAATCTGAAAATCCCGTGGCTCTACTCGATGCCACCAAATATCTGCATCTCCATCTAGGCAGTGTACCGCCATATGAACTCTGTACCTCGGGTCGATGAAGAAATCCCTGAAAATCTTCTCCATCGCTGATAGCCACGTTCCAACCTCCCACAGCTGCATGTCCCGCCCCGAGAATCTAGGCGGTCCGTGCTGACAAAACTTAACAAGTTTGTCAGCAATATCCTGCTCCTCGGCCGGGGTCAAAGGCTGGGCCACTCCCCGAGCCCCGCTACTCGATGATGGTGCCGTCGGCACAAGTGGTATCACGGGTGGTGCCGAGGCCTCAAAAATTGTCGGAGGCGGCGCCTCTCTCTGCGCCAGCAGCTGCTCAATCCGCTGCTCCTGCCGGCGGTTGGTCTCAGCCAGTTGGGCCACCAAGGCCCTCAACTCAGCAATCTCAGAAGGTCCAGCCTGTCCTGGCTCAACAGGGGGTGTAGGGGCACCCCCAGTAGGAATCCGACGTCGGGGAGGCATCTGCCACAAGAAACCACAAGTCAGCCACACAACCACACACGACCCAATCTAGCGAAAGTCAAGGACATCCCCCTATTTCTATAACTTTATGTTGTCTGCAGCCAACATAACTGTCCCACAGAAATAGGATATGTCGATCCCTCTTCTCTCTCTGGAAGAGTCAAAAACTAAATCACCGACTTTCGCAAAATGTCACGTCCCTCACGCCCTATCATCCTAGGGCTAACCAAAAGCCTAGGGTTTCCTAAGTCCCAACTGACCTATCCCTAAGCTCTGATACCAACTAATCTGTCACGCCCCGAGTGTAAACCAGAACTCGGGCTCGTCAACAGATCCGCCGTGCACACGGAATTTTCCGCATACACGAAGCGCCGGTAACCTGCTCAAATAAAACAAATACTAAAATAGAGCAATAAAACAGAGCTGAACTGAAAATACTACATCTCAGACTGAACTAGAAGTAAAATACAAAATGACTGTAAAATAAAGTACAAGTCTCTCTCCCAGCTCACCACAAATATACAACCAGCTGGGTAAAGCCAGACCCCAAAAAGTAATAGTACAACCGTCTGAGATAGGATACATAAGAAGTACCAGTCTAGCTACTCATTGTCAGGCCCACTGTCTAGCTACTCGGCCGTCCTCTCTCCTCGACCCGCCGCTGTATGTCCAGCAGCACCCGCAGAAGGCTCTGCAAAACAAAGGAGAAGAAAAGAAAAAGAAGAATGGGGGTGAGAACCACTAGTAAACCAGTAGCCTCCCCTAGTGGGTAAAACCTCAAACTCTGACACACCCACTAGGTCTACCAGAGGGAAAAAGGAAAGGAGAGTGGTAAGAAATGAAACTGCTGAAAAAGGAAAATCTACCACTACTATGCCTCTAAAAATACAGTCCTAGACTGTAATAACCGTATACAACCATAACCAACCGTCCCAGATGAACCCAATCTGTACCGCCCTCATCATCGGGCAAGTCAGCCGCGCCGATGTGATAGCAAGACTCCTGCTGCCGCCCTCAGCATCGGGCAAATAAGCCGCGCCGATGTGATAGCAAAACCGTCAATAACTGTCTGGCCCCGGCCTCCGGAGGGGATCTCGAGGGGAGCGACCCACACGAGTAAAGCATCACCGGGCAATAACCGCGCCGGTGTGATAAGTAAAAGCAGGACTGGATCACAACTAACAAGCCCCAGTGGAACACAACCCTCCACTAAAAGAAAACTGATTCCCAATCAGATGCAAAAGTAACCATCCGGTCAATCGCCCAATATCCGCGATTGCCGCAATACCCCAAACTCACAAACATGTCTCACATCCGACATCTGGTCAACCGCCTACTATCCGCGGTTGCCACAAAACCCTCTAGTCCATAATCATGCCCTATCACCGATGTCCTATAACCGACATGCGGTCAACCACCCAATATCCGCGGTCGCCGCCAAAACCCATAATCCATAATCCAGGCCCCGGCTACACTATCCCAAACCCCTGCTCAATCCCGAGCAACAAATACCACCTGACTAACGAAAGGAGAAAGGAAACAAACAAGGTTTCTCCTAAGTCAAGTTCCAGCATGAAAGTGTAGCGATAAAAGATGGCCTATCTAGATGTCCATACAAGCATGCCAGTGTTCTCAAGGAAATAAAGGAAAAGGTGTCCAATAGTGGTTCCACATGTATAACAATTAATCGCTCCGCATAGATATAACCATCATTCTAAAGTATTATCCAACCACACATGTCTATAATCCATGTTCCATAATAAAGCATCACTATCCACCTATGCATGTCATAAAATCCTCAAATAGTACCAACCACTAACAGGATAATCATATAGTCCAAAATAAATATTCCATTCCACATGCCAGGTTAAACGCTAACGTTCTATCCATACAAACATGTACAAGTCCCAACCACTATCAGATATCCACAAGCATGCAAGTCCCAATTACAATTATCAATCATGGATGTCCAAGAAGAATCTCTCTAATACTCCTAGTGGGTAAGTCAGAAAATGAGGAGTATAACAACCACCCACCTGGAGCGCTAATTTTCTGTCCAATTAGTGCTCTCGCCCAAACAAGCCAAACCGCCGCGATCACTGTACAAAATATCCCCAATACACACACAAATAAGCACACAAGTACCCAAACATATGCTGTCCAGAGATCAGTCCCAAAGATGCCCTGTTTTTACCTGCGAGAATTGCCCGGAAAATTCCAAGAAAAATACCGTCACGATCCTCGCGACGAACCCGTCGAAACAAGTACCTGAACGCTCAAATCCGAATTTCCTACACTGAGAAACAAATCCGACAAGGGAACCACCCCGAGATAAACCAATCACAAAATCTGAATCACAAGGTTCTGTCAACAGAAACTTTTCACCTTCGGCGAAAATTCAGAAAATTCCGATAAAATTTGGAGATATTCCTCGCGATGTGTAGATGCAAAACGCCTTTTGAATCACCCCAATCCGATGCCTGTGCGCGAAGATATCATCAAAATACTGCAGCACTGTCCAAAACTCCGCCCCAGAAAATGAGGTCACAAGATGATCCGAAAAACCCATGAAAAGCTCGGAATGGGAAAAACCAGCAAACACGGGAAACGTAGCTCTACCTGTCTTGAAGCCAACGGCGCAAAAATCGCCTCAATCGGAGGTCGGAGTAAGCCGGGGGAGCCCTCGCACCAAAACGTGACGAAGAAGATCACAAACGAACGAGCGTCGCGCCGCGCCGTAAAAATGCGAACCTTGGGATGCATGCTGCAGAAAAATCCTAGAATCTGCAGGTGGATCCGGCTCTGGGAGAGGAAGAATCCAAGTGAAGGCCGCACAGTGAGAAGGTGAACAGGGAAAGAGTAAATCGGACTTGAACAGGGCCTATTTATAGGCCCAAAATGACAAATCCAGAAATCCCGGATTTGTCCCAACTTTCGGGCGCAGGCCAACTTTCGGGCGCCCGAAAGTCCTACGGGCCGGCCCGCGACGAGCGCCCGAAACGCCCAGAGCGTGCCACGTCGCCCCCTAACAGGCAACAGCCATTCCCCCGCACGCGTGGCGCCGCGTGGCCACCCTGGTCAACGCGGGTAGGTGGCGCCTGCGAATCACAGGGCGCCACCTGGCCTGCACTGACGCCCCCCGACCAACCCTGGCGCGCCGCCTGGCGCACCTCTGACAAGCACTGTTCCGAGGCACCCCGCGCTCCGTGGTCCCAGCCTGCGTGAGCCCGCCAACCAGAATCCGCCACGTGTCCCGCCGGTCCATGCACCACCCGCGCCACGCCGTGAACCGCGCCCACTGAACCGACCCTATCACCAGCTGCCACGTGTTCAACGCGCTCCCGTGCACCGCGCGCCTGCCCGCGCGCCCGCACGCCTGCCCGCGCGCTGCCCGCGCCCGCGCGCTGCCCGCCGCCGCTCCGCCGCCTGCCCGAGCCAGTCCGCCGTGCTCCGCCGCTGCCCGCCGCCGCCGCCGCTGCCCGCCGGCTGCCGGAGTTACTGTTCCGGCGTGAACAGTAACCAGTGGCCAAAAAATCCAGTAAATAGCCCAATTTTATCATTTTCGCGCGCTGATTCCAAATCCGCTGTCCGATTTGCTAAAATCCGCTCCTAAAATTTGCCGAATGCATCCGAAAAGGTGTTCTCTAATCCAAACTTCGCGCCGAGCCCAATTTTAATATCCATTTTGCGCGAAACCACTTCCGAAGATCCGACGGAGTCCACTGATCACCCACGTGATCCATTTAAGCCCGAAGTCCGCCACTTGTGTCCAATTGGTGCACAAACACCTCCAACGCACCCCGTAGCCCTCCAGAAGCCACCCAACGCACTGCAACAGCACTGCGGAGATCCAGGTCATCACATTATGTCTCAAGATCATGTGCTATAATCATATGAGAGACAATCTGTCACGCCCTGGGGCGAACGGTGACCCGGGCTCGCCAAAAGATCCGTCGCCCATACGGGAAACCCCGCATAGGCACAGCGTCTAACCTGCAAAAGAAAGTACTACAGCTATACAAATTTTAGAGCGGAAAATAAACTACTGAAGAAATAAAATCCAATCACTATAAATCAAGAAATGAAGTATAATATCCAACTCCCAAAATAAGTAATCCTCAAACAACATCCTCAATACAGCCTCCCAGAACCCAAAAAGGGAGATAAACTAAAATCATAGTACATCAGCCTCTCAAAATATAGAAAATCTCTCCCAGAAATGGTACAAAGTACAATATCCAGCTGACAGTGCTAACCATCTCCAACCAGAGGGAGGGTACAGCTACACTCCAAGAACAGGTAGAGATCTAGCTCGTAACTCCCTCACCTCGAACAACGACCGTAGGATCAGTAACTCCCGCAGAAAACTCTGCAAAACAAATATGAGAGAAGGAAAAGAGGGGGGAGAACCCCCAGCGGGTGTGAGAACTACTAGTAAACCAGTAGCCCTTAGTGGGTAAATCCTTAAGCTGCGACGTACCCACTAAGTCTACTAGAGGCTAGAAAGGAGGTAAAGTAGCAAAGCTGAATAAGTCCGCTGATAGGAAAAACTACCACTAATATGCCTCTAATGCAGTACTGAGTAAAAATGACTGTATGCATGCATCAGTAAAATAGTATCTACCAAAATAAACACAATCAAATGAACCAGTATAGAACCCGGTACTGCCTGCTCTGCCGGCCACATCGGGTATGCCACTAACGCATAACACCGATGTAAAATGGTAACCATCATCGGGTATGTCACCAACGCATAACACCGATGTAATTTGGAAACTCAAGAACCCAATGACTGACCGGCACCGACCCGGTACAGTCGCACACTCCGGAGTGGCACTCGAGGGGAGCTACCCACACGAGTAAAGTAACCATGTCACAAATATCTCAATATAGCAGGGCTTAGTCATGACTATGCTCGAAGTGGGAGACTCCATGTCACAAAAAAAATTCCAATCCCAATCTGATGCAAAAGTAAACATCCGGTCAACTGCCCAATATCCGCGGTTGCCGCAATACCCCACAAGTCCACATTCGGGTACAACAACCGACATCCGATCAACGACCCAATATTCGCGATTGACGCAACACCCCACAAGTCCACAATCTGATAAGATACTCCCAGACTCGATAATCTCAGCTACACTATCCCAAACCCCTACTCGCAGCCCGAGCAACAAGGATTCCATGCCGATAAGTAAGAAGGAGGAGAAAAGGAAACTAACATGTTTTCTCCTAAGTCAACTCCCAACATGATAGTGTAGCGATAAAAGATGGCCTATCTAGATGTCCATACAAGCATGCAAATGTTCTCATGAAGGATAAAACAAGAGTATCGAGTAAAAGATTAATATAGGGATAACTACCTATCAGGTCAATAATCAGCCATACATGTCCATAAGTCATAATCCATAATAAACCTCAGAGTGTACTAGTCTCACCTAGAATAGATCATATTGTCACAACAATTAACCGGTTACATATGAAAGGCCCAGAATTAATCAGGATAATTTATTCAAGCATGATTTTCAATTGGGTGGCGAAACGATATATATAGCAAATTGGGAATCTCTCTAATAGCCCTAGTGAGCAAACCGTAGAGAGAGATAAGCAACAACAACCCACCTAGAACGCGCAAATCCCCAACTCTCAAAG
Source organism: Tillandsia leiboldiana (assembly GCA_029204045.2). Lineage (NCBI taxonomy): Eukaryota > Viridiplantae > Streptophyta > Magnoliopsida > Poales > Bromeliaceae > Tillandsia > Tillandsia leiboldiana. The sequence continues at coordinate 20,793,086 of CM055072.1, forward strand.
ACTCCTCTCGGATCAATGGTGGCAATCAAAACAGCGAGGGTTGTCCTCACAGTAGAGCACAAAATAAGCGGTGCATCGGGATGGTACAACTGTCAAACCAAGCACAGTTTCTGACTGGGGCCAAAAGGAAAAAATGCTCACCTCGACCGTAGCAAACAGATCCAACTTCCTCTTTCCCCGCAAAATACCAAAATCTCCGTGAAAACTGCAACAAGAGTCGAACACAGCGTAAATGGATATCCAGAATTTCAGCGTTTGCTGTTTTGCAAACCATTCCTTAAAAACTGAAATTTTCACCAGCATAGAGTCCTCCAAAAAATTCAGAAAAATTACGGCTGCGATCCTCGCGAAGAGTAGATGTAAATCGAGTACTTATACTCCTTGTTTCGACACCCGTAGGCCAAGGTATAGCAGGATCTTCCCTCCGCTGTCCAAAAATTGCCGCAGAAAAAGGGGGTCTAAAGATGCTCCTCAAAACCCAGGAAAAATTTGAAATGGAGGGAAACGGTAAATACGGAAAACGTAGGCCTACCCGTCATGAAAACAATGCAGCAAGAATCATCCAAAAATTCCTTCGGGGTAGCACAGAGGAGCTCATGGACTGAAATGTGACGGAAAAGGCCACCAGAAGAGGAACGTCGCAGTGCGCCGAATCGGAGAAAACATCGAGTCCGCGGCTTCCAAAAATCTCCAAATGTCGTGCCCCGGGGTCGAAACTGCGACCCGGGCTCACCAACAAATACGCTGCCCACACGGGAAGCCCCGCATAGACGAAGTGACTATCCTGCAAAAGATACTAATGCTACAAAACAGATATCAGAGCTGGAAAGTAAACTGCTGTAAAACTAAAATCCAATCACTGTACAACTGGAAATAATAAAATACAATATCCATCTCCGAAACAAAAATAATCATCATACATCATCCTCTGATACAACATCTAAGAACCCAAACGGGGAGGTAAACTAAAATAATAATACATCAGTGTACAGGCTCACGGTACAAGTCAGATCCTCACAATACATCAGTCTCTCAGAATAAAGGAAACTCTCAAAAGAGTAAATATACTAATCTAACCGACTGTACTATAAATTGTTGGGTTATATGTAATAAGGATCTAAATAGGGGAAAAAACACCTAGAGGGGGGTGAATAGGTGTAAACGCATAAACACTCAAAAAATCGTTGCGATAAAAACCCAATGCGGAAATAAAAATAATACGCAAGATTTTTACGTGGAAAACTCCATCACCGGAGTAAAAAACCACGGGACCGATAACACGGCAGAAATCCACTAGAATTAAAACACGTACAAGGTGATTTACCGTACACACTTACGACTCAACCTTTTCCATACGCTCCTAGAGGACCTTCTCCGCTTGCTCCGCGACGCTTCTCGAATCCACGATCAGCGCCCAACGCCGAATCCACGGCGTCCAACGTCGAATCCACGACGTCCGACCGAATCCACGGTCTTCACCCAATAGCACCCTTCGAATCCACGAATGTGCCTCGCTCCGAATCCACGAGAGCGGTTGAACCTTGAATCCACAAGGACACGCGAATCCACGCGCCGATTTTTGGGGTAAATCGTTGTTTTGGGTGGTGATGATCCGCCGAATACTTAGATCAAAGATAGATCGGAAATACCATCTAAGTATTCATTAGTTTGATTCAACTCAAGATGTGAGTATGAAAACCTAGAATCAAACTAATCAATATAGATGAAGAAACATAGAGTATTCTCTAATGATTTCCTTTCTTCTCTATATGTGGATCTAGAGCCGTATAAGATGATATATGAAAATGACGGCTATTTCGATTCACAGTGGATTAACCCTAGAAAAAGAATCATAGGGTCTATTTATAGGTTAGAAACCCTAGGAAGGAGATAAGAATCAAAAACCTAACATTTCTGGAGATTTTACGGACGGCGATCCGGATCGGATTAACTGTGATCCGGATCGTCGCAACGAGTCAGGCAATTCCAGAAAAACGAAGGTTCGGGATCCGGATCGAAGTGCTTGATCCGGATCGTTCATACAGTTCACCAAACATCAACGTTCGGGATCCGGATTGCGAAGCCTGATCCGGATCGTTCAAGGAAGATGGTAAACTCAGTGTTCGGGATCCGGATCAAGAGAGGCTACGATCCGGATTGAACTGGTGTATGAACGAACCACCTTCGGGATCCGGATCGAACAACCTGATCCGGATCCTGAACATGTCCCAAGTCCAGTTTTTGATTTTTATGCAATGAAAGATTCTTCCAAGTGTTTCTACACTACAAGAAGTATTCGGATCACACAAAATCTTTAGTAAAACATACCTGATCCTTTTGAATTCTTCTTTCTTGAGATTGAGTTAAATGATCCAACTTTCTTCACCTTCAATCTTCAAGACTTGAGACTTTCACGAAACTACGCCAACTCAAATTCCGTAACAATCTCCCCCTTTGACGGTTTCGTGACAAAACACAGATCCACTAAAGAAAATTCAAAAAGATATTTTTGTTGCTATCACCATACAACAAAAATTTACAATGGAGATCCAAAAATTTAAAAACATGAGATAAACTCCTAAAACAGACTCTAGACTTAGACATCTGTACTCTCTGCACAAAGAAATCATTCTTGACAAAAAGAGATCGTTAGATACCTCAAGAATATTTAGCATACAAAACCTAGTACAGAGATAGAGTTTATCTGATCATCATGACATTTGAGAATTCAGATATGTAAGAGAATCATAGTCAAAAACCAACATATCTTCTAGCAATTAAAAACCAAATGTCACAAAATGTTAGTCCAACATCAACTTGTTAGTTATATTACATGCCCAAATAGTTAGTCGAATAGTTAGTCGAGACATGCAAACAATCACAAGATGAAAACCAAAGTTGAAGTTGAAGTGATACTTACCTTGATGTATACAAAATCTTCATCATCAAGATTTTCACAATCATTGTTCATTGTTGATGTATACAAAATCTTCATCATCAAGATTTTCACAATCATTGTTCATTGTTCAAATCATTGTTCTAAACTCTCTCCCCCTTTTTGTCACAAATAAAGCCAAAGATTACAGAAGTGGAGAGAATGGTTAACAGTTTAAGTTAGAGAACTAAAAACTCAAATTAAAACTTAAAAACCTGCACAACAGAAGGATTTAAACATATGCATAATAAACAGAAATTAAAAGGATACGGATTATTCAGACTCGTCTGAACTGATACAGCCGAGGATTTGGAAAATCTTCTTTATTCGCTTGTTCATTGCTGATTGATTTTTATTTACCTTCTTTATTTCTTCCTTTACCTCAATTAGTTCATTTGATATACGTTCTTGCTCGTTGGAGAGCCTTTGCTGTTCTTTATAGATTGAGGTAACAGATGCATCATCATCAGAAGTTGATTGCGGTGCTTGTTGTGCCGGAGGTGCTGGTTGTGATGGTGGTGCTGGTTGCATTGGAGGAGCTGCTGCCGGTGCAGAGGTTGTTGCTTGTTGTCGTTGTTCTCGTTGCCGGTGAAGAGGTATGAAAGGTTCATCTGGCTTCGTCGAAAGAGACTTTACAATTGTTGTGTCATTGATCGTTCCTAGACTGTGCAGATAGGAACTCGCATTTGTGTCAGCTTTAAATTTGCGAAGAATGCGCATGATGATCATTGGAAAAGGTAGTCTCTCTGACGGATGAGCTTGCTCCACATATCGTGCCATCCTTGACCAGATGACGTAGGGAATGTTTAAGTTAGCTCCCATTGCTGCTGCGGGGTTTCCAAGTAGATAAAGGAATATCATTCTTTCCCACCGAAGAACCTTTGTGTTCATGTTTGGAATAATATTGTAACAAACAATAAGGTTTAAGATGCGGTACTCTGGTCGTAGTTCTTTCGAGAAAACGGAGTTTCCTGTCGACCGAGTATTTGGAACACAGATTCCATCAACTACCACTCTCCAGGAGTAGGAGTTGAAGGCTTGATTCTTCAGGTAATGAGTGCCATCGGCTCGGGCGTCCATCCCTAGTACTTCACCAATTAGCTGAGGCGTTACTTTGATTCTGACATTCTTGACTAATGTTTGAAAATCCCGACGCCCGCTTTCCTGATCAACTAGATAGCAGGCATTCTGATAAAACATCCTCACTGAGTGAAGACAATACCCAGTGGTCTCCGGGAAATCGCAAATGGAAGCAAGACTTCTCTGGTCAAACAAAGTCCCAAACGTCTGAGAACGCTGCTTTAAGGCTTTTACATCAACATGCCTTTCTCCAATGCATTCTCTGTTTTCAAAATCCTTTATTCTAGCCGAGCTGACAAAGTCTTGAGGAGGTGCTTGCCTATCAGCTGGTTGCTCAATGGAGATTCCTTGTGCACTCCCTCTTTTGCGAGCAATACTTTTTCTTCTTGTCTTCCCAGAAGTTTCTTCCATTGGAGCTTTGCCTTTCTCAGCAGCAGTGGGCGGAGCCTTTGATGTTTCTGCAGGTGCTTTTCCCTTTGAAGCAGTCGGAACAGTCGTTGCTTCAACTTGCAGTTCATCCCAATTAATTGATTCCGTTTCAGATTCTGTATCGGAATCATCTTTAGCTTTCTTCGCTTTCTTAGCCTTCTTAGCCCTCTTGGGCTTGACGGTGTCTCTCGTATGAACCATAGCCGCAAGTAGGAAAACAATCCAAGTGATCACCATTTTGATTACTAGTGCAAAATGTATCCTGTGAAGACCAACTCAAGAACACACGAGAAAATTGTTAATTTCCAAAGATTGAAAAATTGTACCCAAACAATCATAATCATGTAGAGAGACTAAGAATCAAATTAGTTTTGCAAAAGGACTTTTAAAAATAGATCAATTGCATGATTTTCGAAAATCCTTATTATATGCCCTAAAACCGAAATTTTAGAAATCGAAGCCTAAAAATCCGTTAATTAGGAGAATACCTAGCATATAATCAAAACTAATCTACCCAGAGTTCTTATTTCAAAAGAAATTTGATCAAAAACCATCCACAAACAAAGTTGATCCAAGAAATTCATCACGTTTGAGGAGAAAAAGAGAAAAACGGTGAAAAACCGAGATTTTGATCAATAAAACTTACTTGGAGTTGAAGAACTTGAGTTTGAAAGCTTCCAGGAAGGATGAAATCTAGAGAGAGAGGCTCTGGAAACTTTGGAACAAAAGATTGGAGTAAAAGAAATCAAAAACCCCTTTCGTTCTTTATAAAACCTAGCCGCGATCCGGATCAGTTCATAACTGCGATCCGGATCGGCTACCCGCAGTGAGAAACTGCGTTCGGGATCCGGATCGGCAGATACAATCCGGATCGTCAGCCCGCAGAAGAATTCCTGCGTTCGGGATCCGGATCATCTAGCCCGATCCGGATCGGCCCCAACTTTTTCTTTAGAAAATTTCAGAGAAATTCAAGAAAAACCAGAAAAAGATTGTAAGCGCAAATGTGTATCAACTTTAAACAAAAATCATCGTTTCATACAACAAGAATTAGATTATGCCAAATCTATCAATAATATCCAAAAATGAAACGAAAATTTACAAAAATTAAATCCCTTAAAGTTGAACACCTTCAATTACATCTAACTTGATCTTATGAGTAATGCCTTTATCAAATCATCAATTCAGTAAAGAAAATGAAATACAAAGATCAATAGATGTTTGAAATCCCAAATATAATAGATAATGTATCTAGACAATCTGTTGAAGAGAGTGGCTCTTTGAGCATCTTTCTTTAAAAACCCACCTTATACCAACCTTGAAATTTGACAGAGTCAAGTATTTCAATCATGCATTTTACTTAATCAAAAATTTGAACAACCATGCTTGGTATACATGTGGTAGCTGCACACAATACTCGGACGACCGAGGTGGTAGCTCTTTCCTCCATGTGGTGGTAGTTTTCACACTCCTCATTGGGATGTAACTCTTTCCACATCTTTTGAGCATTTTACCTTTTCTATGACTCCCCCTCAATTGGCTATCAATTATTTAAGATATAAAGTATTCAACCAAATATTGATCTCGATTTCATACTCGACTAAGCAGTCAAATAAGATAATGACTATACCAAGAGATCATAGAGAGAGAGAAATTGACTTTGATCACTTTAGAAGATGATTTAATTAACATAAATGATCATTGCAACAGTGAAATATTATGATGGCAAAAGCATAATAAATTTCTAAATGTGCGAAAAGATGCAATTAAAGTCAATTATGATCTATGCTCAATTAATGTCCTATGTACAAACATAGATAATGAACAAAACAGAAACAAATACAAAACCTATCCTAAGCAAAGATTTCAAAAAGAAGATTATTTCAAGGAAAGCATCCCAATTGCTTTTCGTAAATGAATAAAACGTTTTTGATCCAAAGGTTTTGTTAGAATGTCAGCTAATTGATCCTCAGTTGAAATATATGAAAGTTGAAGTGTATTTGATTCAACTAGCTCTCTAAGAAAATGATATCTAAGTTCAATATGTTTTGTTCTAGAGTGCAACACAGGGTTTTTAGAAATGTTAATTGCACTAGTATTGTCACAAAGTATTGTTACCGAAGATGCTGAAATGCGGAAGTCGCTCAATACGCTTTTCATCCAAATGAGTTGAGTTGAGCAACTTCCAGCTGAAATGTATTCCGCTTCGGCAGTCGAGAGTGCTATGCAGTTCTGCTTTTTACTGTGCCATGCAACAAGGCAATGGCCAAGATAGAAGCATGCACCACTCGTGCTTTTCCGATCATCCACTGATCCTGCCCAATCGGCATCTGAGTATCCTACAATATCCAAACTTGTTCCCATAGGATACCAAATTCCGAAATTAATTGATCCTTTGATATACCGGATGATCCTTTTCACCGCTTTCAGGTGAACCTCCTTTGGTGCTGATTGATATCTCGCGCAAATCCCAACACCAAAAGATATATCCGGGCGACTAGCCGTGAGGTAAAGTAGACTTCCAATCATACTTCGATACAGTTTCTCGTCTACATTCTCACTATGTGATTCACTTCCAAGTCCCTTGTGGCTAGTTCCCATTGGAGTCGGAAAATCTTTACAATTTTCTAGATCAAACTTTTTGACCAACTCCATTGCATACTTGGATTGACTCAAGTGAATACCTTCATCATTTTGTTTAATTTGCAATCCAAGGAAATAAGTCAATTCGCCCATCATGGACATCTCAAATTCGCTTTCCATGGTCTCCGCGAATTTAGAAGCATCGTTATCTCTTGTTGCGCCAAATACAATGTCATCGACATAGATTTGTGCTACAATGAAATTGCTTTGATAATGCTTCACAAAGAGAGTCCTATCAGCTCCCCCTCGAGTATAGCCCTTCTCCAAAAGGTGCTTTGTTAACCTTTCGTACCATGCTCGCGGTGCTTGTTTCAGACCGTAAAGAGCCTTTTTCAAACGAAAAACATGGTTAGGTTGTTTATGATCTACAAAACCTTTCGGTTGAGCCACATAAACTTCCTCATTTAAAAAACCCATTTAGAAATGCGCTCTTAACGTCCATTTGAAATAATTTGATTTTAAAATGACAAGCAATAGCAAATAGTATACGAATGGACTCGAGTCTAGCTACAGGGGCGAATGTTTCATCAAAGTCTATACCTTCTACTTGAGAATAGCCTTGGGCAACTAATCGTGCCTTGTTCCTGATGATAGTACCATCCTCATTTTCTTGTTCTTGAAGATCCATTTGGTACCTATCACATTGTGTTGCTTTTGGAGGCTTCGTTAATTCCCAGACTTTGTTTCGCTCAAATTGATGGAGCTCTTCCTGCATTGCTTTAATCCAGTAGTCATCTGAAGAGCTTCATCTATGTTCTTTGGTTCGATTAAAGATACGTAGCAAGCGAATCCACAAACCAACTGCCTCCGAGTTCTAACTCCTTCTTGTGGATCTCCAATAATATTCGATTCCGGATGATCCTTGGAGATTCGTAACGTTTGTTGAAACGGAGTACTCGGAGATACATGAGATTGATTCCGCACATCAGATAAACTAGAAGAACCATTAGATGCATCATTAATATTGGAAGTATTATTATGAGAAGATGCACTAGCAGGAGAATCATCATCTAGAGAGATATCGAGGGTAGATTTTCCAGTTTCAAAGTGAAAAGCTTCATCTACTTTAACATTTATAGATTCTACGATCGTCTTAGATTCAATGTTAAATACTCGATATGCTCTGCTATTCGTAGAATAACCCAAAAAGATCCCTTCATCACTTCGAGAGTCGAAACTTTCCAAGATTTTCACGGTCACGTAAAATGTAACATCGACTCCCGAACACACGAAAATATTTGATATTGGGTTTTCTACTAAACCACAGCTCATATGGTGTATTTAAAGTTTCCTGGCGCAAGTACACTCTATTAATGACATAGACAGCGGTGTTCAAGAGCTTCAGCCCAAAAATGTAGCGGTAAATTCCGGCTATGAAGCATCACACGCGCCATCTCTTGAACAACCCTGTTCTTGCGCTCAACAACACCATTCTGCTGAGGTGTATAGGGTGCCGAGAATTCATGTTAATTCCATTTGAAGTGCAAAAGTCAATGAATTTTGAATTTATGAATTCTCCACCTCTATCACTTCTAACACGAATGATCTTTCATTCTTTCAATCATAATACGATGGCAAATCTCATGAAAAGAGTCAAACGTATCAGCTTTCCTCTTTTAAAAATGCTACCCAAGAAAACCGAGAGAATCATCAACCAATAAAAAAATGTACCATTTACCTCCCCAAAGATGGTTGACGGGTCGGCCCCATTAAGTCCATGTGCAAAGTTCCAAGGGCCGGTTTGTACCAACGTGGTTCAAGTTCTTGTGTGCAGTCCTAGACTGTTTTCCCTTTTGGCAACCACCACACACAATGTTTTGTTTAAATAAAGCTTTGGAACCCCCTTGACCACGTCCGTGCTTGAAATTCTAGTAAGTCCTTAAAATTTAAGTGACCTAGCCTTTCATGCCAAAGAGTTTCATTATTCAAAGCGCTAAGTTACAATTTTCAGAAAATTTATTAGGAACAACATAACAATTGTTGTCAGATCTAACCCCTTTTAAAAAGAAGACATGGTCCTTATCAGTTACAACGCATTCAACAGATGAAAAGTTAACTTGAAAACTATTGTCGCAAAGTTGACTTATGCTTATGAGGTTAGTCTTAAGGCCATCAACAAATAAGACGTTTTTCAAAATTGGGGCCATCTGGAATAGCTACCGGCCCTTTTCCAACAATTTTGGAAGATCGACCGTCTCCGTAAAACAACGTGTCCTCCGGAGATTTCTCAAGATTTGAAAACTATTTTTGTCACCGGTCATGTGACGGGAACACCCCGCTATCCAGATACCAGACGACAACTATCATATGCATGCAAGGAAACATTGGAAACAAGACAAGTGAAAATTTTCACCTTTGCGCACGCCAAACCCTTTTGGAGTGCGTCGGTAATGGTCGTGAAGTTATATGCCTAGGTGAAGGCGTCTTGTTATAGCGATTGTTGTTCCTTGATGATCGTCTTGCGCGATGAACTACCAAGTCTCTTTCATTTGAAAAGTTTTGCTTTGATTTTCGGGGAGGAGCCTTTTTGGTAGTTGTTGCAAGAGGTCCTTGAGATGAGCGTTCGACTCCCGTCTTGCAATATCTTCTTATGTGCCCTGAAACACCACAACGAAAACATACCTTAGATCTTGACGATCCCAAAGAGGATGAAGTAGGTTTGTTGTCGTTGTTTGTCTTGAATTCCGGTGTCGGAGGAGGAGATACCGACTGAGGCACAAAAACTGTCTCACTCGAACTTGGACTGTTTCCAGTTTGAGTGTATCCGAGGCCGAACCTATTTGATTGACCAAGACCAAGAAGTCTATCCAACTTACTCCTTCCTGAAGAGAATCGCTGTAAGTCATTCTTGAGTTGGAAAATGGTCTTTGTCATTTCCAGGTTATCCTGTCGAGCCTCGTTGTAGAGCTTTGAGAAGTGATTCGCGTTATCCACCAGATTTGTATGTTCCTTCTCAAGTTGCTCATTGGACTCTGAAGGGAAGCATTTGCCTTTATCAGGTTTTTCCTTTCCACTTCAAGAGCGGTTGAGAGAGAAGTCGCTCTTTTTGCTTCTTCTTCGAGATCATGCACTCTCCCTCTCAAACTCTTTTTTTGCTTAGCCACTTTCTTTGAGTCCCTCAAAAGTCTGTGGTAGGCTAGAGCAAAATCTTCACCTTCCGAATCATCCGATTCGGTGTCCGGTGCATTCTTTTCAACAGTGGAGTTGGACAATGACTCAGATGTACTTGCCATAAAGCACATGAAGGGTGAAGATACGGACGCGTGGAATGCTGTGGAGCTCTTTTCTTCATCACTCGAAGACGACTCATTTGACATTGATTGTCATCCCAAGTGACGACTTGCATCGCCTTCTTCTTTGCCGGATTACTTGTTAGGACATTCCATTGCAATGTGGCCGTAGCCTCGACATTTGAAGCATTGTAGTTGTCCTTCTGAACTTTTCTTATCCTTTGAGAGTTCTCTTGCTTTCTTGACTTGTAACCTGAAGTACCCTTGCCTTTGTTCGACTTTCCGAAGGATGGAGATTGCTTGAATTACCCCTTCGAAAGTTGCGGCGAAACTTCCTTGTCAAGAGAGCGAGCTGCTTCTCAAATTCCTCCATAGAAAGGTTCTCGTCATCGTCTGAGGAGGATGTATCCGCGTCTTCTTCCTTAGTTGTTTTCAACGCATAACCTGAAGACTTAGAAGTGGATGCCTTTCCAGAAGAATTGTTAGTAGTAAATGTCATTTCATAAGTTTGTAATGAACCAACTAATTCTTCTACACGTATTTCGTCCGGGTGTTTAATAGTTTCAATGGCAGTAACCTTTGGGCGAAATCGTTCAGGAAGAGTTCTTAAGATCTTTTCTTACAATCTTAAATTCTGGAATCTTCCTCCCGAGATTAGCACATGAGTTTACGATGTCTTGCAATCGTGTATAGTAGTCAGTGAAAGATTCATTTTCTGCCATTAAGATAGAGTCAAACTTGCTCGTAAGCATTTGCAGTTTCTGAACTCTCACGAGGTTAGTTCCCTCATGTGTAACCTGAAGAACATCCCAGATTTCTTTCGCAGTCTCCATGCCGAGACGCGAGAGAATTCAGTTTGAGATAAGGCATTAAAGATAGCATAATTCCCTTGCATTGTAAGAAGATGAATCTAACTCTTCCTTGGGTCCATTTCGACCAGGTTTTAAGGTGTGAACATCACCCATAAATTTCTGGTTGAGTTAGTCCATCTAATTCAATCGATTGCCACACCCGTTCGTCGATGGAAATTAAAAAGGCTTTCATCCGTACTTTCCAGTACGCATAATTTGTTCCATCGAAGAACGGGGTCGGTTGATGTTTCCACCTTCAACCATTGTTTACAACCCTATTCCCGCTCTGATT